>JAHLJS010000009.1:13682210-14882210 GCA_038502445.1 Eremochloa ophiuroides | reverse complement strand
ATTTAGAGGTAGAAAACTTTTGCACATTCATCCTGCTTGCTTTGCATTGAGTTTAGTCAACCTTTGTTGAATACCATATGAGAGTCTTGTCATGCTTTTAAAACCAAGATCACGTACACACTTCAACAAATATGCATTATTCCTACCCTGTGAGTAATCGCAACCATTTTCACTTTTCATCGATGTTCATCATAAAAATGCTTTCTCCTGCACTGGGAGTGAACACCAAAAATATATAAACCCCATAGGACAGCCCTGTTATAAATGCTCTAAGTCTTTACTACTGTTATCTCTCCAAATCATGTATTGGATGCATGTGGCTATGCAAAAGTATGAAAAGAAAAGGGAGTAAAAGATGGACAAGTGTCCCAGCATTAAAACAATGGGTACTAGATGCCCGCCTCCCAAATGAAAAAAAAAGAAAAAAGGGAGAGAGAAGAGAAAGAGAAAGAATAAAGATAGCCCATGTGTTCCTCCAAGTTCCAAAGGAGAGTGAATCATTTCCAAAGAGCATAAATAGAATTAGAGTTAGCCACTAAATACCACATATACACCTATCCACCATATTCCATACACATGCACATCTTGGTTTGATTGTATGCCTCGATTCTCTGTGGATCCATCGTTTGACTTTACAACATATGAATTGCATGTATGCTTAAACCTTGTTATTGCCACTCCTATGAGCTTCACTATAATTCTTAGTTATAGGAATGCATAACATCCTTAATGCTTTAAGTGAGATCCACAAATACCATATATATTGAGAGACTTGACGGTGTCATACAATTAAGCTCTGAGTTTTATTTCGAAAACTTGCAAAACTCCGGAATACTGGTACTGTGAAGAATTGAGACATAGTGCTTGACTTAATTATTTTATCTTTCAATTGCTCAAGACTTATGCGAGAGTTGTAAAGCTCCATATTTAAAGGTAAAATGAGTAAGTTTGAAGGTTAGAGCAGTTATTGTCTAATCTGGAGGAGAATTTCTGTTTGAAAGCATGTGTACTTGAAAAGAATGAAAGCATTGTAGCAACTCCTGATTCAAATACATTAGTAATTAGTCTTAGTTTGTTTGCCAAGAGACTGGCAAAAGGTAAGCTTGGGGGAGTTGTTGACGGTCGATAACGTCAACTTTTATTAGAACTTTAGACACAAAAGGGCACATGAAAACGTACTAGTCTAGGGTTTTAACTGACAATTTCCATGAGTTTTGCATTTTCTGTATTTTCCAAGGGTTATTCCAGAAAAGCATAAAAGGGGGATTAAAGTGCATAATTATCACGAAACGTAACCGCGAAGGAAACATCATCATCGGAGCACTAGAAGCCTCTAGAACACACCCGAAGCGACCGGGGCCCGCACCCTGCCAGGGTGGGGCCAGCCGGCGCCCCCCGGCTAGGGTTCAGCCCCGCCTTCTGGAGTCTTCTTCCACCGCCTCTTAGGAGTCATCTCGGCCCTATGTTTAAGTTGGTTTGATCCTACGGCGCACGTTCATTCCACTGGGCTATAAATAAAGAGGTAGACCACCTGGAGGCATTAATCAATCATTCATCGAAGGCAACAAGTCTTCAAGCCATCAAGAGCCTACTAGTTCATCAAGAGCCTTCTAGTTCATAGTTCTAGCCTAGTTAGATTAGAGAGTAGAGGAGACCTAGTTCTTTGGCAGGATCTGGAGCCCCGGCATCCGTCTGGAGCGCAGAGTTCGGTATAGTTCTGGTTCTCTTTATTATTGTATTCTTCATTATGATTAGGGAAACATTGTTCTTAATAGTTCATATGTTCTTGATTACATTAGTCTTTGTCTACTTTAATTATATGTCTAGTATAGTTGGTTTGATCTTATTGAATTCATGTAATTGCTCGTGTAGCGTTTATCCAAAAGATCGTTGGGTAGATGATGAACAATGTGTAGACGTGGTGTCTAGATATTTCGTTTATCTGCGAGTGCACCCTGATGTGCCGGGTCATGTGGTAGTTCGCGTAGGTGACAGCTATGTTGATTCCTCTGTAGTCCACCCCCCCCCGTATGTAGGCAAGCAGGCACGGTCGCGAAGTTGGGTGATGGCTCTGTTTCACATCCTTCCTAGATGATGTCCTTTGCATGTGATCATGATATAGGACTAATCTGACAATGATTGCTAGATGTAATTGCACTAGTTAGAGTTATTCATTGATGTAGTTATAGAATTACCTTAGATATTAATTCCTTAGTTTATCCATTGGCTAGCTATTACTATGACTAGAAAGTGCTCTGATGTTTATGTTTATTAATGATGCTTGATCATATTTATCACCCTATTTATCGTTATTATCTTGTGACCTCTACCTATTATGAGTAGAGTATATGACATCGGTAACATCACTTATTCATTGTATGTATATAGTTGTTATCAATATCATAGATTGTAGTTTAACCAAGTCCTTTCCAGTGGTATAAATATAAATCGACAACCTGGTAGAACTCCTAGGTAAAATGCTACAATGGTATAATTATCTGTCCGCTTGCAGAATTGTTCTTAGTTTATATTTATTTATATTTTTTGCCTAGTCACATGGAATAATATATAAAACCTTTATTTATTCTTAACATATATAATTAGGATTGACAACCCAGTTCATGCTAAAGAATGTTGGTAATAGATGAGTGACTAGTTGCTAATGACCAGTTAATTAAAATACCATACATCTTCTAATCTCATCCCTAGTGTTAAAAGTTATAAAGTTATATTGGTCGACATTAGTAGATGTCAACAGTGGGCCCCATACATGGGTCGGTCGACCCATGCATGGGCCCACCTGGACCTGGGCTCTCCTCCATTTAATGCTGTATACGTTGTTTTGAAGTGTGGTGGCCTGGGGTCACCATGTCTGGGTCGACCGACCCACACAAGTGGCCCCCAGCTACTCACTGTTGGCGCTTCTTAGCGTCAGCAGAAAAGTCCGCAAGCGCACGGAAGTACCGTTGTAGCCTTCACCCGGAAGTATTCAAGGTATCGTAATTTTCCAGAGGAACGGTCTCTGTACTTAGTCTCTTAAACTAGTTTACTTGGAGGAGACGGAAGTGATAGCTTGGGTAGAGAGGTTCTTCTAAGGTCAAATGCATATAAGCGATGGTAACTTCCCCACTACTTGTCTGCTTCAGGCCCACTGACGCAGCTGGTCTGCCAGCCGATACCAGTATCAGCGCTACTCCGCGGCCTGAACGTGGGGGAATTTAGATACGAGTGGACTAGGGCTGTCACCACGTGCCACCTACCCCTCTACCCGTGGGCGCACGCAACATACATAGGTAGACTCCGACCTAGACACCACATCTACGAAGGCTACTACTACTCTAGCGGCGTACAGGAACATCCGTCTCTATCAGGAGTCCTCTTACTAGAGCATCCGTCCAAAGGACGAACGACGATCCCACAAACAAGTAGCTTTGTGGAAGTAACATGCTTAATGAATCAAACCAAAGTTGAACACGAACTTCTTACTTCAAGTAGCAAGACGATCGTAGAGGTACAAGTTGGACCGAGAGTCAACAAGCTCGGCACTTCGTCCACCCGGAGGCAGAACTGCTTCGACTCTTCTCTTTCTCCAGCTCTTGTCCCTCTCTCACTCCCTATACTAAATTAGCTATAAGCTAATGGAATGGAGCTTGCTCTTCCTCTCTACATTGTGACCTCTTGTGTTGGTAAATCAATTGATCCCTCTTATTGAATAGGTGTAGAGAGGAGGCCTCCTTTTATAGCTTGAGAGGAGGGGGTTCTATGCAAAAGGTTCATCCCCACATGGAAAGACCCAAACCAACCTCCAAAGGGCGGTTTCCACTTTCCATCTGTGTTGATCGTAGGTGGGACCGTCCTTGGGGAACTGCCCTACAACCGCCAGAAGAAAACTGGGCCCGAGAGGCCCCACCAGGGGGGCGGCCGCCCCCGGGACCGGTCGGTCCCCTGGTGGGCCCGTTTGGCCACCGCCTTCGCGTGGTTGGTTCTCCTCTGGGCCTAGACCCCTCCTATGGTTACGAATGGGCCCAGATTTGTAATAAAGGTGGGCTTCTTTGTTATTCTTGGTTCCGCATTCTCTGAATTCACATTTCTCCTTTACGCTTTCCAATTGGTGTTGTGCACTTCCACTTGTTTCACCATAAATCCTGCAAAAACATAAACACTAGGGGTACAAGTGGAACTCTGTTAATAGCATATGCCTTTGTGTTAAAGTATGATAGTTTCTCTCCCTTTAGGCATAAGTTGGCGGTTAAAAATGATCTATAAGGACCACCAACAAGACCCCCAAGCTTAACCTTTGCTCGTCCCGAGCTAATAGCTAAGTATGGTTGTTGATCAGGAGTTGCTACAATGTCGATCATATTTCAAATGTACCAAGTTTATAACAAAGTTTTCCACCGTAATTTGAATAAATCAGCATGCTATCCACCCTGCTATTAGTTTGAAACAAATGGGGCCTTTTAGCCATCTCAAGTCTTGGGTGATTGCAAGACCGAGCAGATTCATAGACATTGCTTATCATTCATCCCAAGATGAACCATCTTTCCAGAGGTTTTGAGAATTTTTGCAAAGAAATGTAAGTTCCTCAAATGATTCTCTCGATCGCTCAAAGTGTATGAATACCTCACCAAAGGCATTGTAATGTTGCCTTTCATATCCTACCACTAAGGCTTATGAGTGGAGTTTTGGGGAGGTGTAAAGTTGGGCATACTTGCATCACATATATTGCTTAGTCAAAAACCGAACCACAAGGAGATACAAGTCATATACTTTGATTGAGATGTGCAAGTGTGTGGAGTATGAAGATGGTGGAATCCTAATTTCTAAATATTTTGCACTCCATGCATCATGAATTTCTCCTTTGTTGGATGGAATAAAACTTTTTTGAGGGATATGGACTATAAGATCATATATTCATATTATTTTTTTCTTCTTTTTTTGAACGGGTATCTTTTTTTTTCTATTTGTTTATTGCATGCCCCCTTGGCATGTTTTTTTAAGCATAACCCATATCTCTTGTTAGTATTTGAAGAACTTTGACTGGAGAGATGTCATGATGGAATGCGTGGGGTAATTATATGGTGAAAAATGAATGCGCGGCTTCTCAGGGTAAGAGTCGGCATTTTTGTTTGGTGGATAACAAATGCGCGGCTCTCAAGGTAAGAGTCGGCATTTTTATTTGGTTGAAGAGTGCGCAAATATCAGGGTAAGAGTTGGCATATTTTTGGTGGATGGATGGGTCCATGTTGTGCGCAACTCTCGAGGTGAGAGTTGGCTTTATTTGGTGGGTGCATGTGAATCTCAATCATGGGTGCATGACCATAATCTCACTTAGACCACAACAATTTGACCTAACTCAATGTTCCACAAGTAGCATATGACTAAAAGGTTTACATAATTGAAACATGTCATATGGCATTGGTAGGTATTTCATAATCATTGAGGAACTTTTGTTTTTGAAAGTTTTCAAAGATAAAACTCCGGATGTCAAGTTTCACTCAGAACAAAGTCATAGCATAGCCCATGTCACCATATCATATCAGGCAATAACTTAGACAAGATTAAGCATGTGCAACCCATTAGTCCAAGTTTTTAGGATGAGACATTTTTAGCTGATGAAACCCAAACCATAGAGAAAGCTCGATTATAAAATGGGTACAGGTGAAACATAAGACAGAGCAACTGTTCATCATTTCTACAAGGGTAGAAACTAACACATCTTAACACATATGAGAGAGGAGAACATATCTCACCATTTTTTTTAAGTTGGAGAATTTTAAAAAAGAAATGTGAGATACAAGTTACCTTTGTGGGAGCCCTCCCCCAAGCTTGCTTTTGACTTACCAATGTGGTTCACCTGGGGGTGCCGCTAATTGGTGGTGCCTCAGCTTGATGTGCAGTTTGTGGCCTCTCTTGAGTGTGCTAGGAAGCTCCCCACCCAAGCTTGTTTTTATGGTGGTATTGAGATAACAAGACAACAAAACTTGGGGTTGGAAGATAAATTACTCTTTTTCTTCAAGATTTTATTTATCAATATGTTTTTATTTTTTTTTCTTTTCAAGGTTCACCTAAGAAATACTTGTCTCTGCTGTCATCTAAAGACTTACCCTCATGGAGTTGATAAATTTCTGCAAGGGGTTAGTCCATAAGATTAACCAAAATCTATACTAGCAGCTTTGGTTTCAAGATCAAACTAGACACCACGTCTAATTTGTCAAGGTAGGCTTAAGAATCTAAGCACCATGCTTACATTAAAAATCCTATAGAGGCAGGATCTCACATCCCAGCTTCAAACTAAACACCGTGCTTAGTTAAAAAGATGTAGGACCAACACTTCCAAACCAAAACTTACTAGCATAGAGAAAAGAAATATGACAAGATAACCAAGAATCATTCAACGGAGACAGATTTTTGAACAAAGGAATCTAGTCAGAAGTTTCCTCCACCAATCTATTCAAACTCAAACAAGGCTAGGATAAGAGAGCAAAGAAAGACATGCCTTGCTTCATCTCCAACATGAATTTCTTCCATTATTCATGATAACAACTCAAAGTTCATTAATCAAAATGCAACACCATGTCACAATTTTGATTAAAGAAGGCTAGTTTAACCTAAGCACCATGCTTAAATTAAAAAGCCTATGGATGTACCACAAGTGTACTCATGTGAATACACCCAAACTCAGAGCATATGGCATGAACTGAGGAAGAGCATGATATTATATTTTCATGGAGACAAATATGAGTGAATGAGTTGGTCAACATTACCTTGACATACCTGAATGTGTGTACCAACAGCATGTATGGATGAAGCATCAGAGTTGTCGCTGGGGTGGCTCCGTTTCAATCTCAGGTGACTACCAAGGCAGTGGGTTGGAGTCCATCACTTTTAGTAGCATGTCGTCGTGTAGCAAGTCGTTTATTGGTAACTCCTGCATATTAGTGACTCGCATACACGACAAATGTAGGAGGAACAACTCATGCAAGCTTCTAACTAAAAGGGATATTGCGACCATGACTCCCCTTTGTTGTGTCTTTTTTTTATAATCTTTAAATGAAGTGTGATCCATGATATGCATGGAGTCATGGTTGGTCAAAGGAGTGAGAGAGGTGTTGCACAAACCACCGTTGAAGATGAAGGAGGTTTATGGAAGTCATGTGTCCTGTCCTGGTTGCGTGATGAGTCACTCGGTGTTGTGCAACGTGCAGGGGAGATCTTGAAGGTGTGTTAGGTATGCTTGAGAGATCTCCCCCACACTTATTCTTGTACCTCCTTTATTTTGATAAAAGAAAACAAAACAAGAGTAACAACAACAAGCAAGGACTCTATTGGCTATAAGACCAGAGAGTAAGAAAGATTTTATTATTATTTCTTTATTAGTTTTATTGAAAACTTGCTCACACAACTTTTTATAAACAAGGTCAAGATAAAGATGCAGAGAAAGATATGCCTTGGTTTATCTCCATATCAGATTACTTTCATTGATTATGTCAACAACTCAAAGTTCATTGATCAAATTTCAACACCATGTCAAATTTTGATCAAAGAAGGCCATTTTAACCTAAGCACCATGCTTAATTTAAAAAAAAAGACCTATGGATGTACCTTATAAGACTACACCCAAACCAGAGTTTATAACATAAGCAAAGGAAGCATGAATTTGTATGATCAAATGAAGACAATTATAAGAAGTTGGTGAACATTTATTTACCTTCACATACCTGAGTATATGTACCGGCAACATATATGTATGAGGCGTTGAAGTTGTTGTTGCAGCTAGCATAATGGTTCTGCTCAGGTGTTCTCCGAAGCCAGGCCACACACACATAAATGAGCATGGGCCGTGGGCCTTGATGATACTAGCAAAGGTTCAGAAGAGGGTGACTACCAATCTTTTTTTTCTAGATCTCTTTCTTTTTTATTTTTTTAGTCTCCCTCATCTCTCTTCGTTTTTTTCTTTCATTCATTTTTTTCTTCTCTTTTTTTATATCATCTCTCTTTTTTTTCAATATATATATATTTTAACTCTCTCTTCTTTTTTTTTTGCAAGGCGAGGCTGACATCTTCATCATCATTTTTTGAATGACCCTTTGGTGTGCATGGAACTTGGGTTTCTCACTGTCCTCCCCCACACTAGGAATTTTGCATAAAAGTCAAGTGCAGAGTTAGGGCCTTCTTACGAGTGTGTTCCATTACCTAGGAGTGCATCAAGCTTTTGTAGTTGATGTCGTTCCATGTCGTCAAGCATCATATGACTCAAGTTCTTCTTAATCTTTCCTGAAATGGTTAGCGACATACCTGAAAGGTGCATACTAACTTGACAACATGCCCTCACCATTTAAAGAAGATATATATATTTTTTGAAAATAATAATAGTAATAATAATAATAAAATATATATTTTTTAAGGATAATCCGGGGTATCTCCCGGCAGTGCTTAAGTTATGGTCTTAAGCTTGACCGTGGGAACTTCTTCTTGCAGCAATCAATGGAGGTGTAGTTCCCAGCTTTACCACCAATCATAGGCATTAATATTCAAGCTGCAAGGTACGCACCATCGTACTACTACGGGATTTGCAATGTTCATGACAAACATAAGCATTCACAACCATTCTCTCAAAAAGTTGAACAACTAGAATCAAGAGATGGTTGCGAGATCCTCGTCGAAGCAGGTGGTCTGAAGCGAAACAAACTCTGGAGACCTTGAGCATGAAACGTGAGGGACCTCAAAACCATGCTTGTTAGCGGGCCCCTTCTTGGCTCTAGAGTTGTTGCTTCGGGCATGTCCGTGGCACGGTAGTTTTCATTCTCAAAAGATATATCATGGAGGATGATCACTTAACCTTGACCATTATCGAGAACAATGTTCTTGATGGCCAGAGGGACATGCATCTTGTTCGAGCAGGAGAAGGATTCGCATGCTCGAACAAGTAGCTTTGCTTCGCCTTTAGGTTTTCGAGCAAGTGCTATGGCTGGCAGAAGCAAAACTTTCAAACTTCTCATCGGGGCTCCCTTCTTTTTTTTATATATATAAATGAGATTTTCAAGAGGGTGCCCTATGAGAAGATCAAAATTGAGGATGGCATAGATGAGGAAGTATAAGAAACTTCGGTTTCATTAATTTCCAATGGCACAACCCTAACAATCCCACAAAACTCAAAGATGAGTCCGGATGGACTTCTGAAAAGTTTGTCGGTCGGGACTAGCGGCATATCGCCCTAAAAGGGTTTCTGCTGGAATTAAAGTAGTCCCAACTGTGAGGTTGTGTAGGTCTTTCACGGAAGGCCCCCTTAATGAGCAAGACATGGTTGTGGGAGGTGAAAGAATATGAATTTCTTCAGAAGAATGTTTCACTTCCAACAAGCAACAACCAGTACTTTTGATGACTCAGCATTAGGGGAGACTTCCTAAGAAATGTCAGAATTTTGTGCCAAGAAATGTTTTGAAGTTCTGCCATAATCCTCGAATTTTAATAGTGAACTCCGAAGGATAAAACATTCCTTCTTTCGGTGTTCATGGTTCGGGTGAGGGCTCAACAGACGAATCGAAGGGTGGCAAGGGAAAGGATTCGGCTGCTGAGGGCTCTTTAGGACTTGACATGCCCTTGTATGGAGGGGTTTGGGTACGATGACAGGAGAAGCGTGCTTCTCTAGGATGCAAACAAGGATTTTCCTCTATTCCGTCATGGTTTTTATGAAAACTGCCCTCCAACGATTATGTCCAAGCATAGGGCAGCATCTATGTCTAGATCCGAACAAAGGATATGCAAAAGCACATTATCGGATAAAGACAAGTCTAGGTCAGCATGTATAAACATTGTAAACCTGGCCTAGGCTGCACCTATGGACTTCTTCTCTTTTTGCTCAAAGTCGAGGTTTACCCTTGGTAGAGCGGCGATACGAGACATGGGTAAGAATGCAAGATAAAACTTGATCTTAAGTTCATCCCATTCTCCATTCACACTTTCTACGGCATCAATGTACCGTTGTTTTGCCTCCCCTGAGGGAGAACAGAAACAACTTCCACTTAAGAATTTCTTGTGTCATGCCAGGAATGCTTAGGCAAGAACATAATTCCTCAAATTTTTGCAAGTGGTCAAAAGAATTTTCATTGTCATGACCAAAGAAGGGTTTTGTCCAAACCATAGCTTTGAATCTTGGGTGGACTTCACAACTGGATGGAAATTTTGATTTTGAAAAAGAATGTGGTTCAAAGAACTCTCCCTTTGAAGCAGAAGAATTTTGAATTTGGAGCTGGCTTCATGGTAAAGGGATTGGATAAAAAGGAATATTTTATTTTTATAAAAGAAAAGATAAAAGATTTTTTTTGATAAAACACAAGAATACACGGGTGAACTAGGTTCGGAGATAAATACGACAACCGTTCCCCGGCAATGACGCCAGAAAGCTTGTTGGCGCTTCTTAGCGTCAGCAGAAAAGTCCGCAAGCACACGAAAGTACCGTTGTAGCCTTCACCCGGAAGTATTCAGGGTATCGTAATTTCCCAGAGGAACGGTCTTTGTACTTAGTCTCTTAAACTAGTTTACTCGGAAGAGACGGAAGGGATAGCTTGGGTAGAGAGGTTCTTCTAAGGTCAAACGCATATAAGCGATGGTAACTTCCCCACTACTTGTCTGCTTCAGGCCCACTAACGCAGCTGGTCTGCCAGCTGATACCAGTATCAGCGCTACTCCGCGGCCGAACGTGGGGGAATTCAGATATGAGTGGACAGGGCTGTCACCACCTACCACCTACCCCTCTGCCCGTGGGCGCGCGCAACATACGAAGGTAGACTCTGAGGCAGAACTGCTTTGACAAGCCCGGTACTTCGTCCACCCAGAGACAAAACTGCTTCGACTCCGCTCTTTCTCTAGCTCTTGTCCCTCTCTCACTCCCTATACTAAATTAGCTATAAGCTAATGGAATGGAGCTTGCTCTTCCTCTCTACATTGTGACCTCTTGTGTTGGTGAATCAATTGATCCCTCTTATTGAATAGGTGTAGAGAGGAGGCCTCCTTTTATGGCTTGAGAGGAGGGGGTTCTATGCAAAAGGTTCATCCCCACATGGAAAGACCCAAACCAACCTCCAAAGGGCGATTTCCACTTTCCATCTGTGTTGATCGTAGGTGGGACCATCCTTGGGGAACCGCTCTACAACCGCCCGAAGAAAACTGGGTCCGAGAGGCCCCACCAGGGGGGCGGCCGCCCCTAGGACCGGTCGGTCCCCTGGTGGGCCCGTTTGGCCACCGCCTTCGCGTGGTTGGTTCTCTTCTGGGCCTAGACCCCTCCTATGGTTACGAATGGGCCCTGATTTGTAATAAAGGTGGGCTTCTTTGTTATTCTTGGTTGCGCATTCTCTGAATTCACATTTCTCCTTTACGCTTTCCAATTGGTGTTGTGCACTTCCACTTGTTTCACCATAAATCCTGCAAAAATATAAATACTAGGGGTACAAGTGGAACTCTGTTAATAGCATATGTCTATGTGTTAAAGTATGATAGTTTCTCTCCCTTTAGGCATAAGTTGGCGGTTAAAAATGATCTATAAGGACCACCAACACTCACTTCTGTATTGTTTTGATCTTCCCTGTGTCACCGAACCGACCAATTTATACGAGCACAAGTACAACGATCGCATTTTTAATCGCAATCCAGTCGCACTTGAGCCAATATAAACCCGGTAGTCCGGAAATCTCAAAGGATTTCAAACATTTCATACCCCAAGGATCATTCATTCAGCAATACCCGATCACATGACACATAAGTTCGCAACCGAATTTAAACATCAGAGTACAACATAGTCTTTACACAAATATAACTAGTAGCGGAAGTTAATATAGTTTTACACCACAGAGTTCAAATACGAGTACCATCAAATGACCCTGTCACAGCATTCTTACAACATCTAAGGATAGATAATGACCCTGCCCCCGGGTCTAGTCTTCTTCGCCCGCAAGGCGTGAAGCAATTCCTGCAATACGCGTAGTAGACTACACCATCTGCAACAATGGGAATAAAACCCTGAGTACTCAACTGTACTCAGCTAGACTTACCCGACAGGGAGTAAATAAAAAGACTCTCAAGGATATGCAAGGCTTATTTGGTGGAGCTCAGAGGGTAGCATCATTTTTGCATCAAAAGCATTACTACAGTAGATCCTCAACTTATTCATTGTAATTGTGATAAGCTTCGATTTCAGTTAAGCTATTTACTAAGATTAGCCACTATACTAAGCATTCACTGAATATTATAGCAATCAATAAAACCATATGATTTTCGATATCCACAGATATCAACCTCATCTCACCATAATCATTATGTTCAAGTTATTAGCCTCTACCTCACCAGAAGATCAGTTCAGTTTCTCACTAATCAGGAGAGATGGCGATTCGAATCGATTGTACCAGCTGGCAAATATGCCAATCACAAACCCTGTCAGCCGAGCTACTGGCTTCTTGGGCCACCGTTAAATCCTTCTGAGACACAATATGTCGCGAGTTTGGCGGGGACCATATTCTCAGAGACCAACCCACTTCCAGGATGCATCACGTCCCTGACCTGCCCTTGGTAAGATGGTGTCTCCGCACATACTTCCTACCTCCAGAATATGTCTGCCTAGTCGCACCAAGGCTCGGCTCAGAAAGAAATACTCGGCTTCGCGGTCAGAACGACTTATCTGGCCAGCTATGTGACGACGTCTTTCAATCTCAACTGATGTCTGGTTGCCTCAGTCCTAGTCGGTCGCAAGCAGCACCGAAGACGGCATGACCTCAACCATGTCATGCGGCTCCCCGCTACCTAGCCTTGATTCTCTCATTAGACACTGTGGCATGGTGGCACATATAGACCATCATGTGGAATCCAACCCCATCATCATTAGTAACCACCTATGCTCGCGAATGGACAGGAAATCCCTCGACTTCTACCGGTCTAAGCATGGCTAAGCATAACATCGAACCCATCCCCTTGTCTAGTAATAACTTCAGGATCAAGTATAAGTGGACAAGGTATAAATGCAGCAACGGTATCATATCAACTCCTATACTTCAGGTGCACAATCATACGATTTAATAAAGACCAGTGCATTTGTAAAAAGAGTAGGTGGAGACTTAGGGATGCTCCGGGGCTTGCCTTTCACAAAATTAGTAGGTTGGTGATCAGGGCACTCTGGAAGTTCAGCCTCTTCTTCCTGGCCTTCGGGAACCTCTGACACTTCAATCTCCGGCGGAACTCCCTCCTCCGGTGGATCGAACTGCAATAGCGTCACGCCTCTCGGTGATCCTGTATGCATGATATGCATATATGAGAACTGAGAATGCACATGAAATGCAAGATAGAGATGCACAAATTAACCCATGATATGCAATCAGTTTAACAATCCGCACTCATTTGCTGAGTACGTGCATATTTCTTCTCTAGACAACCAACTCATACTCACCCTTCTTAAGCAAAGCATAGAACAATTTCTCGTCCCGGATGAGAGGTCTACAACCTGCACTTAATAATTAACATGCATCAACTAACCTACCACAACCAACTTATAATTAACAAGCGCGAGCAACATCATATAAACAAAACATTAACCATGCTACCCTAAGCTCAAATTAGGATCAGCTTCACTGTTTAAAACAGGTGACAATGCTGGAACATCACAGAAATGCATGAAAACACTTCACACCAATAGATACTTGCTTAAAAACACTTAAACCAACCCTAGCTTATAACTGGACCTACTGTTTACTGTGACCAGAAAAATCCATAAAAATTATAGTAGCTATTACACATCCAGATTAGCCTACTGAGAAAATTTCAAGTCATTTGGACAAGTATAACAGTCTACACAAAAATAACAAACAACCAGCCTTTTAAGCAATGGAAAATACTTAACACAGTGAAAAGTATCAAACAAAAGATTTCCCATTTTTCTTAGCTTCTTCACAACATAACATGGTCCAGGAAAAATATCCATGACCATATCCTTAACACATTAAGCATGGTGATTTTTGCAAGATTAAAGCATAAAAGGCACATTATACTAGACATCATATAAATAACAGCGCAACACCAGCAAACATATTTTTTCATAGATTCTACTTCCCTAAACAAGATTAATGCAAGTGGAATCACATTTTTAGCACATTCCTACAATTACTTATGCATTTATCAAGTTTGCAAGCAGTTAACAATTTAAATATAACTGCACAGAAAAAGTATTCCAAAATACATTTTATATTTTTCCTTGATAGAGCTCAGAAAGACAAACACAACAAAATTTGGTTCACCCCTAAATGGACACTCCTAACTCCAGATATGAATTTTGGAAGATTTTACACATTTTCTGAAATCAATTTCATAAATCATAAAATCCAAAACCGGCTTTAACTGCTACGCGCACCCGGCTCAGTGAACCAGAGGCGCACCAGAGCGGCTGACTCGCGGGCCCCGGGGTCAACTGACCCCACCCGTTAGAGAGAGAGACAGGGCCACCGGCGCTGACCGGCGAGAGCTCGCCGACGGCGAGGTCTCCGGCGACGCCGAGGCTACCTACCGACTCGTGGCAACGAGGCGAACTCAATGGACCAACTGGCGAGGGTTGTACCCCACTGGAGCAAGCTCGACGGCGGCAATGGCGGACGGCGGCGGTCCGGCGAGCTTGCGCCGGCCGATTTCGGCCGTTACTCGCGCGGCTAAGCTCCGTTCCGAGACCCTGGAACCCTAACGGACCTATGCGTGCGACGAATCGGACTATTGTGCACGGGAGCTCACTGACCGCGCACGCATGGTGGCACGGCGGCGAGCGGGTTCACGGCGAGCTCGGGTTCTGGCGAACCTACGGCGAGATCGACCCGACCAACGACCTAGGCTAGATCTACAGCTAACGGAGACTCCTAGACGAGCAATGGAGAGAGAAGCTGACCCCGGCATCGCCCTCGTCACGGTGACCCGAGGGCTCGGCGGCGCTCCGGCAATGGCGCGGCGGTGAGAAGCTCGCTGGAGCTATACCTTAGGTCGGCTGAGGTCGGCAACGGGTCGAGGAGATAGAGCAGAGCAAGGCGAAGCTTTGGCGGAGATGGAGCGGTCGGAGACGGCACGGTGATGGCGGATTTCACCGCAGCAACGGCTCGGCGGTGATGGCACTGGCGGAGGGGAAAGCGGTGAACAGAGAGGCGAGAGCGATGGAGAGTGAGAGTGAAGCAGCCAAGGGACCGGATGGAGTGCCATTTTAGCCTTGCAGGCTGGTCGGGGAGGCAACGACGGCGTACGGCGCCACCTGGTGCACGATTCCTGACGGCGGCCGCGCGGCGACGACTGAACGCCGACTGAATCGGCTTCAATTCAGTCTCCACGAACCCGACTGAAACCTGATTTTTGCCGCGCCATAACTCTTGATCCAATGCGTTTCAGAGCAACCTCCACTAATATGGATCAAAGAGCTACATGAGTAGATCATTTGGTATTAAGACACTTTACTCTAGATCGGCCTAGATTGAGAGATACAGGTCGATGAACAGGGGTACACCGAAACTGAAAACCAGTTTAGACTTAGGAAAAATTTTGAAACTTCTAACAACTCCAAATCTGCACTAATTCAACTTTTTGACCACCTTCCACCCATTTTCATGAGTTGACCCAAAAATAAAGTTTGTTTCTTATAAAATTGTACACAACTTTGATTAAGGATGCACTGACATGCAAAATCTCTAAAATACCCTTCTTGTTTGGTCAAACAGAATAGCTTTTAGAGGGCTCTCTAGTCAACTATGAGCTAGAGGGGCAATTTGGGGATTTCACCAACATGAACATCGTTCCAAATGTTATCCCAAACATGTATAAAGCATTTAGAACAGTAAACAAGCATCACATTTGCATGTCAACACATTTAGCATGTTATGGACATATAAACAAACATATAGCAATTAAAGGAAATCAATTCAAATGAAATGATGATGATGCATGAAATGACATGATCTATGCTTGATGACATGCAAATGCAAGTGTGAAAATAGTAACTAACACTAGGGTGTTACAGCCCTTCCCCCCTTAAAAGAATCTCGTCCCCGAGATTAGAGTTAATTACCATTGTTTATAGAAAGAAGGATAGACTTCCTTGAGATAATCTTCTCGCTCCCAAGTCGCATCCCAATGGCTTTGGTTGTTCCACACTACCTTGTAGAACTTGATCTCTCAGCTACGGGTGATTATTTCGTTGTAATCTATGACTTCAATAGGCTTTTCTTCATAGGTCAAATCTGATTTTAACTTGATATCACCAAGATCCACTTGTTCTTTCGGTACCCGTAAACATTTCTTGAGTTGGGATACATGAAACACATTGAAGATAGTGGACATGTGTGGTGGCAACCGTAACTTGTATGCTACTTTCCCACTTCTTTCCAGAATTTGAAAAGGACCTACAAACCTTGGAGCTAACTTTCGTTTCACTCCGAAGCGTTGTACGCCTTTCATAGGTGACACCTTCAAGTATACATAGTCACCCACTTCAAATTCCAATGGCCTTCTTCGCTTGTCCGCATAACTCTTTTGACGAGTCTGAGCGGCTTTGAGATACGTTTGAATGGTATGCACTCTCTCTTCGGCCTCTTTCACAAAGTCAATGCCATAGTACCTCCTTTCGCCTGATTCAACCCAATTGAGAGGAGTTCTACATTTGCGCCCATACAAAGCTTCAAAAGGAGCCATTTGAATACTTTCTTGATAGCTATTATTGTATGAGAACTCGGCCAAAGGTAACCATTCTTCCCACGAACCTTTAGACGATAGAACACAAGCTCTCAACATATCTTCAAGGATTTGGTTTACCCTTTCGGTCTGACCAGAAGTTTGAGGATGATAAGCTGAGCTGCGAACCAAATTGGTTCCCAAACACTTGTGTAGATGCTCCCAGAAGCGTGCAATAAATTGCGGGCCTCTGTCGGAAACTATCGTCCTTGGCACACCATGTAACCGAAGTATCTGAGCAAAGTAGAGCTGTGCCAACTGATGAGGACGATCTGTAGTTCGAACTGGTAAGAAATGTGCAATCTTAGTCAATCGATCTACAATCACCCAAATAGAATCATGGCCTTTTTGCGTTAGAGGTAACCCAGATATGAAATCCATGGTTATCTCATCCCATTTCCAACCTGGAACTGGTAAAGGTTGCAATAGACCTGCTGGCTTAAGATGAATAGCTTTCACGCGACAACAGGTATCACACCTGGCCACATAAGCCGCAATTTCTTTCTTCATTTTGGTCCCCTAGAACCTAGGTTTCAAATCTTGGTACATCTTACTACTACCAGGATGGATAGACAACTTGGACAAATGAGCCTTGTCCATAATCTGATTCCTCAACTCGTGGTCTTTTGGTACTACCAATCGATCCTTGAACCACAACATACCTTTTTCATCTACTCGGAAATGAAGCATTTCTTGTTCTTTCATCTTTCTCTTGATATGATATATGCCAGGATCTATTTTCTGACCTTCAATAATCTTGCTTTCCAAAGTACAACTGAGAGTAATATTATTCAACACCACCGGATGCACAAGATTGAATCCGTCTGCTAGCAAAGGCTGCAATACATTGCAATGAGACTTTCGGCTCAAAGCATCGGCTACGACATTAGCCTTGCCCGGATGATAGTGTACTTCTAGATCATAGTCTTTGATCAACTCCAGCCACCTTCTTTGCCTCATGTTCAAGTCTGGCTGAGTGAAAATGTACTTGAGACTCTTGTGATCGGAATAGATATGACATTTGTGACCCATCAAATAGTGGCGCCAAATCTTCAATGCATGAACTACAGCGGCAAGTTCCAAATCATGAGTAGGATAGTTTTGCTCATGTTTTCTCAATTGACGCGAGGCATAAGCAATGACTCGGCCTTCTTGCATGAGTACACATCCTAACCCAGTGCCACAAGCATCGCAGTACACATCAAAAGGCTTTTCAATATCAGGTTGTGCAAGAACTGGAGCAGTGGTCAACAACGTTCGCAAGGTGCGAAAAGCTGTTTCACACTCCTCACTCCACACAAACTTGGTATCTTTATGCAATAACTTGGTCATAGGTTTAGCTATCTTAGAGAAATCTTGGATAAAACGGCGATAATACCCAGCTAATCCCAGAAAGCTACGAACCTCAGACACATTGGTAGGTGACTGCCAATCCAACACCTACTGAACTTTTGACGGATCTACAGAAATACCTTCAGCAGATAAGATATGGCCTAGAAAAGGCACTTTAGTCAACCAAAACTCACACTTGCTGAACTTAGCATACAGCTTATGCTCCCTGAGTCTAGTCAAGACTATTCTCAAGTGTTCAGCATGATCCTCCATGTTTTCAGAGTACACCAGAATATCGTCAATAAATACTACCACGAACTTATCCAACTCAGGCATGAATACCGAATTCATTAGATACATGAAATGTGCAGGAGCATTGGTTAATCCAAAAGACATAACCAAATACTCATACAATCCATACCGAGTGGAGAAAGGCGTCTTGGGAATATCTTGTGGTCTGATCTTAATTTGATGATACCCAGATCTCAGATCAATTTTGGAGAAAACCTTGGCCTTGGACAATTGATCAAACAAGATATCAATACGAGGTAGAGGATACTTGTTCTTAATTGTCACAGCATTTAGTGGCCTGTAGTCCACACAAAGTTTTATCCTTCTTCTTAACAAAGATTGCAGGACAGCCCCACGGAGAAGAACTAGGGCGAATAAACCCTTTGTCCAATAACTCCTGGAGTTGTTTCTTGAGTTCAGCTAATTCATGAGGAGGCATTCTATATGGCCTTCGAGAAATAGGTGCCGTACCGGGAATAAGTTCTATTGCAAACTCCACATCTCGATCAGGAGGAAGTCCAGGTAGATCATCAGGAAAAACATCAGGAAACTCACACATTATAGGGATGCTCTGAAGTGTCACGGCCTCAACTGAGAAAGAGAGACTAAAAAGACGGGGCAGATGAACCTGAAAAGTGCCTTCACCTTGGGGTTCCTTCAGTGTCAACATCCGGTTAGGGACGTCCAACACCGCACCCTGCTTGTCCATCCAACTAACCCCCAAAATAACATCCAGACTCAACCATGGTAGCACAATAAGACTACTGACGAAAACCCGATTACCAATCTCAATGGTCACATTCCCGACACCATGACGCATACAAATTTCAGCCCCAGCTGAAGTTATCCGGAAACTATGGCTCAGCTCAACAATTGGTAATGCATGCTCTTGTGCAAATGCTTGACTCACGAAAGAATGCGACGATCCTGAGTCGAACAAAACAATAGCAGGATGCTGATTCACAGAAAACATACCCGCAGTGACTGGTTCACCTTCCGGAAGTTCCTCAGCAGTAGTGTGATGTACACGACTCTGCCTGGGATGAGGACAATAACGAGCAAGATGCCCCTGTTGACCGCAATTAAAGCACAGCCCCAGACCTTGGTTGGTCCTCACTTGAACGGCATTGCCTGGAGGAGCATTGTTCTTGTTCAAAGGCACTGTGAAACCTTTCTTGTAGCGTTGTGGCGCTGGCTCCTTCTTTGGAGGGGGTCTGAATTTTGCTCCAGGAACAGCCGGACGGTAAGCAGGGCGATTTGCCACCGCACGACTAGCTGCTGGAGTCCTTGACTGAGAAGAGCTTCCTTCAAATGGCCTCTTGCCTCCCTTGGAAGCAGTGTGCAAGTTGTTCTATTTCTCTTGGATATAAGCTTCACTGATAAACTCATTGAAAGTTGTACGAGCGTTGTTTGCCAGAGTCTTTATAAGCTTGGTACTAAGGCCTCTCTTGAAAGCTTCAATATTCTTTTCATCTATATTCCACCATCCACGGGGCATACCTTGACAGATTGTTAAAGGCATGATGATACTGAGTGTAGGGTCTTGGTACCCTGAGTAAGCTGCATGAACTCATTCACCTTCATCTTGATTAACCCTGCTGGAATGAAATGTCCCCTGAAATCCCTGGTGAACTGCTCCCAGGTGATATCAGCGACCACAGGGTAGGCGGTCTTGCGATTGGCCCACCATATTCCAGCTTGGCCTTGCAGCAACATAGCAGCAAAGCTAGCCTTCATGGTCTCAGTCAATTGCAGCACAGAGAATGACTGCTCAATAGTGTTTAACCACTCATCAGCTTCCAGCGGTTTAACGGCTTGCTTGAATACCGGAGGCTTAGTGTCCATGAAGTCCTTATAGTTACTGTACTGGTCCTCATCGTTTCCGCGGCGTCCATCTCGATTGCGATTGTGGGTGTTACTAGCAACCATCTGCTGCAGAATCGCTTGCTGAGTGTCCAAGAACTGAGCAAACATCTGCTCCTGGGTACGCGGTGGAGGAGGCGGTAACTCCTCATCCTCATGCTCATTCCCACCACCACTGGTTGACCCATGACGACGGGTATGAGGTGCCATCTGTAGCAACACACAACAACCATTGTTAGGTGTCATTTACGCCAAAGAAAACCGAAAGATTATGCCCAGAAGATATCAATAATCATTTTTGATAACCAACAAACTGGCACAATAATTCAATAATCATCACACAACCGCACAATAACAAGGCGCAACCAAAAAGGGTTTCCAAACTGCATAAGTTACCATTACTTAATTAGAAGTTTGATGGTTCCAGCCCTGAACACATAGGGTTCACATAGTACAAACCAAGTTCTACCATTACATTACATTGAAGGTTTTTCCACTACAAAAGGGTGCCGATCATGGCAAGATCACTAGAAAGAACCTAGTCATCGTGGTCACTGTCCATGCCGGACACGTTCCCACCATGGTCATCACTCTCATCAATAGGCACGATCTCCTTGGGGTCTTCTTCCTCTTCTTCCTCACTTGCTTCACCATCATCAGCTGCAATGAAGATCTCAGGAGCAAACTCCGCTGCACCCGGAGGATGGAACGGATCAACACGGTTGTTCAGACAATGAACATCCTGCTGCAACTCCCAAACCTGCTGCTGACTAGTACGCAACTCCTGCAGAAACTCATCGTGCTGACGTGTCAAGCTCATATTGCGATTGTCAAGCTGGCGGCGAAGATCTGCATTCTCTCTCAAGCACCTCGACACGGCGATCAGCTGCCAACAAAGCGCCAGTGCATCGTAACAACTCATTGCGACAGGCAGTGAGAGCTACCACCAAGTCATCTGAGCTACGAAAAGCCATACGTGCCCACTCTTCAGCTTCTAACTTCTTCTCCACAGCATCATGCAGGGCTTTAACGCACTTCATCCAACCATCCCTAGTAGAATAATGCATCCTCAGGACAGCAAACATAGCACTCATAGAAGCACCCGTGCTATGAGCACGCTCATCCCTGCCTCGCTCCAAAGAAGCTTGGCTAGACTGAGCCCACTCACCCTGAGAAGCATCCACCCTGGAAAAAACATTTGCTGGCCCCAAATCAGCTCTCTTGTTGAACCGGCTGCAAATATCCGTCAACACCTCGAAAGCTGCAAGCTGCGCCCCATCCCATGACGTCCTCATGTCAACTTCCACCTTTATTCCTGGAAACGACCAGCCCCTTTCAAGCACAGGGATAGTCACCCAAACATCAAACCAAGGCTGCACCATGGTTTCTGCTGGCTTCCAGAAATACAATGGTGGCCTCTGCATACCCCACAGACTTCAACAGCCTCCATAGCACAATGGGTGTGCCAAACTGCTCCAGAAACTGGCCCCTCTGCGGCTCACCTTCAGCTGCCATCTGGTACATTACAACATCTTTCAGCATTTAGAATAAGATAGGGCAGCACAACTTTTATCATAGGGAAGGAAAATAGTACAAATAGCTTGAATTAATTTCATGATCATGATGCATGCACGTGCCAACGACCTCACACATAGTATATATGAACTAACGTTATAGTCGGTGGCATACCACGTGCTCTCATATACGTAACTAACCGTGCTATACGTTTGGCATGGTTAGTGTACCTGCAGAAGATTCATTTCAGCCCAATTCCCAATGTATGCAGGGCAACAAGAAGCACTTTTCGCCGGAAATGTTCCCATGAACATTTGCGACCCCAAAAGTAATTTCTCCACCTTACTTCCATAAGTACACATATGGATCACATGTACTCACTTCCGTAATCATAACTACTCACCATCGATCGACGGTTGTTCGATCTTACACTCACATCTCACCTTACCTTAGGCGACGTGGCACATTGACCCATAAGAAGCAATAAGAAACTGACAGTTCATAATTATCCACACGATAAAACCAAATAAACCACAAATAGAAACATGATGCAATTTCCCCCAAGTCAGTACTTACATAAGCCACCTAATTACCACATATATATATATAGGACTATAGGACTTGGTCACTGGTACTCATAAGTTTTGCAAACACTTGTTTGAAATCACCTATACGCGCTACCAGTTGGCAATTAGTTTGTAAAAACTCAAAACTCTTTTAATTTTTAAATAGTCAAGTGACGGTATATGCTGAATTATGCTCTGGTACCAGCTGTCACAGAATCCGACCAATTTATACGAGCACAAGTACAACGATCGCATTTTTAATCGCAATCCAGTCGCACTTGAGCCAATATAAACCCGGTAGTCCGGAAATCTCGAAGGATTTCAAACATTTCATACCCCAAGGATCATTCATTCAGCAATACCCGATCACATGACACATAAGTTCGCAACCGAATTTAAACATCAGAGTACAACATAGTCTTTACACAAATATAACAGTAGCGGAAGTTAACATAGTTTTACACCACAGAGTTCAAATACGAGTACCATCAAATGACCCTGTCACAGCATTCTTACAACATCTAAAGATAGATAATGACCCTGCCCCCGGGTCTAGTCTTCTTCGCCCGCAGGGGTGAAGCAATTCCTGCAATACGCGTAGTAGACTACACCATCTGCAACAATGGGAATAAAACCCTGAGTACTCAATTGTACTCAGCTAGACTTACCCGACAGGGAGTAAATAAAAAGACTCTCAAGGATATGCAAGGCTTATTTGGTGGAGCTCAGAAGGTAGCATCATTTTTGCATCAAAAGCATTACTACAGTAGATCCTCAACTTATTCATTTTAATTGTGATAAGCTTCGATTTCAGTTAAGCTATTTACTAAGATTAGCCACTATACTAAGCATTCACTGAATATTATAGCAATCAATAAAACCATATGATTTCCGATATCCACAGATATCAACCTCATCTCACCATAATCATTATGTTCAAGTTATTAGCATCTACCTCACCAGAAGATCAGTTTAGTTTCTCACTAACCAGGAGAGATGGCGATTCGAATCGATTGTACCAGCTGGCAAATATGCCAATCACAGACCCTGTCAGCCGAGCCACTAGTTTCTTGGGCCACCGTTAAATCCTTCTGAGACACAATATGTCACGAGTTTGGCGGGGTCCATATTCTCAGAGACCAACCCACTTCCAGGATGCATCAGGTCCCTGACCTACCCTTGGTAAGATGGTGTCTCCGCACATACTTCCTACCTCCAGAATATGTCTGCCTAGTCGCACCAAGACTCGGCTCAGAAAGAAATACTCGGCTTCGCGGTCAGAACGACTTATCTGGCCAGCTATGTGACGACGTCTTTCAATCTCAACTGATGTCTGGTGGCCTCAGTCCTAGTCGGCCGCAAGCAGCACCGAAGACGGCATGACCTCAACCATGTCATGCGGCTCCCCGCTACCTAGCCTTGATTCTCTCATTAGACACTGTGGCATGGTGGCACATATAGACCATCATGTGGAATCCAACCCCATCATCATTAGTAACCACCTATGCTCGCGATGGACAGGAAATCCCTCGACTTCTACCGGTCTAAGCATGGCTAAGCATAACATCGAACCCATCCCCTTGTCTAGTAATAACTTCAGGATCAAGTATAAGTGGACAAGGTATAAATGCAGCAACGGTATCATATCAACTCCTATACTTAGGTGCACAATCATACGATTTAATAAAGACCAGTGCATTTGTAAAAAGAGTAGGTGGAGACTTAGGGATGCTCCGGGGCTTCCCTTTCACAAAGTTAGTAGGTTGGTGATCAGGGCACTCTGGAAGTTCAGCCTCTTCTTCCTGGCCTTCGGGAACCTCTGGCACTTCAATCTCTGGCGGAACTCCCTCCTCCGGTGGATCGAACTGCAATAGCGTCACGCCTCCCAGCGATCCTGTATGCATGATATGCATATATGAGAACTGAGAATGCACATGAAATGCAAGATAGAGATGCACAAATTAACCCATGATATGCAATCAGTTTAACAATCCGCACTCATTTACTGAGTACGTGCATATTTCTTCTCTAGACAACCAACTCATACTCACCCTTCTTAAGCAAAGCATAGAACAATTTCTCGTCCCGGGTGAGAGGTCTACAACCTGCACTTAATAATTAACATGCATCAACTAACCTACCACAACCAACTTATAATTAACAAGCGCGAGCAACATCATATAAACAAAACATTAACTTTGCTGCCCTAAGCTCAAATTAGGATCAGCTTCACTGTTTAAAACAGGTGACAATGCTGGAACATCACAGAAATGCATGAAAACACTTCACACCAATAGATACTTGCTTAAAAACAATTAAACCAACCCTAGCTTATAACTAGACCTACTATTTACTGTGACCAGAAAAATCCATAAAAATTACAGTAGCTATTACACATCCAGATTAGCCTACTGACAAAATTTCAAGTCATTTGGACAAGTATAACAGTCTACACAAAAATAACAAACAACCAGCCTTTTAAGCAATGGAAAATACTTAACACAGTGAAAAGTATCAAACAAAAGATTTCCCATTTTTTTTAGCTTCTTCACAACATAACATGGTCCAGGAAAAATATTCATGAACATATCCTTAACACATTAAGCATGGTGATTTTTGCAAGATTAAAGCATAAAAGGCACATTATACTAGACATCATATAAATAACAGTGCAACAACAGCAAACATATTTTTTCTTAGATTCTACTTCCCTAAACAAGATTAATGCAAGTGGAATCACATTTTTAGCACATTCCTACAATTACTTATGCATTTATCAAGTTTGCAAGCAGTTAACAATTTAAATATAACTGCACAGAAAAAGTATTCTAAAATACATTTTATATTTTTCCTTGATAGAGCTCAGAAAGACAAACACAACAAAATTTGGTTCACCCCAAATGGACACTCCTAACTCCAGATATGAATTTTGGAAGATTTTACACATTTTCTGGAAATCAATTTCATAAATCATAAAATCCAAAACCGGCTTTAACTGCTACGCGCACCCGGCTCAGTGAACCAGAGGCGCACCAGAGCGGCTGACTCGCGGCCCCAGGGTCAATCTGACCCCACCCGTCAGAGAGAGAGACAGGGCCGCCGGCGCTGACTGGGGAGAGCTCGCCGACGGCGAGGTCTCCGGCGACGCCGAGGCTACCTACCGACTCGTGGCAACGAGGTGAACTCAATGGACCAACTGGCGAGGGTTGTACCCCACCGGAGCAAGCTCGACGGCGGCAATGGCGGACGGCGGCGGTCCGGCGAGCTTGCGCCGGCCGATTTCGGCCGTTACTCGCGCGGCTAAGCTCCGTTCCGAGACCCTGGAACCCTAACGGACCTATGCGTGCGACGAATCGGACTATTGTGCACGGGAGCTCACTGACCGCGCACGCATGGCGGCACGGCGGCGAGCGGGTTCACGGCGAGCTCGGGTTCTGGCGAACCTATGGCGAGATCGACCCGACCAACGACCTAGGCTAGATCTACAGCTAACGGAGACTTCTAGACGAGCAATGGAGAGAGAAGCTGACCCCGGCATCGCCCTCGTCGCGGTGACCCGAGAGCTCGGCGGTGCTCCGGCAATGGCGCGGCGGTGAGAAGCTCGCTGGAGCTATACCTTAGGTCGGCTGAGGTCGGCAACGGGTCGAGGAGATAGAGCAGAGCAAGGCGAAGCTTTGGCGGAGATGGAGCGGTCGGAGACGGCACGGTGACGGCGGATTTCACCGCGGCGACGGCTCGGCGGCGATGGCGCTGGCGGAGGGGAAAGTGGTGAATAGAGAGGCGAGAGCGATGGAGAGTAAGAGTGAAGCAGCCAGGGGACTGGATGGAGTGCCATTTTAGCCTTGCAGGCTGGTCGGGGAGGCAACGACGGCGTACGGCGCCACCTGGCGCACGATTCCTGACGGCGGCCGCGCGGCGACTACTGAACGTCGACTGAATCGGCTTCGATTCAGTCTCCGCGAACCCGACTGAAACCTGATTTTTGCCGCGCCATAACTCTTGATCCAATGCGTTTCAGAGCAACCTCCACTAATATGGATCAAAGAGCTACATGAGTAGATCATTTGGTATTAAGACACTTTACTCTAGATCGGCCTAGATTGAGAGATACAGGTCGATGAACAGGGTTACACCGAAATTGAAAACCAGTTTAGACTTAGGAAAAATTTTGAAACTTCAAAACAACTCCAAATCTGCACTAATTCAACTTTTTGACCACCTTCCACCCATTTTCATGAGTTGACCCAAAAATAAAGTTTGTTGCTTATAAAATTGTACACAACTTTGATTAGGGGTGCACTGACATGCAAAATCTCTAAAATGCCCTTCTTGTTTGGTCAAACAGAATAGCTTTTAGAGGGCTCTCTAGTCAACTATGAGTTAGAGGGGCAATTTGGGGATTTCACCAACATGAACATCGTTCCAAATGTTATCCCAAACATGTATAAAGCATTTAGAACAGTAAACAAGCATCACATTTGCATGTCAACACATTTAGCATGTTATGGACATATAAACAAACATATAGCAATTAAAGGAAATCAATTCAAATGAAATGATGATGATGCATGAAATGACATGATCTATGCTTGATGACATGCAAATGCAAGTGTGAAAATAGTAACTAACACTAGGGTGTTACACCCTGCATTCACAAGCTAAGAGTACAAGTGGAACTCGTTATTGGATAAAATATTTTCATATTATGTTATTCTTCATTGAAACCGAGTCAAGATGACAGTGTTTGATTGTGGATTTGCATGGTATATCCACCGTCAACAACAGCAGAGGAGTAGCCTGGACAGTCTGAGTAGCTAGAGCTTCCACCTGAGACACCGTCAGTGCGCCGATCCGTACACCGCCAAACAGCTCGACCTCCTCCTCCTCCCAGGGAGGATACTCAGAGGCGTGGGCCCCGGGCACCTCCAGCTCGCAGAGATACATATCAAAAGCGGTATGACCTTCACTCAGTGACAGCTAGGCAGGTACAGACACTGAGGTGTGTTCCGTTCGAGTAGTGGTTTCCTACACAGCAGGACCCTAGAGCCGACCCTCGGTTCTACCACCCGCTGCTCGAGGACTTCTACCGAGCATACCTCAGAGCCGGTACTCAGTTCAGTGCACACAGAGTTATTTCTTTAGAGGCTATCTGTGCTCAGGCTGGAGAGGAGATCAGGCCATATTTGACATATCTTCCAGGGCTGATAGAGCTGATGAGCAGGACAGGAGAGTACGCAGTCTTGGGTCAGGGAGTTCTACGCCTCACTTTTGTTGACCCAGAGCACCGGTGGATTCACTTTGCCTTTGCTGGCAACCACCACCATGTGTATGCTACTCGTTTTAGAGAGATCTTTGGACTTGAGCCGTCAGAGACACGGATTCACGTGTTGTGCTACGACCGAACAGACCCTCCTCGCCGTCCTCACGGTGGTATTGACCCAACAGTTCACTTCGTCAGAGAGTGCTTCAGGCAGCCTTTCGGGGAGGGCTCCAGTCGCCTCCCTAGGGACCTCACTTTTCTTTCCAGAGTCCTAGATGCACTCATAAGGAGGACGATCTTGCCGCGAGAGGCTGCCGTGAGGGGATCACTAGGCTACAGCTTTGGCTTTTGGCGCACATAGTTCGACAGGAGCCGTTTGACTTGTGGGACTTGATCGTATCTGAGATGGAGGACTTGATTGCAGAGGGATTCAGGGGGAGCAGGCGTATGCCATATGGACATTGGATCTGCCAGTTGATTGTTAGAGCTGTTGCCCAGATTGCGCCAGACGTCCAAGCTGAGCTTGATGATACTATTCACTGTTACCCTGCTTACAACGTCACTCAGTTGGTTTGACGAGAGAGACATCTAGCAGCACGATGTGCCCCTCACACTCCACCGAGACAGACTCGCAGGACAGGCACCGTGACTGAGACAGAGGAGGAGCAGGACGAGGCCATCAGGGTCCTAGCAGAGGCAGAGGAGGCTCAGGCTGAGAGAGTTGCACTTGGGGGTGGTGTGGACGATGACTTTCCGTCTGATAGCACTGATGAGGACTACGATACCATCCCTGAGTACGTTGCTCCTCACGACCATGAGGCTGGTACTTCTAGTTCCGCTCCAGCTTCACACCAGAGCAACCCAGCGCTGCTTGCTATTCTTCAGAGTTTACAGCAGACACAGCAGCAGCAGCAGGCTCAGGAGCAGGCTAGGTTTGCCAGGGAGCAGGCCGCCGCACTTGCACAGGTTCAGGCTCGCCAGGACGAGTTCCAGAGGTGACTACAGCAGCAGGCAGCCCTCCAGCAGTAGCAGGCAGCAGTCCAGCAGTAGCAGCAGCTTCTCCAGCAGCAGCAGATGTAGCAGCAGCAGTTCATGCTTGAGGCACTGGCCAGGCTTACAGGACTTCCACCTCCACCTACTCAGCAGCCTGGCCCATCTATAGTTTTTGCTCTAGTGACTACTCTAGCGTTTCAGCCCAGTTGGTTCCAGAGTCAGTCACAGGCAGCTACTCGCCGATCGTCATAGGTTTCACTCCCTCGTCAGCGACGCAGTCTTTGCTCACACCATCCACTAGCAGGGGCTTGGCATTTTCTTACAGTGAGCTTAGCGGGATGGATACCCCGCAGCCTCAGCCACAGCTTCCTAGTCACGACTGCAGCTCCCTTCACAGGCACGACCACAGAGACACTCCCGTCGTCTGTCGCTTCTTCAGAGCCTGCTACTCACAACACGACAGCGACGAAGACAGTGCTAGAGCCTTCAGCTGACCCGCAGCCCGACGTTCCTCCCGCAGACTCTCAGGGATAGCATGTGCAGCTTGAGCAACCAGTTGAGCCACAGGCAGCGCAGTAGACAGTTGAGGACCCTCCGACCCAGACTGCTTCTCCTCCAGTTCAGCCGACAGAGGGTCAGGAGGGCTCCAGCCCAGACTCAGAGACAGATGCTACAGCTTTCCAGATTTCTCACCGTGACCCGACTGCACCCTCCGACCCTTAGGTTTTGGTGCTTGACGCCAAATGGGGAGAGAGAGCCATAGATTTAGGGGAGAGCGTGTGAGATTTTGGCATTTGGCTCTTCTTTTGTTGTGATATACACTCTTGCATCATGTTTACCGCTTTCATGCATTGTGTTATATGCTTGTGTGTTACATAACTTGTGAGACATGTATGCTTATTTTCATATCTATATCATGTCTCTTACTTTGTGTAGCTCACTTGTGTTGCTTCCGCATTTTTACTCTGATTCTTGTGAGCTATACTTGTTGGTACTTGAGCTTAATTCTTATATACTTGTGTACCTTGTGTCTTGGTTCGTATAAACATGCCTAACCCTTTTGCTCTTATTGTCTCATGCTTATATGAATCAAGATTTGAAAAGCTCACTCTTTCTAAATCTATTTGTGGTTGTTGTCATCAATCACCAAAATGGGGGAGATTGAAGCATCTAGGCCCTAGTGGTTTCGGTGATTAATGACAACATGAAAGTTATTATGACTAACTTGTGTTTTGCAGGATAACCTAGAAGTTAGGTCATAATAACATGTAGGTTCAAGCCCCTAGCGATGGAAATCGATTCGGTTTTCAAAGGACGGAAGATAAGATGGAGATAGGCTAGTTCCAAGTGTCGTCTGGAGTTGAGAGACACTTGGAGTAGTTTAGGTCTTGTTTTTTGTCTTTGGCCGATACTATTAAGGGGGGTTTGGATGGGTAGCTTGAGCTAGACTTGGCTAGGAGATGGTAGTGTGGTGCACACTTGTCAAACCTACGTCTAGTGAGCGCAGAGAGGTCTGGTGAACTATTTGGAACAAACTTCATTTTGAAAAGTTTTCGATTCGGTGAAGTTTTGGGACAAATAGGAGCACTGGACGCTGCACCGGACGCGGGCAAGAGCGTTCGGCATAGTGACCAGAGAGCGTCGGACGCACGTTTGTCATCACCAGACGCGCAGTAGCGAAGGCTTCGGCGTCCGGTGCTATGACCGAGAGTTAGGGTTGTCCACCGTACGCTGCACCGGACGATCCGGGAGCATCCGGTGTCCATCCAGAGAGGTTCTAGAGAGCTCCTATCTGCATCGGACGCATCCGGTGCTAGCCCACGGGACGCTGTGAGCGTCCGGTGCGTTCAAACCGTTTGTGGTACAGTTACTGTTGAGGGGGCACCGGACGCCTCCGGTGTGAACTTGACAGCGTCCGGTGCACCCGAAAACAGAGGGTTTTGTACCTAACAGCCATGTGCTTGTGTGGGGGTATTTATACCCCTTGTGCTCGTCCATGGGAGGTCTCTTGCCACTTCAAACAGTTGAACACACCTTGAGACCTTGTGAGATTGCAAGAGCCCTAGGGAGGTAGAGTGAATTGTGATTCCAAGTGAGCTTCTTCCCTAGAGTTGATCAAGAGTGGCTTGTGTGTATCCATCCTTCTCTTTGGCCTTGTTTGGGTCAAGTGAGAGTTCGAGCTTATTACTCTTGGTGATCGGCATCACCTAGACGGCTTGGTGGTGATCGGAGGCTTGGTGACCGCTTGGAGAGCTTGTGGGCGGCCCAAGCCAAGCTTGTGAGCAGTTGTGGACGATCCACCGCGCCGGAGAGGCAAAGGATCAGCCCGTAGAGAGCACTTGGTCTTTGCGAAGATCAAGGGAGAGCTACACCCTTGCGCGGGTGCTCCAACGAGGACTAGTGGGGAGTGCCGACTCTCCAATACCTCGGGAAAAATTGGCTTTGTTTCTCTTACTCCTTTACATTTCTGCATTTACTTTGTGTTCTCTACTTTGCTAGAGTAGTATACTTGTGATAGGATCCGGCTCTAGGTTGCATAACTTGTTTTAGGCTTAGATCAACACAAGCACTTGTGGGGTGAGATTGGGCAAATGGCGATAGGTTGAATTGTATTTCAAAAATTTACTAGTTGCCCAATTCACCCCCTCTTGGGCATCCTCGATCCTTTCAGAGTGGTTATACGAACGCCAGGGGCATTCGGCTGATTGGTGTTTTGCTGAGTTGATGTCTGGGAAGTGGCAGCAGTACAGACAACTACTTGCTGTTGGGGATATGGTGGACGAGAATGGTGGATGGGATGAAACACGACCTTCTGGCGCTTTTGGTTGCCAGAAAATCCCGCAGACCTAGTCTTCTTCTTTCTTTTAGCTTCCTGGTGCTTGCGATTACTTTCTTCATATGAAATTGCTATGTTGACAGCTTCATGATAAGTGACATTCAAGTTACTCGACATGCTTCTCTGAATCTTGGTGTCCAGGCCCCTGTGAAAGGTCCTTATTTGGTTTTGGTAATTGAGTGACAACTTAGGTGAACTAATATGTATTTAAGTGTTGATTACAAAGAAGATTAGTCCACAGGTACATTGTGTGAGGATCTATGCTATGGAGGTAAAAATGGCTTGGAGATGTTGCTTAGCTCACACATGTGATGGTGAAGGAGCTAAACGCATGAGACATGACATGGAGTCATGTGGCTAGGTGGAGAAGATCAAGACATGACTTGGCGTCGACGGACCGGTTGCAAGTGTGAAGGACAAGTCGGGTGATGACTTGGCGCCGATGGACCAACGCAACGGTGAAGAGCAAGCAAGTCGAGGAATCGATGGACCAAAAGCCACATGATGATATAAAATGGATCATATCATTCATAAGGTGTTGTTGCATGTGTTGCACCGGCATCGATGGTGTCGGAGACGAAGATGAAGACGGTGATCGGAATGGAAAGCACAAGGCAAAGGTATAACTATAGGGTATTTCCATTTCACCGGTCTAAGATTGAGTAGAAAAGTGCTTGACTGGATTTAGGATAGATCGCCGTACTATCAAGAGAGGTAAACTTGTTTGCATATCGGTCAGTCTAGTGGCACTCGGAGTGATCTAACTTTGTATTGCTAGGATCAAGTGGCATGGCAAGAAAGAGTGAAAAACCCTTTGTAAAATATTTGTGAAAATGCTAACTCACATGCACATGATTGTGGAACACTTTGGTGTTGGCACATTTGGAAAAGGGTGGAGGTTTCGAGCTCGTGACAAGCTTGCTTAGAACTTGGATGGGTAAACTGCTTTTATCCTTTGAGTTTTGTATCAAGCAATCATATGGGTTGTGTAGCCCTCTGAATAAGCTTCCCAAAATGTCCAAGATCATCGAAATCGGAGCTCAGAGCTAAGAGTTATCGCCGTTTTAGTGAGCGGAGGTCTGCACGGGACGCTGTTTTGAGAGCACCGGACGCGCTGTTGCTAGCTTCCGGTGATCTGCGGACTGTCCTAGCCTGAGGGGCAGATTGTCCGCCGGCTATTCGTACAAACATGCACAGATTGCACATGATCTATTGGGGGTCGTCGGATACAACAGCGGACAGTCCGGGACTTTTTGGCGGACTATCCGCAAGTGTGCAGTTTGAACGTAACGGCTAGTTTTTTACAACGGCGGACTGTTCCGGGGCTTCAACGGCGGACTGTCCGCGAGTGACGCAGAAACTCTGTAATGGTTAGTTTGAGGCCTCCCTCTATAAATAGAAGGGGTGGCTGGCCATTTGAGGGGCTAGCACCCTTGGGACTGTGTGTCCATGCTTGGAGAGTGCTTGGAGAGCCTCTAACTCACTTGTGCACATAGTGGTTGCATCTGATTTCGAGTGAGTACGATTCTAGTGCGTTGCATTGAGAGATTGCAAGAGTTGGTACTAGGTGGTCGAGTTGCAAGCCGGTGGTGCTTGTTACTCTTGGAGGTCGCCACCTCCTAGACTGCTTGGTGGCGAGAAGCTCCGTGGAAGCAAGCAAGGAGATTGTGCTTAGCTCCGAAGTAAGCTTGTGAGGGGTTGGAGCTCACCCCGCGGGAGTCACGAAGAGCATCGCTTGTTGAGTGAGACGTGAAGAGCAACAAGTGGTCCGGCTGGATCAAGAGCTTGAGCTTGCGGGCGCTCCACATGGGAGTGGTGACTTGTGGTGGGTCACCTCAAGCTAGAGGATCGGCGGCAACCTTGGAGCTTGTCTCAACAGAGGACGTAGCTTGTGGCGACAAGTGAACCTTCGGGCAAAAATCACTGCGTCAACATCTTCCCATCCTTCGCGGTGGTTTGCTCCCTTCTACACAAGTTATTTATATTGTGCATTACTTTACTTGTGTAGTTGTAGTTGCCCTAGTGAGATCGGTTAGCTTGTGTAGCTTGCCACTCATGTTCTTAGCTTGAGTAGCCTAGAATTAGTGTCTTACTTAGTTTGTGTAACTAAGTGAGTTGCGCTCCTTGATTAGGATTGTGCATCCTTCATTGAGCACTTAGTGAGCTTAGGTGCTTAGTGCGCTTTTGCTTGCTAACTTGTAGGAGCTCCCCGGTGCTTAAAGTACTAGTGCTTAGGTTTGTGTGACCTTGCGCTAGAACAGTTTAGGGAAGCTCAGGCTAGGCTTGCACCTTTGCTTCTTGTTAGGATCTTTTGCAAGGTGCTTAGAGTCTTAGTTAGAGGGGTGAATTGTCGCTAGAACTGAATAGGTTTTATTTCCGCTGCGATTAATTTTTGTTTGGACTATTCACACCCCTCTAGTCTGCCATCTTGACCCTACACCCTGACAAAGCACTCTCTTTTCTTCTGATCAGTATTTACATGCTCTGGTGCATACTGGGACAGATGGCTGAACTGACTAACATACTGCATTACTGTGGACTCCTTTTGCTGCAGTGCCATGTACTGGTCAAACTTCATTTTCATCACATCCGCTGGAATATAATGGGCATGGAAGGCATCATGAAATTCTGTCCAAGTTAGGCGGTGTCCAGCAAATTGGGCTGCAATGAGATTTGCATACCAAGCACTCGCGGGACCCCGGAGTTGCTGGGCTACAAATAGAGGCTTCTGAAACTCGGTGCACTGAATCAGGCTAAACTTCTGCTCCATTGTACGGAGCCAATCATTTGCTTTCAGGGGCTCATCAGCTTTGGTGAACACTGGGGGACGTGTGTCAGTGAAATCCACGTAAGTGGTGTCATCTCCATTGTTGCAAACACGATGACCACCCTGGTTGTTTCGATTCTACGCTAGTAGCATGGCAGCATTGGCCAAAGCTGCAATGGCGTCGGCCAGTGTAGGCAGAATGGGAGGTGGAGGTGGAGCATCTTCCCTGTCACGAGACGGTTCACCATCATCAGACGATCGAGTGTGGACCGGCATCTGTTCAGAAACAAGCCATACTTAATTTTACATTACTCGATTGAACCTTAGTAGTAGTACAAACCAAAATATTACATTATTTATACTACACGACTTGCGCTTAGGCAAGATTCCTGTTGACGGTGGATATACCATGAAAATCCACATTCAAACACCGTCAACAGGCCTTGGATTCAAGGGAGAATAAACATATCATGAACATATTTTATCAATAACTAGTTCCACTTGTACTCTTAGCATGTGAATGCAGGGAAGATCAAACAGAGCTAAAATGAGCACTTGGAGCCCAACTAAGTGGTTCGGCCGAACCACATATTTGGGAACCAAGTTATGACACTTCAACAAATGACACATGGGACCACATGGAAGAAAGTGGAGCACCTAGAGGGCCCATAGGTGGTTCGGCCGAACCACATGTCGGGCCCACCAGGACTCTGCTGACATGGCACGATCCATGTGACTTCCTATCCAGCTCAATTCCACCTTCGGATCAAAGCTGTGTTTCCAATCAACGGTGGAAGATTAAAGCACATGGATCAAGGCGTGAATCGACAGATTCAAGACAAACCAAGTACATAGACATAATCTATGACATATGGGTATTGACACTTGTTATCATCCAAATTTTATTATCAATTATCCCTGCATTAAACATGAATATCCAGTAGAATAGGGTTATTACTGACAGATTCCACGAGTTTTGGTGAATTGTCTATTTCCCAGGAGATTTTCCAGAAAAGCTTAAAAGAAGGATTAAAAAGCATAATTACCACGAAACTTAACCGTTAAGGAAACATCATCATGAGAACACTAGAAGCATCTGGAACACACCCGAAGCACCGGGACCCGAAACCCACCAGGGTGAGGCCGGCCGGCGCCCCCCAGGGTTTTCTCCGTGCCGCCTTCTGGAGTCTTCCACCACCACCTATTAGAAGTCATCTGGGCCTTTGGTTAAGTTGGTTTGATCTAATGGCGCGCGTGCATTCCACCGGCCTATAAATAGAGGGCCAGACCCCCTGGAGGAGAGCCAGATCAAGAGATGAAGACCCTGAAGCATTAGATAGATATCCACTAGATCTAGGCTAGTAATCAAGAGAGAGATTAGAGAGATAGAGTAGATGAGTAGAGATTCAGAGGAGTCCCGGCCTGTCTGAGCTTCTTCGTAGCTATGTTCAGTCTGGATTCAGCTCTCTCGCCTGGAGTTGCGTTCTGAGGTACTTTTGTATTCAACATCCTGATTCAAGTAAGCATTTGTTCTTATTCGTTCTTAAGTTTACAACTTTATTTGAGTGCTTAATCTTGGTAGCTCCTTGGTTGAAGTAGTAGTTTGTAGTGTAGACATGGTGTCTGGGCTATAATTACTTGTGAATGTCCCCTGATTGGCCGGATAGTGGTAGATGGCGTAGGTGACAGTTGCGTTGAGTCCTCTGTAGTCCACTTCCCGGTTATAGTTTCGATAGGTGTATAAGTGTCTGGTAGGAGGAAACTCTAATTTTGCCTCTTATTCATGTCACTGCCCGATTAGAACGATATTATTCAAAGTTTACCAGTTGTCGGATCTAGATAATCATTTGTTATGTCCTCATTCTTGACATTCTCTGGATTGATTGTGTTATCAGGGTTAAGAGCCAATAGACTTAGTCAGAATCACCTACTGTTCCTTTGGGTTCGATATTAAAACCTGGGATTGTGTGGTGAAGTGCTACGTCGATGTTTTATCTATGCGCTTGTGGATACCTTGATAATAATAATCTTTAATAGAGTGCTGTTAATTTATACCTAACAAGCATTTCTGGTGCCGTTGCCGGGGAACGGTTTGCTGATTTTGGTTTAGTCTATCTTAATCTTGTATTATACTTTTATCTTTTATCTTTTACCTTTTAAAGTATGGAACCCACGTCCCAACTTTTATATCAATATGGAGCACCATCGGGATCGTATCTCTAGCCAAAAGAATTATCTTTACCCATCACATCATCTGGCTATAAGTTACGCCCGGGACTAATTAAGTTAGTTCAGGATCATATTTTTTTCTGGTAGTTCTAGCGAAAACCTCTATTCCCATTTAGCCGATTTTGGGCAGACAAGTTCATGTTTGCACATTAAGGGCATGGCAGAAGAAACTTTAAGATGGAAACTCTTTCCGTTTTCATTAACAGGAAAAGCAAAGAAATAGTATAATCGCCATGTTGGGAGTAGCCAAGGAGATTGGGAAGTGCTGCGTGCTAATTTTTGTCTTAAATTTTTCCCTATCGAAAAGGTCGCTAAACTTCGTTTTGAAATTATTGGATTTAAACAATTAGATAACGAATCATTAGGCAAGGCTTGGGAACGCTTTGATGGATTTATAAATTCTGGACCTAATCTTGCTTTGCTAGAACCTATGCTTTTGCAATATTTCTTTTTAGGCCTTGATGATAAAAATAAAGAATACCTTAATTTGGCCGCAGGAGGAGCATTTATGCATATTACTGCTTCACATGCTAAAACTATTCTTACTAATATCTTAATTGATCTTCCTGAAGAAAAAGAAAAGTTGTTAGAAGATGAATTTTTGTCGTTTGATTCTAAACTTTTGTCTGATTCATCTCAACCTTTACCTGAACTATCTAATGAGAATGAGATAACTCCAATTTCTGATTTTATGCTTGAATTTGAGAATGAACTTTTTGATGATTATGGAACACCTCACACTATCATAAAATTATGAAACCTCAAGAGTCTATGAATTTTAAAAGTTGTAATGTTTCATATCCTGCTGATTTAAAATTCCTTAGAGGGATAACTAGAGAATTAATTTTTGTTATGAGTAATGAGTGGTTGATAGAATCTGAGCATTTCAAATGAAATAATTCAGTTTAAATTCTCCTGCCATTACTATTAAATGTCGAATTGATGTATATCCTTTTGATGCCTTTTATAATCCAATAGTAGGTGTCAATATTATGTCTATTACATTTGCTGAAAAATTCTTGAAAGATATGCCATTAATTCCTACAAATAAATTATTGAAAAAATCGTTCAGGACATATTATTCCTAGTTCAGGTGTTTTATGTTCTCTTCCTATTGTGATTAATGAATTCCGAATTTTGCTAAATTTCTATATCTTTGATGTTTGGGATTTCGATGTAATGATTGGGTTACCAATAGGAAACTTTTGTGAGAAGGTTGTGCGGGCAATTTAGAAATTAAACTTGGGAAGGGATTTAATCTCTCAGTGCCAATAACTCATACATTAAAATCTAAGGCAGAGCCACCTCCTGAGTTAGATCCGATAGAAGAAGTTAAGACTGTGTCATTTGAGGAATTTATTGAACCTAATTTAGAGGATGATATTCAGTTCTTCATTAATGAAGAGGAGGAGGATCCGATTGATCCTGAACCTCTGGATGAATTACTAGAGCCACCTAAGCCTTCTATTGAGCTTAAACAACTACCTTCTGGTCTTAAGTATGTTTTTCTGAATAATGATCAAAATTCTCCTGTGATTATTAGTGATAAACTTACTGATGAAGAGTCTTTTAGATTAATAACTGTCTTAGAAAAACATCGTGCTGCTTTTGGTTATTTACTCCATGACCTTAAGGGGATTAGTCCTGTTTAATGCACCCATCGTATTCCAACCAACCCAGAAATTATACCTTCTAGAGAACCCCAACGTAGGCTTCAAAATGTGATGAGGGAAGTTGTTAAGAAAGAGTTCTTGAAACTTTTGCATGCTGGGATTATTTATCCTGTTCTGCATAGTGAGTGGGTAAGCCCTGTTCAAGTTGTACCTAAAAAGGGTGGTATGACCGTAGTTAAAAATGATAAAAATGAATTAATACCCCAGAGAACTGTTACAGGATGGCGAATGTGTATAGATTATAGAAAACTCAATAAAGCAACCAAGAAAGATCATTTTTCACTGCCCTTCATTGATGAGATATTAGAGCGTTTGGTAAATAATTCTTTCTTTTGTTTCCTTGATGGTTATTCTGGATATCACCAAATTCCTATCCACCCTGATGATCAAGGCAAAACCACTTTTACATGTCCTTATGGAACTTATGCTTATCGTAGAATGTCTTTTGGATTGTGTAATGCGCCTGCTTCTTTTCAAAGATGTATGATGTCTATATTTTCTGAAATGATAGAAGAAATCATGGAAGTTTTTATGGATGATTTTTCAGTTTATGGAAAAACTTTTGATGATTGTCTAGAAAATCTAGATAAGGTTTTGTAGAGATGTGAAGAAAAGCACTTAGTCCTTAATTGGGAAAAATGTCATTTTATGGTTAGAGAAGGAATAGTGCTAGGACATTTAGTGTCTGAAAGAGGTATAGAGGTAGATAAGGCAAAAATTGAAGTAATTGAGCAACTACCACCTATTAATATAAAAGGAAATCCGAAGTTTTCTTGGTCATTGTGGTTTTTATCGCAGATTTATAAAAAGATTTTTCACATATTGCTAGACCATTGACTAACTTGCTAGCTAAGGATGTTCCTTTTGAATTTGATGATGCATGTTTAAAATCTTTTAATATTCTTAAAGAAGCACTTACATCAGCACCAATCATTCAACCCCCCTAATTGGTCTTTACCTTTTGAAATTATGTGTGATGCTAGTGATTATGCTGTAGGGGTAGTATTAGGACAAACAAAAGATAAGAAGCATCATGCAATTGCTTATGCTAGTAAAACTATGACAAGAGCACAATTAAATTATGCAATAACTGAAAAAGAACTCCTGGTTATTGTTTTTGCTATTGATAAATTTAGATCTTACTTAGTAGGAGCAAAAGTAATTGTTTATTCTGATCATGCTGCTTTAAAATATTTGCTCACTAAGAAAGATGCTAAACCTCGTTTGATAAGATGGATTTTGTTACTCCAAGAATTTGACTTAGAAATTAAAGATAGAAGAGAAATAGAAAATCCAGTTGCTGATCACTTGTCTAGAATACACTTTGAGAATCCACAGGAATTGCCTATTATGACTCATTAAGAGATGACATGTTGTTTAAAGTAACCAAGTCAGACCTTTGGTACGCGAATATTGTCAATTTATGGTTGCAGGCTATGTACCACCAGGGGAAAATAAAAAGAAGCTTATTTATGAAAGTCATCTCCACATATGGGATCCACCATACCTCTTCAGAATTTGTTCAGATGGATTACTTAGAAGATGTGTACCAGTAGAAGAGGGCATGCAGATCATTCAGAAATGCCACGCATCACCATATGGAGGTCATTATGAAGCATTCCTGCACTCATGCTAAAATCTGGCAGAGTGGGTTCTTTGGCCAACTATGTATGAAGACACCAAAGATTTTGTCTGAAGATGTGGATCATGTCAGAGGCACGAAAATATCAATGCAAGAGATGCTATGCCACTCACCAACAATCTCCAGATCGAGCTCTTTGATGTCTGGGGAATTGATTATATGGGACCATTTGTGAAATCAAGAAATTGTGAATACATTCTGGTGGCAGTTGACTATGTATCCAAGTGGGTAGAAGCTATGCCATGCATGAATGCTGATTCCAAACATTCAAAGAAGATGTTCGAAGAGATTATATTTCCAAGGTTTGGAACACCAAGGATGGTCATTAGTGAAGGAGGGACACACTTCACGGATAAAAAGTTTCACCGATACTTGCAAGCCCATGGCATCCATCACAATGTAGCTACTCCATACCATCCTCAGACAAGTGGCCTTGCAAAAACATCAAATAAACAAATCAAGAATATTCTACAGAAAACAATAAATGAGATGAGTACTGCATGGAAGGACCGATTACCCGAAGCACTTTAGGCATATCGGACCACATACAAGACACCTTTGGGTATGTCACCTTACCAGCTATTATATGGTAAGACCTATCATTTACCAGTGGAATTAGAGCATAAAGCTCACTGGGCTATTAAGAGATGGAATATGAACTTTGAAGCCACTGGAGAAAAGAGAAAATGCAATTATCAGAATTAGAAGAATGGAGAGAAAAGGCTTATCACAATTCAAAGATCTATAAAGAAAGAACAAAAAGATGGCATGATAAGAGGATCAAGAATAAGGAGTTTACACCAGGAGAAAAGGTATTACTTTTTAATTCCAGGTTCAAATTATTTAGGCTTGGAAAATTATGAAGTAAATGGGAAGGACCATTTACGGTTGTGAATGCATCGCCACATGGAGCAATAACTCTACAATCACACAAAGTTACATTATTCAAGGTAAATGGTCACCAACTTAAATTATTTTTAGAACCATTTAATTTAGAAGTTGTTGACGGGCTAGACTTTGTCCAATTACCCACTTTTTAGTCCTGTCATTATCTGTTCCAAAAAATTATTGTGCATTGCAACTAACAGGAAGTAGGAAGAGTCTAGAAGCTTCATGAGCTCGGCCACCTAGGGAAGACACCTGGTAGGGCCGGCCGGCACCCCCTTGTCCCCTCTCGTCCCGACTCAAGTTTCCTTTTCTTTCCCTATCTTTCCTAAACACAATCCCATAGATTCCCGATGCGTACAGATAATCTTTCGTACGAATCCTGTAGAACCTAGATTTGGTCTTATCCCATCTCCTGAAAACCCATATAAATACGCACCTATACCGCCCTCAAATGCCATCCCATCATCATTGCCTTCCTCTCCTCCAAAGAAACTCTCTAGTTTAGATCTAGTAACAATGGCAAGCAAAGCGGTCATCGGCGCTGACTCCGGCAAGATCTAAGGTGATGACTCGAAGGCCATCGTCCTCGCGTAGCCAAAGCCCCTCGCTATCGTGCCGCCGAAGCACCTCGCCGTCGTGCCACCGAAGCATCTTGCTACGGTGCCCCAGCAGTTCGAGCAAGTCTACTGTATGCATGCTCAGCCTGCTCTGCCATCACCACCTGAGAGACTGCTGCTAGAAGATGGTACCAGGGGGAAGCAGACCGCTATTCGCCGAGGCACCCCACTTCTTCCACCTAAAGATAATGAGCGACTCCTGTCGGTCAAGACCGACAAGAACGGAACGCTGGTATGTGCGAAGTACACCACTGCTCGCCCTGCCATCCAAGGAGTTCATGCACGTCCTGGCCAAGTCCGCTACACCGAGTTCATACCACCTTCACCGAAGAGACAGCGGGCTACATCTACATCAGCACTAGAGAAAGTCCCTAGACAGCTCCCGCTCTCTCTACGCATCATTAATGAGAAGATGGAAGCTCTCTCTAACACCGTTAGGGGTATAGAGAGGAATGAAGACTTAAGGAGCAAGATTATGAGCAACATGACTAAGTAGATAGAAGTCAATGTCAAGTTAATTCGTAGTCTCAAGCGTGAAAAAGATGAGCTGAGAGAAGAGATTGGTGATCTTAAGGAAGAAATTAGGAAGCTCGCAAAGTAGAGACAGCCTTAAGTTGCTCTCGTTATCTATGTAATAAGGCACAAGTGTGTTAGGTTATATTATCGACTGTGCTAGGTTTGATTTATAATATTAAGTGTGTTGGGTAAGCCTATTGAGCTAGGGCAGTCGTTAGCTCAGTCAGTTATCAGAGTTATATAGTATCATTAATAAATAAAGTGCCTTATTCTTTTTATCAATATTAATGTTTTAGTTTACTCTACTCTCTATATTTTTGGTACGCATGTTGTCTCCACATGTTGCACAGAAAAGTATGCAGGAAAATAAGTGTGGGGGAGGCACATCGCGACTATGGAAAATCAATTCGCTCGGGAAAATCACGTAATTCGGAAGACAATCGAACCAGGACCTCGCACACCGAAGTGGACCTCGTGGGGCCATAGAGGCACGCCGCCCGGCACCCTACCTGGGCCGGCCAGCCCCCTTCTGCCTCCTCTGCATCCCCTTCTCAGTCATGGTCAGGTTTGATCCTCATACAATTTAATTGCATATGTTTTGATTTCTGTTTTGATCCGAATTAAAATTCACATGCTAAATTACTTTTAAAGGAAGAGAAGAAGAGACTGTTTAATTCATAGCTTAAGAATAAATTATATAACACTTTTCTAGGAATTATGTTACTATTGGAAACTATTTATAGGAACCTCATGACTGCTTAAGTCATTGTGAAACATGATATAGTTGAAAAATGAGAACTCAATTCCTAATGTTTTGTCTTTGGAGATTTTATTTCGAAAATTTAAATGATTAGTTATACCTCTCCTTTGTTGTAAAAATACTGTCCTACTAGAGCCATATATATAGGATAGAAACCTGCTACATATAATACTTGTCTTTGTATTCAGTTTGGTCAACCTTTGTAACCCTTTGAAGAAAGTTTGTCATATTTTCGAATCAAGTGCCAATTCCACATAAGCATTACTCTAATCCAGAGTAATAGTGAGTCATTCTATTGAAAATGTTTCTCTCCTACACTGGGAGAAAACACCAAAAATAATTATATAGCATAGTCACCAAATAATTGCTCCATGTTTTGTTAAAGTCTCTCAACTACTAAATTCAAAAGAGGTAAAAAGAAGAAGGGAGTAAAAAAATGGACAAGTGTCCGAAGAAATTAAAACAATGGGTACTTAGATATTTGCCTTCCTTGAAAAAAAAAAGAGAAGAAAAAGATAGCTCATACTCTCTGAATAAGCTCAATTGTATAAAAGAGAGATTTATTTCCTCAAGGAGCAAGGTAGAATTAGGTTCCACCATATTCCATCAAATAAAGCTTGATTCGATTATATGCCTCATTTCTCTGTGGATTCATTGTTTGACTTTGCAACAAATACAATGCAAGTATATTTTCACATTTTACCTACCTGAGATCCACATAAGCTTTTTAGAAGTAGGATAAAGAGGGCAATTTCATTAACGCCTTGGTAAGGATACAAAAATACCAGATATATCAGTGATTCGAGAGTACTACAAAAGGAGAAGGTAAAGTTAAGTTTATTTGCAAAATTATATACCCTCCAATTGACTTAACTAAAGGAAGAAAGTGATCTGTTTTCAAGCTATTCTGTTCTTCAACTACTCAAAGATTCATGGTAGACACTTTGAATTCCATAGTACATGCATGACTAGACTAGTTTTATATAATGTACTCTCAAGTTATGTTTTAAATGCTCTATTCTCTCTAAGAATCTTACATCTTAAAACTAACGTTTTTCTCGGGACGAGCAAAACCCTAAGTGTGGGGGTAATTGTTGACACTTGTTATCATCCAAATTTTATTATCAATTATCCCTGCATTAAACATGAATATCCAGTAGAATAGGGTTATTACTGACAGATTCCATGAGTTTTGGTGAATTGTCTATTTCCCTAGGGGATTTTCTAGAAAAGCTTAAAAGAAGGATTAAAAAGCATAATTACCACGAAACTTAACCGCCGAAAAAACATCATCACGAGAACACTAGAAGCATCTGGAACACACCTGAAGCACCGGGACCCAAAACCCACTAGGGTGGGGCCAGTCCGGCGCCAGGGTGGGGTCGGCCGGCGCCCCCCTAAGGTTTCCTCCACGCCGCCTTCTGGAGTCTTCCACCACCACCAATTAGAAGTCATCTGGGTCCTTGGTAAAGTCAGTTTGATCTAACGGCGCGCGTGCATCCCACCGGCCTATAAATAGAGGGCCAGACCCCCCTGGAGGAGAGCCAGATCAAGAGATGAAGACCCTGAAGCATTAGATATATATATCCACTAGATCTAGGCTAGCAATCAAGAGAGAGATTAGAGAGATAGAGTAGATGAGTAGAGATTCAGAGGAGTCCCGGCCTGTCGGAGCTTCTTCATAGCTGTGTTCGTCTAGATTCAGCTCCCTCGCCCGGAGTTGCGTTCTGAGGTACTTTTGTATTCAACATCCTGATTCAAGTAAACATTTGTTCTTATTCGTTCTTAAGTTTACAACTCTATTTGAGTGCTTTGATCTTGGTAGCTCCTTGGTTGAAGTAGTAGTTTGTAGTGTAGACGTGGTGTCTGGGCTATAATTACTTGTGAATGTCCCCTGATTGGCCGGATATTGGTAGATCGCATAGGTGACAGCTGCATTGAGTCCTCTGTAGTCCACTTCCCGTTGATAGGATCGATAGGTGTATAAGTGTCTGGTAGGAGGGAACTCTGATTTCGCCTCTTATTCATGTCACTGCCCGATTAGAACGATATTATTCAAATTTTACCGGTTGTCGGATCTAGATAATCATTTGTTATGTCCTCATTCTTGACATTCTCTAGATTGATTGTGTTATCGGGTTAAGAGCCAATAGACTTAGTCAGTATCACCTACTGTTCCTTTGGGTTCGATATTAAAACCGGGATTGTCTGGTGAAGTGCTACATCGGTGTTTTATCTGTACGCTTGCAGATACCTTGATAATAATAATCTTTAATAGAGTGCAGTTAATTTATACCAACAATGGGGACACTGGTGGTGGGCCCACCTTGCCATAGGTGGTTCGGCCGAACCACCCACGGTGGGCCCAGGCCATCGACGTGCCTGTTGGCATTTCTTAACGTCGTTACAAAAGATAGTTTAAAAGTCCATCCCCGGCAACGGCGCCAGAAATGCTTGTTGGCATTTCTTAACGTCGTTACAAAAGATAGACTAAAAGTCTATCCCCGGCAACGGCGCTGTTGGCGTTTCTTAGCATCATTACTAAAGATAGACTAAAAGCCCATCCCTAGCAATGATACTAGAAACGTGTGTTGACATCCCTAACCACCATTACTTCAGAAAGGTAACTCTCGGCCCTTAACGGCGCCGGCCAAGATAATGCAGTCTAGTAATAACAGTTAGAAGTGCCTGATTGGCCTTCCCAACCATCATTACTTACGATATGCAAAACTGAAGCGCGACGCCTTGGGGTGCAACAAGAATTACAGTCCTTAGGTAATGGTACTTAGGTATGCCAATCATGATAGCTCAGTATAGATAAATCTGCAAGCGCACGAAACTATCATTGTAGAATTTCAACCCTGAGTATTCAGGGGTGTCGTATTTATAATTTCCCGTAGGAGGGCAGGACGAATGCATCTAGCTTTGGCATAAACATGATCACTTATTGAATGCATAGGTAGACATAGCATAGGCAGGGGTAAATCATAGTTCAAAGATAGTGGACACACATCTGAGCTAACCTCAAGGATAAAAGAGAAATAAAGAATAAAAGAATATATCTAATTGAGCAGGCATTGGTCATATATAACTATGCAAAGAACTGTTAGTAAACATCTAGCTAGTATGTCTAGTATCAGGACTAGGTCTGGGATGACAGGGAGATCCCCGCAACTGGTCTGCCAGTCGATAGAGACTTTACGAACTCCTACCCAATATCCGAACGTGGGGGAGCGCTAGGGATGGACAGGGCAGTCACCACCTGCCCATCTACCCCTCTGCCCGTGGGATACCGACATATTCGCCGATCTCCGCATACCCGAGCACCATGCTCGCATACTTGGAAACAACTCCTAACCCTCTAGGACCCCACCCCTTCGGAGTGACAGGCTAGGCCAAGAGCAACCGAGAAGGCACGACGAACCGTCACCTCATCCCTAGTTCTTCCTCTATTCATACTAAGTCGATAAACGATGAAGAACAACGATGAACATATCAAGAACATAACACATAAACTATATGCTAGTTCATATATCATGATCATAACATGACCAAGACTATACTCTAGTTCATATACATTGCTATATAAATAAGATAAGAACTTGAACTTGGAAGAGAACTGCATTGTATTCATACCGAGGTGTTCCTTCTTCTCCCAAGGATACAAACTCTCCTTGCTAGCTCTTGCCCTGCTCTAATACTAAAACTAATCTAAAGAATACAAGTGAGAGGTGAGGTAAATGGCTCCAAATGATGGTGTGTGTTGGAGGGGAGCTCTCGCTCTCTTTTATAGTCCAACTAGGACGGTTCAGGCGCCAACAAATATGGAAGCAGGTGAAACCGCCTTGAGGGAACCGTCCTACGCACCGCCTAAGAAGACTGGGCCCGAGAGGCCCCACTAGGGGACCGGCCGCCCCCCTGGTGGGTCCGTTTGGCCACCGCCTTCGCGTGGTCGGTTTTTCTCTGGGCTTGAACTTCTCCTGTGGTTACGAATGGGCCCAGAATGCTAATGAAGGTGGGCTTCTCTTCTTCTCTGCACCTTTTCTGAATACGAATTCTGGAATGCGCTTTCTTTATGATTTTTGTGCATTTCCACATGTCACACCTGCAAGTCAAGTACACACCAAAACTTGTGAAAATGTTAGTTTAAAGCCCTACCTACTATTTATTTTAGTAACATATTGGTGGTAGAAAATAGGCTCTAAGGACCGCCAACAGGCGCCAGAAATGCTTGTTGGCGTTTTTTAGCATCACTACTAAAGATAGACTATGAGTCTGTCCTTAATAATAATACTAGAAATGTGAGTTGACATTCCCAACCACCATTACTTCAGAAAGGTAACCCTTGGCCCTTAATGGCGCCGGCCTAGGTAATGCAGTCTGGTAATAGCAGTTAGAAGTGCCAGATTGGCCTTCCTAACCATCATTACTTACGATATGCAAAACTGTGGCACGGCGCCGTGGGGTGAACAAGAATTACAATCCTTAAGTAATGGTACTTAGGTACGCCAATCGATAGCTCAGTAAGAAGTAAGATTACTCTGCAAGCGCACAGAACTATCATTGTAGCATTTCAACACGTGAGTATTCAAGGGTGTCGTATTTATAATTTCCCGTAGGAGGGCAATATGCATCAAGCGTGGTGTAAACATGATCACTTATTGAGTGCAATGGTAGGCATAGAGTAAATAGGAATAAAACATGATTTCAAAATAGTGGACACACATCTGGGTCAACCTCAAGGATAAAAAGGAAAAATAAAGAATAAAAGAATATAACTAACTGAGGAGGCATTGGTCATATATAATTATACAAAGAACTGCTAGCAACACATCTAATTAGCAAGTCTAGTATCAGGACTAAGTTTGGGGTGATAGGGAGATCCCCGCAGCTAGTCTGCCAGCCGATAGAGACTTCACGAACTCCTACTTCAATATCCGAATGTGGGGGAGTGCTAGGGATGGACAGGGCTGCACCACCTGCCCACCTACCCCTCTGCCCGTGGGATACCGACATATTCGCCGATCTCCGCATACCTGAGCACTATGCTCACGTACTTGGAAACAACTCCTAACCTCCGCGGACCCCAACCCTTCGGATTGACAGGCTAGGTTAAGAGCAACCAAGAAGGCACGACGAACCATCACCTCATTCCTAGTTCTTCCTCTATTCATACTAATTTGATGAACAATGAAGAATGATAATGAACAAGTCAAGAACATGACACATAAACTATATTCTAGTCCATATATTATGCTCATAACAAGATCATAACTTTGCTCTAGTTCATATGCATGATCATATAAATAAGATAAGAACTTGCTCATGGAAGAAGACCGAATTGTATTTATACCAAGATGATCCTTTTCTTCCAAGGAGACAAGCTCTCCTTGATAGCTCTTGCCTTGCTCACAAACTACTAGTACTACTCTAAAGATATAAGTGAGAGGTGTGAGGTAGATGACTCCAAAATGATGTATGTGTGTTGAATGAAAATAGCACCATCTATTTCACTACAAAAAATACCCTTATACATGACGATTCACTTTAGTCATAGATAAGCAAAAATGTGTCACAGTTAACTCACCATGATGATGTGAAAAAACGTCATGTATCCCGCGTCATAGATATGCTGGGCCGAAATGGACCGTCACAGATTGCCTTTTTTGTTCGTCATGGATCAGTCGTCTATATATTATATCCAGCCCATATCCAAACTATAGTTACGAAAATGAACATCACAAATTAGTCTCAAATCATCATTGCATTAACATGCTTCACAACTCATGATACACACAAACAAACATTGATTCATTCATGTATTAGCATGTCCAAACTGTCACATTGAGCATCAAACTACAAATTGGCCTGGCTCACAACCATTTAGTTTAACTATCGCAACAACTAAGTTTGAACTAACAGTTTTGATCTCTAGGAAGTCTAAAGTAACAACTAAACAGTAGTACCCACGAGCACTTCAATCAGCTTGCAGTCCACAAGATGTGGTACCTGAAAATCAAAATGAATATAAGTCAGTTCTGCTAGCAAAGATTCTAAAAAGAAATGTCATCTATTTATTAGGAAGTTTTCAAACACCGTGCAAAGAGATCTGATAACTCATAATAAATTCCAAGTCACCAACTTTGGAGCTTCTGATGATTCAAAACTAGGTACATAACCAGAACAATATATAGTAGTTCATTAGTGACTTAATAGAAGCTACTCCGTAGGAGTTAAAAAAATACTTGTTCTTGAACTTAGCTGATCAGTCTGCAAATCTAATATAGTAATAATTTGCACTGCTAGAACTTATCTTATACTGCTAGTATAGTAAATTTTGCTTAACACAACTAGTCTAGTAGTTTGCATTGCTAGTATGGTAATTTGCAAAAGGGTACCTTACTGATGGCAACTTCATAAGTTAAAATAGCTAGTAAATGTTGCATCCTGAGTCCACTAACCCTGTGCTGACAAGTTCACATTGGTCACACGTACCTGCAAATGTGAGGAACAGATCCCATGAACACTAGAAACTCTTATGTACTGAGTTCCTGGAATGACTAACTGCAGCTAAAGTTTCTACTGCTACTGATTGCACTATTGCAGTTTGCAGTTTGCAGTATAAGTGACAAGTTCCAAAATAAAGGTCATTTGTGTATGTGCATCTGAAGTTCCCAAAAATCATATGGGTAATAAAGCATATAAAAAAATTAATCGGATAGCTATCTTCTCTGATCTAGATTGCTGCAAATTAGCACCATACTTCGTAGAATTCCAAAAGCAACAGTAGAGCAGCAACTATCATTGGTGCCAAGTAATGCATAGCCTTCCATCGGAAAATATAGCTGAACTTAACATATCAGTATGCAAATTAAATTTATCCTAAGCACACTAAAGCAACCGGGAAGAGGGAAGGACGAGTAGGGCGCTCCTCACCGTCGACGCATGGAGGCTCATCGTTCACCACCAGCACCTTCAGCCCACGACGTCAACCACAGCACCGTGCCGGAAGCTGGACGCATCAGATCCACACCGCCTGCAGCCTCGTGCAGCCTTCAGATCCACGCTGCCGCCACCCGAAGCTCCACGCCGCAGATCCACGCCGCGCGCTGCTTCGCACCGTTGTCCGCCACCGCGCCGACGGTGGCCTGGCCTGGGTACCGCCGGCGTTCGTGTCTGCGTCTGTGGCCGCGCTTCCCTCCTGCCGCTGCTGTCACTGTCGCCGCCGCCGCCGCCGCCGCCGTATTATGATTTGTGGAGGGGTGGGGAACGAGAGATAGGGTTAGGGTGCGGCCTGCCTGGGGACTGGTATTGTGATATGGACCCTATTGGGCTGCAGGCTGTGTTGTGCGCTCGTTGCTCCATTCATACAAGGACAAATCAAACTTATTGGCTGCGTTCGGTTATGTATATAAGCGCTTATTTTTCAGCACTTCAGCAGTATTTTTCTCTCACAAGATTTCAGCACTTCTACAGCACTTCAGCGCTTATCTACAGCACTTCAGCTTCACCGAACACAGCCATTATCTCTCTTCAGAAACAACGTTGCATTTTAGTGGCTAATTCCTTATTCTAGCTGTGACAATAAATTTTGCACGTTTACTTTGAATTTTTTGCAAGTTTATATGTGGGTCCCACCTTCTTTGTTTTGCACATGACAATAAATCTTGCACATTTACATTGAATTTTTTTACACGCTTACATCCTGGCCCCACCTTCTTTGTTTTGCACATTTACTTTGATTTTTTTTTGCATGTTTGCTTGTGGGTCCCACGTTCTTTTGTTTATAGGAGAATATGATCTGTGACATTCAACTGTGACGACAACTAAACGAGTCGTCATAGATGTATCACTCAAGGTATGAACGTCATAGATAATAAAATTCTATGATGTTTATGTAGAACGTCACCAGTAAACCGTCATGTAAAGCTCTATTTGTTGTAGTGTTTATACTTGAACTAGAACGGTTTGGCGTCTCTAAACTTGGAAGGAGGTGAAACCGCCCATGGGAAACCGCCTAGAGCACTGCCACCGAAGACTAGGCCCGGAGGCCTCACCAGGGGGCGGCCGTACCTAGGGGCGGTCGGTCCCCTGAGTGGGCCCGCTGGCCACCGACTTCTGGTGGTCGGTTTCTCTCATGGCCTGGGCCTCTCCCGTGGTTACGATCAGGCCCAGATATGCATCGAAGGTGGGCTTCTTTATTATTCTTGTTTGCGTATTTGCTGAATACGTCTTTGGCTTTTGCGCTTTCTTCATGATGGTTGTGCATTTCCACTTGTTACACCATTAAACCTGCAAAACATGAATACTAGGGGAACAAGTGAAACTTGTTAGTAGTAAAGGCATATGTGCTAGAATATGATTGTCTTTCTTCTTTTTAGTCTAAGTTGGCAGCATAGAAATGATCCATAAGGACTGCCAACAAGACCCCCAAGCTTAACCTTTGCTCGTCCCGAGCAAAAAGCTAAGTATGGTTGTTGATCAGGAGTTGCTACGATACTGATATAATTCATAAGTGCCATGCCTATAACAACGTATTCATTCGTAATTTAAATAGGTTGGTATTGTATCCACTCTTTACCTTGATTTCTCATGGGGCTTGTAGCTTCTCCAATTTCTTGAGCTGGTTGTAAGACAGAATGGTTATAACAGATTCACTAATCATTCCTTCTTTGATAGACTTTCTATCCGGAGGTTTTATGAATTTTTGTAAAACAAAACAAGTTCCTCAAATGATTCTCTTAATCGCTCAATGTGTATGATTACCTCACCAAAGGCATTGCAGTGTTGCCTTTAAATCCTACCACTAAGGCTGAGAGTGGAGTTTTTAGGTAGGTATGTGGGCATACTTACGTCACCTGTATTGCTGAGTCAAGGACCGGACCATAAGGAGATACAAGTCATGCACTTTGATTGAGATGTGCAAGTGTGTGGAATATAAGTATGGTGGAAACCTATCTCTAATTAAAAATTTTTGGCACTCCATGCATCATGACTCTCTTTTATTGGATGGAACAAAGTCATTTGGAGAGATATGGGCCATAGAAAGATCATCCTCTTTTTTTTGAACGGGTATTTGGATTTTCTTTCCCGTTTGTTTTTCTCATGCCCCTTGGTTTTTTTTACATAGTCCATATCTTTTTATTGACGTATGGGAACTTGTGGATGGAGAGATGTCATGATGGCGAATGCAAGGAGTGAAAATTTTGCGCGACTCTCATAGTGAGGGTCGGTCATTTTTATTTGGTAAAAATAGAGGGCGCAACTCTCAGGTTAAGAGTTGGCATTTTTTGTGGTGGATGGAAGGGTGCATGTTGTGCGCAACTCTCAGGGTGAGAGCTGCTTTATTTGGTGGGTGTACGTGAATCTCAATCATGGGTGCATGACTATAATCTCACTAGGTCTCAGTTTTTTGACTCGACTCAAAGTTCCGTAAGTAGCATAAGACTCAAGTTTTACAAAAGTAGAGCATGTCATATGGCCTTGGTAGGTATTTCATAATCATCAGGGAACTTTTGATTTTTGAATTTTTGGAAAGAAAACTCCGGATGCCAAGTTTCTCTTAGAACAAAGTCATAGCAAAGTCTATTTGTACCATGTCATATCTTGCAACAACTTAGAAAAGGATCTTGCAATTGCAACCCACAAGATTTCAAGTTCTCAGAATGAGACATTTTTAGCCAACAAACTTAAATCTTGAGGAATACTAAGTTATAACTTTAGGCACAAACAAATTATAGACAGAGCAACTATTCATCATTTCAACAGAAGAGAAACTAACATATATTAGCACATACGGGAGTCGAATATTTTATCTTATTTATTATTATTATTATATTTTTTATTTTTAATAAGGAAATAAAATTGCAGAATTTAAAAGTGCAAGAAATAAAGTGCAAGAAATTTTAAAGATACATGTTACCTCTGTGGGGTCTCCTCCCCCAAGCTAGTTCAAGGCCTAGGTTCCGGGAACTGTCCCATACACCGAAGGTAGGCCATCTGTGCCTCGTGCCGTCGCCGGTTCGCATCTTCGAGGTCCACGAAGTGTTGCTAGTATTGCTCATGCCATTGAGTGGCAGTTTGGATGTGAGCGTTGAGCGTACCTTGGATCTACCTGTTTTGCAGCTCTAGTCCTCCCATGCGTGTGTTGAGAATCTCTAGTGTGACCGGCTGTGGGTGAAGTGGAGGTGGCATGCCTTCAGAATCTGAGGAATACACATGCTCTTGCTGCCTTGATCCTCCGGCCTCGTGTGAGTGTTGCCACCCTGACCCTCCAGCCCCGTGAGGGTGAGGAATGTGTCCCATACCATATCCATACCCAGGGGTGAACCCGGGTGTAGACATGACAGGGGACCATCCTATCCCTGGTGTCATGGTGGGCATGGCTGGTGGTGTAGGCTATACGGATGGTGCAGACTCCTCCTCCTGTACTCCTCTCCTTCGTGATCTCCTGCGGGAAACAGAACTCCTGCGTGCTTCTTCCTTCTCAACAAGGTCGAAGGTGAGAGATGGGGATTTATATAAAGTGAGATTCGGCTTAGGTAACGGTATCTCGTTTATATATCCCGGAAAATAAAATACCAAATTCTATCCTAATTCGTCACGTTTTAGAGTGTGGGCTTGTACGAAATAGAATTCATTGAGCATAATGCGAGGAGTGGAGAAATAAACAATAGTATTAGCACCATGAGGATCAATGCTAGTGGCAAGACGAGTGATGAGTGAAGTGCACATGATAGGTGTAGAAGTTTTGAAAGAATTGAACCAGTGCTTAACAATATCATAAACAGGATCGACTTTAATCTTTTAAGCACGGCATAGAGCAACTTCAACTCAGTATCATAAGCATGATGCGTGTCTTCTCTAGGAAAGAAGGAATTAGCAATCCACTTAAGCATAAACCTATTAGGTTGGAATTTTCCAATCATATTTTGTCCGGTTATCAAGTGCCAAAAAGTATGACGATGATAACCCGAGAGAGAAAAACCCAAGTGAACAGAGCATCGCTCATGAAAGCCTAAGTAGGTAGCAAAATCCTTCCAATAAAGACTATGCTCTTTCCCAAAGCAGCGGAAAGTAATATTATAATCGACAATTTGTAGAGTGCCTAAGACTTGGATGGTCAAAAGACGAGATCCAAGTTTGTGTACATGGGCAACTCGGCTCCAACCAACATTTTCGAAAATGGTATTAAATTCGACGTTCATACCTGTCTGCTGGAGAAAGAGTGGGTCGAAGGCCGGTGTATGCAGGAACTCGCGTCCCTTGAGGAGGTTGTATGCTTGCATCTTCCCGCTCGCTCTCCAAGTCGATGAAAGGGGAGTCGGTCTCGTCGATGGCGTGGCCTCTTGGCGCCTCCTCTTCTTCATGCAGCGAGCTCTCCTCACTTGCGGGGGGGCCTTGGCTAGACTCCCCACGAGAGTGATGGCCTTTCCGGAACATGCCGGAAATCCGACCTCTGATCCCACTCATGGTGAGTGAGCTTAGCACGAGAGCTTTCTTTGTGGTGGAAAATGTAAGAGGTTCTTGCAGAATTTTCTTGCACTTGAACTTTGTGGAAAGTATTTGGAGAGTGGTGGAGCAAGAGAGTGATGGAGGGAGTGAAAGAATATGAGTGTGAGAGGGGTGAAGAGCTCCACCCGAATTCTCTGGTATTTATAGGCTTGATCGCAGGCAGGGGAGTGTAGCTTGCAACGGCTAAGTAGCCGTTGGCAAAAGGCCGCGCCACAGAGCCGTTGGACAGGGGGCGGTCGCCCCTGGGACCGGCCGGTCCCCTGATTGGGCCGCCTCTTTCCTGTCTTTTTGCAGAGCCCTCTAACGGCTACCCCCAAGATGTAGCCGGTTACGAATGACTCCCATTTGGAATTTTGCCCTAGATTTTAATTTTCCACAAATTTATTTGAAACTTTTTTTTGGTTTTCAAAAATTAATTAAAAATAAGATTTAGATATAACAAAATCTAAACTTTCAGAAAATGATTTTTATAAAATTTTTGGAGAAAAGTTTATTTTGGACTAGAAATAGAGTTTTATAAAACTAGAAAGAAGGGAAACTCTTTTTAAATGCATGAAAATAATTTTATGAAACATATATATTTTCAAAAGGATAAGATACAATACCTGAGTGGGGACACCTCCACCAAGCTTGAAAGATGGTGTGGGCCCCTTCAGATATTTATTTATTTATAGATAACTACCGATGACCTACGGCAAGGACTCAATGTTTACAGTCCGTTGGCAAGACTCTTCTTCCTTTATTGCTCCGCAGCTGCATGAACAAACTCGGGCGAAGCCTCGGGTTGCCCCGGGATTTTTCCCGTATTGTTGACAAGGATAGAAGCAGCTATTTGAGCCATTTGGGTTTCTATCATTTTGTTAAAACTTGCTTGATTTTGAATAGAAGAAGACAGAGTTTCAAGCTTTGCATTTATATTTTTAAACATTTTATCGTTGAAAGACAGCTTTTTAGTCAGATTCTCATTGATCTTAGCTTGTCCTAACACGAGGTCTTTTAAGGAAAGTTGATTTGAATTGTAATTTGAATTAAAATTATTATCTTGCGGGCGGTGTTGGTTGTTCCACCCGTTATTACCTTGCTGAGGTTGGCGAAACCCATTATTGACGTATGAAGCTTCTTCTTGGGTTTCGGGGCAGTTGTTCCCCGAGTGGCCAACGTTCCCACAGACTTCACACGTCATGTGTGAGTCCATGGCCTGGACGGTACTCATGGTAGGGTTGGTGGCACGATCGTCCAGCTTCTGCATCAGCAAGTCTATTTTTGCGGCTAGCAAGTCTGTCTCCTTCACGGTATGCGTGCCTTTTTGTGTTTTTCTTCCTTCTCCCTAACCCTGGTTGGCCACCATCTTCTCAATGAGTGTAGTTGCATCCGCGATGGTGAGGGCGAGGAATGCACCTCCAGCTGCGGCATCTACGTGCCCTTTTGACATGGCCGTGAGGCCTTCATAGAAGTTTTGGAGCATGAGCCAATCTTCCATTCCATGATGAGGACAGACTCGGATGTATTCCTGAAGCCTTTCCCATGCTTCGGGGATGGACTCTAGCGAAGATTGCTGGAAGTTTGAAATCTTTCCCCTTAGAGCGCTGGTCTTGCTCATGGGGAAGAACTTGGCGAGGAATGCCGTGGAACATTTGTCCCACGTGTTAATGTTGGCGGTCCTTAGCAACATAAATGTAACATCATTTTAATACTAAAACAAATAGAGAATAGGGCTTTATCTAATCTTTCCACGAGTTTTGTTGTGTACCTAACTTACAGGGACAGCACGTGGAAATGCATGGAAATCACAGGAAAGCGCACTTCCAGAAAACATATTTAGAAAAGGCGCAAATCAAGAATAAAAGAGAAAAGCCCATCAAAGCATCAAACGAAATCCATCCGTAACCGAGGGGGAGGCCCAGGCCCAAAGAGCAACCGACCACCTGAAGGTGGTAGGCCAGTTGCCGCCTCCCAGGGACCGACCGCCCCCGGGGGCGGCCAGCCCCCCAGATGGCACTTCCTGGGCCCAGTTTTCAGCCACATGCTCAAGGTGGTTCCCTGAAGGCGGTTTCACCTCCTACCATACTTAGAATGCCCAAACCGTCCTTGATCAACTATAAATAGATGTGCTTCACCCCCTCCAAAACACACACCAACATTTGGAGCACTATACCACACATTTCTTACTTGTTCTCTAGTTTAGTAGTAGTAGTAGAGCAAGGCAAAGCTATCAAGGAGAGCTTGTCTCCTTGGAGGAATCAAGAACATCTTGGTATGAATACACATCGGTTCTCCTCTATGAGCAAGCTCTTATCTTATTTATATAGCAATGCATCTGAATTAGAGTATAATCTTCTCCATATTATGATCATAACATGTAAACTAGTCCATAGTCTATGTGTTATGTTCTTGATATGTTCATCAAAGTTCTTCATCGTTCATCAAATTAGTATGAATAGAGGAAGAACTAAGGATGGGATAATATTTCGTTGTGCTGTCATGGTTGCTCCTAGCCGAGCCTGTCAATCTGAAGGGTTGGGGTTGTAACACCCTAGTGTTAGTTACTATTTTTACACTTACTTTTGCATGACATCAAGCATTGATCATGTCATTTCATGCATCATCACCATTTGATTTGATTTACATTCCTTTATATGCTACATGTTTGCTTATATGCCTACAATGTCATAGATGTGTTAGCATGCAAGTGTAATGGTGGATAACTGTTCTAAATGCCTTAAACATGTTTGGGTCAACATTTGGAACAATATTCATGTTGGTGAAATCCCCAAAATACCCCTCTAGCTCATAGTTGACTAGAAAGCCCTCCTAAACCTATTTTGTTTGACCAAACAAGAAAGTTAATTTAGAGACTTTGCATGTCAGAGCACCCTTAATCAAAGTTGTGTAGAATTTTATAAGAAACAAACTTTATTTTTGGGTCAACTCATGAAAATGGGTGTAAGGTGGTCAAAATTGTGAAATTATGCAGTTTGGGAGCTGTTTTGAAGTTTCAAATTCTCTCTAAGTCTAAGCTGTTTCCAGTTTCAAAGTACCTGTGTTCTTCGATCCATATCTCTCAAACCAGGCAGATTTAGTCCAAGATGTTCTAATACCAAATGATCTACTCATGTAGCTATTCAAGTTGTATTAGTGGAGTTTGCACTGAAACACCTTGGATCGAGAGATATGGCACGTCAAAGATCGAGTTTCAGTCCGTTTTGAACTGAATCAAAACCGATTCAGTTTGAATTGGGGAGGGGCCGACGTGGCCTCCGCAGTGATTCGTCGCCAGGTGGCAACCGTACGCCGGCGTCCGCCTGGCGTCGCCCTGCAAAACGGAAAAGGGACACGCCAATCTGTCCTCTGGCCGCTCCACTCGCTCTCTCTCTCTCGTTCTCTTCTCCTCCTGCTCTCTTCTTCTCTCCGCCGGACGCCATGGCCGCCGAGCTTGCGCGCCGGTGAAATCCGCCGCCACCGCACCGTCTCCGACCGCTCCGCCTCCGCATAGCTTCGTCTTTCTTCGCTCTACCTCCTCGACCTACTCTCAACGTCTGAGATAGAGAGGTAAAGCTTCTAGGGTTCGTCGCCGCCACGCCATTGCCGGAGCGCCGCCGAGCTCTCTGCTCGTAGCGACGAGCGCAATGCCATAGCCCCTTGCTTCTGTTCTTGATTGTCTTGGCGTCTCCGTTAGCTGTAGATCTAGCCTAGAGAGTTGGTTGGGCCGTTCGCCCCCTAAGTTCGCCGGAACCCGAGCTCGCCGAGGTTCCGCTCGCCACCATGTCACCATAGGCATGCGGTTAGCGTGTTCTCGTGCACAATAGCTCGATTAGTCATGCACAAAGAACCGTTAGGGTTCTTAGGTCGTGGAACGAAGCTCAGTTTCGCCGATAACGGCCGAAATCGGCCGGCGCGACTTCGCCGGACCTCCGCCGTCCGCCATTGCCGCCGACGAGCCAGCTCCAGTGTGGGTTAGGTCTCGAAAGTTAGTTATTTGGGTTCGCCTGGTTCCCGTGAACACGTTGGTACCCTCGGTGTCGCCGGTGACCTTCGCCGTCGGCGAGATATCACCGGTCAGCGCCGGCGGCTCTCCCTCCCTCTCTGTCCCGTGGGGCCGTGTTGACTGGAGGTCCCACCGGTCAGCTCCTCGGGTGCGTCTCTGGTTCACTGGACCGGGTGCATGTACCATTTAGGTCTGATTTCGTTTTAAAGGAATTAAGAAAGTGAATTTTTAGAAAATTGGTAAAATCTTCCAAAAATCATGTCAGGAGTTAGGAGAGTCCAATTGGGGTGAACCAAATTTTTTTATGCTTGTGTTTCTGTGATCTATGCAAGAAAAATATGAAATGTGCCTTTGTGATAACTTTTCTGTACAGCTTTATTTAAATTTTTATATGCTTGTAAACTTGATAAATACATAACTAATTGTAGGAATGTGCTAAAAATATGATTCCACTTGAATTATTCTTGTTTAGAGTATTAGGATCTGGTAAAAATATGTTTGCTGGTTTGTCATTGTTTTATATATGGTATCTTGTATAATGTGCCATTTATGCTATCTTATTGATAAATTCACCATGCTTAGTGTAGATAAGTTATGGTTATGAATATTTTTCCTGAGACTTGTTTTGTGATAAAGAAGCTATGAAAAATGGAAAATCTGTTGTTTGATACTTTTCACTGTAGTAAGTATTTTCCATTACTTGCAAGGCTGATTGCTTGTTATTTTTGTGTAGAATGTTTTATCTGTCCAAATGACTTGAATTTTTGCCAGTAGCCTAATCTGGAGATGTGTTATCTATTTTAATTTTTCCAGATTTTTCTGGACAAAGCAAATAAAGGGTCCAGTTATAAGCTAGGGTTAAATTAATTGCTTTTAATCGATTAATGAGTTGTTAGCAAGTAATTTTCATGCAATTCTGAGATGTTTTAGTTCAACAACCTTACTGGACATTTGTGTTGTTGACTTTATTTATGTATAAAGGCAGCAAGATTAATACTCTTTGTGTAGGTGCTTGTTCATGCTTGTTTCTTTACTAGTTAAGTGTAGTTAGGTGAGTTTGATGCAAGCTAATTATTAGTGCAGGTTGTAGGCCTCTTACTGAGGACGAGAAATTGTTCTATAGTTTGCTTAAGAAGGATGAGTATGTGTTTATTGTTTAGAGAAGAAATATGCACATACTCAGTAAATATTTCATAAATTGATTGTATAATCACATGTTGTCTAATGTATCTCATGGCTCAAGTTGTGCATCTCTATATTGCATTCCATGTGCATTCTCAGTTCTCATATATGCATTTCATGCATACAGGATCGCCGGGAGGAGTTACACTGCTGCAATTCGATCCGCCGGAGGAAGGAGTGCCCCCGGAGATCGAGGTGCCGGAAGCTCCCGAGGCCGAGGAGGAAACTGAACTGCCTGAGTGCACTGACCACTAGCCCTCTAACTTCATGAAAGGCAAGCCCCGGAGCATCCCTAAGCCTCCACCTATCTCTTTTTATAAATGCACCGGTCTTTCTTAAATCGTATGATTGTGCACTTAAGTATACGAGTTGGTTGATACCGTTGTTGCATAATTACCTTGTCCACTCTACATATGATCCTGGTACTATTACTAGACAGGGGATGGGTTCGATCTTATGCTTAGCCATGCTTAGATCGGTAGAAGTCGAGGGATTTCCTGTCCTTCGTGAGCATAGGTGGTGACTGTTGCTGATGGGGATGGATTTTACATGGTTGACTATATGTGCCACCATGCCACAATGATAATGAGAGAATCTAGGCTAGGTAGCGGGGAGCCGCATGACATGGTTGAGGTCATGCTGTCTTCGGTGCTACTTGCGGCCGACTAGGACTGAGGTCACTAGACATCAGTTGAGATTGAAGGACGTCGTCACATAGCTGGCCAGATAAGTCGTTCTGACCGCGAAGCCGAGTAGTTCTTTCTGAGCCGAGAATTGGTGTGACATGGATAGACATATTCTGGAGGTAGGAAGGATGTGTGGAGACACCATTTTACCATTGTCAGGTCAGGGACCTGCACTTCCTGTGAGTGGGTTTGTCTTCGAGAATATGGCCCCCGCCAAGCTCGCGATATAATATGACTCTGAAAGATCTAACGGTGACCCAAGAAGCCACTGATCAGGCTGACAGGGTTTGTGACTGGCATGTTTGCCAGCTAGTACAATCGATTCGAATCGCCATCTCTCCTGGTTAGTGAGAAACTGAACTGATCTTCTGGTGAGGTAGAGGTTAACAACTTGAACATATTGATTATGGTGAGATGAGGTTGATATCTGTGGATATCAGAAATCATATGGTTGTATTGTTTGCTATAATATCAAGTGATTGTTTAGTATAGCTGCAAACCTTAGCTTAATAGCTTAACTGAAATCGAAGCTAAACCATATCTAAAATTTATAAGTTGAGGAACTACTGTAGTAATGCTTTTTATGCAAAATGTTGCTATCCTCTGAGCTCCACCAAATAAGCCTGCATATCCTTGAGAGTCTTTTTATTTACTTCCTGTCAGGTAAGTCTAGCTGAGTACAATTGAGTACTCAGGGTTTTATTCCCATTGTTGCAGAAGGAGTGGTCTACTATGCTTATTGCAAGAACTGCTTCACCCCTGCAGGCGAAGAAGATTAGACCTGGGGCAAGGTTGTTATCCATCTTTAGCTTTTGTAAGATGCTGCGACACGGTCAGCTGGTGGTACTCGTATGTGAACTACGTTGTTTCAAAACTATGTTGATTTCCGCTACTGTTACATTTATGTAAAAAACTATGTTGTACTCTGATGTTTTAATTCGGTTGTGAACTTATGTATCATGTGATGGGTTGTTGCTGAATTTGTAAGATCCTTGGGGTATGTTCTGTTTAAAATGTTTGAAATCCTTGGAGATTTCCGGACTATCGGGTTTATATTGGCTCAAGTGTGACTTGATTGCTACTAAATTGGCGATCGTCGTACTTGTGCTCTTATAAATTGGTCGGTTCTGTTACAGCTGATACCAGAGCATAATTCAGCATACACCATCACTTGACTATTTGAGAACAAAAATGGTTTTGGAGTTTTGAAAATTATTTGACAATTATTAGTTGGGTGTAGGTGATTTAAACCGAGTGTTTGCAAAAATTATGAGTACCAATGACCAAGTCCTATAGCCCTATATATGTATATGTGGTAATTAGGTGGCTTATGTAAGTACTAACTGGGGGATTGCATCATGTTCCATCTGCGGTTCATTTGGTTTTGTTGCGTGAATATATATATGTGGTTGCAGTTTCTTATTGCTTCTTATGGGCCGGTGTGCCACTTCAGATGAGATAAGGTGAGATGTGAGTGTACGATCGAACAACCATCGATCTATGGGGAGTGTTTATGGTTACTGAAGTGAGTACATGTGGTTCATATGTGTACTTATGGAAGTATTGGGGAGTAATTACTTTCGGGGTCGCAAGTGCTCACGGGAGCGTTTTCGGCAAAAAGTGCTTCTTATTGCCATGCATACATTGGGGAATGGGCTGAAATGAATCTTCTGCAGGTACACTAACCACGCAAAACGTGTAGTACGACCAGTTACGTATATGAGAGCACGTGGTATACCACCGACTATAACGTTAGTTAATTAAATGATAATGTGTGAGGTCGTTGGCACGTGCATGCATCATGATCATGAAATTAATTTAAAATTTCTATATTGTTCCCTTCCCTGTAATAAATTGGTGCTATGTCTTATTCTAATGCTGCAAGATATTGCATTGTACTAGATGGCAGCTGAAGGTGCGCCGCAGAGTGGTCAGTTTCTGGAGCAGTTTGGCACACCCACTGTGCTGTGGAGGTTGTTGGAGTCAGTGGGGTATCCAGAGCCGCCACTGTATTTCTGGAAGCCAGCAGAGACCATGGTGCAGCCTTGGTTTGATGTTTGGGTGGCAATTCCTGCTCTTGGAGGGGATTGGTCTTTGCCCGAGCTCAAAGTCGAGGTAGACATGAAGACGCCATGGGGTGGTGCCCAGTTTGTAGCCTTCGAGATATTGATGGAGATTTGCACCAGGTTCAACAAGAGGGCTGATTTGGGGCCAGCCAATGTGTTCCCAAGGGCAGATGCTTCACAGGATGAGTAGGCACAGTCTAGCCAAGCTCCTTTGGTGCGAAGCAGAGATGAGCGTGCTCATAGCACTGGGGCTCCTATGAGTGCTATGTTTGCTGTCCTGAAGATGCACTTTACCACTAAGGATGGTTGGATGCAGTGTATTGAAGCCCTGCATGATGCTGTTGGGAAGAGGCTGGAAGCGGAAGAGTTTGCACGCATTGCTCGTCGCAGTGTAGACGATCAGGTGGTAGCTCTTACCGCCTGTCGCAATGAGTTGATACGATGCATTGGTGCTTTGATGGCAGCTGATCGCCGTGTTTCTGAGCTTGAGAGGCAGAATGCGGACCTTCGTCATCAGCTTGGTAATCGCAATATGAACCTGGCATGTCAGCGAGATGACTTTTTGCGCAAGTTGCGTGCGAGTCAGCAGCAGGCCTGGGAGCTGTAGCAGGATGTTCATCGTCTGAACAACCGTGTTGATCCGTTTTACCATCCAGGTGCAGCAGAGATCGGTCTTAAGATCTTCGTAGCAGCTGATGATGGTGAGGCAAGTTCGGAAGGAGAAGAAGAAGACCCTGAGAAGATAGTGCCTATCGACGAGAGTGATGACTTTGGTGGGAACGTGTCCGGTATGGACAATGACCACGATGAGTAGCTCTTTCTAGTGCACTTGCCATGTTGGCACTCTTTTGTAATGAAATACTTTGATGTACCCTAAATGGTTGGGTTGGACTTGTAATGTTTAAACCTTGTATGTTGAAGGCTTGAACCATCAGACTTTTAATTAAGTAATGATCGTCGTGCGGTTCGCGAAGAATTTTTCTTTGTTGCACCTTGTTATTGTGTGGTTGTGAGATGGTTATTGAATTATTGTGCCATTTGTATCTTATCAAAAATAATCATTGATATCCTCTGGGCATGATTTTTCGGTTATCGTCTACATAACTAACACCTGACAATGGTTGTTGTGCTTACTGCAGATGCCGGTTAACACCCGCCGTGGGTCGGGTAGTGGTGGTGGAAATGAGCACGAGGATGAGGAGTTACCGCCCCCTCCACCACGCACGCAAGAGCAGATGTTTGCTCAGTTCCTGGATACTTAGCAGGCTATTCTGCAGTAGATGGTTGCCAACAACAACAATAACAACAATCGCAACCGAGATGGGCGTCGTGGAAATGATGAAGGCCAGTACAGTGATTACAAGGACTTCTTGGATACTAAGGCACCAGTGTTTAAGCAGGCTGTTGAACTATTGGAGGCAGATGAGTGGTTGAACACAATCGAGCAGTCATTCTCAGTGCTGAGGTTGACCGAAACCATGAAGGCTAGTTTTGCTGCTCTCTTGCTGCAAGGACCCGCAGGGATGTGGTGGGCAAACCGTAAGGCCGCCTATCCTGTGGTTGCTAATATCACATGGGAGCAGTTCACTAAGGATTTTAGGGGTCATTTCATTCCCGCTGGGTTGACCAAGATGAAGGTTAATGAGTTCATGCAGTTTGCCCAGGGTACCAAGACCCTTACTTAGTACCATCATGCTTTCAACAATCTGGCAAGGTATGCTCCTTGGATGGTGGACACCGATGAAAAAAAGATTGAAACTTTCAAGAGAGGCCTTAGCACCAAGCTCGTGAAGACTTTGGCTAACAACACTCGTACAACTTTCAACGAGTTTATCAGTGATGCTTTCATTCAAGAGAAACAGAACAATCTGCACACTGCTTCCAAGGGAGGCAAGAGGCCTTTGGAAGGAGGCTCTTCTCAGCCAAGGGCTCCAGCAGCAGGTCGTGCTGTGGCAAATCGCCCTGCTTATCGTCCGGCTGTTCCTGGAGCAAAGTTCAGGCTTCCTCCCAAGAAGCAGCAATCTGCACCGCAGCGCTTTAAGAAGGGTTTCACTGTACCTTTGAACAAGAACAATGCTCCTCCAGGCAATACTATTCAAGTAAAAACCAACTAAGGTTTGGGGCCGTGTTTTAATTATGGTCAACAGGGGCATCTCGCTCGCTATTGTCCTCAACCAAGGCAGGGCCGTGTGCACCACACTGCCGCTGAAGAAATTCCAGAAGGTGAACCAGTCACTGCGGGTATGTTTTCTGTAAATCAACATCCTGCTATTGTATTGTTCGACTCAGGATCATCACATTCTTTTGTGAGTCAAGCATTTGCACAAAAGCATGCATTTCCAATTGTTGAATTGAACTGTAGTTTCCGGATAACTTCAGCTGGGGCTAAAATTTGTACTCGTCAGTGTGTCGAAAGTGTGGCCATTGAGATTAGTGGCAGGGTATTTGTCAGCAGTCTCATTGTGTTGCCTGGGTAAGGGCTGGATGTTATTCTGGGGGTGTGTTGGATGAAACAGTGGGATGTGGTTATAAATATTCCCAACCGGATGTTGACATTAAGGGAACCACAGGGTGAAGGCACCTTTCAGGTTTATTTGCCCCATAGGGGAGATCTTTTTAATCTCTATTTTGTGGTTGGGGCTGCAACCCTTCATGATATCCCTATAGTGTGTGAATTTTCTGATGTCTTTCCGGACAATCTTCCTGGACTTCCTCCTGACCAGGATGTGGAGTTTGCGATAGAACTTATTCTCGGAACAGCACCTATCTCTCGGAGGCCATACAGAATGCCACCACATGAGTTAGCTGAGCTTAAGAAACAACTCCAAGAGTTATTGGACAAGGGGTTCATTCGCCCTAGTTCTTCTCCGTGGGGCTGTCCTGCTATCTTTGTGAAGAAGAAAGATGAAACTTTGCGTATGTGTGTGGACTACAGGCCACTTAATGCTGTGACGATTAAGAACAAGTATCCTTTACCTCGTATTGATATCTTGTTTGATCAATTGTCCAAGGCTAAGGTTTTCTCCAAGATTGATCTGAGATCTGGGTATCATCAAATTAAGATTAGGCCACAAGATATTCCCAAGACGGCTTTCTTCACTCGGTATGGACTGTACGAGTATTTGGTTATGTCTTTTGGGTTGACCAATGCTCCTGCACATTTCATGTATCTAATGAATTCAGTTTTCATGCCAGAGTTGGATAAATTTGTGGTAGTCTTTATTGATGATATTCTGATATACTCTGAGAACATGGAGGATCATGCTGAACATTTGAGGATAATTTTGATTAGACTCAGAGAGCATAAACTAGTTTTGGCTAACCAAAGTACCTTTTCTGGGTCATATCTTGTCTGCTGAGGGTATTTCTGTAGATCCCTCAAAGGTTTAGCAGGTGTTGGATTGGAAATCGCCCACCAATGTGTCAGAGGTTCGTAGTTTCTTGGGGTAAGCTGGGTATTATCGTCGTTTCATTCTTTCTCCAAGATAGCTCAACCTATGACCAAATTGTTGCATAAAGATACCAAGTTTGTTTGGAGTGAGGAGTGTGAAGTAGCTTTTCGCACCTTGCGGACGTTGCTGACCACTGCTCCAGTTCTTGCACAACCTGATATTGAGAAGCCTTTTGATGTGTACTGTGATGCCTGTGGCACTGGGTTAGGTTGTGTGCTCATGCAAGAAGGCCGAGTCATTGCTTATGCCTCGCGTCAATTGAGAAAACACGAGCAGAATTATCCTACCCATGATTTGGAGCTTGCTGCAGTAGTACACGCACTGAAGATTTGGCGTCACTACTTGATGGGCCATAAATGTCATATCTATTCTGATCACAAGAGTCTTAAGTATATTTTTACTCAACCTGAGTTGAACATGAGGCAAAGAAGGTGATTGGAGTTGATCAAAGATTATGATTTGGAGGTACATTACCATCCGGGCAAGGCTAATGTAGTTGCTGATGCTTTGAGTCGAAAGTCTCATTGGAATGCATTGCAGCCGTTGCTAGCGGACGGGTTTAATCTTATGCATCCAGTGGTATTGAGTAATATTACTCTCAGTTGTACTTTGGAAAGCAAAATCATTGAAGGTCAGAAAACAGATCCGGGTATATATCACATCAAGAGAAAGATGCAAGAGCAAGACACACTTCACTTCCGGGTAGATGAAAGAGGTATATTATGGTTCAAAGACTGATTAGTAGTACCAAAAGATCGTGAGCTGAGGAATCAGATTATAGATGAGGCTCATCTTTCCAAGTTATCTATTCATCCTGGTAGCAGTAAAATGTATCAAGATTTGAAGCCTAGATTTTGGTGGACAAAAATGAAGAAAGAAATTGCAGCTTATGTGGCTAGGTGTGATACCTACTGTCATGTGAAAGCTATTCACCTTAAGCCAGCCAGTTTATTACAACCTTTGCCAGTTCCCGGCTGGAAGTAGGATGAGATAACCATGGACTTCATAACGGGTTTACCCTTAACGCAAAAAGGTCATGATTCTATTTGGGTGATTGTAGATCGACTGACTAAGATTGCACATTTCTTACCAGTTCGAACTACAGATCGTCCTCATCAGCTGGCACAGCTCTACTTTGCTCAGATACTTCAGTTACACGGTGTGCCGAGGACGATAGTTTCCAACAGAGGCCCGCAATTTATTGCACACTTCTGGGAGCATCTACACAAGTGTTTGGGAACCAATTTGGTTCGCAGTTCAGCTTATCATCCTCAGACTTCGGGTCAGACTGAAAGAGTAAATCAGATATTGGAAGATATGTTGAGAGCCTGTATCATTTCGTCCAAAGATTTGTGGGAAGAATGGTTACAATTAGCAGAGTTCTCATACAACAATAGCTATCAAGAGAGTATTCAGATGGCTCCTTTTGAAGCTTTGTATGGGCGCAAATGTAGAACTCCTCTTAACTGGGTTGAACCAGGAGAAAGGAGGTACTACGGAATTGACTTTGTGAAAGAGGCCGAAGAACGAGTGCATACCATTCAGCAGCATCTCAAAGCCGCACAAACTCGCCAAAAGAGTTATGCGGACAAGCGTCGAAGACCGTTGGAATTTTAAGTTGGTGACTATGTGTACTTGAAGGACCCATGAAGGGCGTACCACGTTTCGGGGTGAAACGAAAGTTAGCGCCAAAGTTTGTGGGTCCTTTTCAAATTTTGGAAAGAAGTGGGAAAGTAGAATACAAGTTACGGTTGCCACCACACATGTCCAGTATTTTCAATGTCTTTCATGTATCGCAACTCAAGAAATGTTTGCGAGTACCGGAAGAACAAGTGGATCTTGGTGATATCAAGTTAAAATCAGATTTGACATATGAAGAGAAGCCTATACAAGTGGTAGATTACAAGGAAAGAGTCACTCGTAGCCGAGTGGTCAAGTTCTACAAGGTGGTTTGGAATAACCAAAGTGACTGGGATGCGACTTGGGAAAGCGAAGATTATCTCAAGGAAGTTTATCCTTGTTTCTATAAACAATGGTAATTTACTCTAATCTCGGGGACGAGATTCTTTTAAGGGGGAAGGGATGTAACACCCTAGTGTTAGTTACTATTTTTACACTTATATTTGCATGACATCAAGCATTGATCATGTCATTTCATGCATCATCACCATTTGATTTGATTTACATTCCTTTATATGCTATATGTTTGCTTATATGCCTACAATGTCATAGATGTGTTAGCATGCAAGTGTAATGGTGGATTACTGTTCTAAATTCCTTAAACATGTTTGGGTCAACATTTGGAACAATGTTGATGTTGGTGAAATCCCCAAAATACCCCTCTAGCTCATAGTTGACTAGAAAGCCCTCCTAAACCTATTTTGTTTGACCAAACAAGAAATTTAATTTAGAGACTTTGCATGTCAGAGCACCCTTAATCAAAGTTGTGTAGAATTTTATAGGCAACAAACTTTATTTTTGGGTCAACTCATGAAAATGGGTGTAAGGCGGTCAAAATTGTGAAATTGTGCAGTTTGGGAGCTGTTTTGAAGTTTCAAATTCTCTCTAAGTCTAAAGTTGTTTCCAGTTTCAAAGTACATGTGTTCTTCGATCCATATCTCTCAAATCAGGCAGATTTAGTCCAAGATGTTCTAATACCACTCATGTAGCTATTCAAGTTGTATTAGTGGAGTTTGCACTGAAACGCCTTGGATCGAGACCAGGTGGCGACCGTACGCCGGCGTCCGCCTGCCGTCGCCCTGCAAAACGGAAAAGGGACACGCCAATCTGTCCTCTAGCCGCTCCACTCGCTCTCTCTCTCTCTCTCGTTCTCTTCTCCTCCTGCTCTCTTCTTCTCTCCGCCGGACGCCATGGCCGCCGAGCGTGCGCGCCGGTGAAATCCGCCGCCATCGCACCGTCTCCGACCGCTCCGCCTCCGCATAGCTTCGTCTTTCTTCGCTCTACCTCCTCGACCTACTCTCAACGTCTGAGATAGAGAGGTAAAGCTTTTAGGGTTCGTCGCCGCCGCGCCATTGCCGGAGCGCCACCGAGCTCTCTGCTCGTAGCGACGAGCGCAATGCCGTAGCCCCATGCTTCCGTTCTTGATTGTCTTGGCGTCTCCGTTAGCTGTAGATCTAGCCTAGAGAGTTGGTTGGGCCGTTCGCCCCCTAAGTTCGCCGGAACCCGAGCTCGCTGAGGTTTCGCTCGCCACCGTGTCGCCATAGACATGCGGTTAGCGTGTTCTCGTGCACAATAGTTTGATTAGTCGTGCACAAAGAACCGTTAGGGTTCTAGGGTCGTGGAACGAAGCTCAGTTTCGCCGGTAACGGCCGGAATCGGCCGGCGCGACTTCGTCGGACCTCCGCCATCCGCCATTGCCGCTGACGAGCCAGCTCCAGTGCGGGTTAGGTCTCGAAAGTTAGTTATTCGGGTTCGCCTCGTTCCCATGAACACGTTGGTACCCTTGGTGTCGCTGGTGACCTCGCCGTCGGCGAGATATCGCCGGTCAGCGCCGGCGGCTCTCCCTCCCTCTCTGTCCCGTGGGGCCGTGTTGACTGGAGGTCCCACCGGTCAGCTCCTCGGGTGCGTCTCTGGTTCACTGGACCGGGTGCATGTAGCATTTAGGTCTGGTTTCGTCTTAAAGGAATTAAGAAAGTGAATTTTTAGAAAATTGGTAAAATCTTCCAAAAATCATATCTGGAGTTAGGAGAATCCAATTGGGGTGAACCAAATTTTGTTATGCTTGTGTTTCTGTGATCTATGCAAGAAAAATATGAAATGTGCCTTTGTGATAACTTTTCTGTACAGCTTTATTTAAATTTTTATATGCTTGTAAAATTGATAAATGCATAACTAATTGTAGGAATGTGCTAAAAATATGATTCCACTTGCATTATTCTTGTTTGGAGTATTAGAATCTGGTAAAAATATGTGGGCTGGTTTGTCACTGTTTTATATTTGGTATCTTGTATAATGTGCCATTTATGCTATCTTTTTGATAAATTCACCATGCTTAGTGTAGATAAGTTATGGTTATCAATATTTTTCTTGAGACTTGTTTTGTGATAAAGAAGCTAAGAAAAATGGAAAATCTGTTGTTTGATACTTTTCACTGTAGTAAGTATTTTCCATTAGTTGCAAGGCTGATTGCTTGTCATTTTTGTGTAGAATGTTTTATCAGTCCAAATGACTTGAATTTTTGCTAGTAGCCTAATCTAGAGATGTGTTATCTACTGTAATTTTGCTAGAGTTTTCTGGGCACAGCAAATAAAGGGTCCAGTTATAAGTTAGGGTTAAATTAATTTCTTTTAATCGATTAATGAGTTGTTAGCAAGTAATTTTCAAGCAATTCTCAGATGTTTTAGTTCAACAACCTTACTGGACATTTGTGTTGCTGACTTTATTTATGTATAAAGGCAGCAAGATTAATACTCTTTGTGTAGGTGCTTGTTCATGCTTGTTTCTTTACTAGTTAAGTGTAGTTAGGTGAGTTTGATGCAAGTTAATTATTAGTGTAGGTTGTAGGCCTCTTACTGAGGACGAGAAATTGTTCTATAGTTTGCTTAAGAAGGATGAGTATGTGTTTGTTGTTTAGAGAAAAAATATGCACATACTTAGTAAATGTTTCATAAATTGTTTGTATAATCACATGTTGTCTAATGCATCTCATGGCTCAAGTTGTGCATCTCTATATTGCATTCCATATGCATTTTCAGTTCTCATATATGCATATCATACATACAGGATCGCCGGGAGGAGTTACACTGCTGCAATTCGATCCGCCGGAGGAAGGAGTGCCCCCGAAGAACGAGGTGCCGGAAGCTCCCGAGGCCGAGGAGGAAACTGAACTGCCTGAGTGCACTGACCACCAGCCCTCTAACTTCATGAAAGGCAAGCCCCGGAGCATCCCTAAGCCTCCACTATCTCTTTTTATAAATGCACCGGTCTTTCTTAAATCGTATGATTGTGCACTTAAGTATAGGAGTTGGTTGATACCGTTGTTGCATAATTACCTTGTCCACTCTACATATGATCCTGGTACTATTACTAGACAAGGGATGGGTTCGATCTTATGCTTAGCCATGCTTAGACCGGTAGAAGTCGAGGGATTTCCTGTCCTTCGTGAGCATAGGTGGTGACTATTGCTGATGAGGATGGATTTTACATGGTTGACTATATGTGCCACCATGCCACAATGATAATGAGAGAATCAAGGCTAGGTAGCGGGGAGCCGCATGACATGGTTGAGGTCATGCTGTCTTCGGTGCTGCTTGCGGCCGACGAGGACTGAGGTCACCAGACATCAGTTGAGATTGAAGGACGTCGTCACATAGCTGGCCAGATAAGTCGTTCTGACCGCGAAGCCGAGTAGTTCTTTCTGAGCCGAGAATTGGTGTGACATGGATAGACATATTATGGAGGTAGGAAAGATGTGCGAAGACACCATTTTGCCATAGTCAGGTCAGGGTCCTGCACTTCCTGTGAGTGGGTTTGTCTCCGAGAATATGGCCCCCGTCAAGCTCGCGATATAATATGACTCAGAAAGATCTAACGGTGACCCAAGAAGCCACTGATTAGGCTGACAGGGTTTGTGATTGGCTTGTTTGCCAGCTGGTACAATCGATTCGAATTGCCATCTCTCCTGGTTAGTGAGAAACTGAACTGATCTTCTGGTGAGGTAGAGGTTAACAACTTGAACATATTGATTATGGTGAGATGAGGTTGATATCTGTGGATATCAGAAATCATATGGTTGTATTGTTTGCTATAATATCAAGTGATTGTTTAGTATAGCTGCAAACCTTAGCTTAATAGCTTAACTGAAATCGAAGCTAAACCATATCTAAAATTTATAAGTTGAGGAACTACTGTAGTAATGCTTTTTATGCAAAATGTTGCTATCCTCTGAGCTCCACCAAATAAGCCTGCATATCCTTGAGAGTCTTTTTATTTACTTCCTGTCAGGTAAGTCTAGCTGAGTACAATTGAGTACTCAGGGTTTTATTCCCATTGTTGTAGAAGGAGTGGTATACTATGCTTATTGCAAGAACTGCTTCACCCCTGCGGGCGAAGAAGATTAGACCTGGGGCAAGGTCGTTATCCATCTTTAGCTTTTGTAAGATGCTGTGACACAGTCAGCTGGTGGTACTCGTATGTGAACTACGTTGTTTCAAAACTATGTTGATTTCTGCTACTGTTACATTTAAGTAAAAGACTATGTTGTACTCTGATGTTTTAATTCGGTTGTGAACTTATGTATCATCTGATGGGTTGTTGCTGAATTTGTAAAATCCTTGGGGTATGTTCTGTTTAAAATGTTTGAAATCCTTCGAGATTTCCGGACTACCGGGTTTATATTGGCTCTAGTGTGACTTGATTGCTACTAAATTGGCGATCATCGTACTTGTGCTCGTATAAATTGGTTGGTTCTGTTACAGGGGTCCCGGGGGGCTAGGAGTTGTTTCCAATTACACGGACATGGTGCTCGGGTATGTGGGAATCAGCGGATATGTCGGTACCCCACGGGCAGAGGGGTAGGTGGGCAGGTGGTGACAGCCCTGTCCATCCATAGCACTCCCCCACATTCGGATATTGGGTAGGAGTTCGTAAAGTCTCTATCGGCTATAAATAGATGTGCTTCACCCCCTCCAAAACACACACCAACATTTGGAGCACTATACCTCACATTTCTTACTTGTTCTCTAGTTTAGTGGTAGTAGTAGAGCAAGGCAAAGCTATCAAGGAGAGCTTGTCTCCTTGGAGGAATCAAGAACATCTTGGTATGAATACACATTGGTTCTCCTCTATGAGCAAGCTCTTATCTTATTTATATAGCAATGCATCTGAATTAGAGTATAATCTTCTCCATATTATGATCATAACATGTAAACTAGTCCATAGTCTATGTGTTATGTTCTTGATATGTTCATCAAAGTTCTTCATCGTTCATCAAATTAGTATGAATAGAGGAAGAACTAAGGATGGGATAATAGTTCGTTGTGCTGTCATGGTTGCTCCTAGCCGAGCCTGTCAATCCGAAGGGTTGGGGTCCCGGGGGGCTAGGAGTTGTTTCCAATTACATGGGCGTGGTGCTCGGGTATGCGGGAATCAGCGGATATGTCGGTACCCCATGGGCAGAGGGGTAGGTGGGCAGGTGGTGACAGCCCTGTCCATCCCTAGCATTTCCCCACGTCCGGGTATTGAGTAGGAGTTCGTAAAGTCTCTATCGGCTGGCAGACCAGCTGCGGGGATCTCCCTATCATCCCAGACTTAGTCCTGATCCTAGTCTTATTAATTCGATGTAGTTACTGTTCATTGCATAGCTGTATATGACTAATGCCTGCTCTCGTAGTTATTATTTATTCTTTATCTTATATTTTATCCTTGAGGTTGCTCCGATATGTGTGTCCACTATCTTATAAACATGTTTTAACCCCTGCCTATGCTATGCCTACCTATGCATCCAATAAGTGATCATGTTTATACCAAAAGCTAGATGGAATTCATCATGCCCTCCTACGGAAAATTATAAATACGACACCCTTAAATACTCACGGGTTAAAATGCTACAATGATAGTTCTGTGCGCTTGCAGAGTAGTCTTATTCCTTACTGAGCTATCGATTGGTGTACCTAAGTACCGTTACTTAAGGATTGTAATTCTTGTGCACCCCACGGCGCCGTGCCACAGTTTTGCATATCGTAAGTAATGACGGTTAGGAAGGCCAATCTGGCACTTCTAACTGCTATTACCAGACTGCATTACCTAGGCCGGCGCCACTAAGGGCCAAGGATTACCTTTCTGAAGTAATGGTGGTTAAGAATGCTAACAAGCATTTCTGGCGCCGTTGCTGGGGATGGACTTTTAGTCTATCTTTTGTAATGACGTTAAGAAATGCCAATAGTTAAAAGCTTACTTGTTTTGGTAGAACCATTGCTTCGCTTTCCCCGTGTGAAGAAAGGAAACAAGCGGAGTCTGATGCTGTCCTGTGCGACATTCTTGATGACAATGGTGTCGCACAGCTCAAGGAAGTGTTGCAGGTGAGCATTTTCGTCCTCACTTAGCAAGCCACAGAACTGTCTCGCCTGCACCATCGAAATAAGGCCCGCACGGATCTCAAAATTTCCATCTCCCACATTGACAGCGGGCCCAACGGGCACGTTGGCAACAACAGGAGTGGAGTAGTCACGGAGTGTCTTGGCCATAGCGGTAGTGGCGGATGGTGCGAGAGTGACCGGTTCGTCTACCGATGGGGTAGGAGAGGAAGAAGCGGTACGAGACCTTTTCTTCCTTAGGAGTGCTTTCGGATTACTGATGAAATTGTTCGGCAGAGCAAAACCGCTCATACACTATCCTATTTTCATTCCAATAAAAAGAGGAAGAAAACAGCGAAGTTAGCCTGTATAAACTACGTCTACCAATGCTTTATTATGCAACCGATGTTTATGCCAGCTCAGATTTTTTTTGCCCTCCCCGGCAATGGCGCCAGAAATGCTTGTTGGCATTTCTTAACGTCGTTACAAAAGATAGACTAAAAGTTCATCCCCGGCAATGGCGCCAGAAATGCTTGTTGGCATTTCTTAACGTCGTTACAAAAGATAGACTAAAAGTCCATCCCCGGTAACGGCGCCAGAAATGCTTGTTGGTGTTTCTTAGCATCACTACTAAAGATAGACTATGAGTCTGCCCTTAACAATAATACTAGAAACGTAAGTTGACATTCCCAACCACCATTACTTCAGAAAGGTAACCCTTGGCCCTTAATGGCGTCGGCCTAGGTAATGCAGTATGGTAATAGCAGTTAGAAGTGCCGGATTGGCCTTTCTAACCGTCATTATTTACGATATGCAAAACTGTGACACGGTGCCATGGGGTGCACAAGAATTGCAATCCTTAAGTAATGGTACTTAGGTACGCCAATCGATAGCTCAGTAAGAAGTAAGATTACTCTGCAGGTGCACAGAACTATCATTGTAGCATTTCAACCCGTGAGTATTCAAGGGTGTCGTATTTATAATTTCCCGTAGGAGGGCAATATGCATGAAGCGTGGTGTAAATTTTATCACTTATTGAGTGCAATGGTAGGCATAGAGTAAACGGGAATAAAACATGATTTCAAAATAGTGGACACACATCTAGGTCTACCTTAAGGATAAAAAGGAAAAATAAAGAATAAAAGAATATAACTAACTGAGCAGGCATTGGTCATATATAATTATGGAATGAACTGCTAGCAACACGTCTAATTAGCAAGTCTAGTATCAGGACTAAGTTTGGGGTGATAGGGAGATCCCTGCAGCTGGTCTGCCAGCCGATAGAGACTTTACGAACTCCTACTTCAATATCCGAACGTGGGGGAGTGCTAGGGTGGACAAGGCTGTCACCACCTGCCCACCTACCCCTCTGCCCGTGGGATACCGACATATTCGCCGATCTCCGCATACCTGAGCACCATGCTCACGTACTTGGAAACAACTCCTAACCTCCGCGGACCCCAACCCTTCGGATTGACAGGCTAGGTTAAGAGCAACCAAGAAGGCACGATGAACCATCACCTCATTTCTAGTTCTTCCTCTATTCTTACTAATTTGATGAACAATGAAGAACGGTAATGAACAAGTCAAGAACATGACACATAAACTATATTCTAGTCCATATATTATGCTCATAACAAGATCATAACTTTGCTCTAGTTCATATGAATGATCATATAAATAAGATAAGAACTTGCTCATGGAAGAAGACTGAATTGTATTTATACCAAGATGATCCTTTTCTTCCAAGGAGACAAGCTCTCTGTTGGCGCTTCTTAGCGACAGCAGAAAAATCCGCAAGCGCACGAAAGTACCGTTGTAGCACTTCACCTGGAAGTATTCAGGGTATCGTATTTTCCCAAAGGAACGGCTTATGTTAGAGGTCTCTTAACTAGTTGACCCTAGAAAATATAGAAGGGATAACTTGGGTGGAGAGGATACACTAAGTCTGAGAACACTAAGTGAAGATAACTTTCCCACTACTTGCTTGCTTCAGGTCCACTGACGCAGCTGGTCTGCCAGCCGATACCAATGTCAGCGCTATTCCACGGCCGAACGTGGGGGAGTTCAGATACGAGTGGACAGGGCTGTCACCACCTGCCACCTACCCCTCTGCCCGTGGGCGCGCGCAACATACGAAGGTAGACTCCGACTTAGACACCACGTCTACGAAGGCGACTACTACTCTAGCGATGGCCAGGAACTTTCGTCTCTATTAGGAGTCCTCTAACTAGAGCACCCGTCCTAAGAACGAGCGACGATCCCACAAACAAGTAGCTTTATAAAAGTAACTCACTTAATGGATCAAAACTAAAATGTATCACAAACCTCTTACTTCAAGTAGCAAGATGGTTGTAGAGGTACAAGTTGGATGTGAGAGTCGACAGGTCCGGCACTTCGTCTACCCGAGGGTAGAACTGCTTCGACCCCGCTATCACTTCTCAAGCTTCTATCTCTCTCTCTAACCCTATACTAGCCTAGCTAGAAGCTACACTAATGGAAAATGGTGGTACTCCCTTCTTCTTCTCTATTGTATCATGTGTTCTCTTCATGGAGGGGGTGAGGGCCTCATTTTATAGCTCTACAGGTCGGTTTCGGCGTAGATAAATTTGGAAGGAGGTGAAACCGACTTCAGGGAACTGCCATGAGCATTGTCACTGAATCTGGGCCCGGGAAGTGCCATCTGGGGGGCGGCCGCCCCCGGGGGCTGTCGGTCCCTGGGAGGTGGCAACTGGTCACCGCCTTCGGGTGGTCGGTTTCTCCCTAGGCCTGGGCCTCCCCCGCGATTACGGATGGATCCCGTTTGATATTTTGATGGGCTTTTCTCTTTTATTCTTGATTTGCACCTTTTCTTAATATGTTTTCTGGAAGTGCGCTTTCCGGTGATTTTTATGCATTTCCACGTGTTCGACCTGCAAGTCACATGTGCAACAAAACTCGTGGAAGGGTTAGATAAAAGCCCTGCCTTCTATTTATTTTAGTAGTAGAATGATGTTGTATTTTGGTTGTTAAGGACCGCCAACAACTCCCCCACACTTGGTTTGTTCAAATCTGCTTAGTTTGTTCATGCATAGGAACTTGGGTTTTGTAAGCTTTTTGAAAATCATAAGAATAGCTCATGCTCCTTGAATGATTCTCTCAAATCGCTCATGTATGTAAGTGGTTCCTTACCAAGGCATAAAAATAATGCCTTCACATGGTCATCCTACCTCTAAAAATGTTTATCTGGAGTTTTGGGTAGGAATGAAAATGATGAGGCACACTTACCCTGCATATATTGTCGAGTCAAATCTTAGACCATACCGGAGGGAGTGCGTCATGCTCCTAGATCAGAATGTGCATGTGTGTGGAGAATATGAAGGTGGAAACCAAATTCTAAATCTTTTTGATACTCTATGCATCATGACTCTTCTTTTTGAAAAAGACAAGATATGGGCTATAGGAACTTCATCACTATTTATATATATATATTTTTTCAACGGGTATTTAGAATCTTCTTTCTCGTTTATTTTCTAATGCCCCTTGGCATAGTTCCTCTTCTTCTTTTTTTTAGCATAGCCTCATATCTTTTATTGGCATATGACATATTTTGAATGAGGAGATATCATGATGGATGAGTAAAGTTTTGCATCAATGATGCGTGTGTCTTAGGATAAAAACAACACTTTTATTTGGTGGAGGAAAACTGCACAACTTCTAGTGTAAGAGTTGGCATATATTTTTTTGTGGATGGATGGATGCGTGTTTTGCGCAACTCACAGGGTGAGAGTTGGCTTGGTTTGGTGGGTGCATGTGAATTCTGATCTTGGGAGCAAGAAACATCTCTCAACAGTGGTCACAAAATTTGACCAAACTCAACACAAAATAAGTGGCATATGTGGAAGGTTTCATCATAAAGAATCATATATGGCCTTGGTAGGTATTTGTTAATCATTCAAGGAACATGCTAATTGAATTTTTTGTAAAAATCAATCCCAAGTACTTTGCAAGAACGAGTAAGCATCATGTTATCCGGCTATATCTCATTTGTCAATTACTTAGATAAAAAGGGGTCCCTAAATGGTGTTCATAAATCTTGTAGGAATATTAGCAAGGAATAAAAAGTATGCAAACATTCTGAACATAGGAAGACATGTTTGATGGAGTATGAAGGGGACATCATTCTTTAAATTTTATTTTTTAAACTTTTTTAATTAGGGAGAGAGAGGAGAGATGTTTGCACAAACCGAATTTGATTTTTGTTCTTGTGCAGTTTAACTTTGAAGAGTTCTTCCCCCACACTTGTTTTCTTTCCTGTTTGGTTAGTCACAATATATAGAGAAAACAAGTGTGCAATATATAAAGATAAAAAACTTCTTTTCCATTGATAAATCAAATAGGCACATTACAATGAAAGGGGACATGATTGGAAAATAAACGATCACGAAGAGGAAAAATGTGTGCCTAATTATTTGTGTAGCAGGAGCGTTCTAAAGATATTTAGAGAACGTGCTCAACTCCTGCTGCTTTAGCGATCCTGCGCAGCTGCTCTCCATAGCTGCGGCGCATCTCATCTAGTTCATCTCTAAGCCCTTTCACGCTAAGATGAGCCTCGGCTATGCGGGCTTGTGCCTTTTCAACATTTAGGCGCGTGCTCTTGATGCTAGCATTTAGTGAGGCGATGGTTGGGCCCTTAGAAGGTTTTTCATCCTCACTATCGCTAAAAAATCCTTTAGGCTGTCCTCTAATAATTTTCCTAAAGACTGTGCGCCTGGCGCCTGAGGTTTCGGCAGAGGGTGTAGGTTTCTTAGAAGGTGTTTTGCCTCTGCAGAAAAGGCCTTTAGCGTACCCTCCATCAGGTTTGCGCACTCCCCTAATGGTGTAAGAACGAATGTCTTTAGTGGGAGACGACAGAGAGGGTAAACTGGATGAAGAGGGCATCACGGCAGCACGTTTGCTAAGCCCGCTACTACTAGGGGCCTTTCTCTTGAGGCCTAAAGCGCCGGTAGTTGGTCGGGCAGCAAAACTCTTCTTCTTGGCACCTACTTCAGGTGCACGGGAACGTGCCGTGGACTTCAAGCTTGAAATGTTGCTAACATCATTGGTTGACAGGGGTAGAAAGGCTAGCGGCTTCTCCACTATGGCATGAGCTTCTTTTCTCACAAAAGAGCTCTCTTGATAGGGAACTATGTCTAGGTTGGCAATGGAGCCGGGAGCTTGGATCAGCGAGAAAGCATAGCTAGACATGGTCATGGCTTGCAAGTGGGAGAGCTTCGCAACTTTTGCGAGAGGAAGAAGAGAATGGTTTGGTGTGAAGAGAGGAGAGGCCTTTGAATTGCTTTTATAGGTTCTACCGAGGTTTCTGTTGAGGAAATGAACTGATCGTAACCAGAGACGCGATACTGGAGCAATCACAAACAGATACGAAAAAGATCGACGATGTTTGAGCTGGCTGGGGGGGCGGTCGACCCCGGGGGCGGTCGGTCCCCTGGGTCCACCTGCCAGCCTCTGCCTTTTGTGTAACTGCTGCTCAAATCGTGTGGATCCCAATCCCGATTACAATCAAGAGTGATGTGCAGTGGATCAAAATGATTGAGTGTAATTTGGAGTGTGATTTTTGTAAAAATATCTCAAGAATACACTATCATGCATTTATGTGAGAATATTCCTATGATCACAAGGATTATATGTTCATGAAAGGAAAGATCATAGGGGCTTTTTGGGTATTTCATAAATGCAACACTATTGCTCTACAACCATCTATTTATTTATAAAGTAGTAAAGTATAAAAAATGTTTATATATATATTTATTATTTATTATTATTCTATATTTTTTTTATAAGTTTTTAATGAACTCTTTAAAGGATATTATGTTTATTTCATCAATAAAATTCAGTTCGGGTTCAAGGAATACCTTGAGTCGTTGGCCATTTACCTTATGGATGTTACTGTCATCGTCTTCTATTGTGATTGCTCCATGTGACGATACGTTGATGACGGTGTAAGGTTCGTCCCATTTACTTCTGAGCCTGCCTTTCCTGAACAATTTGACTATTGAATTGAAGAGCAGAACTTTGTCGCCTATCTTGAATTCTTTGTGTTGAATTCTTCGATCATGCCATCTCTTTGTTCGTTCTTTGTAGAGCTTGGCACTATGATAGGCCTTTTCTCGCCATTCTTCTAGTTCTGCTATTTGTTTCTGCCTATTTTTACCAGCTGACTTGAGATCCATGTTCCATGTTTTAATTGCCCAGTGAGCTCTATGTTCAAGCTCAACAGGCAAATGGCAACTTTTCCCATAGATCAGCTGATATGGTGACATCCCGATGGGGGTTTTGTAAGCTGTCCTGTATGCCCAAAGCGCATCAGGTAGCTTATCTTTCCATCCTCTTCCCATCTCGTTCGCTGTTTTCTGAAGGATGTTTTTATTTTGTTTGTTCGAAGTTTCGGCTTGTCCACTGGTTTGGGGGTGATAAGGAGTAGCTATGTTGTGCTTGGCTCCCAGTTCTCGCAGGAATGCTCTGAAAGTTTTGTCTATGAAGTGTGAGCCCCGTCGATTATCACCATCCTAGGTGTTCCAAAGCGAGGGAAGATCACTTCATGAAACATCTTTCTTGCATGTTTTGCATCTGCTGCTCGACAAGGTAGCGCTTCGACCCACTTCGAGACATAGTCAACTGCCACGAGGATGTACTCACAGTCTCCCGACTTTTGGAATGGTCCCATGAAGTCAATGCCCCAGACATCGAAGACTTCTATTTGGAGGTTGAAATGAAGGGGCATGGCATGTGGCTGAACCGCCTTAGTCATAGGGCCCACGTGCACCATCATCGTCCCTAAGGACCCACGATCAGTCTGCACGAGTTCCCCTTGACCTAGGTGGCCTGCCGGGTTTCCTCGGAAACCCTAATTTCCCCGAGGATCTCATTGTAAAGATGTTGCAAGTATTACAACCGTTTACAAAAATAATATACATCAGAGTGAAGAGTGCGGAAGTATTACATAAACATAGGTTTACAAACATAAATTACATTATCCCGAACCAGCACTTCGTAGTGGAGTAGCATATACAACTAAACACCCTGCCCCAGGGTTATATCTGTTGGCGCAAAAAGTGGTTCCCTAAGCCCAACACACCAGCGAAGCCGGAAACGACCCTTGAGGCAGTAAAGCTCTCGCAGATCCAGCTAGCTTCGGACCTGGTCTGAGAGTGTCAGTAACACCCAAGCGTGCCAGTCAATTTGACCTGCAATTGACAAGGAAACAAGACGTAATCAGTAATCACAGGGCGGAACTAATCGGTATGTCCAGGTAGTTCCAATTGTATGGCTCGAAGAGCCGATGTAATGGGAGATCGACTAGAAAGCCGATTCCGTCATGTTATGAACCGATTGTAGCGAAACATGTATTATAACTCAAGTTAACCGATTCAGACATGAATTCAATGATATATACTTGCATTAGACGGAAGTATATTATAAAAGATGTAGTCACAGCAAGCTAACATGATCATAAGATGTCTCAATGTAAAACAAGAAGAAATCGGCTATTTCAGCCGATTTAGTGTATACGAGCAACATACAAGCCTATAAAGCAAACAATGTTTCAACTCTCTGGCTAATAGATCTAAATCACAATCTTGCAATAGTGGAGATCGAGCAGATCGAGGCTGTCATGATGAAGTTGCAACTTAGATCCGTTGACCCTTGAATCTAGACAATGTTTATTTTATTACTTGAGTGCGACCCGTATCTAATCTAGATCCAAAATACAACCGGCTGGTGCAAAACATTCTATCTTATCAATATAAAACGAATGGCAAACATAATTCGTTGAACATATAGATCTATTAGATATAAGCCGACGCATATGGATCAAGACGGGCAAATTGATGATTGCTTTAAATAATAAACAATAAACATAAGCAACATCGGTAACTTAATGAATCTAGCTAAACTGCCAAATTTAACTAGAGCCGATAACTAATCCATGCATGCAAACTGTCTTAATCTATAGCCTGTCCACCGGATGACGTTAACTAATAGATTAATCAAGCAAACAAACACGAATCGATAACTAATCCGCGCGTGAAAACCGTCCTAATCTGTATCTCGTCCACCGGATGACGGTTAACACAGATTGATCGGGTAAACCAGCGTGAATCATCCTTGACTCACTGTGCTTCCCACGTCCACCGGATGACGCCAAAGAAACAGAGCTTAGCAAGGACCCTGGTCCGCCATGCTTCCACGTCCACCGGATGACGCTAAAAAGACATAGTTTAACAGGGGGTTGACGATACTTACAAGCAAGCCTGCGTCCACCGGATGACACCCAGCCTGGATGAAGTAACTCGCCGGACTCGACTGACTCTAGGGTTTGTTTGGCCGGAGCCGAAAGTTGTGTTGTATTGATGTTGTTGTATTTACAATGGCTGAGGGCTTATATTTATACCCTGAGCGTAGATAGAGTCCTAGTCGAATCACAACTCATCAATAGATAAGGAAACTAACAAACTATCCTATATCTAAGGTAACTTGGAGTCACATCTTCCCTTTCATAACGGACTCCGATCGTGATCGCATCTTGGCGGTGCAGACTCTAGATGACGTCACCAATACCGACGCTGCACGCCTTCTGTCACCTTCGCCCGATAACCGATTCACCGTTCAATCGGCTATTCTCCTTCCTTCTGCTGGACGGAATCTGCTTCCGAGATCGGCTATCTTCCTTCGGTATCGGCTATCGGCCCCCAGCCCAAAACTTCGGGCAGCCCCGGCGGATGGTGACGTCATTCCTGCAACTAGGACGGCGACCACGGAAACCCCCGCCGCTGGTGACGCCGCCGGGCCTTCTGCTCCTGTAAGGGCTCCAATCAGGCGTATGATGCAAGTCAGCGGACGGGGAGTCCATAGCAGGTATCTTATTCCCCCTTTCCGTCGATCTTTAAATCTGGCTAGGTCTGGGTGCCTGATCTGACGATCCCTTTCAGCCAACGTCTCCCGCTCCATCTTCCTTCCGGTGCACCAATCGGCGCCAGTTTTTCGGTGCGTCGCACAGCACCACAACCGAACCTCCCTCACGCTCCGGCTCGCAGCACCACCTCCGGAGCGGAATCGAACTCGGAATCATCTTCGAGTTCCCGCGACTCCTACACCGCCGCCGACGGCCGCCACTTCCACCATGAGATGGTGCGGTATCGCAACCTCTACTCCGAGGCTACCAAAGAGGCCGGCCGGTTGGATAAGGAGAACGAGGACCAAGCCGTCGCGCTTGTTGTCGCCAGTATTGATTTGACGGAGGCGCGGGCCAACCTCGCGGAGTCGCAGGCCACCGTGGCGGGTAATCTCCCGTTTTGTCCAACTGTGTGCACGGCGCGTTTTCAATCACTGACTTTCCTTACTTACGCAGCTCTGACGACGCAGCTGCACGAACTGCGCGTGGCTGCAGCGAACGTCACCGACGTCCTCCGCGCGCGGGGGCAAATGCAGGTGGAGCAGCTTGCGGACATGCACCACCACGTTCGCCAGGTGGCGATGAGCGGCGTCCGTCACGGTGCCGCGGGAGCTCTGACCGCCGCCCAGATCAACTCCGGCATCGTGCTAGAGAACGTCGAACCGGGAATCCGGGCAGGCCAAGACATGGAGGAGTTCGGCACGCTGATGGCCGCTTTCGCCCCTCATGCTGACGGTCTCTCCGTGTCCATCGACGCCGAGGACGTGATCCGGGACGGCGTTAATAACCCAAACTAGATTGTATTAGATATTCTGATGTATATGATACTTCTGAACTTGCTATGCCTGAAACAATCCAATTTGCAAAACTGTATATACATATTTTTTTTGCTAAGGGCGACTCGTTAATACGATGTCGGCCATTTTGTCCTGAAGGCGATCCGTTTGCACGGCATCGGCTGTTAGAGCCAGATTCACATGAATCGGCTATTATCCCCCAACTGGGATGCTAGGGTAGTATTTCTTCAGATGCTTCCCGTTGATGGCTCTGGAGAGTCTCTGCCCTTCCAAGTCTTCAAGGATATAAGTATTACCCGGAGCACATTCCACCACGCGATACGGGGCTTCCCAGTTTGGCGACCATTTATCGAATCGGCTATCTTTTGTACCAATAGGCAGAATGACTTTCCATACTAGCTCTGATTCGGTGAAGCTCTTGCTTCTTACCTTTGTGTTGTAATACTTGGCCACCCGTACCTTATTCTTTTCAATGTATTCCAAAGCCCTAAGCCGATGACAGTGCAAATCTTCTAAACTGTCCATCATAATGTCTTTGTATTCACCGGCTGTAAGCTTGTTTTGCAACATGACACGCCGTGTCTCAGACTGAATCTCCCATGGCAAGATAGCAGCGTGTCCATAGACTAGCTCATAAGGTGAAGCCTTGATCGATCCATGCTGTGCCATGCGATATGCCCACAGTGCCTCGCTCAAATGCAAATACCATTTTCTGGGGTTCTGCTCAATCTTTTTCTTGATGACCTTGATCAAAATTTTATTGGAAGCTTCTGCTTGTCCGTTGGCTTGGGCGTAGTACGGCGATGAATTATAAATCTTGATGTCCATGTCGTCAGCAAAGGTCATAAACTCCTCTGAAGTGAACATTGTCCCCTGATCGGTTGTGATCGTCTGAGGTATGCCGAACCTGTAAATAATATGCTCCTTCACAAATTCGATCACGTCAGCTGAAGTGGCGTTCCTCAAAGGAATGGCTTCTACCCACTTGGTGAAGTAATCAGTCGCCACTAAGATCCATTTGTGACCCTTGCTCGATGGTGGGTAGATTTGGCCGATTAAATCAATACCCCATCCCCTAAACGGCCATGGTTTAATTATAGGATTCATAGCAGAAGCTGGAGACTTTTGTATATTTTCAAACTTTTGGCATTCTTGACACCCTTTATAATATTTGAAACAATCCTCCAGCACCGTAGGCCAATAGTAACCAGTCCTCCTGATGATCCACTTCATCTTGTGAGCTGATTGATGTGCACCGCAGACTCCATCATTTACTTCACTCATCAACTTTATTGATTCCTCTGCCCCCAGGCATTTGAGCAGCACTCCTTCAACAGTCTTGTAATACAACTGACCATCCAACAACACGTACTTGGTGGCTTTGTATCTTAGCTTTCTGCTGACCTGTTGTGAAGGATTTGCCAGGTAACCTGCTATCTCGCCCCTCCAGTCATCAGCTGATTGCTCGCTGTTACAAATCTCCTGCATCGGCCGATAACCCGATGCATTCTGCGCTAGCCGATTAACTTCCTGGTTCTGGGCCCTGGGGATGTGACAGAGAGATACCGTCATGAACTTCTTGATGAGAGCCTGGCACTGATCATAGTAGCCTCTGAGTATCTCGTCTTTACATTCATACAAACCGAGCAATTGGTTGATGACTAGTTGTGAATCGCCAAATACTTCAACTGCATCGGCTTTTTCTTCATGCAGAAGCTGAAAACCTTTCCACGCGGCTTCATATTCAGTCTGATTGTTTGTGACAATCGGCCCTATCTGGAAAGCATACTCAAAACGCAGACCCCGCGGTGAGATGAGCACTACTCCGGCGCCACCACCTTGCTTGCACGAAGAACCGTCGAAAAACATAGTCCATGGCGCTATATCCGCTATATTAACCGATCCTCCGTGATGCTGTGTAATGAAATCGGCTATCGCCTGACCTTTGACCGCCTTAGCCGATTCGAACCTCAAGTCAAACTCTGAAAGCGCCAGGATCCATTTGCCTATCCGACCATTTAAAATAGGCATCGAAAGCATGTGCTTGATGACATCCTCCTTGGACACCACCACACACTCTGAGGCAAGCAAGTAGTGCCTCAACTTGGTGCATGAGTAGAATAGGCACAAGCACAACTTCTCGGTCGGTGTGTATCTTGTCTCAGGGTCAAGGAGCCGCCTGCTCAGGTAGAAGACTGCTCTCTCTTTCCCTTCAAACTCTTGAAAATGGGCTGATCCAATGGTATGGCTTTCGGCCGTCACGTACAACTTAAAAGGCTTCCCTGTCCGTGGCGGTACTAAGACAGGAGGAGTCTTCATGTATTCTACGATCTCGTCAAAGGCCTTCTGTTGCACGTCACCCCATTTGAACTCTTGATCATTCTTGAGCTTCAACAATGGTGAGAACGGCAGCACCTTCTCTGATAAGTTGGCAATGAACCTTCTGATAAAGTTAACCTTACCAAGTAAAGACTACAATTCCTTCTTGTTGGTTAGAGGTATGAGTTCATCGATCGCCTTCCTACTCTTGCTGCCGATCTCTATCCCTTTGCGGTGGACTATGAATCCCAGAAATTCGCCAGCTGACACGCCAAACGCACACTTGTTAGGATTCATCTTCAGACCATGTCGCCTTGTGCACTCCAAAGTGGTCCTCAAATCGGCCAGGTGATCTTTATTGCTTTTGGATTTCACCACCACATCATCTATATAAATTTCAACGACTTTGCCGATCAACTTGTGAAATATATAATTCATAGCTCTCTGATAAGTTGCACCGGCATTCTTCAAACCAAACGTCATGACCACCCATTCAAACAAACCGAGCGCACCAGGGCACCTGAAGGCGGTCTTCGGGATGTCTTCATCAGCCATAAAAATTTGATTATAACCAGCATTGCCATCCATGAAGCTAATAACTTGGTGCCCAGCAGCCGAGTCTACCAACATATCGGCTATTGGCATAGGGTAGCCATCCATCGGTGTAGCTCTATTCAAATCCCTGAAATCAATACAGACTCGCAATTTACCATTTTTCTTATACACAGGGACGATGTTCGATATCCACTCGGCATATCGGCAAGCTCGAATGAACTTGGCTTCTAACAGCCTCGTGATTTCGGCCTTAATGTCGGGTAGAGCATCCTCTCTAAAACGACGTGGAGGCTGCTTGTGTGGCCGAAACCCTGGCTTGATAGGTAGCCTGTGCTCAACAATAGATTTGTCCAATCTAGGCATTTCATAATATTCCCAGGCGAAACAATCTTTGTACTCCTTCAACAGTTGAATCAGCTCCTGCCTGAACTCTGGGTCTAAATTGGCGGCAATAAACGTCGGCCTTGGTCTGTCGCCGGGTCCAACATCCACTTCTTCGAGCTTGTCGGCCGATGTGAATCCTTGCCCCAACTTACCCTCTGTGCCGTCGATCGGATTCTCCATTTAATAAAAAGACTCAGAGCCGATTGCCCTGATCGGCTGTTGACTCTCATCACTGACCCTGATGGAGCCTCCTTCCCAAATCTTGCCAGAGAAACAGTCATGATCCCCAGCTTCCCAGTATGTGGCGTCTGCCATCGCCACGCTGACCGAGTCGTCGGCCGGGACCACTTCGACCTCATCGCCATGCCACTGAATGAGGCACTGATGCATGGTCGATGGTACGCAGCAGTTGGCATGAATCATGTCGCGTCCGAGTAGCAAGCTGTAGGCACCTTTACTGTCGATCACGAAAAAGGTGGTAAGCAGTGTCTTCTTCCCCACTGTTAGCTCGACGTTGATTGCCCCCCGAGTGTTGGAAGAATTGCCCCCGAAATCCTTGAGCATCAGATCAGTTTCTATTAGATCATCGGGACCCTTGCCTAGCTTGCGGAATGTAGTGTAGGGCATGAGATTGACAGTGGCACCACCGTCCACCAACATCTTCGTCATGGGCATGCCGTCGACATAACCTTTGAGATAGAGGGCCTTCAAATGTCGATTCTTGGCTGGCTTATCAAAAGTTGCTTGCTGTGCGAGCACTAACTTGGCCACTCCGTCTTCTGATCCTGAATCGTCTGAGTCAGACTCGGTATCATACTTCTTGGCTCTGAACTCTGCAGGCAGCACGAACACCATCTGTGCATCGGCTACAGCCTTTCCATTATTTTGTGGAGGCTTCTCGCGCCATACCTGTTTGGCACGTCCCTCAGCTTGGAGCTCTCTATTTCTGAGCCGCTGCACCCGGCGCCTTTGGCTCCTAGTTAATCCCCTGGGCACCACTGATTCTCTTGCCAAACCGGCTGTCGGTGTTCAACTACCGCTTCATCAAGCCGATCGTGCGAGTCCCTTTTTTCACGCCGATCCCGCGGACTGTGGGGGCTCCCCAGCCTCTGATGCACAGATCGGCGGTTGACCTGGGACTGCCTGTACTCTCGGTACTGATCGCTGCATTCTGGGCAGTTGCGCAGCGTTGGCAGTCTCAGGCCTTCATTCCAACAATGTCGGAAGAATGGGCAATGCCAATGATCCTCCTCACCTCCCCGGTGGCGGGTCATTTCTTCATGATAGCGCGCCTCTTCTTCGCGGAGCCACCTGCGGTACTCCTCTTCTTCGCGCTGCAGCCGCCTCTGATGATCTTTCTCTTTCTGTCGCCACCACTTGTTCAGAAGGTGCTGGTGTGTGGGCCTCCTGCTCTTGGTGCCACTGGATTCTCCCTGCTCCAGCTGCCTCTGATTCTGTTCCCTCCTTCCTTTGATCAGCGCCAGCTCCTCGGCTGTGATTTGTGCATCGGTATCAACTGAGGAGTTCTTCCTGGCCCGTTCGGAGGTTAATACCTTTACTTTAGTCAGAGGATTCGCGATCTGGACCATGTTCTGCCCTTTCGGGAATGGGAATTTGTCGATCTTCATCTTTCCCTTGGGAGGAGCCTCAAATTTCAACAAACCGCGCCTAATAGCATTCTGGATTGCTGCTTTGAAATTGCGGCAATTGTTTGTAGAGTGTGAGGTGAGGCCGTGGTACTGGCAGAATGGTTTTCCCTGCAAATCTTCAGGAGATGGCTTGACGTAATCAGCTGGGAAGGTGATGTGGCCTGCGCTGACTAATAGGTCGAAGAGCTTGTCCAGCTTGCGCGTGTCAAAGTCGTATTGATCTTCCGCGCTCCAACCCTTCGGTACGGCCATGGACTTTGTTCCCCATTTAAGCTCAACAGCAGCCACTTCTTCATTCTCTCCATCCTCTGAGTCAGAATCACAGACGTAGGCCTGCTTGTATTTTGATTCCTTCTTGAAACTCTGGGCCTGCTGTTCTAATGCGGCCACCCTCTGCATCACCTCGCTGATGCTGTTGAAGTTGGTGCCCACAAGCTTCTCTTGGACGTGTGGGAGCAACCCACTGACCACTATCTTGGCGAGCTGCTTGTCGTTCAGGTTCAAAGAGTAACACATGTTCCTGGTCTCCCTGAACCGCTTGATGAAAGCCGATCCAAGTTCACTCGGCTTTTGGCGCATGTTGGTGAGGTCTGTGATGTCTTTCTCCCCAGTGCCAGAGAAGAAGTAATTATGGAATTTAGTCTCCAGATCTTCCCAGCCTTGAATCGAGCCAGGCTCCATAGATGCAAACCAGCTAAACGCCGGCCCTGTCAGTGATAGCGGAAAGAGCCGGACCCTGTGAGCTACCTCATACGAAGCTTCGCCGAGCTGGGTCAGGTAACGGCTGATGTGCTCCATGGTGGTGATGTCGTCCTGCCCACTGAACTTGGAGAAGTCGGGTAAGCGATACCTGGGCGGCAATGTCACTCGGTCGTACCACTCGGGGTAAGGGCGCCTGTATTTGATTCCAGTCCCGGCCTTCGGCTGTAAACCGAACGTATCACGGAGCATGGCACTCATCTGCTCCAGCAGCTGATTGTTGGGTGTCTGGGCGTACCCCGGATGCGGCGCTGCCTGAAGGTCTTGATATGTGATCCCCTCATGGTATCCAGGAGTTGGTTTGGCCACGTCTACCGCCGGCGTATTTCCAGCTGTCGGGTTCACTGCTGATGAGTTCATCGAGTTCACCGACTGTCCAGTGGCCTGCATGAAAGCGGTGAGCTCCTCCGGAGTATGATCTTTGTATAATCTGGGAGAAGCTGCTATTTTTTGAGCCGAACCGGCCGCAGTGGCACCCTGCCCTGGCGTTTTCGGCTGGCTCGGCTGTTGCGGTGAGGAATTGGAGGTCCCTGCCGCTGCTTTTGGATCTGCATCCTCTGCGGGTATGTTGAAGTAAACCGGACCCAGAGACTCCCAATCCTGCCGTTTGAGAACAGTCTTCATGATGTTATAGAATGTCTGCAGGAAGGATTTATGGTTATGGCTGACTGCTGAATAGGCGGCCTCCCAGGTCGCTTCTTCCAGCATCTGCTTGAGGTCGGCCTTGCACTCCTCTTCAGATTTATCAGAATGGCCGTCCATGATCCATCTCGGGAATGCATTCTTCTTCACTACAGAGCCATCACACTGCTTGCTGAATGAAAGCAGGCAGGAATCAGCGAATTCTTCAACAATCTTGTTCAGCACTGCCGCGTCCTCCTCACTGAGATCTTCGACCCTGACCCTGAGGACACCGTCATCCCTGGAGGGGCCATCCGCCGCAGCCTTTCCTTTTGCCATGGTCTTCAATGAATTGTCCCACCGGTCGTGCCAAAAAGTGTGTTGGCGCAAAAAGTGGTTCCCTAAGCCCAACACACCAGCGAAGCCGGAAACGACCCTTGAGGCAGTAAAGCTCTCACAGATCCAGCTAGCTTCGGACCCGGTCTGAGAGTGTCAGTAACACCCAAGCGTGCCAGTCAATTTGACCTGCAATTGACAAGGAAACAAGACGTAATCAGTAATCACAGGGTGGAACTAACCGGTATGTCCAGGTAGTTCCAATTGTATGGCTCGAAGAGCCGATGTAATGGGAGATCGACTAGAAAGCCGATTCCGTCATGTTATGAACCGATTGTAGCGAAACATGCATTATAACTCAAGTTAACCGATTCAGACATGAATTCAATGATATATACTAGCATTAGACGAAAGTATATTATAAAAGATGTAGTCACAGTAAGCTAACATGATCATAAGATGTCTCAATGTAAAACAAGAAGAAATCGGCTATTTCAGCCGATTTAGTGTATACGAGCAACATACAAGCCTATAAAGCAAACAATGTTTCAACTCTCTGGCTAATAGATCTAAATCACAATTTTGCAACAGTGGAGATCGAGCAGATCGAGGCAGTCATGATGAAGTTGCAACTTAGATCCGTTGACCCTTGAATCTAGACAATGTTTATTTTATTACTTGAGTGCGACCTGTATCTAATCTAGATCCAAAATACAACCGGCTGGTGCAAAACATTCTATCTTATCAATATAAAACGAATGGCAAACATAATTCGTTGAACATATAGATCTATTAGATATAAGCCGACGCATATGGATCAAGACGGGCAAATTGATGATTGCTTTAAATAATAAACAATAAACATAAGCAACATCGGTAACTTAATGAATCTAGCTAAACTGCCAAATTTAACTAGAGCCGATAACTAATCCATGCATGCAAACTGTCTTAATCTATAGCCTATCCACCGGATGACGTTAACTAATAGATTAATCAAGCAAACAAACACGAATCGATAACTAATCCGCGCGAGAAAACCGTCCTAATCTGCATCTCGTCCACCGGATGACGGTTAACACAGATTGATCGGGTAAACCAGCGTGAATCATCCTTGACTCACTGTGCTTCCCACGTCCACCGGATGACGCCAAAGAAACAGAGCTTAGCAAGGACCCTGGTCCGCCATTCTTCCACGTCCACCGGATGACGCTAAAAAGACATAGTTTAACAGGGGGGTTGACGATACTTACAAGCAAGCCTGTGTCCACCGGATGACACCCAGCCTGGATGAAGTAACTCGCCGGACTCGACTGACTCTAGAGTTTGTTTGGCCAGAGCCAAAAGTTGTGTTGTATTGATGTTGTTGTATTTACAATGGCTGAGGGCTTATATTTATACCCTGAGCGTAGATAGAGTCCTAGTCGAATCACAACTCATCAATAGATAAGGAAACTAACAAACTATCCTATATCTAAGGTAACTTGGAGTCACATCTTCTCTTTCATAACGGACTCCGATCGTGATCGCACCTTGGCGGTACAGACTCTAGATGACGTCACCAATACTGACGCTGCACGCCTTCTGTCACCTTCGCCCGATAACCGATTCACCGTTCAATCGGCTATTCTCCTTCCTTCTGCTGGACGGAATCTGCTTCCGAGATCGGCTATCTTCCTTCGGTATCGGCTATCGGCCCCCAGCCCAAAACTTGGTGTTAACAATATCATATACATATCTTCACCCATGCGTGATCCGGCAACTGGCACGGTCCCAAGCATGGCTGTACCCTCCGCTCACCTGCAACAGGGGTTAACAAACCCTGAGTACTGGGGTACTCCGCAAGACTTACCCGACTAAGAAAAAGGAATGAGACTCAGAAATGCAGGCTGAAGGGAGTCAAGGTAAGGCTTGAGCAAGAGTCAAAGGTTTTGCAGAAAAGCATTACTATCCTATTTCAATATTTTACTCAATTTTATTTTAATCATAATACATAATTTCAAATTCATTCTCATATATCATCATACTTTCAAATTCTTAATTATTCTCAAAAACACCTAGTTCTGAACCACTTTTCAGTTGTAGGTCAAAGGATCAAGTCTCCATATCCGAGGAGCAACGATGATTCGAATCGATTAGTACCCAGCTGGGGATCCCTATCCACACTGCATATGTAGCACTTAAGCTTGCATATACCAACCCCGCCTACCACGGCTTTTCTACCCCTGAACCGGTCCTGCGCCACCCGAGAGCACAGTACTCCTCTCCTCTCCCGGCACCCCGGCCACGAGGGTACACGCTACTCTCGCCATATCTCCACTCCCAGTGCATGGTTGTCCGTTCAAGTTGTAGAGCCACCGGAGTCAGAGGCTTTCCGTAGTATGTGGCTAGTTGCAAAGTCTTGACCACAGCAGACCTACAACGAACAGTCCCTAATTCATTTTTCTATCGGAGACATTGCATTGGGACTCTAACCCAAGTACAAGTAACCGCACGGTTTTCAAATCCCCTTTTCCGCCAGTGGTCAAGCATTGGGACTCTAACCCAAATTCACAACCACCGAGCAAGAAAATCCCTTCTCGTCTGTGACAATGTACTGATCAGGTGCACAGCCACTGAACGAGAATATACCAATTCCCTGTTTCATGGATTAATCAATGGCATATATATATCACAATAGCTCAGAAATAGCATTTTATGCAAATCTAATTTATTCAAGCAGGGCTAAGCATTTTCAAACATTTTATTTTAAAATGGGTTCCAAATATTTCGTTGGTCAAGGTTGGTAATGCAGCAATTGGGTTATAAATCAACTCCTATCAACTTAATGCAGTAGATTAACTCAAGTTATAAACGTTTTTCAAATCACAAGGAGAGGGTTGAATGCACCGGGGCTTGCCTATGTTGCAGGTCTGTCACTTTCGTCAGAAACCAGAGAAACCCTCTTAACTTCCCCTGACGAATAATTCTTCTGTCGGGGAGCAATCAAGAATTCCCTCCGAGCACCCGATCACTACACGTAAAATAATGATGCATGCTTACATGGTGCGGAATGACATGAGTGAAAATGTAGAACAAACATTTAATTAACAACCTTGAGTACAACTTTCCTTCACGGTAAAGTTGCAAAACACTTCTCAAAAGGTAAAAGGGTGTTTTCGCATTTCATTTCTATTGACCATCTTAACAGTCATAGAAAGCCGCTGCACAACTTGTTCAATATCTACCGCAACACACCAGTTAACGTGCCAAGGATCACTATAGCGAATGACCCAGGGTCAACATTCAATCCATAAGTCGCACAAAACCTACGGTGATTAGGTTTTTCCTTTTGTCTTATTAATCATTAATGATACGTAGAGGTTACATAATTTATTAATAAAAATTCCCAATTATAGGCCAATGATGAACTTAGACAACAAGTAAAGTGCCAAGGGTCACTTTGGGTTAATGACCCAGGGTTAATACTCAATTTCAAAGGCCATACAAAACCTAATACATTAAGGGTTTTTTATTTCTTTTATTAATTAATAAATATGCATATATTATGAAACAATTTAACTTCTTCCAGATAACATACAAATTTTTGTGGAGGTAGCCCACAGTATAAAACAATGACTACACAATTTTCATGATTTTTGGATTAATATTTTAAGCTATATAATTCATACAAGTGCCATTTATTAATTAAAGAGCACATTTTTATTTCCTACAGAAAATGCTAAAAATACATATTTCTTATTTTTAATATAAACTTCATCACATAGGGAAGATACTCAATTATTTTCATGATTTTAGGAGTAGTAGTTATTTTCTGACAAAATAAACAATGTTCAATACTATTCCCATAATCAGAAAATGGAAAATTTCATAAAAACAACTCGGGCCCAATCTGACCCGAGCCGGCCCAGCGCGAACAGGCTGGCCCAACTTGGCCTCCCTCTCTCCCGCGCTTTCTGCGCGTCCTGGGCTGGCCCACGCGCGGCCCAGCTCACTCTCTCCCTCTCTGCTCGCCCTCCCACGCGCTCGGCGGCGCAGGTCGCGGCGGCTCACCGCCGGTAGATCTCCGGCGAGGAGAAGGGCATCCAAATACACCCCAACACCCACCCGCACATATCTGGCTAGTCGAGCAGGCAGTTTAGGATTCGGCTCAAGCTCTATCACGGCCATGGCGGCTTGGCTAGGGAGCGGCACGGCGGCGAGCGGCGTTCCGGCCGTACCGTCACGGTAGGGTTTAAATAAACGGCATGGTTGGAAACGGGAGCTCACCAAGTGCCCAGTATGCACGTCGGTTGGGGTGGAGTGCAGTCAGAAGTTCTCCGTCGATGCCGATGGCGAACGCGGTTGCGAGCTCCGGTGACTCCGTGGCCGTTCCGGTGGCCCCTACGCACAAACAAGAAAACCGTCTAGGCCCAGAGCTTTACGAGACTAAGGCAAACTCTAAACGCCGGGAAAAACAGCAGCACCGTTTAGTCTGAACCGTTTCCCCCAAAGGGGAACTCCTCGGCGGCGCTCGGCCAGAGCCGAGGAAGAAGACGGCGTTTCGGCTCCTCCGACGATCTACCACCGGTTTCAACGGGTTGGGGCGAGACGCAGGGGAGTGGCGAACTCGATGGCAAAAGGAATCGGACGACAGGACTCCGAGCAGTGCCAATTTGGCCAGAGATGGGGTGAGGTCATCGGCGTCCGGCAGGGAGAAGAAGAGGCAAGGAGGCGGCTCGTCGACTTTTAAAGGCGAGCCAACGGGGAGAACAGGCGACCGGCAATGCCCCCGGACCCCCCCCCCCACGACCCAACAGCGCCGGCGACAGGCAGCCGTGAGACCGGGCGGTGACGCCACGCTACCGGCACGCGTGTTCTGTTCATGAACATAGGTAGGTGGCGAGTTCCTGTGCAAAGTACTGTAGCCGATTCTTGTCTCTTCTACTGTTTTGGCTCAATTACTCCCATTTTTATGTGGCAACAAGAAAAATCTTCAAAATACAAGTTGTAATGGACTTCATCCTGAACATCTTTGGTTTTTAAACCAAATTCAAATTTTCAATAGATTTTGAGCAATTAAAGAGGGGGTAAAAGTTCAATTTGAAATTCATTTCAAATTCAATCAAATTCTCAATATTTTCTTAATAAGGTGAAAATTTTCAAAAATAAACATTGTTCTACTTGCCAAGCCCCACAACTTTGAGTGTTTGAGTTTTGTCAGATTCTTCATAGTTTTTAAAATAGCATTTCAAATTTAAATTCTAAAACACTCCTTAGGGTTTAATTTAAAATTGCAATGTATAAGTTCAAAATCCCTAAATATAAAAGTTGTTTAACTTAAAAAGCCTTACAACTTTCATTATAGTAGTTTGCCCAAATTCTTGATAGTTTTTTGAAAGGGCACTTTAAATTTGAATAAACAAACACTAATTGGGTTTTAATTCAAATTTTCACTGGTAAACTTTAAAATCTTCAAAAATGAAAGTTGTTCCATCTTGAAAGGGCTAAAACTTTTATTAAAAGACCAACATCAGATTCCTACTAGTTTTTAAATTTGTATTTCAAGTTTAAACTTTAAAACCTAGATTAAGATTTTATTTGAAATTATTTTTAATAACTTCAAAATTGCCCAACATAGAAGTCGCTAAACTTTTAAAGATTTACAACTTTTGTTTAAGGCCCATCACTTAATTCTATTTAGTTTTTGATTTAGGGTTTTGGATCCAATTAGGGTTTTTTAATCGTTTTTCCTTTTTATTTTCTATTTAGATTTAGAGGCATACACACAAACAATTATTTAAATCATAAAGTCACCCAAGGGTACCTAAGCGCATTCACATGTAGAAATAACAATTGTCTTTGTAATGCACGGTAATTATGAGTTTATGCAAGATGATTTGCATGCAATCATGATGATATAACAGGTTTTAGTGGCAGTAACACCAGGGGTGTTAGATGGCATTGCGGGAGCTGATATTTCCTTGCAGCTGACATTGTCGACACCTTCGAATGAATTCTTTGGTGTCGTTATACATTGTTGGCCAATAGAATCCGCACTGCCAAATTTTGGCTTGTGTGTGGAAAACTCCATAATGGCCCCCGTATGGTGCTGCATGACACCTCTCAATGATTTGTGCACCCTCGGCAGTAGGCACGCATTTTCTCAACAGTCCATCGGCACAAACCCGGTATAGGTAGGGTTCATCCCACAGGTGACGTCTGCTTTCATATTCTAGCTTCTTTCTAGATTCGCCTGGGGGTACATACCCTGAAACCATGTAGTTCACAATATTTGCATACCATGGGTTTGTGTCGGTGACCATGAGGAGCATGTCATCGCGTAAGAAGTCATTGATCTCTTGTTCCTGCATGTTAGTTATTTGCATACGCGAAAGATGGTCGGCTACAGTATTTTCTACTCCTTTTTTATCTTTTATTTCAATATCAAATTCTTGTAATAACAAGATCCAGCAGATGAAACGAGGTTTAGCATCTTTCTTGGTGAGCAGATATTTTAAAGCAGCATGATCAGTGTAAATAATTATCTTTGCTCCCACCAAGTAAGATCTAAATTTATCAATAGCAAAGACTACTGCAAGGAGCTCCTTCTCGGTTGTGGCATAATTAAGCTGAGGTCCTGTTAGAGTCTTGCTAGCGTAGGCGATCGCATGATGCTTCTTATCTTTGGTTTGGCCTAGGACCGCACCAATAGCATAGTCACTAGCATCACACATGATCTCGAAGGGTAGCGTCCAATCTGGCGGTTGGATGATGGGCGCAGAGATGAGTGCTTTCTTGATGGTTTCAAAAGATTTTAAACACTCATCCGTGAACTCAAAAGGTACGTCTTTTGCTAACAGGTTAGTCAAAGGTCTGGCGATTTGTGAAAAATCTTTGATAAAACACCTGTAGAACCCCACATGGCCTAGAAAACTTCGGATCCCTTTGATGTTCACAGGGGGAGGTAGTTGCTCAATAACTTCTATTTTTGCCTTATCTACTTATATCCCCCTTTCGGACACTAAATGTCCAAGAACAATGCCTTCACGGACCATGAAATGGCACTTTTCCCAGTTAAGTACCAGGTCCTTCTCTTGGCATCTTTGCAAAACTTTGTCTAAATTCTCGAGGCAATGATCAAAAGTTTTTCCATAGACTGAAAAATTGTCTATGAAAACTTCCATGATTTCCTCAATCATTTCTAAGAAAATAGACATCATGCAGCGCTGGAACGACGCGGGTGCATTGCAAAGTTCGAATGACATTCTCCTATATGCATACGTTCCATACGGGCATGTAAACGTTGTTTTGCTTTGGTCGTTGGGATGGATGGGGATTTGGTGATAGCCAGAATACCCATCGTGGAAACTAAAGAAAGAATGTTTTGCCAACCGCTCCAACATCTCATCGATGAAAGGCAGTGGGAAATGATCCTTTCGTGTTGCCGCATTGAGTTTTCTATAATCAATGCACATCCTCCATCCCGTGACGGTACGTTGTGGAATGAGCTCGTTTTTAGCGTTCTGAACTACTGTCATTCCTCCTTTCTTGGGAACCACTTGGACGGGACTAACCCAGTCGCTGTGTGGTACGGGATAAATAATCCTGGTGTGAAGAAGTTTGAGGACTTCCTTCTTCACGACTTCCCTCATCGCATTATTGAGCCTACGCTGTGGTTCGCGTGAGGGAGTGCTGGCAGGGTCAATAGGGATGCGATGGGTACAAAGCGCTGGGCTAATCCCCTTAAGGTCTTGTAATGAATACCCAAAGACCGATCTATGTTTTTCTTGAATGGCAATAAGTCTAGTCGTCTCCTTATCTGAAAGCTTGTCACTAATGACGACAGGAGTGCTTTTGTTGCCGTTTAGAAAAACGTAACGTAGTCCTTCAGGCAGGGTTTTTAGCTCAACGGGAGGTGGAGTCAGCACTTCCTCTTTAGGAAGATCAAAAATCTCCCCGGTGTCTTCCTCTTCTTCTATAAAGAAGTTAGCATCTTTTTCGAACGATGACTCAGGGGGTTCAAAGGGGGAAACCGACATAACCTCCTCAGGCAAGATAGGAATAGGGAGAGGGTCTGCCATCGAGTTTTTAGCTCAATGAAAAGGTATGGAATAATCATTCCTCCCCAGCTTAACATTCAATTCCCCTATTCTTGTTGCATTGGAGAGAAATTTTTCCAGGGGATGCCCGATCAGCACACTGAAGTCTACATCGTCAAAGATGTGAAAATCTAAAGTTAAGACAACATCACCGTGCTAAATTTTTACGTTGTGAACCAACCCTTGTCCTAGCTGACAAGTACACGAGCTGTTTCTCATAGACAGGGTCGTAGAAGCAAAATGTCTATCATTCAGATGAGTGTGTGCAAAGGTTGTGGACATTAGATTTGCTCCTACCGTGGGGTTGTACAACATCTCCACCCAATCATCCTGGATTTTGCAACGGATGGTTCGCGAAGGAGAGTGAATTTGAATTACATCAGATGAAGACTCCCTTTCGTTTGTCCATTCGTCGCTCATGATGGCCGTCAACTCCCTAATGGATTCCTTTAAAGAATCGAGGCAAGGCTTTGGAGTGACAGGGACATGGGTGCTTTTTCTGTATGCATACTTCGAGACATTCCCATAATCATCGAAGAAGTCGTCATCGAAGTATGGGAGACCTGAAGGTTGAAGACCTTCCTTCGGATCTTCTGGTTCGGGTGAGGATGTCTCTACAGGTATTGACGGTTCAGCCTCGGCTGAAGAGACTTCCTCATGACACAGCTTTGGCTCTACATGGAGGGGTTCTAATGGAGGAGTATTCTCTAGAATGCGATCTAAAAGGGCCTCTCCTTCGGCCGTGGTTTTGTGTGTGAACGACCCTCCTGCGGCTATGTCAAGTTGTAGGGCAGATTCCTTGCTAAGTCCTAACCAAAAATGCTGTAGGAGCATGTGGTTGGGAATAGACAAGTCTGGGCCAAATTTTGTTAAAATTGTAAATCTTTCCCAAGCTGCACCTATGGATTCCTTCTCATTTTGTTGGAAGTTGAGAATCTCTTGACGTAGGGCAGCGATTCGGGATATAGGGAAGAATGCTACACAAAACTTGTTTCGCAATTCCTCCCAATCACCAGCTACCTTCCCTACGTTGAGGGCGTACCATTATTTCGCTCTCTCATCAAGCGAGAAAGGAAACAATTTCCACCGCATTGTTTCGTGTGACATGCCGGCAATGGTTAGGCATGCACAGAGCTACTCAAACTCCCTTAGGTGGTGATATGGATTTTCATAATCTAATCCTGAGAAGGTTTGTTCCTGAACCATGGCTATAAAAGCCGGGCGGAGTTCATAACTCGAAGCTATGATTGGCTTCGCGGATTGTGGAGGTTCTACGAACTCGCCCTTGGGAGCAGAAAGTTTGAAAATGGTGGGTTGCTCCATTGGAACAAAAGAGGTAAAAGAAAAGAAAGGTAAAAACAAAGGATACACGGGCAACTAGGTTCGGAGACTAAAAATGACAACCGTTCCCCGGCAACGGCGCCAGAAATGCATGTTGGCACTTCTTAGCGACAGCAGAAAAATCCGCAAGTGCACGGAAGTACCGTTGTAGCACTTCACCCGGAAGTATTCAGGGTATCGTATTTTCCCAAAGGAACGGCTTATGTTAGAGGTCTCTTAGCTAGTTGACCCTAGAAAAGATAGAAGGGATAACTTGGGTGGATAGGATACACTAAGTCTGGAAACACTAAGTGAAGATAACTTTCCCACTACTTGCTTGCTTCAGGCCCACTGACGCAGCTGGTCTGCCAGCCGATACCAGTATCAGCGCTATTTCGCGGCTGAACGTGGGGGAGTTCAGATACGAGTGGACAGGGCTATCACCACCTGCCACCTACCCCTCTGCCCGTGGGCGCGCGCAACATACAAAGGTAGACTTCGACTTAGACACCACGTCTACGAAGGCGACTACTACTCTAGCGATGGCTAGGAACTTCCGTCTCTATCAGGAGTCCTCTAACTAGAGCACCCGTCCTAAGAACGAACGACGATCCCACAAACAAGTAGCTTTATAAAAGTAACTCACTTAATGGATCAAAACTAAAATGTATCACAAACCTCTTACTTCATGTAGCAAGATGGTTGTAGAGGTACAAGTTGGATGTGAGAGCTGACAGGTCCGGCACTTCGTCCACCCGAGGGTAGAACTGCTTCGACCCCGCTATCACTTCTCAAGCTTCTATCTCTCTCTAACCCTATACTAGCCTAGCTAGAAGCTACACTAATGGAAAATGGTGGTACTCCCTTCTTCTCTATTGTATCATGTGTTCTCTTCATGGAGGGGGTGAGGGCCTCATTTTATAGCTCTATAGGTCGGTTTCGGCGTAGATAAATATGGAAGGAGGTGAAACTGACTTCAGGGAACTGCCATGAGCATTGTCACTGAATCGTAGCCCGGGAAGTGCCATCTGGGGGGCGGCCGCCCCCGGGGGCGGTCGGTCCCTGGGAGGCGGCAACTGGCCACCGCCTTCGGGTGGTTGGTTGCTCCCTGGGCCTGGGCCTCCCCCGTGGTTACGGATGGATCCCGTTTGATATTTTGATGGGATTTTCTCTTTTATTCTTGATTTGCGCCTTTTCTGAATATGTTTTTTGGAAGTGCGCTTTCCGGTGATTTTTATGCATTTCCACGTGTTCGACCTGCAAGTCACATGTGCAACAAAACTCGTGGAAGGGTTAGATAAAAGCCCTACCTTCTATTTATTTTAGTATTAGAATGATGTTATATTTTGGTTGTTAAGGACCGCCAACACTCTCCTTGATAGCTCTTGCCTTGCTCTCAAACTACTAGTACTACTCTAAAGATATAAGTGAGAGGTGTGAGGTAGATGACTCCAAAATGATGTGTGTGTTGAATGAAAAGAGCACCATCTATTTATAGTTGAACTAGGACGGTTTGGCGTCTCTAAACTTGAAAGGAGGTGAAACCGCCTAGAGCACCGCCACCGAAGACTGGGCCCGGGAGGCCTCACCAGGGGGCGGCCGCACCTGGGGGCGGTCGGTCCCCTGAGTGGGCCCGCTGGCCACCGCCTTCTGGTGGTCGGTTTCTCTCATGGCCTGGGCCTCTCCCGTGGTTACGATCAGGCCCAGATATGCATCGAAGGTGGGCTTCTTTATTATTCTTGTTTGCGCATTTGCTGAATACGTCTTTGGCTTTTCCGCTTTCTTCATGATGTTTGTGCATTTTCTCTTGTTACACCATTAAAACTGCAAAACATGAATACTAGGGGAACAAGTAGAACTTGTTAGTAGTAAAGGCATATGTGCTAGAATATGATTGTCTTTCTTCTTTTTAGTCTAAGTTGGCAGCATAGAAATGATCCATAAGGACTACCAACAGTGCCCCACCGCCTTCCTGCATGACTTCCATGTGATGGAATCACCCATGCCGTCCATTTTGAGGCGGTATTGAGGCAGTTCATCCAAGGGAGGAGAGGCAAGGAGCACACGGATCGCTGACGTGGCGCCCCTCAACTCTCTCCTATAAATAGAGGCTGCCATCACCCTTTTCAACACACCCAAGATACACAAGAGCCACAAGAGACAAGAGAAGCTCCACTCTTTAGTAGTAGTAGTAGTATTAGTCTAGTGTGGGAGTTAGAGTCGAGTCGAGCTACGCTCGGAGTCTCCGGAGTCGTCTGCTAGAGAGTCTGGTATAGCTCTTGTACCTTTTCTTCTGTAAGACTTTACCTTTATCAATATATTATCTTTACTTTATTTTACTTAGTCTCTACTTAGTGCATTACTATTCTTTATAATATTATTGTCTTAACTTATAGTTGAGTTATATTAGATAGTGATCCTGTAACCAGCTCACGCGTGTAGTTCATCACCTGTCATAGGGTGCTTTAGTTGTTGGTACGCAACTAGAGTAGTAAGGCTTAGTTTAAGCGTGGTGCTTAGACTAGATCTTGCCTTTGGATGCCGCTTGTCGCACGGATTGTTTGTGGGTGCTAGCAGGTGGTGACAGCCCTGTCTAGTCTTAGTATCCCTCCACGTGTTTTAGGCAAGTTCTTAAAAGGTAGGCTCCCATAAGAGAATAGCCGCTTCGGGTAGAGGTTATATCCCCTACTGTCTCGCCTATCCCCTACACACCGGAAGTAAGGTAGTTGTCTTAGTATAATTCATCCATTTGATAAGATAGTTCACAAGAGTAAAGTAAGTGTCATAGGAGTCTTATACTCACTCGTTGTCCTCCCACCTAGCTATACTCTACTAGTTATCTTTAGTTATCCTAGAACCTTTTCGTGTCTTAGTGTCATTACCCTTTCCTCTATATATCGATTTACCCCCCTATCACTAGTTCATACTAAGTTGCTATAGACTTAAGGATCTCTCTCTTTTTATTAATTATTGCTAGCAACCGCTTTCCCTTGGGATAAAAATAAATAACGATACCTTCGAATACTCCCGGGTGAAGTGCTACAGCGGTATATTCTGTGCGCTTGCGGAATTATCCAATAGACATAAGAAATACCCTCCGGGCGCTTCTGGCGCCGTTATCAAAGATAGCTTAACACCCTATCTCTAGTGGTTGCGCTAAGAAGTGTCAACAAGCATTTCTGGCGCCGTTGCCTGGGAAAGCATCAGTCTAAGAATATTAATAAAAATTGAATCCGGAGTCTACTATCAATTTAGTTATCGATTAATGTTAGGGGCTTATCCCTGTCTGTGTTTCTCATTATCGTGAAGCTAGACAGTGCATGAATGGTTTCCAATTGCCATCAAATTTCATTGAAGACCCTGAGCAATTGTTGAGGAGAACTAGACACCATCAAGTTCCACCTCAAAAGTTCATCTCAAACCTGAATGCGTTCGAGGAAAGAGGCTCCGCACTATCAACCAAGGAAGCTGTGGCCCAAAAGACCATCTCTGAGTTCTCTGCACCGTCGGCTCACAACATTGCCACTGGTCCGCAGCTCAACTTGGGGGATGCTACCTTTGAGCTCAAGCCAGCTCTAATCAACATGGTGCAAGCCAATCCATTCTGTGGGAAGCCGCATGAAGACGCCAATGCCCATCTCCAGCACTTCCTGGAGGTGTGTGGCACCTTCACTATCAAGAATGTCTCAGCTGATGCCATCCATCTTCGCCTGTTTCCATTCTCACTGCTTGTGAAGGCGAAGCATTGATTTTATGCCAACAAGAATGAAGCTACTACCTGGGAGAAGTGCGCCAATGCATTTCTGAAGAAATTCTTCCCAATGGGCAAAACCAGCGCTCTTCGTGGAAAGATCTCAAGCTTCCAACAGCAAGCTGATGAGACGATTCCCGAAGCATGGGAACATCTTCAGGAGCACATTCGTGCTTGTCCTCATCATGGAATTTGAAGAATGGCTCTTAATCCAATGTTTCTACCATGGGCTGACTGGATTAGCCCATAGTCACCTTGATGTTGCCGCTGGAGGAGCATTCCTGCAACACAATGTCAAGGATACCAAAGACCTCATTGAAAAGATGGTTATCAACCAAGGATGAAATGAGGAGCATCTTCAGCCCAAGAAAAGAGGTATACACACCGTTCATGAGGTGGACGTGCTCTCAGCAAAAATGGACCTCTTGATGAAAAAGATTGAGGAAGATTCCAAAAAGGAACAAGAGGCCATTCGAACCACTGCCATCGCACGAGCAATCGAAGCTGATCCATGGTGCGAGGTATGTGGTGGAAAAGATCACTCAGGCAACAACTGTCCTGAGATGAAGGAGAAAGTGAGCTTCATCAACAACAACAACAATGGGTATCGACCCCAGCAACAAGGAGGATGGAACTCGCGCCTCTTCTACCAAGGAAATCAAGGTAATGGTTATAGCAATAATTTTAATAATTCTTATGGTAACCAACCTTCTCTTAAAAATCTTGTCTTAGGCCAATCTAAAATCAATGATAGTATAAATAAGAAAATAATGGCTAATGATAAGATTCTTGAAAATCTTAGTGAGAAAATGGATACCTTTAACACTGCTATGAAAAATCAATTGAGCTTTAATAAAATGCTAGAAACCCAATTAGCTCAAATAGTAGCAGCTGTCCCATCTTTTAAACAAGGTAAGATCCTAGGGAAACCTGATTAACCGATTAAGGGTGTCAAGTTAATTTCCACGAGGTTTGCTAAGCCTCCGGTTAAACAAAACCCGGGTTGTCTTCTTGACCCGCCATTCATGGCTAAGAAGAGTGACCCTAGTCATCCCACCATCACCTGCGAAATCAGGCCGCACACCTTCAACAACGCCTTCTGCGACCTTGGATCTGGAGTGAACATCATGTCCAAGGTAATGTATGAGAATTTGCAAGGGGGACCTTTGTACCCCACTTTTATCAAATTGCAGATGGCCGATCAATCCATCCGGTTTCCGAGGGATTGGCAAGGCACATCCTTGTCAAAGTTCAAGACGAATACATCCCCGCCGACTTCATCATTCTTGACAAGGGGGCCGATGACGAAGTCCCCGTCATCCTGGGAAGGCCGTTCCTCAACACTGTGAATGCCATCATCTACGTGGGATCCGACCAAGTTCACTTCCAATTCCCAGGTAAGAGGATTAAATGTCCTTTCAATGGTTATAAATCGATGCAACAGGCAGGGAAGAACCTGTGGAGAAACAAGCCACAATATGCACCTCGCCGAAAGAATCAATCGCCAAAGGCCAAAATGGCCAAACTAGTAAGTAAGGCTGAGGTGGTAAATAAGGCTAACTCCGCTGAATCACAAGCATCAACCAAGAAGGAATGGCGAAAGAAAAATGTGCGATCATCACGGTCCCCATCTCCGGGACCAAACGAAGCACCCGAAGAATGAACCCGAAATGGAGAGGTCCTGCTCTACGGACCTAAAACATGGAGCCCTTGTTAGTAAGGTAAATCAATATTTATCTCATATTTAATTCCTACATTTCAAATTTTTTTGCATTTTCTTCATTGCATTTCATATTTAAATTTTTAATAATTTATTTCAACAAAATAAAATACTTAAATGAATAAAACTTGAGAATGAACAGTAGTGCTCACACCTGAGGTGGTGGGACCACCTAGGCTGACCCCACCATGGGGCCCACCCACCTCTGGTGGTGTTGGCCTGATGTAGTGATTCACTTCCTGAATTTTGAACACCATCTCCTTTTGAATTTGGCCGACCACCTTTGGTCATAACCACTTTCACTTGCTCCAAGGAGAATCCAACATCCACTACCATCCAATTCTGAAAAGTGGACACTTTGGCATGCATTAGTGTTCCCATGGTCCATGGGAATCACTTTAAACATGTCCCCACTTTTGTCATACACCTTTTACCTTCACAAAACACTAGGCAAGGGAATCTCTAAAAATTTCAAAGCTTTTGGTCCACCACTAGTCTCTACTTTGCTGTATAAAGTGAAACACACTGTTTAAAGCTGAAAAGGGGACAAGGCCTGGTTTGGCCGAACCATGCTTTGGCTCCCCTCAAGAAAGTGGTGTTTGAATTCAAATAGATTCCCTGTCCAAAGGTAAAAGCAACTCTAAACCTGTCATAGGGGGTTCGGCCGACCCATGATTGAAGTCTTGTCTGCAGAGTTGCATTTGAATTCAAATAGATTCCCTGTCCAAAGGTAAAAGCAACTCTGATCCTATCATAGGGGCTTCGGCCGACCCATCAATAAAGAGCTGACAGCAAAGTTGAATTTGAATTCAAATAAATTCCCTGTCCAAAGGAGGAACCAGCCTTGAACAGGCCAGGGGGTCAGCCGAACTAGGCCTAGTGGCCTGGCCACCAGCCCTTCTCCCCCTATAAATACCCTTGCATTGTGTGCTCAATTCCACACCCAAACTAGCTGAATCATCTCGAGCACACAATCTCCCTTCTTCTCTCTATTTGAGCAAGTTCTTTCTCAAGTTTAGTTGTAGTTAGCCACTCAAACCAAAAACCCAAAAATATTGTAGTAGTAGAAGCTTGTCTTACTCTCATCTTTGCTCTCAATATCTTGTTTGTGGAGGTAACCATACCCCGCAAGGACTACTAACAGTGGGATAGCTAACGCTAATCCCTGTTGTTGTAGTGTGTTCTTGTGTGATCTCATTGCTGCAGGATGAAGAAGTTCTCCTCCGCACTGAAGAAGGCCAAGAGTGTCGTAAGGAGTTCCTCTCGATGACCCCGTCATGATGAAGATGAAGGAAGAGAAGCTCCACCAAGACGAAGCTTTGGAGTGTCCTCCGAGAGGACGTTCGACCCTGACAGCGGCCTCATGTTGAACCAAGAAGAATACCAAAGGTACCTCTCCATCCGACACCGCGGTTATGAACATACCGGCATCATCGACTCCGTCCTTTTGGACAACACAGGTATGACCGCAGAATTTAACACTGTTTTCAATACAATTGGGTGGGGAAGCTTTTGGGGAGTGCAAGAACTTGGAATCGAAAAACTCACCATTGAATTTCTATGCTCTTTACAAGCCACTGATTATAATGTCTACTTTCGCATGTTCAACCAAGAGTATAATTTAACTTGGGGAGTTTTTATTATGGCACTTGGTTTTGATAACAATTGTCATCTAGATCTAGTAAATGCCACATGGAAATTTCATAAAGCTGAATTCTGGAAAGCTATAACTAGATCCAATGATTAATCTAAGCCTAAAACTGATGAAATCCATAATCCTACTTTGCGCTTGATCCATTATTGGATGGCCATAACTCTTCTCCCTGGCTCTAATGTGCAAATCCTTCTTAATTATGAACTAAGACTGCTTTATGCCATGATCAAGAAAATAAGAGTTTCACCTACTAAAATTTTAGTCCGTTTTTGGCTTGGTATTTTCCATAGAAGCTAGACTATATTCTTTACTTCTTTTATCACTCGCATTGCTGAAACAATAGACTTGCTAGATGGAAAACATTACTTTGAATATATTGCTTCTCCTAGAGATATTGTAACTGAGGATTTCTTCATAAGTGCTCAAGTCCTAAAAAGAGATGAAAATGGTGATCTAAAAATGATTTATCCAGGCCATACAGCCGAAATCTCTCTCCCATGTGAGAGGCGTCGGTTGTATGCGCTGCGCACACTAACCATAAATTGGGACCGAGAGGCAAGAAGCCAAAATATTGCAGGATCAAGAAGGGTGACAGGAGCATGTCACAAGATGCTCAATTTGAGCAAGGCGGCACATCACGAGCTGCAGGGAGATACGAAGAAGAAGGCGATGAGGCAAGTTCCATGGGCATTTCAGGGTCCACGGAACGGCCTCAACAGCACATTCCAAGAGTGCGCACTCCCCGTCCGTCCGCACGGGCGAGGGGTCATCGAAGCCAAGGATCGGAAATGTACCAACTCATCAATGACATGGGCGCAATGCAAGTTGAGCAAGATGCAACTCTGAGTATGGCACAACAAAATGCCTAATTATTGCAAGCTATCCAAGACGAAGAAGCACAACGCTGGGCGGGATGGTTCCAATACTATTCGCCGCCACAATAAGCAAAAAGACAAGCTTGGGGGAGATCCTTCCCCCACCAAGGTAAGTATTCTATCCTAGCTATTTATATTATTTTAATTTATTGCATTTAAAAAAATGCATAAGATAAAAATACCAAAAATATTTTCCTTATTCCCATATGTCTCATGAATTTTTATCTTCCTCATGGAAATGATGAATAGTTGCTCTGTTAATGTTTCTTTAATGCCTAGTTTACAACTTAATACTTCTTTGAGTATGGATCACTTGGCTCATTTAAATCATCATGAACCTGAAAACTTTATGGATGCTAAGTGTTAGAACTAAGTCTAAGTTGTTGTGAGATATAATATAGTGAAACAAGAGCTGCTATAATATTCTTCTAAGCATGCATGATTACTGGAGATTTATTTCTTAATCAATCAAAACCTTATTGTTCCTCAATGGTGATAAATTCCTACCACAGCCATAAATGCTACACATGTCTAAAACCTTCCACATAAGCTATTTGCTTTGTATTAAATGTTGTCAAGTCTTGTTGACCCTTATTGAGAGATTTATCATGCTCCCAAGATCAAGATCACGTACACACCATATATACATGCTGCTTCTACACTGGAAGTACGCAACCACATGCCTTTCATTTCCACCAAATAAATGCTCCATGTGTTAAAGTCATAGAAAATCTCTCTTAGTTATTATGGTAGAAGAGACAAAAAGGCTATGCAAAATGAAAAGAAAAAAAGAAAGATGGACACAAGAGAGTCCGTAGAAAGAAAAGAAAAATATGATGAGCAAGTCTAGACTCATGAATAAAGAAAGGAAAAATGATAGCCATGTCTCGAAAAAAATTTAGAGAGAGATACAATTTCAAATAGAGGAGCATTATAGTTTATATTTTCCACACACTTGCACATCTTGATCCAAGGGCATGACACTTTTCTCTTTGGATCCAAGCCTTGACTCTACAACATATGCAAAGTAAGTATGCTATACTCTTTCATTCCTACCTTAAGCTCCACATAAGCCATTTTTAGAAGTAGGATGATGAAGGGAAGGCAACATTTACTTTGTGCCTTGATAAGGAATCATACACCATTTGAGTGACATGAGAGAACATATGAGGAACATTAAGTTGTATTTTGCAAAACATTGCTAAAACCTCCAGTATAAAACTTGCAAAGAATGAGAAAAGTAGTGCTCAAGTCAAACTATTCTGTCTCTCAACCACCTAAGGCAAAGGAAAGATCATTAGCCCCATAAAGGACCAAGGTAAAATGGGTGAAGTATTCTATTGTGCACTTGGTACTAAAGAAATATGAACATTGTAGCAACTCCTGATCCACCGAGGCTAAGTTTAATTATTTGCTCGGGACGAGCAAAGGTTAAGCTTGGGGGATCTTGTTGACGGTGAATATACCATGAAAATCCACATTCAAACACCATCAACAGGCCTCGGATTAAAGGGAGAATAAACATATCATGAACGTATTTTATCAATAACTAGTTCCACTTGTACTCTTAGCATGTGAATGCAGGGAAGATCAAACAGAGCTGAAATGAGCACTTGGAGCCCAACTAAGTGGTTCGGCCGAACCAGAAATTTGGGAACCAAGTTATGACACTTCAACGAATGACACAAGGGACCACATGGAAGAAAGTGGAGCACCTAGAGGGCCCATAAGTGGTTCGGCCAAACCACATGTGGGGCCCACCAGGACTCTGCTGACATGGCCTGATCCGTGTGACTTCCTATCTAGCTCAATTCCACCTTCGGATCAAAGTTGAGTTTCCAATCAACGGTGGAAGATTAAAGCACATGGATCAAGGCGTGAACCGATAGAATCAAGACAAACCAAGTACATAGACATACTCTATGACAAATGGGGACACTGGTGGTGGGCCCACCTTGCCATAGGTGGTTCGGCCGAACCACCCATGCTGGGCCCAGGCCTCCGACGTGCCCCACCGCCTTCCTGCATGACTTCCACGTGATGGAATTACCCATGCCGTCCATTTTGAGGCGGTATTGAGGTAGTTCATCCAAGGGAGGAGAGGCTCACACGGATCGCTGACGTGGTGCCCCTCAACTCTCTCCTATAAATAGAGGCTACCATCACCCTCTTCAACACATCCAAGATACACAAGAGCAACAAGAGACAAGGGAAGCTCCACTCTTTAGTAGTAGTAGTAGTCTAGTGTGGGAGTTAGAGTCGAGTCGAGCTACGCTCGGAGTCTCCGGAGTCGTCTGCTAGAGAGTCTGGTATAGCTCTTGTACCTTTCCTTCTGTAAGACTTTACCTTTATCAATATATTATCTTTACTTTACTTTACTAAGTCTCTACTTAGTGCATTACTATTCTTTATAGTATTGTTGTGTTTTGTCTTAACTTATAGTTGAGTTATATTAGATAGTGATCCTGTAACCAGCTCACGTGTGTAGTTCATCGCCTGTCATAGGGTGCTTTAGTTGTTGGTACGCAACTAGAGTAGTAAGGCTTAGTGTAAGCATGGTGCTTAGACTAGATCTTGCCTTTGGATGCTGCTTGTCGCACGGATTGTTTGTGGGCGCTAGCAGGTGGTGACAGCCCTGTCTAGTCTTAGTATCCCTCCACGTGTTTTAGGCAAGTTCTTAAAAGGTAGGCTCCCATAAGAGAATAGCCGCTTCGGGTAGAGGTTATATCCTCTACTGTCTCGCCTATCCCCTACACACCGGAAGTAAGGTAGCTGTCTTAGTATAATTCATCCATTTGATAAGATAGTTCACAAGAGTAAAGTAAGTGTCATAGGAGTCTTATACTCACTCGTTGTCCTCCCACCTAGCTATACTCTAGTAGTTATCTTTAGTTATCCTAAAACCTTGTCGTGTCTTGGTGTCATTACCCTTTCCTCTATATATCGATTTACCCCCTATCACTAGTTGATACTAAGTTGCTATGGACTTAAGGATCTCTCTCTTTTTATTAATTATTCCTAGCAACCGCTTTCCCTTGGGATAAAAATAAATAACGATACCTTGGAATACTCCCGGGTGAAGTGCTACAGCGGTATATTTTGTGTGCTTGCTGAATTATCTAATAGACATAAGAAATACCCTCAGGGCACTTCTGGCGCCGTTATCAGAGATAGCTTAACACCCTGTCTCTGGTGGTTGCGCTAAGAAGTGTCAACAATTCCCAGCCCACAACTATGGTTTTTCGGCAAGCACCTATCTTACAAACATAAGTGAAAGAAACTATCTTACTACCCTAAGCCACTACTAGTCTAGTCCTCGTCGACGACGGTGTCATCCGAGGCGTTGTCATCCTCCTCGGTGTCCTCCTCGATGACCTCGATAGGCTCGATCTCCTCGTCAACATCCTCCATCTCCTCATCCTCGGGACCTAGGACAACTCCCAGCTCAGGATCCTCAACACGAGGCTCGAGGATAGGTTGAGCTCATTGTTTAACCAGTGAACCTCCTCGTGTAGAGCGTCGTTGTACTCCTTAACATGCTCCACATAGAGCTCCAGCTCGTGCACCCTAGCTCTGGTCGCGTCCTCACGATCCCAAGTTGTATCCCTCTGCTCTGTCAGGCGAGCGACCACCCTCTTCAACTCGTTGATCATAGTCACGTCCTGGTAGTGGTCCCTCCTAGCGATGGCAAAGTCCTCCGTCATCCTCCTAATTATTGACGGTAATTATACTATGTTTTCTACCGCCATAACCGTCAACAAAACACTCTTTTTGGGGAAGAAACAAGCAAACACATAGTGACTTAGGTACAAATAACTTGGTTCCACATGTACAGGTCAGTATTTGCTTGCAGGTATTCAAACCAGGCGCTTTCGGAGTTTAGAAGCCCGAGATGAAGATATTAGGCAAATCAAATTATGACAAAGTGGCAAAGTGATGTCACAATCATCAATGACTTCACTCCAGGATCAAGTCGACACTTGGTGCACACTATTCATGGGTCAGCCGACCCATGAATAGTGGCCCCAGCACACCATCTTCAAGCACCAAGCAGTGGAGTGATGTAGGAGAGAGCTGAGCTCAAGTAGGGCCATGCCATGGGTCGGCCGACCCATGCATGGAGCCCTACTGGCTCTGCTGACATGGCATGATCCTTGGCACACCTCCTGGAGTCCATTTCCACTCTTGGATCACAAGTGTGCTTTCAATCAATGGTTAAAGAGCAAAGCACATGGATTCATGGGCCCACAACAAAGGAACCTACGTGACAACGGAATAACCAACACATGGGCAAGACTCTATGACACATGGGGAACAAGATGGTGGGACCCACCTATAATAGAGGGTCGGCCGACCCACCCCTAGTGCCCAAATTTCACTCACCGACTCTAGGCACGAAGATAGGCAACGTGGTGAATCCAGAACGTCCAAATCAAGTCGGTTCAAGGTCGGTGGATCCAAGGGTTGAGATGGAAAGGCATATGGATTGATGACGTGGCACCCCTCTTCATCCCCCTATAAATACCCCCTAGTCCTTCACTCTAGACAGGAAGTAAAAAAGTGTATCATAGGAAGAAAGACTACTCTAGTAGCTTTAGTGTTAGAATAAGAGGGGAGAGAGTGAGGGAAGTCTTCAGGAGAAAACCCCGGGCCTGTCGGGAGTCTTCTCCAAGGCGTACCTCAGCGGATGCAAGCCTTAAGTAAGTTTTACATCTGAGTCCTTCTAGTATTTGATATTCTGGTTCTAGTACTATAAGTATATACTTGCTTTACCTGTACATTGCTTTACTTAGTGAAGTGCTCTAGTCTCTAGCTAAGATTAGAGTAGTAAGTATAGTGTAGACGTGGTGTCTAGACTATATCTTACCAGTGTAGGCCGCTTGTCGCACGGATTGTTTGTGGGTGCCAGCAAGTGGTGACAGCCTTGTCTAGTCTTATTATCCCACCACGTGTGTAAGACAAGTTATTAAAATGGCAGGGCATCAATACAATAGCATAGCCAGCCTCGGGAGGAGTTATATCTCCTCCTGTTTCGCCTGTCGCCTCTTGTAAAGGGAGGAGGTGGTAAACCTCTTTATACTTAGAATACCAAGACCAGATATCTATTGCTACATAGGGACCTCTCTATACCTATATCCTAACCCCTTGATCACCATCTAATGGCCTTAGACCTAGTTAGTTCACTTCACATTCCTCGTGGAAAATACAATACCTGGAATACTCTCGGTGAAGGCTACATTGACTACCGTACGCTTGCGGTATATCCGTTTGCCACTTCTGGTGTCAACAAGCTTTCTGGCGCCGTTGCCGGGGAAAGGTAGCTGTTTTAACTAGGGTCAAGTCATCTTAGTTTTCCTTGTTTGATCAATACTATCTTTTCATACACTCATGGATCAAACACCTATCTTCGAGTTGCTGCTCCATCGGGCGCTAGGATGGAGCCGCCTAGTTCATCACAGGCCATTTTGGCCGTTCGTTATGAGCTACGCCCGAGTCTCATAGCGATGGTTCAGGAGAAGCCTTTTTCTTGGGATGAAGATGAGAACCCCTATACACACCTACGAGATTTCGAACAATTATGCTCTTGCATACACATCCAAGGGATAAGGCGAGATACCCTTAAGTAGAAGCTATTTCCGTACTCTTTGACGGGAATAGCCAAACAATGGTATACTTGCCACGTAGGTAGTGTAGATAGAGAATGGGAGAAGCTACATGTCACACCCCGATATTAAAAACAACACCAGGATGTATAAAAGCTCACATGTGTGCCAAGGATCAAGTCCACACATGCTAGACAAATTCATTTAGTACCATTGCAGAGTTTATTACATAACGAACAATATTTAAATCATAGTACTTATTACAACATCACAGCGGAAAAGATAACTCTCGTGGCAGCTTCATCGCAGGGACGTTGACTGGTTGACAACAAGTCTAGAACTCGTTGCGGTAATCATAACTCCAATCTTCATCTGTGGTGGTGGTAATAGCAAGAGTGAGCACATATCGTACTCAGCAAGTAATACACAGGGTTCATGAGGCTCAAATAGCTTTATGTGGTTATGTTGCGATAGCTTTTTAAATCAAAGTAATAGTAATACAATAAATAGCATCAATGGGGTTGCATAAATTCCAAGGTGCATGATCAATGTAAGATGAACAGTAAGCATAAACAAGTAAATAATGACACTATTTTCTGTTCCATGAGGATTCCAAGCCACCCATAACCGCGGGTACGGCTAGTATACCAGTTTTACACTCTGCAGAGGTTGCACACTTTCACTACGAGCCGTGATTCCCATTTGCTCGGGTTAATTACTCCCAAAAACACTACCAAGGTGAGTGAGCAGGGTATCACTATGAAGTCTTTCAAAAGTCATGTCTAACAAGTTAGGGCCGCTATGGATTCTGTGCCTGTTCTTATAATAAGTCCTCTGCCTGATGGCACATAACCGCAGCCTATACACATCATTGCAGACAGGGGCCAAACTATAAGCCATCCCGGCTTTATCCCACCCCACTTGCGCCTTTCGGTAACCACTAACAAGCTAGACAAGAGCAATTTACTGAACTAAAACCAGAGCCCATTAGCACTCATAGTTGCGCGGTTTTCCCGGAGAGTCACTTACGGATAATGTCATCTATTAAAGTTCATTACTTCCCATTAATCAACACATGATCATGATAATAATAGCATTGCCAAATCATTTATGTGCATAAATCGTAGGTATCAAGGTACAGGGACAATTCTAGGGAAATCATCTATGTTTATCAAGGGATTGCATGCATATGATATTTAGTAAAACTTTCATAAATAGGTAACAAGGATAATCCCATGAATTACTTGCCTTGCTCAGGAAAGTCTTGCTGGTCTTGCTGGTCCTCGAAAAGCGGGTCGTAAGCACCGTCGAATTGCTCACCGTCTATACTCGATTAATCACCAACACACATACATACAGGAGCATTCATGCATAGCAAACAAGGACATAAATTAGAAAAGTACACCAACAGTGAGAAAACCAAATAAAAGATTTATAAAACTATTCTACTCGCTGATACGATCACATCGATATAAAGATCACCGAAAACGGATCTAAAACGCGAAAGATATGATTTTCCGAAGTTTCCAAGCGATTTTAGGGATTAAATAATACTGAAAAATAAATTATCATTAACATAGATAAAAATTATATCACTGGAAAGAGGATAAAATTATGAATCCAATGCAATTGGAATCACCTCAATCGGAGTTAAAACGCGCATTTTATAAGCGATTAAAGATAGTGGCAAAACTGTAAATATAAATATCTGATTTTTATTAAACCGAAAGGAAAATACGCTTTCTAAATTGGATGGCGTACTCTGCTCAAGACGTAAAGGGCTGCGGGGATTAACATTAAAAAGTCCAGGGGGGTTTTCGCCAAAGCGACGGCCAAAACGGTATGGGCGATCAGAGGCCGTCGGATCCAAGATGGACGGCCGAGATTAGAAGGACGGAAGAAGGGGGTGGCGCTCCGGCCGGCTACAGTGGATGCGCGGCGGCGCCATGGCCGGGGCTCGCCGGCGTAAGCCGATCCAGCGCCGGGGTGCGTGGTTCTGCACGGGGAACGGCTCGGGAGAGAGAGAGCTCAGCGGGGAAGACGATTTTGGCCAAGGGGAAGCTCGCCGAGGACCGTGCATGCGGCGGCGCGCGAGAGGGCGGTCGGGAAGCTCCGACGAGCTCGCGGATGCGCACAGACAGAGCAAAAAGAGAGGGAAAAGGCACGGGGAGGCCCCTTACGGTGCGGCGAAGCTTCGAGGCAGTCGGAAACGGCGGAAGGAGCCACAGAGATAGTCGGCGACGATCGGCGGCGGGCAACGGCGGGTCGGAAGCTCCTGTTCATGGTGGCAACGTCGGTCAGTGCTCGATTCAAGACTATGAGGGGCTCGGTGCATTCGTAGGAATCATACGAAACTCCGAGAGGCCTACGGCAGGAGAGACGAGCGACGGACTCACCGAATCGACCTCGGCGGCAGACAAACTCGACGGCGGCGTGCGGCGAGCTTGCTGCGAAAGGCGAGAGCGAGCTAGGGTTCGGGAAAACGGGGCGGAGGGGTGCGGCGAGGCTTAAGAAGTCTCGAGATAGCTCTAATTGAGGAAGGGGGCCAATCCGGGCCGGAATCACCGGTGGTGATGGCGTCGCCTCCGCCGGAAAGGAAAGCAGGGGGAGGAAAGAAGGAAGGTGAGGGAAGGCGCTGACGCGTGGGGCCGGTGAGGCAGCGAGACAGAGAGGGAGCGGGCGCGCGCGCTGCTGCTACTCGCTGGGCCGGCTCAGCTGGGCTGCGGCCCAAGAGGGAGAGGGAGAAGGCAAAGGCCGAGCAGGCCGGGGAAAAAGGAGAGGGGCGCCGGTTGGGCCGGGTGGCCGAGCTGGGCCAGATCAGAGGGAGGAAGGGAAGGAGGCCTTCTACTCCTTTCTATTTTCCATTATAATTTCAAACACAATTTCAAATGGAGTTTCAAAAAGGGATTTGAAAATGGAAAAGCCAACAAATAAATCAAGCAATACAAAACTGATATGCAACAGCATGAGTGCATCAAACATGGTTTGACCTAGGTTTTATTTTTATTTCTCCAAAAATTCTATTTTCCCTACATTTGCATGGACATTAATTGCACAATTAAATAAATTCCCCCTTTTGAAATGTTGCAAAATTTTAGGTGTTACAATTCTACCCCCCTTAAAGAAAATCTCGTCCTCGAGATTGAATGCTTACTCAAACAAATGGGAATACTCTTTTCTCAAGTCCTCTTCTCTTTCCCAAGTTGCTTCTTCCTCTGAGTGCCTATTCCACTGAACCTTGCACATTCTGATCACTCTACTTCGAGTGACCCTTTCAGCTGTCTCCAATATCCTCACAGGGTACTCTTCATAAGTCAAATCATCTTTAACTTGAAGTTCATCCATGGGTATTTGTTCCTCAGGTATACGCAAACATTTCTTAAGTTGAGACACATGGAACACGTCATGAACAGCTGATAGATGCTCAGGCAACTCTAATTGATATGCAACTTCTCCACGTCTCTTTATAATCTTGAAGGGACCAACATACCTTGGTGCTAGCTTTCCCTTCATATTAAACCTTCTCACCTTTCTCATCGGTGATACCTTGAGATACACATAATCACCTACTTCAAAACTCAAGTCTCTTCTTCGCTTATCCGCATAACTCTTTTGTCGAGATTGAGCTATCCTTAAGTTCTCCCTTATCTTACTGACTTGTTCTTCAGCAGCCTTTATAACATCAGGTCCAAACAACTGTGACTCACCCGTTTGATTCCAGTATAAGGGTGTTCTACACTTACGCCCATATAATGCTTCAAATGGTGCCATTCCAAGACTTTTCTGATAGCTATTATTGTAAGAGAACTCTGCATAAGGTAGACTCTTGTCCCAACTAGAACCATGCTGTAAGGCACAAGCTCTCAGCATATCCTCGAGAATCTGATTGGTTCTTTCTGTCTGCCCATCTGTCTGTGGATGATAAGCGGTGCTGAAGTTCAATTTAGTTCCCAAAGCTTCATGTACTTGTTTCCAGAAATGAGAAGTAAACTGAGATCCCCTATCAGACACAATCTTCTTAGGCACTCCATGAAGACATACTATCCTTTCCATGTAAAGCTTTGCCAACTTTGGACCATCATACTTAGTATTCACAGGCAAGAAATGAGCAACTTTCGTCAACCGATCGACAATCACCCATATTGAATCATAACCTGTGGATGTCCGAGGTAGTCCCACTATAAAATCCATACCAACTTCATCCCATTTCCATTCCGGTATCTTCATGGGTTGTAGCAATCCAGCAGGCCTCTGATGTTCGGCCTTGACTCTTGAACAAGTGTCACACAGGGCTACATACTCAGCTACAGCTCGTCTCATTTCTTTCCACCAATACTTCTCCTTGAGATCTTGATACATCTTGGTACTTCCGGGGTGAATAGAGTAGGCAGACTCATGAGCTTCCCGAAGAATTGTATCTCGGATAGCCTTCATTGCTGGCACACATATCCTTTTTCCCAACCACAATGTGCCATTCTCATCAAGCCTGAATCCGGGTGCTTTTCCAACAACCACATTTTCAGCTATCTCTTTGAGTTCTTCATCCTCCATCTGACCTTTGCGTATTTCTTCTTCCAAGGTAGGCGTTATCTCAATCTCCACGATATTGTTAACCAAACACAAGTTCAGACGTTGCAACTCTGCACTTAACTCCTCAGGCATCATTGTTTCCTGAACTTCACTATCATAACTTTTTCTGCTAAGTGCATCGGCCACCACATTGGCCTTCCCAGGATGGTAATGCACTTCTAGATCATAGTCCTTAATCAATTCTAACCATCGACGTTGCCTCAAGTTCAGATCCGACTGGGTAAAGATGTATTTCAAGCTCTTATGATCCGTATATATGTCAGTTTTATGCCCCATCAGGTAATGCCTCCAGATCTTCAAGGCATGAACAACCGCTGCTAACTCAAGATCGTGAGTAGGGTAGTTCAACTCATGCTTTCTCAACTGTCTAGACGCATAGGCAACAACCCTACCTTCTTGCATAAGTACACATCCCAAACCTTGTCTAGATGCATCACAGTAGATAGAAAAACTCTTACTTAGATCAGGCAATATCAGCACTGGGGCAGAAGTCAACCTCTTCTTCAACTCATCAAAATTAGCTTGGCACTGTTCGGACCACATGAACTTGGCATTCTTCTCTAACAATGCAGTCATAGGCTTAGCGAGCTTGGAGAACCCTTCAATGAACCTCCTATAGTAACCAGCCAAACCAAGGAAACTGCGAATTTCCTTAACATCAGTAGGTGGCTTCCAATCCAGCACATCCCTCACTTTGCTAGGATCTACAGCAATTCCACCATTTGAGACAATGTGGCCTAAGAAAGCCACTTCCTTTAGCCAAAACTCACACTTACTCCTTTTTGCATACAACTTATGCTCTCTCAATTTCTGCAAGACCAATCTCAAGTGTTCTTCATGTTCTTCTTCCGTCTTGGAGAACACCAGAATATCATCAATGAATACCACCACAAACTTATCAAGATATTCCATGAACACCTTATTCATCAAATACATGAAGTAGGCAGGTGCATTGGTAAGACCAAAAGACATAACTGTGTATTCATATAGCCCATATCTGGTAGTGAATGCTGTCTTCGGTATATCTTGGTTTCTAATCTTCAATTGGTGATAACCAGACCGTAAATCAATCTTGGAAAACACACATGCACCTCTCAATTGATCAAACAAATCATCAATTCTAGGCAAAGGGTACTTATTTTTGATGGTCACTTCATTTAATGATCGGTAATCAATGCACATCCTTTGAGTACCATCCTTCTTGTCAACAAAGATAACCGGTGCACCCCATGGAGAAGAACTAGGGCGAATAAAACCTTTATCTAATAACTCCTTAAGTTGCTTTTTAAGTTCTTCTAACTCATTTACCCCCATTCTATATGGACGCTTAGCTATGGGTGCAGTACCAGGTAATAATTCAATAATGAATTCAATGTCTCGATCAGGTGGCATACCTGGCAAATCCTCGGGGAAGACATCCAAAAATTCCCCCACAACACGATCCTCAGGCTTCCCTTCATCTTCAATCATGTTGATGACAGCAGCTGGTGGTGGCTTCACTACAACATTAACTGAGACTCTGTCTCCCTTAGGTCCATTCATTTCCACAACCTTCTCTTTGCATTTGATGTTGACCGTATGTTCTTTCATCCAGTCCAGACCCAGTATCAAATCAATGCCAGATGCTCTCAGGACAATCGGACTGACTGAAAACTCTACCCCCCTTAAAGACAATACTACTGATGGACAAAAATGAGTAGCAGGCATGACACCACCAGGAGAGTTTACTACCATCTCAGTCTTCATTGCAAGCAGGGGTATACTATGTTTTCTAACAAATATATGGGAGATAAATGTATGCGATGCTCCAGAATCAAATAATACAGTCGCAGGAGTGGAGTTGAGGTCGAACGTACCCAGCATGATGTTCGGCCCATCCTGAGCAGTGTCGGTGGTCACATGATTCACCTTCCCATAGAGTGGCTTCTTGTTGGGGCAGTGGAAGGACATGTGGCCTTCCTTGCCACAGCTGTAACAGACGGTGGGGGCTCTAGGGGCTCCATTCTTGGCAGGGGGACCATTAGCTTTTCCATTCTGGGAGTTTTGTGTCCCTCCCGACTGACGGAACGGCTGGCGCTGTTGGAAAGGCAAGCGCTGGTTGTTACCACCATGGTACCTTTGCTGGGAATTCTGCTGGTGACCATAGCGTGGACGGTTGTTGCTCCCAGAAGACTGACCAGAGAACTTCCTCTTCTTGTCCTGATCCTGGCGCATGTTGTCCAACACAATAGCACGGTTGACAAGAGCTTGAAAGTTGGGGTAGGTGTTACCAGCCAACTGCAGCCTGAGTTCATAATATAAGCCCTTGAGAAATAACCGCTGCTTGTCAGCATCGTCAGCAACTTCCCTGGGTGCATAGCGTGCCAGCTCAGCGAACTTGTTATGATATTCGCTGACAGACATGGACACCATCCGGAGAGACCGGAACTCTTCAGCCTTCTGATCCATCAAACCTTGAGGAATGTGATGAGCTCTAAACTCTCTGGTGAACTCATCCCAAGTAACATCAGGAGCATTCGCAGGCCATGCATCCTGGTAAGACTCCCACCAGGTTTGGGCTGCACCCTGCAACTGACCTGAAGCATACAGGACCTTCTCCTTGTCACTGCACTGCGCAATGTTAAGCTGCTTTTCCACAGCACGGACCCAATCATCGGCCTCTAGGGGGTCTGTGGCATGTGTGAACACCAGAGGACGTCCCTGAAGGAAGTCCTTGCGCCTGTCCCTGGGTGGCGGTGGTGGTGGTGCTCCACCCTGCTGAACATTCTGCATGAAGCGAGTCATTGCTTCCATGAACTGCCCTTGCATCTGCATGAATTGTTCAGGGCTGATCATGGGGGGTGGTGGAGGTGGTGGGTTGCCTCTGGGGTTCCTCCTTCCGGCCATCTGTCAACCCAACATACGTAACGATTCTCAGACAATACCCAAATAACCAACATGAATAGAGAAACTGAAATTTCAGGACGAGTTCTCAGAAACAGAAGTGCAGTAAATCGATCGTACAGGGAGCTACAGAACTCAAAACGAGACGTTCTATACATTGCTGGAAAACTTATAAAATTTCCTACAACTTTCATTTAGACCACTTTACCAGATTCTGACAGTTACCAGTTCCAATTTCACAATTTACAGGAGCTGTTCAGCACTTCCAGGCATCACAGTTATACCAGATTGCAACAGTCATAACTCTTAGTCCATAATAGATATGAAGGTGATTGATACGGCGCTGGGAAGGCACTGAAGTCTGGTTTATCTCATAAAAATTTCATGACACTTGCATTATCAGATCTCCAGTTATAACCAAAATACCTCAGGTAACTCCAGAAAACAGCAAGGGTAACGAGAATATAAACCAACCCAACAATATATAAAAAGACCTCAACTTAATTTTTACTTGTTCAAGAAGTACCGTAGACAAGTCTACAGCACTCCAACACTCATAACAAAGATCCAAATCACACAAGTGCATAATAATAAATCATGTTCTCACACCAATCTTACAAGCACACCAAGACTCACTAGACGCAGCTAACGATTTATTACATGAATCCCAAGGGTAACCTAGAACTTATTAACGTGAAGCGTGAAGTCTTCTTTCTTCGTGTAGCGGGGGGACTTCTTGAGCATAGCCCGCAGACAATCATTCTCTTTCTGGAGACGCCGTGACGCTGAGTGTGCTCCCTTCAGCTCTCCCTGGAGCCCCACCACTTGCTCCGTCAAGGCATTGACGTGCAGAGCGGTGGTGTTCAACGTCGGATGCAGGGGATCAGCCTGGGTCACCACAGCTCGTCCAGCCCAGGGCTCAAAGCGGGGCAGGTGGCGAAAGCGATCCTCCTCCATGAGCTCATAGCGAAGACCATGGTAGAATGCGTACGCCACTTGCGCAGCATCCTCCATGCTGGCGTGAGCTGAAGTCCTCCTAGCAGGCGAAAAGAAGACCTGATGAGGAGCCGGCTTCGGCTGTCCAGGCTCCCAGTAGATGACTGCCAACAGGGTCTTGTAGTAGGTCGCCTCCTCAGGGTGGGTGTACCTCGAGCAGAGGTACTCGATGACCGGGTGCTTGTCACTGTAGTACGTAGTCAACACTTCTTGCAGCAGGGAGTGTTGATACGCGTTCGGCGCCGGGTCCTTGATGGTGGTAACACGGAACCACTCCATCACTGGCTCAGGTGCAGGGGGAGTCGGTGCAGGTGCAGGCGTCGGTGTAGGAGCTGGCGTCGTCGGAGTGACTGGCACGATCTCCTCCTCCACGTCGTCATCGAACATGAGGACCTCAGTGGGGTCCTCCTCATCGTCGGAGAGGACCACGACCTCGGGCTTCACCGGCGGTGCGCTGGGAGAGAACTGGGCGACGTAGGAGGCGACGCCACGAGAAGAAACAGCCTCAGCAGCAGAGCGGCGAGCGGCGGAACGAGTGAGAACCATCTACAAAATCAGAAAAGAGAAGCTAGAGTCAAACTTTTTGCAATAGAATAAGGAAGTATAGCATAAAACAAAATTGTAATAAAATAGTCAAGGCTGAAATTTAAGTGCAAAAATAAACCTATGTGATTTTTACTATCTAGGCTTGCGTCCTACAGTCAACCTGGCTCTGATACCAATTTGTCACACCCCGATATTAAAAACAACACCAGGATGTATAAAAGCTCACATGTGTGCCAAGGATCAAGTCCACACATGCTAGACAAATTCATTTAGTACCATTGCAGAGTTTATTACATAACGAACAATATTTAAATCATAGTACTTATTACAACATCACAGCGGAAAAGATGACTCTCGTGGCAGCTTCATCGCAGGGACGTTGACTGGTTGACAACAAGTCTAGAACTCGTTGCGGTAATCATAACTCCAATCTTCATCTGTGGTGGTGGTAATAGCAAGAGTGAGCACATATCGTACTCAGCAAGTAATACACAGGGTTCATGAGGCTCAAATAGCTTTATGTGGTTATGTTGCGATAGCTTTTTAAATCAAAGTAATAGTAATACAATAAATAGCATCAATGGGGTTGCATAAATTCCAAGGTGCATGATCAATGTAAGATGAACAGTAAGCATAAACAAGTAAATAATGACACTATTTTCTGTTCCATGAGGATTCCAAGCCACCCATAACCGCGGGTACGGCTAGTATACCAGTTTTACACTCTGCAGAGGTTGCACACTTTCACTACGAGCCGTGATTCCCATTTGCTCGGGTTAATTACTCCCAAAAACACTACCAAGGTGAGTGAGCAGGGTATCACTATGAAGTCTTTCAAAAGTCATGTCTAACAAGTTAGGGCCGCTATGGATTCTGTGCCTGTTCTTATAATAAGTCCTCTGCCTGATGGCACATAACCGCAGCCTATACACATCATTGCAGACAGGGGCCAAACTATAAGCCATCCCGGCTTTATCCCACCCCACTTGCGCCTTTCGGTAACCACTAACAAGCTAGACAAGAGCAATTTACTGAACTAAAACCAGAGCCCATTAGCACTCATAGTTGCGCGGTTTTCCCGGAGAGTCACTTACGGATAATGTCATCTATTAAAGTTCATTACTTCCCATTAATCAACACATGATCATGATAATAATAGCATTGCCAAATCATTTATGTGCATAAATCGTAGGTATCAAGGTACAGGGACAATTCTAGGGAAATCATCTATGTTTATCAAGGGATTGCATGCATATGATATTTAGTAAAACTTTCATAAATAGGTAACAAGGATAATCCCATGAATTACTTGCCTTGCTCAGGAAAGTCTTGCTGGTCTTGCTGGTCCTCGAAAAGCGGGTCGTAAGCACCGTCGAATTGCTCACCGTCTATACTCGATTAATCACCAACACACATACATACAGGAGCATTCATGCATAGCAAACAAGGACATAAATTAGAAAAGTACACCAACAGTGAGAAAACCAAATAAAAGATTTATAAAACTATTCTACTCGCTGATACGATCACATCGATATAAAGATCACCGAAAACGGATCTAAAACGCGAAAGATATGATTTTCCGAAGTTTCCAAGCGATTTTAGGGATTAAATAATACTGAAAAATAAATTATCATTAACATAGATAAAAATTATATCACTGGAAAGAGGATAAAATTATGAATCCAATGCAATTGGAATCACCTCAATCGGAGTTAAAACGCGCATTTTATAAGCGATTAAAGATAGTGGCAAAACTGTAAATATAAATATCTGATTTTTATTAAACCGAAAGGAAAATACGCTTTCTAAATTGGATGGCGTACTCTGCTCAAGACGTAAAGGGCTGCGGGGATTAACATTAAAAAGTCCAGGGGGGTTTTCGCCAAAGCGTCGGCCAAAACGGTATGGGCGATCAGAGGCCGTCGGATCCAAGATGGACGGCCGAGATTAGAAGGACGGAAGAAGGGGGTGGCGCTCCGGCCGGCTACAGTGGATGCGCGGCGGCGCCATGGCCGGGGCTCGCCGGCGTAAGCCGATCCAGCGCCGGGGTGCGTGGTTCTGCACGGGGAACGGCTCGGGAGAGAGAGAGCTCAGCGGGGAAGACGATTTTGGCCAAGGGGAAGCTCGCCGAGGACCGTGCATGCGGCGGCGCGCGAGAGGGCGGTCGGGAAGCTCCGACGAGCTCGCGGATGCGCACAGACAGAGCAAAAAGAGAGGGAAAAGGCACGGGGAGGCCCCTTACGGTGCGGCGAAGCTTCGAGGCAGTCGGAAACGGCGGAAGGAGCCACAGAGATAGTCGGCGACGATCGGCGGCGGGCAACGGCGGGTCGGAAGCTCCTGTTCATGGTGGCAACGTCGGTCAGTGCTCGATTCAAGACTATGAGGGGCTCGGTGCATTCGTAGGAATCATACGAAACTCCGAGAGGCCTACGGCAGGAGAGACGAGCGACGGACTCACCGAATCGACCTCGGCGGCAGACAAACTCGACGGCGGCGTGCGGCGAGCTTGCTGCGAAAGGCGAGAGCGAGCTAGGGTTCGGGAAAACGGGGCGGAGGGGTGCGGCGAGGCTTAAGAAGTCTCGAGATAGCTCTAATTGAGGAAGGGGGCCAATCCGGGCCGGAATCACCGGTGGTGATGGCGTCGCCTCCGCCGGAAAGGAAAGCAGGGGGAGGAAAGAAGGAAGGTGAGGGAAGGCGCTGACGCGTGGGGCCGGTGAGGCAGCGAGACAGAGAGGGAGCGGGCGCGCGCGCTGCTGCTACTCGCTGGGCCGGCTCAGCTGGGCTGCGGCCCAAGAGGGAGAGGGAGAAGGCAAAGGCCGAGCAGGCCGGGGAAAAAGGAGAGGGGCGCCGGTTGGGCCGGGTGGCCGAGCTGGGCCAGATCAGAGGGAGGAAGGGAAGGAGGCCTTCTACTCCTTTCTATTTTCCATTATAATTTCAAACACAATTTCAAATGGAGTTTCAAAAAGGGATTTGAAAATGGAAAAGCCAACAAATAAATCAAGCAATACAAAACTGATATGCAACAGCATGAGTGCATCAAACATGGTTTGACCTAGGTTTTATTTTTATTTCTCCAAAAATTCTATTTTCCCTACATTTGCATGGACATTAATTGCACAATTAAATAAATTCCCCCTTTTGAAATGTTGCAAAATTTTAGGTGTTACACTACAGTCTAAGTTTTGTATCACCTTCTTCTCCATTCTTCGAGTTGCTCATCTTCGTATAGAGATCCTAACCTTTAAACAAAAGGATAAGGAGCCTCTAGGTGCGGCATGGGCCTGTCTCACAGACCTGATGTCTTCCGGCCCTGATTTAGCTATAACCGAGCCAACACTCTTGCAACACTTCTACCTCGGTCTTGGCCAAAACTCCGCATAGTTTCTTGATTTAGCCTCTAAGGGAGCGTTCTTGCATCTTCCCATTAGTGACGGTAAGGAAGTTCTTGCGAAAATTCTCGAGAACACCCCCTACACTAATGTCTATGATGAAGCCCCCGAGGAAGATCAAACCCCGAAGGACGAACCCACAATAGCCGAAACCTCACCACTCACATCATAATCTATCAAACCTAAACCACAACCACCAAATCCTCCAGATGAAGTTAAACCTTTGGAATTTCCTCTTGATATTGAGGCTGATCTTTTCTCCGATTTCGGAAACTTCTCGAATCAACCTGTGCAAAAGAAGTCTACAACACGTAGAGCTCCAAACAATCACATCCCACATCGCCTTCAGACATGCTATCTCAAGGAGACCGTTCAAGAGCTCGTGTCCATTATGAGTGACGAATGGCTGAAGGAGGCCGAAGCCTCATCTGAGGTTATTAGGACCCTTTCTTGCTTCACAACCATTCCTTGTGTCATAAATAGAACTACCATAGACTCTCTTTATAACCCCGCTGTAGGAGTGAGCATTATGTCTAAATCATTAGCAAGTGCACTCTTAGGAGAGGGACCTCTAGCTCCAACCAACAAATTTCTTAAACTACCCTCTGGGGGATTGGTCGAGACCTGCGGGATTGCACAGACAATTCCTGTCTCAATTAACAAAACCAATATCCTCTTAAACTTCTTTATATTTGATATAGAGGAATTTGACTTATTAATTGGGCACCCGCTCATGAGACTCCTTGATGGATTCTATGGAGGGAACCTTGAAGGTCATCTCGGGAAGAACCTTTGTCTTTTGATTCCACTAGCAAATTCTGCCAACTCAAAGGCAGAAATGCACCCCGAGTCTGACCCGATAGAGGAAGTAATGGCTGCATCTCTTCTAAAACCCTCTCATCCTGATCTTGAAGAAGATGCTGTTGGTGGTCCTTATGGATAAATTTTATACCACCAACTTAGACTAAAAAGAGGATTAACAATCATATTCTAGCACATATGCCTTTACTACTAACAAGTTCCACTTGTACCCCCAGCATTCATGTTTTACAGGTTTTATGGCATAACAAGTGGAAATACGCATCAACATGACGAAAGCGCAAAGTCAAATGATGAATCCAACAAATGCGCAACCAAAGAATACTAAAGAAGCCCACCTTCAAAGCGTAACTGGATCCATCCGCAACCAAGGGAGAGGCCCAGGCCCAGGGAGCAACCGACCACCCGAAGGTAGTGGCCAGTTGCCGCCTCCCAGGGACCGACCGCCCCCGGGAGCGGCCGCCCCCCAGATGGCACTTCCCGGGCCCATCTTCAGCCACAGTATTCAAGGCGGTTTGATGATGGCAGTTTCACCTGCTTCCATGTTTAGAACGCCCAAACCGTCATAGTTTCAATATAAATAGAAGGTGCTCCATCCCCTTCAATACACACATCATTTGGAGTCATCTACCTCACACCTCTCACTTGTATCTTTAGAGTAGTTGTAGTAGTTTGTGAGCAAGGCAAGAGCTATCAAGGAGAGCTTGTCTCCTTGGAAGAAAAGGATCATCTTGGTATGAATATAATTCGGTCTTCTTCCATGAGCAAGTTCTTATCATACTTATATGATTATGCATATGAACTAGAGTCTAGTTATGAGCATAGTATATGAGCTAGAATATAGTTTATGTATCATGTTCTTGACTTGTTCATCATCGTTCTTCATTGTTCATCGAATTAGTATGAATAGAGGAAGAACTTGGAATGAGGTGATGGTTCGTCGTGCTGTCATGGCTGCTCTTAACCTAGCCTGTCAATCCGAAGGGTTAGGGTCCGCGGGGGTTAGGAGTTGTTTCCAAGTACGTGAGCATGGTGCTCAGGTATGCAGAGATCGGCGAATATGTCGGTATCCCACGGGCAGAGGGGTAGGTGGACAGGTGGTGACAGCCCTGTCCATCCCTAGCATTCCCCCACGTTCGGATATTGAGTAGGAGTTCGTAAAGTCTCTATCGGCTGGCAGACCAGCTGCGGGGATCTCCCTATCACCCCAGACTTAGTCCTGATACTAGAATTACTAATTAGATGATCTGCTAACAGTTCTTTGCATAATTATATATGACCAATGCCTGCTCAATTAGATATATTCTTTTATTCTTTATTTTCCTTTTATCCTTGAGGTAAATCCATATGTGTGTCCACTATCTTGAAATTATGTCTTATTCCTGTTTACTCTATGCCTACCATTGCACTCAATAAGTGATCATGTTTACACCACGCTTGATGCATATTGCCCTCCTACGGGAAATTATAAATACGACACCCTACTCACGGGTTGAAATGCTACAATGATAGTTCTGTGCGCTTGCAGAGTTATCTTATTTCTTACTGAGCTATCGATTGGCGTACCTAAGTACCATTACTTAAGGATTGTAATTCTTGTGCACCCCACGGCGTCGTGTCACAGTTTTGCATATCGTAAGTAATGACGGTTAGGAAGGCCAATCCGGCACTTCTAACTGCTATTACCAGACTGCACTACCTAGGCCGACGCCTTTAAGGGCCAAGGGTTACCTTTCTGAATTAATGGTGGTTGGGGATGTCAACTTGCGTTTTTAGTATTATTATTAAGGACGGACTTTTAGTCTATCTTTAGTAGTAATACTAAGAGACTCCAACAAGCATTTCTAGCGCCGTTGCCTGGGATGGACTTTTAGTCTATCTTTTGTAACGATGTTAAGAAATGCCAACAGATGCTAGGGATTTCATCCAAGAAGAGGCTGAACTAGAAGAAACCCCTAGACTTGGATAAATCTGAACCCCCATCTAAGCCCTCTATAGAACTTAAGCCCCTTCCTTCTGGACTTAAGTATGCTTTCCTTAATGATGATAGAGAGACTCCAGTAATCATTAGTGACCAACTTTCTGAGAAGGAAACCTCCAAACTCATCACCATTCTAGAGAAACACCGCTCTATCTTATGCTACTCTCTTCAAGATCTTAAGGGAATTAGTCCCACTCTTTGCACCCATCGCATCCCTATTGAGCAAGATGCTGCACCTTCTAGGGAACCTCAAAGGTGGCTAAATAATGCGATGAGAGAGATAGCAAAGAAAGAGGTCTTGAAACTCTTGCACGCAAGCATAATCTACCCTGTTCCTAACAGCGAGTGGGTTAGCCCCGTCCAGGTAGTGCCTAAGAAAGGAGGGATGACGGACGTTAAAAATGAGAAAAATGAATTAATACCTCAACGAACCGTCACGGGATGGAGAATGTGTATAGACTACCGAAAACATAACAAGGTCACAAAGAAAGATCACTTTCCATTGTCATTCATCGATGAGATGTTGGAGCGGCTTGCAAAACATTCTTTCTTTTATTTCCTTGATGGGTATTCGGGGTATCATCAAATTCCCATCCATCCCGACGATCAAAGTAAGACAACCTTCACATGCCCCTGTGGAACATATGCATACAGGCGCATGTCTTTTGGCCTATGTAATGCCCCTGCCTCTTTCCAAAGGTGCATGATGTCCATCTTCTCTGATATGATCGAATAAATCATGGAGGTGTTCATGAATGACTTCTCAGTCTGTGGCAAAACCTTCAATCACTGCCTAGAGAATTTGGACCGTGTCTTACAAAGATGTGAAGAGAAGCACTTAGTCTTGAACTAGGCAAAATGCCACTTCATGGTTCAAGAAGGAATAGTGCTAGGACATAGAGTGTTCGAGCGTGGGGTAGAGGTGGATAGAGCTAAGATAGAGGTCATAGAACAGCTCCCACCACCCACGAATGTTAAGGGTGTTCGCAGTTTCCTTGGTCATGCAGGATTCTATAGAAGGTTTATAAAAGATTTCTCCCAAATTGCTAGACCTTTAACAAACCTGCTTGCTAAAGATGCACCCTTTAACTTTATTGATGAGTGCTTAGACTCTTTTTATTATCTTAAGAAAGCACTTGTCTCTGCACCAATCATACAACCCCCTGGTTGGACGCTTCCTTTTGAGATAATGTGTGATGCTAGTGACTATGCCATAGGTGTTGTCTTAGGACAGACCAAGGATAAGAAACATCATGCAATCTCATATGCTAGCAAAACCTTAACTGGGCCACAATTTAATTATGCAACAACTGAAAAAGAACTGTTGGCTGTGGTTTATGCTATAGACAAATTTAGATCTTACTTAGCTGGAGCCAAGGTCATTATTTACACTGATCATGCTGCTTTAAAGTACTTGCTCACTAAGAAAGATGCTAAACCAAGACCAATAAGATGGATATTACTGCTCCAAGAATTGGATCTTGAAATAAAAGATAAAAAGGGAGTACAAAATTCTGTAGCCGATCATTTGTCTAGAATGCAATTCAAAGACAAACAGGATCTGCCCATTGACGACTTCCTGTGAGATGACACGCTCCTCAAGGTCACGGACTCCCACCCCTGGTATGCAAACATTGTCAACTTCATGGTCACAGGATATGTGCCACCGGGAGCAGACAAGAAGAAGCCCATCCAAGAGAGTAAGGTGCACCTATGGGATGAGCCATACCTGTACAGAGTCTGCAATGATGGAATGTTGAGGAGGTGCGTACCAATGAATGAAGCAATCAAGATCATTGAGAAATGCCATGGAGCAGAATATGGAGGCCATTATGGGGTATTCAGAACCTCGCAAAGATATGGCAAAGTGGATTCTTTTGGCCTACAATGTATAAACATGCACAAGACTATGTGAAGAGGTGTGCAAGATGCCAGAAACATGGAAATATCAACACCCGAGATGCAATGCCACTTACAAACAACCTTCATGTGGAGTTATTTGATGCATGGGGAATTGACTACATGGGTCCATTCCCCAAGTCTCAAGGTTGTGAGTACATCTTGGTGGCACTGGATTATGTGTCCAAATGGGTGGAAGCAATGCCTTGTGTTGGTATTTATTAACGCAGACAGATTAATCCGCAAGCGCACGGATACCGATGTAGCTTTCACCTAAGAGTATTCCAAGGTATCCATTTTCCACAGGGAACGCGAAGTCAACTAGAAACAAATCAAAAACGTCCATGGATAGGTGAGATATATATTTTTGGTGGGTAGAGAGTGGTTATCTAAAGTCAACTAGATGAAAAAGGATCAGACCTACTATACCAAACCTACATTGGAGCAACAGTACATTCCAACTCTCGAAAAGATGAGAAAGAGGTAGCTGGGGAAGGCTGCCAAAAAGCTCTACGCAACACCAACTCCGACATGATGAAATACGAAGACCAACAGAGCTGTCACCTCTGGGGCAACCACAACTAACCGTAAAAATTGGGCGCAAACTCAGGTAAACACTAGCCTAGACACCACGTTTACACCAATGAATACTACTCTAATCATGTACATTAACTAGACCACTCAATACGAGTGTAGATCCCATAAGCAAAGTAAAGAAAGAACTGAATTTAATTAAATAGAAAACTTAGAATTACTGACTGAAGAACCTGAAGATAAATCGATGAAGAATTGTCTCTGTAGAGGTATAAAGTTGAGGAAGATCCGACAGGCCGGTTCCTCCTCAGATCTCTTTCCTCTCCTCTCTCCCTATTTTCTAATTACAACTAGATGAACTAGAATTAGAACAACTAGAAAGACCCTACTACCTCTAATTTATGTAGAGAATATAAAGCTCCGGGGTGTAGAATACCTCCAAGAGGAGAGGGGGCCTGGGGCGTCCTTATATAGCCCAGGTGGAGTAGGGGGCAAGAAATTGCAACGTCATCGATCCGCGCCTCCATTTGATGCCCACCATCGGATCAAACTGACCTTGTACGGATGGCGGAGGATGTTACTTGGCCGTCAATTAATCTTCCAACCGACCTACGCAAAAAACAAGAGAAGAACCGGTCGTTTGACCCCCGAACCGGAGCAAAACCGAAGAAATAGTGCTCTGTCTGCGTTTACTGGGAAGAAATCAGCCTTCTTGGGTAGCTGGGCTGGCTGGTTTACACGGCCCACGTGCTCATGCGTGCTTCCGCGCAGCTGAAACAGCTGGAGGCCCACTTCCATGCTGACACCTGTCCCGACCGGCTCGTCCTTTTGCCCGCGCCCAGCGCGTGGACAAGCACTCGCTCACGGAGTCACCACGTGGCCACGCCCGGTTGGGTGCTGCGGACGCTGTCTCTCTAGGCTGGGACAGCTAGGCCCCGCTGGGCCATCCATATCGCTTGGACGCGGACGCCGTGGAGGGCCAGTGCTGGCTGCTCTGCTCCCGCACATGCGGTCGAGCGTGAGCGCTGCCTGGCCCCCATGTGCAGCGGCTGGCTGCTGTTGCCGTACGTCATTTTGGAAGTGCGGATGTCAGCATGACATCAGCACTTCCTTTTTAATTTGCGAAATTAATATCTTTTTATTCCAGCATCCAAAAATAGCAAGTAATATATCCGTTTCGATCAGCACGACGAGCTCTACACAATGGTGTAGTCCAATTCATCATTTGAGACATTTTTTCATGGTGATAATTTAAATTCTCTGCAAAACATTGAGAGATACAAAACTCGTGGAACTCGTCCGAAATAATCCTACAACTATACTTTATGATTTATTTTATATTATTTCATGCAATAGTTGATGATTATATTTGATATTTAATGACCGTCAACAAGTTCCCCCATACTTACTCTTTGCTTGTCCTCGAGTAAAGTCTGCAAAAGTAAACATGATCATAACATCTCGAGATATCTAGCTAACAAAAAGTTTATTCCAAAACATTCCTCACACAAGTGAGATTTGTGGCATTGGCTAACATATATCCTATGGAGGTTGAAAAGTGGAACAGCTCTCGAAGCGAAGTTATCTTTCTAAATTCTTATCTCAGCAACTTGGAGTTTTTAAAGTTTTTAGAAAAGAAAGGCATAGATCACTTATACTCCTCAAATGGTACTCTCAGTCGCTCAATGGTGTATGATTCCTCACCAAGGCATACTTCTAAAAAGCTTATTTGGAGTTTTAGGTGGAAAAATATAGCATATTTACCTTGCGTATGTTGTAAAGTCAAATCTCGGATCCAAGGAGGGAAATGTCATACTCTTAGATCAACATGTGAATGTGTGTGGAATATTTGGTGGCTAACCTAATTCTACTTTTGTTCCTTGTAGACAAATCTCTCTTTTTGAATTTTGAGGCTTATGTTGCAAGGACTGCATGGGCTAGCTCTCTCTCTCTTTTTTTTAGGCGGGCATCTGAGTACCCATTGTTTTATTTATTCGGACACTTATCAATTTTTACCTCTCAGGCGGGCATCTTTCTACCCATTGTTTTCTCTCACATCTCACACTTTTGCCTAGCCTCAGGCCCCTTCTCTGCAACTTGATTCTGTTGAGAGATAGTAACAAGAACTTGGAGCATCTATTTGGATAAATCTATCTAGAATAGTTTTGGTGTTCACTCCCAGTGTAGGAGTAGAACATTTTGAGGTGGATGAAAAGTATATTTTTGCGTACTTCCAGTGTAGAAGCAGCATATGTATATGGGTCTACGTGATCTTGATCTTAGGAGTATGATAAATCTTTCGAGGGTCAACAAGACTTGACAAAACTCAACACAAAGCAAGTAGCATGTGGAAGGTTTCTATCGTATAAGCATGTATATGGCTCTGGTAGGAATTTATCACCACTGAGGAGTATGTGACACTATAGTTTTTTTATTATTATTTTCAGAAGAAAATTCTCCAAGCACCTTGACCAGAATCAGTAGGATTTGTAAGCCAGAACTATTTCACACTCCACAACAACTCAGTCAATATGATTTTCCTACATGATATTTTCCCACAAGCATAAGTATGTATATGGAACATTCTTTATGCAAGGTTCTATCTCAAGTATGTTGTAAGCATGTCACCTTTCCAAGTTTAAATTTGAAAGTTTAAGCAAGTGCATAACAAGTGCAAAACTCAATAAACATATGAATAAGTCAGGAAAGATCAAACTGAGTTTTAGTAGTTTGTATGCAGACTCCTCCACTAGTTCATGATGTACTTCAGCGCATTCATGGTGCAGGTGTCACCTTCCCCCACACTTCTTCGAGACAATATCTGGCTTCTATTCATAGACAAAAAATGGTGAAAATAACAGGGACTCTTCTGGTGTGTAATACCAGAGAGTCAAAACCTACTAAATTAATGAACTAGCCTAAACTAGAAAGAACTAAGAACAAGACTGTATATATTTATTATTAATATTTATTTTCTTGTTTTTATTATTTTTATTTTTATTATTATTATTATATTATTATTATTATTATTATTATTTTAAATTGGATCACTAAATTGCAAAAATTCAATCAAGTCTACTTCTAAGTTTTCGGGTTCAAAAAATATTTTCAAACGTTGGCCATTTACCTTAAATATAGCACCTGAGTCATTTTGAATTGTGATGGCACCATGTGTTGATGTATCAATCACCTTGAATGGTCCTTCCCATTTGCTTCGAAGTTTTCCATGACCAAAGAGCTTTACTCTTGAATTGAAGAGCAGAACCTTGTCCCCAGGCTTGAAGCTCTTTATGCTTGATTCTCTTATCATGCCACCGCTTGGTTCTCTCTTTGTAAATCTTGGAGTTGTGGTAAGCCTTCTCTCTCCATTCTTCAAGCTCAGATATTTGCATTTGGTGATTCTTGCCAGCTAGATGGAGATCCATGTTCCATTTCTTGATTGCCCAATGAGCCCTGAATTCCAATTCCACAGGTAGATGGCATGTCTTTCCATATACAAGTTGATAGGATGTCATGCCTATGGGTGTCTTGTATGAAGTTCGGTATGCCCAAAGTGCATCATTAAGCTTGTATTTCCATTTCTTTCCTATCTCATCTACGGTCTTCTGCAGGGATATTCTTGATTTGCTTATTTGATATTTCAGCTTGACCGCTTGTTTAGGGATGGTACGGTGTTTCAACATTGTGCTTGCCTCCATTTTCTGCCAAGAACTGTTGGAACCTCTTATTGATGAAATGTGGTCCTCCATCACTTATGACCAATCTACGCATTCCAAAGCGTGGGAATATGACTTCATTGAACATCTTCTTGGAGTGCTTGGAATCGGCGGCTCGACATGGTAATGCTTCTACCCACTTGGACACATAGTCAACTGCCACCAAGATATATTCAGCATCTCCAGACTTTGGGAGTGGTCCCATGAAGTCAATCCCCCAGCAATCAAACAGTTTCACTTGGAGGTTATTCATGAGTGGCATAGCATCTCGAGTGTTAATGTTTCCATGCTTCTGACATCTGACACATCTCTTTACAAACTCCTTTGTATCTTGATACATTGTTGGCCAGAAAAATCCACTTTGCCAAATCTTAGCATGTGTACAGGAATGCTCCATAATGTCCTCCATAGGGTGATGAATGAATATTTCTATGATCTTCATACCTTCAACTATTGGGACACACCTCCGTAGCAACCCATCGGCACAATTCTATAAAGATATGGATCATCCCACATGTGGACACGACTTTCATACTTGAGTTTCCTCTTGTCTTCTCCAGGTGGTACATAACCTGCAACCATATAATTCACAATATTTGCGTACCAGGGATCGGAATCCGCTACCGCGAGGAGTGTGTCGTCCCTTAGATAGTCATTAATAGGTAATTCATGTGTGTCTTTATATTGAAGCCTAGACAAGTGGTCGGCTACCGAATTTTCTACTACTTTCTTATCTCTTATTTCTATATCAAACTCTTGGAGTAGAAGAATCCATCGGATTAACCTGAGGCTTAGCATCTTTCTTAGTGAGGAGGTATTTTAAAGCAGCATGGTCCGTATAAATTATCACCTTTGCTCCTACTAAGTAAGATCTAAACTTGTCTATTGCAAGGACAACTGCCAACAACTCTTTTTCAGTGGTAGCATAATTGAGTTGAGGCCCAGACAAGGTTTTAGCTAGCATAGGATATAGCATGATGTTTCTTATCTTTGGTTTGGCCTAAAACGGCACCAACCACAAAGTTGCTAGCATCACACATGATTTCAAAGGGAAGATTCCAATCAGGTGGTTGGATAACTGGAGCTGAAATGAGTGCCTTCTTGAGAATTTCAAAAGCTTCATAACACTCATTGTCGAAAAATGAAAGGTGCATCTTTGGCTAGAAGGCTAGTTAGGGGCCTAGCGATTTGAGAAAAGTTTTTGATGAAACACCTATAGAACCCTGCGTGGCCTAGAAAGCTGCGAATTCCTTTCACATTTGTGGGAGGTGGAAGTTGTTGAATAACTTCAATCTTTGCTTTGTCCACTTCTATCCCACGTTCGGACATTTTGTGCCCTAGCACTATTCCTTCCTGAACCATAAAATGACATTTTTCCCAGTTCAGGACTAAGTGCTTTTCTTCACACCGTTGTAAGACTTTGTCTAAATTCACTAGACAAGCATCCATGGTTTTTCAATAGACGGTAAAGTCATCCATGAACACCTCCATGATTTTCTCAATCATGTCAGAGAAAATAGACATCATGCACCGTTGGAAGGAAGCTGGAGCATTGCATAACCCCGAATGACATTCGTTGATAAGCGTAAGTTCCATACGGGCATGTGAAAGTGGTCTTACTTTGGTCATCGGGGTGGATCTGGGATTTGATGATATCCGGAATAACCATCGAGGAAACAAAAGAAAGAGTGCTTTGCAAGCCGTTCCAACATTTCATCAATGAAGGGTAACGGGAAGTGATCTTTCTTTGTAGCCTTGTTGAGTTTTCGGTAGTCAATGCACATCCGCCACCCAGTGACAATTCGTTGAGGGATGAGTTCATTCTTCTCATTCCTTACGACCGTCATTCCTTCCTTTCTTTGGCACAACTTGGACAGGGCTTACCCACTCACTATGAGGATAAATAATCCCAGCATGTAAGAGCCTGAGGACCTCTTTCTTAACAACCACTCGCATAGCGTTGTTAAGCCTCCGTTGTGGTTCCCTAGATGGTGAAGAATCAGGATCGATGGGAATACAATGTGTACAAAGGACGGGACTAATCCCTATGAGGTCTTGGAGTGAGTAGCCTATGGCCGCTTTATGTTCTTCTAGGACAGTGACAAGTTTATAAGTTTCTTCTTGAGAAAGCTTGTCACTTATGATAACAGGGGTTTCTCGATTATTGTTCAGAAAAACATATTTCAAGCCAGAAGGAAGTGGTTTTAGCTCAATTGAGGGTTGTGGTGGCACTTCTGCTTCGTCTAATTCAACAGGCTCTGCCAACTCTTCCTCTTCTTGAATAAAGTGTTCATCATCGAGAATTGGTTGGGCCATGTCTTCTAGAGATGCCATTAAGACCTCCTCAATTGGGTCTTCTTCGGGCTTGGGTTCTACTATTGCATTAGTTGAGCGTGCAAGCGAGATGGCAATAGGAGAACTTCCTAATTTTAGGTCTAAGATACCTTGCTTCGGTCGCTCTCGAAAGAGTGTCCCAAAAGGCACACCAATCAAGAGGGATGTGTCCCAGATGTCATAGATATGAAAATCTAGACGATATTCAGAACATCTTATTCGCAAAGGGATAGACCTTATGACCCCATAACTTTCTAGAGTAACTCCAGAAGGAATTCTTAGAAGCCTATGAGATGGGATAATGAACTCGTTGGGGCATAGTTGTTCGGCCAAAGCCTTTGAAATAATATTCATCCCAACGGTAGGACTATAGTGAGCCTCTATGGTGGTTCCCTTAAGGATGCAAGAGATGATGTCTGAGGGAGCAATAATTCAGCCTACCTCAGTGGATAACTCCGATTCTGCCAACCACTCATGACTCATGATGGCTGATAATCCTTTAATGTGTTCCTATAAGGAAAGGTTCATTATGTGGACCATCGTCATCCTCAGATGACAATGAATGTGCCAACGGCTTCACTTGAACAGGTAAATTCGAGGCGTTTCCAAAATCTTCAAAAAGACCATCCTCGATTTCAAAGGGGAACATGGAAGTATTGGGTTCATCATCTTCCAAAATGTGTTGGGTTCCCACAGTGGGAGGTTCTTCAACAACTAAATCATCAGAAGGATTTGAAGGAATTTCAGATTCAGTTGTGGCTACCTCTTTTTGCTGGTCGGGGCTTGGCTCGACTTTTTCTTCTTCTTTAGGAAATTCATCAAGAATGCCTGTGTAAGGGGGTGTTTTCTAGGATTTTCTCTAAAATAGCTTTCCCTTCACTAATGGTTTTGTGCGAGAATGAACCTCCAGAAGATAAGTTGAGATGTAGAGCAGCTTCCTTGCTAAGACCAAGTTGGAAGTGGCTAAGAAGCACGTTGTCAGGCAAGGAAAGGGTTGGACCGGTATTGATAAGATTTATGAATCTAGCCCAGGCTGCTCCTATGGTCTCCTTCTCCTTTTGTTTAAAGGTAAGAATTTCTATTCGAAGAGCGGCGATCTTGGAAGTTGGGAAGAAAGTAAGACAAAATTTGTCCCGAAGTTTTTCCCAATTTCCATCTACACTTCTAACGTTATGATCATACCAATGTCTCACCCTCTCAGAAAGAGAGAACAGAAACAATATCCATTTCAAGGTCTCATGTGTCATGCCAGAAATAGTCAAGCAAGCACATAATTGCTCAAATTCTCTAAGGTGAGTGTAGGGATTTTCGTCTTCTAATCCGGAGAAGGGTTGCTCCCGAACCATGGCTATGAAACCAGGGCGAATATAAAAGCCATCCATAAGAATAGGATGTGATGATAGTGGTGGCTCTAGTAATTCACCCTTTAGAGTGGAAAATTAGTAAATGGGTGTGAAATCCATGTGGTAAAGATGGTGGTAAAAAAAGAAAATAAAAGATACACGAACAAACTTGGTTCGATACCAGAATAGCTACCGTTCCCCGACAACGGCGACAGAAAGCTTGTTGGTATTTATTAACGCAGATAGATTAATCTGCAAGCGCACAGATACCGTTGTAGCTTTCACCTAAGAGTATTCCAAGGTATCGATTTTTCACGGGGAACGCGAAGTGAACTAGAAACAAATCAAGAACGTCCAAGGATAGGTGAGATATATATTTTTGATGGGTAGAGAGGGGTTATCTAAAGTCAACTAGATGAAAAAGGATCAGACCTACTATACTAAACCTACTTTGGAGCAATAGTACCTTTCCAACTCTCAAAAAGATGAGAACGAAGTAGCTGGGGAAGGCTGCCAAAAAGCTCTACGAAACACCAACTCCGACGTGGTGGAATACGAAGATCAACAGAACTGTCACCTCTGGGGCTACCACAACTAACCGTAAGAATTGGGCGCAAACTCAGGTAAACACTAACCTAGACACCATGTCTACACCAATGAATACTACTCTAATCATGTACATTAACTAGAGCATTCAATACGAGCGGAGATCCCATAAGCAAAGTAAAGAAAGAACTGAATTTAATTAAAAAGAAAACTTAGAATTACCGACTGAAGAACCTGAAGATGAATCGGTGAAGAATTATCTCCATAGAGGTACAAAGTTAAGGAAGAGCCGACAGGCCGGCTCCTTCTCAGATCTCTCTCCTCTTCTCTCTCCCTATTTTCTAATTACAACTAGATGAACTAGAACTAGAACAACTAGAGAGACCCTACTAGACCTAATTTATATAGAGAATATGAAGCTCCGGGGTGTAGAATGTCTCCAAGAGGGGGCCTGGGGCGTCCTTATATAGCCCAGGTGGAGTAGGGGGCAAGAAATTGCCACTGTCATCGATCCTCGCCTCCATTTGATGCCCACCATCGGATCAAACCGACCTGGTACGGATGGTGGAGGATGTTACTTGGTCGCCAATTAATCTCCCAACCGACCTGCGCAGAAAACCGGAGAAGAACCGGTCATTTGACCCCCGAACCGGAGCAAAACCAAAGAAATAGTGTTCTATCTGCGTTTACTGGGAAGAAATCAGCCTTCTTGGGCAGCTGGGCTGGCTGGTTTACACGGCCCACGTGCACCTGCGTGCTTCCGCGCAGCTGAACCAGCTGGAGGCCCACTTCCGCACTGACACCTATCCTGACCGGCTCGTCCTTCCACCCGCGCCCGCGCGTGGACGAGCGCTCGCTCACGGAGTCACCACGTGGCCACGCCCGATTGGGTGCTGCGGACGCTGTCTCCCTAGGCTGGGACAGCTAGGCCCCGCTGGGCCATCCGTGTCGCTTGGACGCGCACGGCGTGGAGGGCCGGTGCTGGCTGCTCCGCTCCCACAACATGCGGTCGAGCATGAGCGCTGCCTGGGCCCCATGTCCTAGCGGCTGGCTGCTGTTGCCGTAGGTCATTTTGGGAGTGCTGATGTTGGCATGACATCAGCACTTCCTTTTTAATTTGCGAAATTAATATCTTTTTATTCCAGCATCCAAAAATAGCATGTAATATATCCGTTTCGATCAGCGCGACGAGCTCTACACAATGGTGTAGTCCAAATCATCATTTGAGACATTTTTTCATGGTGATAATTTAAATTCCCTGCAAAACAGTGAGAGATACAAAACTCACGGAACTCGTCAAAAATAATCCTACAACTATACTTTATGATTTATTTTATATTATTTCATGCAATAGTTGATGATTATATTTGGTATTTAATGACCGTCAACACCTTGCACAACCGCAGACGCTTCACATTCAAAAAGGATGTTTAAAGAAATCATATTCCCAAGATTTGGCACTCCAAAACTAGTCATAAGTGATGGAGGATCTCACTTCATAGATAGAAGCTTCTGACGTTTCCTGGCAGACATGGGAATAAAGCATAACATTGCAACTCCATAGCATCCCCAAACAAGTGGCCAAGCGGAGACATCCAATAAGCAAATCAAGAACATCCTACAAAAGATAGTCAATGAGATGGGGACAGCTTAGAAGAGCAAACTACCGGATGCACTCTGGGCATACAGGACTGTATATAAGACCCCGATTGGTATGTCACCATACCAACTTGTATATGGGAAGACATGCCATCTGCCGGTAGAGCTAGAGCACAGAGCACACTGGGCAATCAAATAATGGAACATGGATTTTCCCTCTGCTGGAAGGAATAGAAAAATACAGATCTCTGAACTTGAGGAATGGAGAGAGAAAGCGTATCACAATGCCAGGATCTATAAAGAGAGAACCAAAAGATGGCATGACAAGAGGATCAAGCCTAAGGAATTCCATCCCGAAGACAAAGTCCTCATGTTCAACTCAAGGGTCAAGCTATTTGGCCATGGAAAGCTACGGAGCAAATGGGAAGGACCATACCTGATAATCAATGCAGTAATGCATGGAGCCGTCACGCTTCAAGACGACGACAACAACATCTTTAAGGCAAATGGTCATCGTCTTAAAGTTTTTCATGAACATGCACCACTAGAAAAGAAATTGACATGGTAGAATTTATCCTTAATAATGCATTAACATGATTAAAATCTACATGTCTTACTTTCTTTTTCATTTTTTTGTATAGGTTGATCATTAGATAGGTGTCAATTACCTAGAAATCCTTCCTTCCAAAACCTTGGGTCCACAAAACCCCCAATTAGAAGTGGAGAGCCAAAATTCGGTGACCAATTGGACCCAAATTAGGCCAAGTCATATAATTTTCAGAAACAAAGAATCTGGTCACGCTGGGCCATCCAAACCCAGGTCGGGTGACCCACACTTGGCACGATTCAAAATTTTGGAAAATGGGATAACGTTCAGGAGGATTTGTAGGTGACGTGGCAAAAATTTAGGCAAAAAGTATGAGTCGGCCGACCCGTACTTTTCACCCTTTGAACTTGTCACATCTAGGGCAGCACTTGGGGAGCACATATGCAAGTTTTCGTGGCCAGGTGACTCAAATAGGGGGGTCGCCCGACCCATCCGAACCCCCTGTTGTGACCCAGACGCTTCAGAACGTTGTGCCAACGTTCCCCCGACTCTCCCTCATGAATTTGGAGGAAGAGAACGTTGGCACATGTCTTTTTAACCCCTTCTTCTCCTTCTTCTTCCTTCCACCTCCATCTCTCACACTTTCAGCACTCTCCTTTCACCTTGAGCCATTAGTGAGATCCACCATGGCCCCCACCAGCAAGAACGCATCGTTCCCACTGGACAAGGCACTTCCAAGCCCCATAGGTCAATGACCAAGAGCATAGAGAGAGTATTGGCCGTCGACGTGCTGGAGGTGGAGTCTGTGAACTCTATGCTGCCAACAGGAGGGCCACCGGTGGTAAGGCCAGGGTTGCCCGACCCAAGGAGGGGTCAGCCGACCACCCCAAGGTAAGCCTGCTATTGGGGCTAAGGCCGCCCCTAAACCCGTCCTTGCCCCGTTATTTATTAGATAATTTATTAACCCGACCTGACCCGAAATTGTAGCTCACCAACTATTGGCGCTTCTTAGCACCAGCAGAAAAGTCTGCAACGCACTGAAGTACCAGTTGTAGCCTTCACCCGGAAGTATTCAGGGTATCGTAATTTCCCAGAGGAACGGTCTTTGTACTTAGTCTCTTAAACTAGTTTACTCAGAAGAGACGAAAGGGATAGCTTGGGTAGAGAGGTTCTTCTAAGGTCAAACGCATATAAGCAATGGAAACTTCCCCACTACTTGCTTGCTTCAGGCCCACTGACGCACCTGGCCTGCCAGGCGATACCAGTATCAGCGCTATTGCACATCTGAACATGGGGGATGCTGGTACGAGTGGACAGGGCTGTCACCACCTGCCACCTACCCCTCTGCCTGTGGGCGTGCGCAACATACAAAGGTAGACTCCGACCTAGACACCACTTCTATGAAGGCGACTACTACTCTAGCGGCGTACAGGAACATCCGTCTCTATCAGGAGTCCTCTTACTAGAGCATCCGTCCAAAGGACGAACGATGATCCCACAAACAAGTAGCTTTATGGAAGTAACATGCTTAATGAATCAAACCAAAGTTGAACACGAACTTCTTACTTCAAGTAGCAAGACGATCGTAGAGGTACAAGTTGGATCGAGAGCCGACAAGCTCGGCACTTCGTCCACCCGGAGGCAGAACTGCTTCGACTCCGCTCTTTCTCCAGCTCTTGTCCCTCTCTCACTCCCTATACTAAATTAGCTATAAGCTAATGGAATGGAGCTTGCTCTTCCTCTCTATATTGTGACCTCTTGTGTTGGTGAATCCCTTCATTGATAGAGGAGGCCTCCTTTTATAGCTTGAGAGGAGGGGGTTCTATGCAAAAGGATCATCCCCATATGGAAGGACCCAAACCGACCTCTAAAGGGCAGTTTCCACTTTCCATCTGTGTTGATCGTAGGTGGGACCATCCTTGGGGAACCGTCCCTACAACCGCCAGAAGAAAACTGGGCCCGAGAGGGCCCCACCAGGGGGCGGCCGCCCCCAGGACCGATCAGTCCCCTGGTAGGGCCCGTTCGGCCACCGCCTTCGCGTGGTTGGTTCTCCTCTGGGCCTAGACCTCTCCTATGGTTACGAATGGGCCCAGATTTGTAATAAAGGTGGGCTTCTTTGTTATTCTTGGTTGTGCATTCTCTGAATTCACATTTCTCCTTTACGCTTTCCAATTGGTGTTGTGCACTTCCACTTGTTTCACCATAAATCCTGCAAAAACATAAACACTAGGGGTACAAGTTGAACTCTGTTAATAGCATATGTCTATGTGTTAAAGTATGATAGTTTCTCTCCCTTTAGGCATAAGTTGGTGGTTAAAAATGATCTATAAGGACCGCCAACAACACCCCCAAGCTTAACCTTTGCTCATCCTGAGCAAATAGCTAAGTATGGTTATTGATCAGGAGTTGCTACAATGTCGATCATATTTCAAATGTACCAAGTTTATAACAAAGTTTTCCACCGTAATTTGATTAAATCAGCATGCTATCCACCCTGCTATTATCTTGAAACAAATGGGACCTTTTAGCCATATCAAGTCTTGGGTGATTGCAAGACTGAACAGATTCATAGATATTGCTTATCATTCATCCCAAGATGAACCATCTTTCAGGAGGTTTTGAAAATTTTTGCAAAGAAATGTAAGTTCCTCAAATGATTCTCTCGATTGCTCAAAGTGTATGAATACCTCACCAAAGGCATTGTAATGTTGCCTTTCATATCCTACCACTAAGGCTTATGAGTGGAGTTTTGGGCAGGTATAAAGGTGGGTATACTTGCATCACATATATTGCTAAGTCAAAAACCTGAACCACAAGGAGATACAAGTCATAGACTTTGATTGAGATGTGCAAGTGTGTGGAGTATGAAGATGGTGGAATTCTAATTTCTAAATATTTTGGCACTCCATGCATCATGAATTTCTCCTCTATTGGATGGAATGAAACCTTTTTGAGGGATATGGGCTATAAGATCATATATCCATATGATTATTTTTTTTCTTCTTCTTCTTCTTTTTTTGAACGGGTACCTTTTTTTCCTATTTGTTTATTGTGCCCCTTGGCATGTTTTTTTAAGCATAACCCATATCTCTTGTTAGTATTTGAAGAACTTTGGCTAGAGAGATGTCATGATGGAATGCGAGGAGTAATTATATGGTGAAAAATGAATGCGCGGCTTCTCAGGGTAAGAGTCGGCATTTTTATTTGGTGGATAACAAATGCGCGGCTCTCAAGGTAAGAGTCGGCATTTTTATTTGGTTGAAGAGTGCGCAACTCTCAGGATAAGAGTTGGCATATTTTTGGTGGATGGATGGGTGCATGTTGTGCGCAACTCTCGGGGTGAGAGTTGGCTTTATTTGGTGGGTGCATGTGAATCTCAATCATGGGTGCATGACCATAATCTCACTTAGGTCACAACAATTTGACCTAACTCAATGTTCCACAAGCAGCATATGACTAAAAGGTTTGCATAATTGAAACATGTCATATGACCTTGGTAGGTATTTTATAATCATTGAGGAACTTTTGTTTTTGAAAGTTTTCGAAAATAAAACTCCGGATGTGAAGTTTCACTCAGAACAAAGTCATAGCGTAGCCCATGTCACCATATCATATCAGGCAATAACTTAGACAAGATTAAGCATGTGCAACCCATTAGTCCAAGTTTTTAGGATGAGACATTTTTAGCTGATAAACCCAAACCTTAGAGAAAGCTCGATTATAAAATGGGTACAGGTGAAACATAAGACAGAGCAACTGTTCATCATTTCAACAAGGGTAGAAACTAACACATCTTAACACATATGAGAGAGGAGAACATATCTCACTGTTTTTTAAGTTGGAGAATTTTAAAAAGAAATGTGAGATACAAGTTACCTTTGTGGGAGCCCTCCCCCAAGCTTGCTTTTGACTTACCAATGTGGTTCACCTGGGGGTGCCACTAATTGGTGGTGCCTCAGCTTGATGTGCAGTTCGTGGCCTCTCTTGAGCGTGCTAGGAAGCTCCCCCCAAGCTTGTTTTTATGGTGGTATTGAGATAACAAGACAACAAAACTTGGGGTTGAAAGATAAATTACTCTTTTTCTTCAAGATTTTATTTATCATTATATTTTTTCTTTTCAAGGTTCACCTAAGAAATTCTTGTCTCTGCTGTCATCTCAAAGACTTACCCTCATGGAGTTGATAAATTTCTGCAAGGGGTTAGTCCATAAGATTAACCAAAATCTATACTAGCAGCTTTGGTTCCAAGATCAAACTAGACATCATGTCTAATTTGTCAAGGTAGGCTTAAGAATCTAAGCACCATGCTTACATTAAAAATCCTATAGAGGCATGATCTCACATCCCAGCTTCAAATTAAACACCGTGCTTAGTTAAAAAGATGTAGGACTAACACTTCCAAACCAAAACTTACTAGCATAGAGGAAAGAAATATGACAAGATAACCAAGAATCATTCAACGGATACAGATTTTTGAACAAAGGAACCTAGTCAAAAGTTTGCTCAGCCAATCTATTCAAACTCAAACAAGGCTAGGCTAAGAGAGCAAAGGAAGACATGCCTTGCTTCATCTCCAACATGAATTTCTTCCATTATTCATGATAACAACTCAAAGTTCATTAATCAAAATGCAACACCATGTCACAATTTTGATTAAAAAAGGATAGTTTAACCTAAGCACCATGCTTAAATTAAAAAGCCTATGGATGTACCACAAGTGTACTCATGTGAATACACCCAAACTCAGAGCATATGGCATGAACAGAGGAAGAGCATGATATTATATTTTCATGGAGACAAATATGAGTGAATGAGTTGGTCAACATTACCTTGACATACCTAAATATGTGTACCAACAGCATGTATGGATGAAGTATCAGAGTTGTCTGCTGCGGTGGCTCGGTTTCCATCTCAGGTGACTACCAAGGCGTGGGTTGGAGTCCATCACTTTTAGTGCCATGTCGTCATATAGCAAGTCATTTATTGGTAACTCCTACATATTAGTGACTTGCATACACGACAAATGTAGGAGGAACAACTCATGCAAGCTTCTAACTAAAAGGAATATTGCGACCATGACTCCCCTTTGTTGTGTTTTTTTAGAATCTTTAAACAAAGTGTGATCCAAGATATGCATGGAGTCATGGTTGGTCAAAGGAGTGAGAGAGGTGTTGCACAAACCACCATTGAAGATGAAGGAGATTTATGGAAGTCATGTGTCCTATCCTTATTGCGTGATGAGTCACTCGGTGTTGTGCAACGTGCAAGGGAGATCTTGAAGGTGTGTTAGGTATGCTTGAGAGATCTCCCCCACACTTATTCTTGTACATAGGAGTGCATCAAGCTTTTGTAGTTGATGTCGTTCCATGTTGTCAAGCATCATATGACCCGAGTTCCTCTTAATCTTTCCTGAAATGGTTAGCGACATCCCCGAAGGTGCATACTAACTTGACAACATGCCCTCACCATTTAAAGAAGATATATATATTTGAAAATAACAATAGTAATAATAATAATAAATATATATATTTTTAAGGATAATCCGGGGTATCTCTCGGCAGTGTTTAAGTTATGGCCTTAAGCTTGACCGTGGGAACTTCTTCTTACAGCAATCAATGGTGGTGTAGTTCCCAGCTTTACCACCAATCATAGGCATTAATATTCAAGTTGCAAGGTACGCACCATCGTACTACTATGGGATTTGCAATATTCATGACAAACATAAGCATTCACAACCATTCTCTCAAAAAGTTGAGCAACTAGAATCAAGAGATGGTTGCGAGATCCTCGTAGAAGCATGTGGTCCAAAGTGAAACAAACTCTGGAGACCTTGAGCATAAATGTGAGGGACCTCAAAACCATGTTTGTTAGTGGGCCCCTTCTTGGCTCTAGAGTTGTTGCTTCGGGCATGTCCGTGGCATGGAAGTTTTCATTCTCAAAAGATATATCATGGAGGATGATCACTAAACCTTGACCATTAGCGAGAACAATGTTCTTGATGGCCGGAGGGACATGCATCTTGTTCGAGCAAGGGCGCAGGAGAAGGATTCGCATACTCGAACAAGTAGCTTTGCTTCGCCTTTAGGTTTTTGAGCAAGTGCTATGGCTGGCAGAAGCAAAACTTTCAAACTTCTCATCGGGGCTCCCTTCTTTTTTTTATATATATAAATGAGATTTTCAAGAGGGTGCCCTATGAGAAGATCAAAATCGAGGATAGCATAGATGAGAAAATATAAGAAACTTCGGTTCCGTTAATTTCCAATGGCACTACCCTAACAATCCCACAAAACTCAAAGATGAGTCCGGATGGACTTCTGAAAAGTTTGTCGATCAGGACTGGTGGCATATCGCCCTAAAAGGGTTTCCGCTGGAATTGAAAGTAGTCCCAACTGTGAGGTTGTGTAGGGCTTTCACAGAAGTCCCCTTTAATGAGCAAGACATGGTTGTGGGAGGTGAAAGAATCTGAATTTCTTCAGAAGAACGTTTCACTTCCAACAAGCAACAACCATACTTTCGATGACTCCGCATTAGGGGAGACTTCCTAAGAAATGTCAGAATTTTGTGCCAAGAAATGTTTCGAAGTTCTGCCATAATCCTCGAATTTTGATAGCAAACTCCAAAGGATAAAACATTCCTTCCTTCAGTGTTCGTGGTTCGCGCGAGGGCTCAACAGACGAATCGAAGGGTGGCAAGGGAAAGGATTCGACTGCTGAGGGCTCTTCAGAACTTGACATGCCCTTGTATGGAGGGGTTTGGGTACGATGACAGGAAAAGCGTGCTTCTCTAGGATGTAAACAAGGATTTTCCTCTATTCCGTCATGGTTTTTATGAAAACGGCCCTCTAACGGTTATGTCAAAGCATAGGGCAGCATCTATGTCTAGATCCGAACAAAGGATATGCAAAAGCAGATTATTGGATAAAGACAAGTCTAGGTCAGCATGTATAAACATTGTAAACCTGGCCTAGGCTGTACCTAAGGACCCCTTCTCATTTTGCTCAAAGTCAAGGTTTGCCCTTGGTAGAGCGGCGATACGAGACATGCGTAAGAATGCAAGATAAAACTTGATCTTAAGTTCATCCCATTCTCTATTCGCACTTTCTATGGCATCAGTGTACCGTTGTTTTGCCTCCCCTTGAGGGAGAACAAAAATAACTTCCACTTAAGAATTTCTTGTGTCATGCCAGGAATGCTTAAGCATGAACACAATTCCTCGAATTTTTGCAAGTGGTCAAAAGAATTTTCATTGCTGTGACCAAAGAAGGGTTTTGTCCGAACCATAGCTTTGAATCTTGGGTGGAGTTCATAACTGGATGGAAATTTTGGTTTTGAAAAAGAATGTGGTTCAAAGAACTCCCACTTTGAAGTAGAAGAATTTTAAATTTGGAGCTGGCTTCATGGTGAAAGGATCGAATAAAAAGGAATATTTTGTTTTTATAAAAAGAAAAGATAAAAGATTTTTTTTGACAAAACACAAGGATACACGGGTGAACTAGGTTCGGAGATAAATACAACAACCGTTCCCCGCAATGCCACTAGAACGCTTGTTGGCGCTTCTTAGCGCCAGCAGAAAAGTACCGCAAGCGCACGGAAGTACCGTTGTAGCCTTCACCCGGAAGTATTCAGGGTATCGTAATTCCCAGAGGAATGGTCTTTGTACTTAGTCTCTTAAACTAGTTTACTCAGAAGAGACAGAAGGGATAGCTTGGGTAGAGAGGTTCTGTGACAGAACCTCCTAAGCTATATGGCCCACATGCACCTGTCGTCGTCCCAAAGACCTCCGACAGCCGTGCAGGTGACCCGTATAACCTAAAAGGGTCTGCCGGGTTTACGAGTAAACCTGTTTCCTCCGAACAGGATCTTAATTGCGAAGAAATTGCAGAGTACAACATTTCATACATTTTTTACAACTCAGAGTACAAGAGCGGAAGACTTAAAATATTACATAGGATTACAAACCCGTGTTCTTAATTAAACATTAAGTACAATTATTACAAACCAAAATATGAGTAGTGGCAGTAGGTAAGTAGCTTATACAACACTTATATTACATAACATCCCTGCCCAGGGATCAAATACTCACTCACTATCACTATCCTCCTGGACCACTTCCTCGAACACCGTCATACATCAAGGTCCAACGCAGACCTTGGGTTGCTGATTGCCTGCAACATGGGGTTAACAAATCCTGAGTACAAGGGGTACTCCGCAAGACTTACCCGACTAAAAATTGGGAAGAAGACTCAGGAATGCAGGCTAAGGGGAATCAAGGAGAGGCTTTAGCAAGAATCAAAGAGTTTTGCAGAAAAGCACTCTAAGTCAGCTTAAAACTCAATCCTGAATCTAGATTGATTCATTAAGATAATCTCAATATTCACCCATTTCCCATATCTTTCACCTAGTTCCGAACCACTCTTCGCTGTAAGTCAGTGGATCAAGTCTCCATTGACCGAGGAGCAACGACGATTCGAATCGATTAAGTACCCAGCTGGGGATCCCTATCCACACTGCATATGTAGCACCTAAGCTTGCATATGCCAACCCCGCCTACCACGGCTTTTCCAAAACTTAAACCGGTCCTGCGCCACCCTGAGAGCACAGTACTCCTCTCGTCTCCAGGCATGACGGCCACGAGGGTACACGCTACTCTCGCCATCTCTCCACTCGCAGTGCGTGGTTGTCGGTTCAAGTAGAGGAGCGACCGGAGTCAGAGGCTTTCCGTAGTATGTGGCTAGTTGCAAAGTCTCGATCCAGCAGGCCGACAACGAATGGTCCCTAATGGATTCCATTTCGTTTTCTTAATAGACAATTAGAGACACTACATTGAGATTCCTTTCTCAATGCAAGTCTGCTGCCCTGTCAAATAATTACAATAGTACATAATTGTATACCCCAATCATACAAAATATCTTTTTCATAAAAGCTTAACTATTAAGCGAGGCTAAGCATTTTATAAACATTTGCCTTTAAATCAGGTTTCAAGGATAATATATCAAGTCAGGTAAATGCAGTAAGTAGGTGACAATCAACTCCTATCAACCCAATGCAGCAATTTAACTCAAGGCGATAAAAATTTATATAACATAAGGAGGGGCTAATGCACCGGGGCTTGCCTTGTTGCACGGCGAGGGACGGATCAGGATCAGAACCGCAAATATCAAAACCACCGAAAACTCCTGGGGCTTCGTCAGCGGTGACTTGCTCGACTCTTACTTCCTCGTCTTCGGTCACTATACGTGATAATGATGTATGCTTAATGATGGTGCAAATATCGTGATTAACAAATAACAAGTATTAATTTAATAACCTTGAGTACAACTTTCCTTCACGGTAAAGTTGAAATAAAGATCTCACCTAACAGTGTTATTGTTGCATAATTAATTCATTAATTATTTTTAAGTCATTGAAAGCCGCAACTAACACGACTTTCAACACTAAGGTAAGTGCTTAGGACCAGTTAGGGTTTGCTGATCCTAAGTCTTCACACAATCCCAAAATATCACAAAAACCCTAAGTGATTAATACTACTCATCATTTTTATTTAATTACTTAATTAGGAATAAATTACAAATAATAAAACTTTATCTAACTGAGCTACAAATTTTTGTAGAGGTAGCTCACTGGTCAAAATAGCTACCCAATTAATTTCATAATTTTTGGATTTATATTTTGAGCTATAAAAATCGTAGAAATGCTATTTATTAATTAAAATATGTATTTTTACAGTCTACAGAAAGTGCTCAAAATACAAGTTTCATATTTTTCATAAATTCTTCATATCACAGAGAGCTTATGTAATTTATTTCGTAATTTTTGGAGCTGTAGATTAATTCCCACAAAAATCACAAATGCAGAGACTATTCATATTCAGGAAAAATAAAAAATACATCTCTGTATATGTGGCCGAGGGTATTGGGCCGGCCCGATTGGGCCCAGCCCAACAGAGCCAGCTTCTGGCCAGCTTGGCCCAGCCCCGAAGCAGGCCGGCCTACTATGGCCTGGCTAGGCCCAATCGGGGCCTTCTCCCTTCTTCCTCCCTATGCTCGACTCGAGCAGAGTCAGAGCAGGGGCGCGCGGGGCGCTGGCCACGGCGGCTTGCCGCCGGGAACATCTCCGGCGAGGAAGAGCCTTCCCGCGACTCCTCTGAACCTTCGCACACCTACCAAGGGTCTCGGATCACCGACTAGGGTTCCGGGTTGCTCGCAGCAGCGTTCATGGCGGATTGGAGGCGCCGTGCTTGACGGCGAGCGGCGTTCCAATCGATTTGCTCCGGTAGGGTTTAAAAACATAGGTTTATGAGGTTAAGGGCCTCACCAAGAACCTCGTGCTCGCTCTAGATGGGTCGGAAGCAGCTCGGACGCGACCAGTTGACGCAGTCCGCGGCCTCGGCGGCGAACTCCGGCGACAAAGCTCCCGTTCCGGTGATCCCTAAGCATCAAACAAGAAATAGTCTAAAGCATGAACTTCAGAGTGACGAGGCGGGCTCGAAACAAGTAACACATGGGCGCAAAGCTCACTGGTGCGAGCTGGGCACGTCGAGGTGGAGCTCGGCGGTGCCGCGGCCGGCAACGAGGAAGAAACAGCCGCGCCGGCGAACCCGACCACGAAAGGATGCAAGAACCAACTCAAACAAATGGCAAGGAGGTGGCAAACTTAACTACAAGATGGAGATAGTGGATGCCAAATGACGACGATGATTTTCGACAACAACAGAGACGGCGGACGGAGAGCAGAGGAGAGGGAAAAGAAGAACGGCGACGTCGTCTTCGTGTCTAGAAGAGGAAAAGATGAACTCCGAGGCCGCCACGTCGATGAAGAGCGTGGCCACGTTGCTGGTTACGTGCCTGTGCATGCTGCGACGCCAAGGGCGGCGGCGGCCGAAGCAGGCAGGCAGCACGGTGGCGATTCCCTGTTCTCCGGTTACTGTAGCAGTAGTTATGCAGTTTTTGAATTTTACAAATTACTTTCAATTCTATGTAACAACGTGAAAAATGGTCAAAATAAGAATTGTACAAAATTCCATTCTGAACAACTTTCGTATTTTAAGTATTTTCAGATTTCAAATATTTTTGAAATTATAGAAAAGGGGGTAAATGGCCCTTTTTCAATTCAGTTAAAATCTCAAATTTTTATTGAACAAGTTCAAAATCTATGAACATCAAAGTTGTTCCACTCAGAGAGCTTTACAACTTTTGTTTAAAGACCAACTTCAGATTCCATATAATTTTTGAATTGAAGTTTTGAATTCAAATTTGAATATAGTAATTCAAGTTTAATTTGAATTTCCAAATGAAAACTTGAAAAACTTTGAATACCAAAGTTGCTCTATTTAATAAGAGCCACAACTTTGCTTTTGGGACCAAAGTCCAATTCTACTTAGTTTGGAAACTAGATTTTTAGTCCGATTTAGGGCTTAAAAATTAAATTGCTAGTAAAAGCCACTCTATTGCCCTGAGCACAAGCCTTTAGAGAAAAGTAAACTTATTCTAGTTGATGCAGGTCAAGATTGACAAAATTTCATACATGCTGTGCAATGCTCATGATGACATGCTCAGTTTTTAAATGTTCCGTAACACAGGAGTGTTACAGTCCTTCCTCCTTAAAGAAATCTCGTCCCGAGATTTAGTACGCTAAAAACCCTGGGTTAAGTAGTGGAAAAGAAAATGTCTCCCACAAACACACTTCTTTTCATACTATGGAACAGGTGGGGAAGTTGTATTTTACAAAACAGAAGAAATAGATTAGACTACAGGGAAGCATAGAACTCTGGGAAATTTTCAGATAGAAAATCCTCGGATTCCCAGGTAGCCTCTTCTTCAGAGTGCTGACTCCACTGAACCTTATACCACTTCGTGGTCGTCCTTCGTGTGACTCGATCTCTTTGATCCAAGACTCTGATCGGGTACTCTGGATAGGTCAAGTCTGACTTAAGTTCTACCCCTTCCAGATCGATGATTCGATCAGGCACTCGAAGACATTTCTTCAACTGTGACACATGAAACACATTGTGAACTTCTGACAATTGCTCAGGTAATTTTAGCTTATACGCTACAGGTCCACATCTCTGTACGATTTGGAATGGGCCAATGTAGCGCGGGGATAACTTTCCCTTAACTCCAAAACGACTGACTCCCTTCATAGGTGAGACTTTCAGATATACATATTCTCCTACTTCGAATGCTAGAGGTCGACGTCTTTTGTCAGCATAACTTTTTTGGCGAGATTGGGCCGCTTTCAGATTAGCTTGAATAATTCGAACTTTCTCTTCGGCTTCTTTAACCATGTCGACTCCAAAGAACCATCGTTCCCCAGGTTCGGACCAATTCAACGGAGTTCTACATCTGCGACCATATACTGCTTCGAATGGTGCCATTTTGATGCTTTCCTGATAGCTGTTATTATATGAAAATTCTATCAAGGGCAAACATTCATCCCAACTAGTCGAATAATTGAGAACACAAGCTCTCAACATATCCTCGAGAATCTGATTGACTCTCTCCGTTTGACCCCCAGTCTGAGGATGATAAGCAGTACTGTGCAGAAGCTATTTCCAAAAATTGGAGACAAACTGTGTACCTCTGTCAGATACAATAGTTTTTGGCACCCCGTGAATTTTCATAATGTTATTAATGTATAAGCTGCCATACTTTGCCGCGGGGTACGCAAGCTTAACAGGTAGGAAGTGGGCTTGTTTAGTAAGGCGATCTACAATAACCCAAATGGAATCAAACCCTCGGGATGTCTTGGGCAAACCCACTATAAAGTCCATACTAATGTCCTCCCACTTGCCTCCAGGAATAGGCAGAGGGTTGAGTTCACCTGCTGATTTCATATGCACTGCTTTTACTCTCTGGCAGGTGTCACACTCGGCAACATATTGGGCAATCTCGATCTTCATTTTGGTCCACCAGAATCTCTGTTTCAGGTCCTGATACATCTTGTTAAGTGCGCTTCATCAAGGATTTTTCGACGTAACTCAGGAACCTTTGGAACTACTAGGCGATTCTTGAACCATACGACACCATCATCATCAATTCAGAAGCAGTCGGCTTTTCTAGCTAAAACTTTTTCCTTGATGTGTTTAATACCTTTATTCTTTTTCTGGGCAGCAATAATCTCTTCTCGGATAATCGACTCAATACTAAGGTTGGTTAAACTGCCTCGTTGATCCATTTCAATGTTTAACTTTTCAAGCTCATAACACAAAGAAAGGTCTAACGGCCTCACTGTCAGACAATGGCAGTGAGCCTTTCTACTAAGTGCATCGGCAACCACGTTTGCCTTACCCGGATGGTAGTGTACTTCCAGATCATAGTCTTTATCAGTTCAAGCCATCTTCTTTGCCTCATATTTAACTCAGATTGAGTGAAAATATACTTCAAACTCTTGTGATCTCTGTATATATGACAAGTGTTGCCCAGCAAATAATGACGCCAGATCTTTATAGCGTGAACAACAGCGGCTAATTCCAAATCATGAGTTGGATAGTGCTCTTCATGTCGCTTCAGCTGACGAGATGCATATGCAATGACTCGGCCTTCTTGCATCAGCACGCAACCAATACCAATACCTGAGGCATCGCAATACACATCGAACGGCTTCTCGATGTCAGGCTGAGCTAAGACAGGAGCAGTGGTCAAGAGTTTCTTTAGAGTTTGGAAAGCTTCTTCACATTCAGCTGACCATTTGAACTTCACATCATTCTTAAGCAACTTAGTGATTGGCTTAGCTATCTTAGAGAAGTTGGGGATGAACCGACGATAGTATCCTGACATTCCCAGGAAACTTCTAACTTGATGAACAGTGGTCGGCGGTTGCCAATTTAAGACTTCCTCAACCTTGCTAGGATCGACAGCTACGCCTTCAGCTGATAGGATGTGTCCCAGAAATTGGATTTCCTTCAACCAAAATGCACACTTGCTGAACATTGGCATACAACTTATGCTCCCTTAATCGAGTTAGAACAATGCGAAGATGTTCCGCATGCTCCTCCTCGCTCCTTGAATATATCAAGATATCATCTATGAACACTACTACAAACTTGTCCAACTCTGGCATGAACACAGAATTCATCAGATACATGAAATGAGCAGGAGCATTGGTCAGACCAAAAGACATGACCAAATATTCATATAACCCATAACGAGTAGTGAAAGCAGTCTTAGGGATATCCTCGGGACGAATCTTTATTTGGTGATACCCCGAGCGAAGGTCAATCTTGGAAAACACCTTTGCTCTAGCAAGCTGATCAAAAAGAAGATCAATCCGAGGTAGAGGGTACTTGTTCTTGATAGTGACTTCATTCAACGGTCTATAGTCAACACACAACCTTAGAGTTTTGTCCTTCTTCTTTACAAAAATAGCAGGACAACCCCAAGGAGAAGAGTTTGGTCTGATAAATCCCTTATCAAGCAACTCTTGCAACTAAATCTTCAGTTCTGCCAACTCATTCGGAGGCATTCTATAAGATCTTCGGGAAATTGGAGTTGTTCCCGGCTTCAACTCGATGGTAAACTCTACATCCCGGTCAGGAGGTAATCCAGGCAGATCTTCAGGAAACACGTCTGGAAACTCGCAAACTACCAGAATGTCCTGAACTTCTTTCACTGAAGGTGGCATTAACTCTTTCAACAGCCCTCTGAGGTGTTGGAAGTTGGATTAGAAGTTGAGAAGTACTATTAGGTAAGTTCACCTTTATGGTTCTATTCAAAGTATCAATAATAGCACCTCTCTGGTACATCCAATTCATACCTAGGATCACATCTATATCTTGATCCTTTAACACTATCATGGATGTGTAACACCCGAAAAATTGCATTCCTTTAAATAGTGGGAAATTTATTTAATTATGCAATTAGTTGATCATTCCAATATAGGGAAATAATAATTTTTCACAAATATAAAATCAAACCTAGGTCATACACATGTATGATGCATTCATGCTGGAGCATTTCTTCTTTGTACTGTTGTAGCTTATTTGAATTTTTCAAATATTTCAAAACCCAATTTGAAAATACTTTTGGAAAATGAAATTAGAAAATAGAAAAGGGAAATAGGAAAACCTTCCCTCTCTGATTTTGGCCCGAGGGCCCAGTCCTCCTTTTCCTTTTGGCCTGCCCCCTCCCTTGCTAACTTGGGCCGAGGCCCAGCTAGCTAGCCAGCCAGCCGGCACAGCAAGCTGAGCGCCCCCTCTTCCCACCTCTGACTGACGACCGGGCCCCACCGGGCAGCCCCTTCCCCCGCCCCTCTGCTTCTTCCATGGACGAGAGGCAGAGCACCGCCGCGGCCGAGCATGCGCGCGTGGAGCGTCCCTCTGCCGTGACTGCCAACCGGGCCCAGCGCCTTGACCCGCTACCGTGGAGGACCCCCAGGACAGCCCCTCCCCTGTTTCCCTCTGCTGCTCGCCGAGAGTCCGACGCCGGGCAAGAAAGAAAACGGCCGAAGCCGAGTTCGTCGCCGCGCCGAGAAGTCCGAAGCAGAGAAGAAACGGCCGAAGCCGATTTCTCCACTCGCCGAGTTTGTTTCAATCTCCGAGATTGTCGTCACACCTCGGGAGTACTTAAGCAGCGCCACACCCCCTCGTAGCCGTCACCTAACCCTAGCCGCCTCTTCTCACCGCCACTGCCGAGCTCCCGTGAGAACCGAACAGAGCCGCCGCTCGAAGCTTTCCGCCGCCGCAGCCAATTCGTCGTCCTCGGGATTTAATCCTCGCCGTAAGCCCCTTACTGAGCATTTGCGTGATCTCCCGAGGTAGCCCGACCCTTTTTCCACTTCAATTGTGCACTAATGCACCCTCGCCGACGTTGTAGGAGATCACCGCCCGCCGGAGCACGTGGAGAGCCACCCCCGAGTCGATTTCGGCCCTCCAAACCGCCCTAGGTGAGCTCGCACACTCGCCCTCTCTCCCGAGTCCAGATCTCCTACGCCTCTCTCACGCCCCTATATAGGTCGGCCGAGCTCTGCCGTCTCTCCCCACAAGTTCCCGAGCAAGCCGCCGCCCCCAATTCGTGCCCTTGCCGCAGCCACAGAACCGCCGCCGCCCGAGCTCCGCCGTCACCGTCGATTTCACCAACGAGAAGTCTCTCCGTCAAAATTGGTTGCCCTCAAGCTTCGCAGCAAGGTCAGGGATCTTCCCGACCCCTTCTCCCTCAGTTTTGTGCACTGTAGCCATGATGCCGAGCTTCGCCACCGCCATAGTTCCGCCACCGAGCTCGCCGCATCCTCTCCGAACTACCTCTGTGGCAACCGAAACCATAGATAGGTTTACTTGAGCTTCTCTTGCTCCCCGACCAGATCCCGAGGTGAACCGAGCTTCCAAGCCCTGAAAACGCCGTCTCCGGCCACCCTCCGGCGATGGAGCCGCCGCACGGTCTCTGTACATGGCCGGAAGCGCCGCCCACACCCCCTTCCATCTAATCTGAGACGTCCAATTCGAATCGGACGGCTCCTATTCGCCGATACCCTTTCGGCCGGCGTTTTTGCGAATAACCCCCTGCAATTTTTAATACTTAACCCAGTAGTCCCTTGGCGCATTCCTCCGTTTACTGCTTTCCGATTTAGAAAACGTAGTTTGTCTCGGTTTAATGAAAAGATGTTTTCTGAAATTGCAGATTTGCCACTAGATTTGTTTTAGCTATAATTTACTCGTTTTAGATCCGATTTGAACGATTCAAATTGCGTTAGATTTGTAATTTCACAATCTATCTGATGGTACCACTATTTCATATATTTTCAACTTTTAAAATTCGAGATTATATTTAATCTATTAAAGTAAAACTTGTTTGTTTCATAACTTCTCCGTTTGAACTCCGATTTTCGTGATCTTTATATCGTTGGAATCGTAGCGACGCATAGATTATTTTTATAAATTCTTCAATCTACTTTTCTACTGTTGGTGTACTGTTTCTAATCTAAATCTTGTTTGCTTCGTGTATGATTGCCTCGATGATTGTGTGGTGATTTTATGATCATGTCCAGTCGGTGAGCAATACGTTGGTGATCAAGAGTACGTTGAGGATCCAAGTTCTCCAGAGTACTTTGATCATGGCAAGTATAGCATGGGATCTTCCTTGTTATCCTATTCACCGCAATAATTAATTTCATGTGCATGTGTCTACCTTGTTAACCATAGTTTCTACCTAGTATTGTTATCTTCTTCCTTGATCATCTATGAGATTTATGCATTGGGTAGTTGATGCTAGCGCGCTATTGGAATCATGATCATGTAAACTTGATTAATTGAATATGCAATAACATTGAAAGATGTCTTTTTAGCAACATGGAACTAGGGGATTCGAGCATAGTTTTGTGATGCTCCATATCCTTCCCCCTTGGAAATGATCTGTCAGCAAAAGCTGGGACTTACAATGCAACTATGAGGGCTACATGGCTCTGGTTTTAGTCAAGTATGGGTACTTTTTCTAGCTTGTTAGAGGTTACCGAAAGGCGTGATGGGACCTGACTGACTCGGGTACAGTGCGGCTCCTGTCCGAGTGAGTATAACCTGCGTGACCTTGTGCCACGACGAAAGGGGGGCTCTACATCTGCTTGCCGGATTCCTAGCGGCCCTAACTTGTTAGACGGAGTACTTTGAAAGACTTCATAGTGAAACCCTGCTCGCTCACCTTGGTAGTGTTATGGGGCTAGCTACCCCGAGCAAATGGGAATCATGGCTCATAGTGAAAGTGCACAACCTCTGCAGAGTGTAAAACTGGTATACTAGCCGCGCTCACGGTCACGAGTGGCCCGGAAAACTCACGGAGTAGTTATCTTTTTGGGTGATGTTGACTTGTTGCTAATTGATTGATGCAATTCATTAATTATGTTTACTTATGATCATGAATTATGGGCTTATTCAACTTGTTGCTATTCAATTGCATAAAAGATGCTTAATTAAAAGCAAACCGCTGTCAACCCGTGTCTATCCTGTTTGAGCCTCATAAACCCCATGTTATATTTGCTGAGTTCGACATGGACTCACTCTTGCTATTCCCCCCACACCTCAGGAGAAGTTTAGGCTTGTGGTCAACCAGTCAGTTGTGTCCCTATGGAGTTGGCGTCTACACGCGAAGATCGGAGAGTCTTTCCGCTGTTTTGCTTCTTAAGGTTATATTCTAATTATTCTACGTTATGTATTTGATCATTGTCTTTTGATATTACCTTGTATTTGTCGGCTTATGTGTGTGACTGATCCTGGGGCGCACATAAGGTTATGCATTCAATTTTATCCTTAAAATTGGGTGTGATAAAGTGGTATCAGAGCAATGCTGACTGCAAGACGCAAGCCTAGTTAGAAATTGGTCATCTTAAGTTTTATAACTTCCTATGGAGTCCTTGTTCCATAACCATTGATAATTTCTGCTTTGCTATACCCCTTACCTTGATATTCGTCTCCTCCTTATTGCTATAAATCTTTTATCCGCCCCTTGGCTTGAAATTCTTTTAGAACTATCTCTTACTTCATTCTCGAATAACATGAAGTTGAAGCCTTAGAATTGAACCCTTGATAGAGATAGAACGCGCGATAGCATCGCAAGTTGAGTACCAGTGATTGTTGTGCCTTATTGAATTGTTTTTATGACATTGCTTGATTTGAATCTTTGTACTGATTGTAATGATATTATGGAGTTGTCCATAATTTTATTTAGTTTATATGCCCAAGGTATAAGGATTAATGGAATACATAGTTGGGTTCTCTTTCTCTATTGCTTGCTTTATTCTGTCTTCTTGGAGCAACATGTCCTTGTTAGCTTCTACCTCTATTTTTGGAAGATCATAAGTAGACTTCAAGATAGTTCTGTGGGCACAAGAATCACCCTGATAGCTATTATGGTTTGGGAGTTATGAAAATCACAAGACGATGCAACTGTGCTGTCTGGAATCTGAAAATGTTTTGGTTGTGCCCTGTTTTCAACCATTATAACTACAGAATCTGGAAAAGTGTTCTACATCAAAGTTGTAGGAAATTTCAGCAGCTTTCCAACGGTATGTACTGCGGCTTATTTGGAGTAACAGATCTGGAGTTACAACTGATTTACTGAGATGTTGTTTTTCTGCTCGCGAATAACTTCAGATTACCTATTCTTACCTACGCTCATGAGTATTGTTGGGATGTTAGAAGTACATGATGGTAGTAATCAACCCACTCGGAAGAAGATGCGAGCTATCCTTAGTACCCAAAGTTAATTTCTTTTAAGGGGGGTAGCCAGGCTAAAGATGTAACAAGATGAAGGTCTTATGGTGTCTCACTTGGAAGCCTCAGATATCTATATGGTTAAGAAATCACTATCAAGAGCGGGTGTCCTCGCTCAATTTGGATAACTTGTTGGATCATTCATGAAAAGGTCAGGTCTTCATCAAGATAGGTATTCATATCGAGATACCATCAATTGGGAATTCAACCTTCACCGTACTCAGGATAAGAAGGCATTCTTGATATAAGGAGATATTGGATATCGATAGTGGGTTCTTCGAAGAAATAGAAGCATCAATGCTACACCTAGCAAGATAAGTGGACTAAGTTCTTTCTTGGTTAAGTATTACTAAGGATAGTATTATGGAGAACCTGAGAAAGTAGAAGCAGCGTTAAGCTATGATAACTTGGAACTTCTATGGCATACTAAGTTTCTATAATAAGTATATTGGAAAATGCATTAAGTGTGTTTGCACCCAGAGATCTTGGATAAGTTTGGAGGAACTAAAGAAAGGTTGAGTTGAATCCGAGTGTAAGCCTTGCTAGACCTGAACAAGAGCTTGAATGTCTATAATGATGCACCTTGCAAGATTTGGAATGTGTTCTTATCCGGAAAAAAAATGGCTTAGTATTAAGTCAAGCAAAAAAAAGTGTTAGTCAGTCTACCAAGTATAAGGAGTCAGAAATTAAATACCAGTTAATGTTAATGTTCTGTTAATTGGAGATTTGCTTACTAGACACAGGTGTAGTGTTTGGATCAAATATTAGAGTAGCGCAGTGGAAGCGTGATGGACCCATAAACATTGGAATCACTTGAGATATTATATGGAACATTAGATGTGTATCACATATGCGATTGGATGAGTTATTACTGACAAAGGATCTTACCATACTGGGTACCCATCAATGTATGGAAATATTATCTGGAGTATTTATATAGAGGTGGTGACAACAGGAAATGAGCATCAGAATTATTATCACGAAGGAGGAGGTACCCGAGAAAACAAAGAAGATTCAATGGTAGAGTATTTGAATCTCCTCAATCATCTAAACTTTATTCTTTTGATCTTGCTCTCTCGAATCTCGGGACGAGATTCCTTTTAAGGGGGGTAGAATTGTAACACCCGAAAAATTGCATTCCTTTAAATAGTGGGAATTTATTTAATTATGCAATTAGTTGATCATTCCAATATAGGGAAATAATAATTTTTCACAAATATAAAATCAAACCTAGGTCATACACATGTATGATGCATTCATGCTGGAGCATTTCTTCTTTGTACTGTTGTAGCTTATTTGAATTTTTCAAATATTTCAAAACCCAATTTGAAAATCCTTTTGGAAAATGAAATTAGAAAATAGAAAAGGGAAATAGGAAAACCTTCCCTCTCTGATTTTGGCCCGAGGGCCCAGTCCTCCTTTTCCTTTCGGCCTGCCCCCTCCATTGCTAACTTGGGCCGAGGCCCAGCTAGCTAGCCAGCCAGCCGTCACAGCAAGCTGAGCGCCCCCTCTTCCCACCTCTGACTGACTGACCGGGCCCCACCGGGCAGCCCCTTCCCCCTCCCCTCTGCTTCTTCCATGGACGAGAGGCAGAGCACCGCCGCGGCTGAGCACGCGCGCGCGGAGCGTCCCCTCTGCCGTGACTGCCAACCGGGCCCAGCGCCTTGACCCGCTACCGTGGAGGATCCCCAGGACAGCCCCTCCCCTGTTTCCCTCTGCTGCTCGCCGAGAGTCCGACGTGGGCAAGAAAGAAAACGGGCGAAGCCGAGTTCGTCGCCGCGCCGAGAAGTTCGAAGCAGAGAAGAAACGGCCGAAGCCGATTTCTCCGCTCGCCGAGTTTGTTTCAATCTTCGAGATTGTCGTCACACCTCGGGAGTACTTAAGCAGCGCCACACCCCCTCGTAGCCGTCACCTAACCCTAGCCGCCTCTTCTCGCCGCCACTGCCGAGCTCCCGCGAGAACCGAACAGATTCCGCCGCCGCAGCCAATTCGTCGTCCTCGGGATTTAATCCTCGCCGTAAGCCCCTTACTGAGCATTTGCGTGATCTCCCGAGGTAGCCCGACCCTTTTTCCGCTTCAATTGTGCACTAATGCACCCTCACCGACGTTGTAGGAGATCACCGCCCGCCGGAGCACGTGGAGAGCCACCCCCGAGTCGATTTCGGCCCTCCAAACCGCCCTAGGTGAGCTCGCACACTCACCCCCTCTCTCCCTGAGTCCAGATCTCCTACGCCTCCCTCGCGCCCCTATATAGGTCGGCCGAGCTCTGCCGTCCCTCCCCACAAGTTCCCGAGCAAGCCGCCGCCCCCAATCGTGCCCTTGCCGCAGCCACAGAACCGCCGCTGCCCGAGCTCCGCCGTCGCCGTCGATTTCGCCAACGAGAAGTCTCTCCATCAAAATTGGTTGCCCTCCAAGCTTCGCAGCAAGGTCAGGGATCTTTCCGACCCCTTCTCCCTCGGTTTTGTGCACTGTAGCCATGATGCCGAGCTTCGCCGCCGCCATAGTTCCGCCACCGAGCTCGCCGCATCCTCTCCGAACTACCTCTGTGGCAACCGAAACCATAGATAGGTTTACTTGAGCTTCTCTTGCTCCCCGACCAGATCCCGAGGTGAACAGAGCTTCCAAGCCCTGAAAATGCCGTCTCCGGCCACCCTCCGGCGATGGAGCCGCCGCACCGTCTCTGTACATGGCCGGAGCGCCGCCCACACCCCCTCCCATCTAATCTGAGACGTCCAATTCGAATCGAACGGCTCCTATTCGCCCATACCCTTTTGGCCGGCATTTTTGCGAATAACCCCCTGCAATTTTTAATACTTAACCCGCAGTCCCTTGGCGCATTCCTCTGTTTACGCTTTCCGATTTAGAAAACGTAGTTTGTCTCGGTTTAATGAAAAGATGTTTTCTGAAATTGCAGATTTGCCACTAGATTTGTTTTAGCTATAATTTACTCGTTTTAGATCCGATTTGAACGATTCAAATTGCGTTAGATTCAGTAATTTCATAATCTATCTGATGGTACCACTGTTTCATATATTTTCAACTTTTAAAATTCGAGATTATATTTAATCTATTAAAGTAAAACTTGTTTATTTCATAACTTCTCCGTTTGAACTCCGATTTTCGTGATCTTTATATCGTTGGAATCGTATCGACGCGTAGATTATTTTTATAAATTCTTCAATCTGCTTTTCTACTGTTGGTGTACTATTTCTAATCTAAATCTTGTTTGCTTCGTGTATGATTGCCTCGATGATTGTGTGGTGATTTTATGATCATGTCCAGTCGGTGAGCAATACGTTGGTGATCAAGAGTACGTTGAGGATCCAAGTTCTCCAGAGTACTTTGATCAAGGCAAGTATAGCATGGGATCTTCCTTGTTATCCTATTCACCGCAATAATTAATTTCATGTGCATGTGTCTACCTTGTTAACCATAGTTTCTACCTAGTATTGTTATCTTGTTCCTTGATCACCTATGAGATTTATGCATTGGGTAGTTGATGCTAGCGCGCTATTGGAATCATGATCATGTAAACTTGATTAATTGAATATGCAATAACATTGAAAGATGTCTTTTTAGCAACATGGAACTAGAGGATTCGAGCATAGTTTTGTGATGCTCCATAGCCTTCCCCCTTGGTAATGATCTGTCAGCAAAAGCTGGGACTTACAGTGCAACTATGAGGGCTATATGGCTCTGGTTTTAGTCAAGTATGGTTACTTTTTCTAGCTTGTTAGAGGTTACCGAGAGGCGTGATGGGACCTGACGACTCGGGTATAGTGCGGCTCCTGTCCGAGTGAGTATAACCTGCGTGACCTTGTGCCACGACGAAGGGGGGCTCTACATCTGCTTGCCGGGTTCCTAGCGGCCCTAACTTGTTAGACGGAGTACTTTGAAAGACTTCATAGTGAAACCCTACTCGCTCACCTTGGTAGTGTTATGGGGCTAGCTATCCCGAGCAAATGGGAATCACAGCTCATAGTGAAAGTGCACAACCTCTGCAGAGTGTAAAACTGGTATAATAGCCACGCTCACGGTCACGAGTGGCCCGGAAAACTCATGGAGTAGTTATCTTTTTGGGTGATGTTGACTTGTTGCTAATTGATTGATGCAATTCATTAATTATGTTTACTTATGATCATGAATTATGGGCTTATTCAACTTGTTAGTATCCAATTGCATAAAAGATGCTTAATTAAAAGCAAACCGCTGTAAACCCGTGTCTATCCTGTTTGAGCCTCATAAACCCCATGTTATATTTGCTGAGTTCGACATGGACTCACTCTTGCTATTCCCCCCACACCTCAGGAGAAGTCTAGGCTTGTGGTCAACCAGTCAGTTGTGTCCCTGTGGAGTTGGCGTCTACACGCGAAGATCGGAGAGTCTTTCCGCTGTTTTGCTTCTTAAGGTTATATTCTAATTATTCTACGTTATGTATTTGATCATTGTCTTTTGATATTACCTTGTATTTGTCGGCTTATGTGTGTGACTGATCCTGGGGCGCACATAAGGTTATGCATTTAATTTTATCCTTAAAATTGGGTGTGACAGGATGTGGGGAAAAGATGACCACCCAAGTCTATAGGTACTTGATATACCATTTCCTTGGTACTCAGTGGTCCCCCAGGCAACTGCACTATAATACTTTCCTTAGCTTCCCCAATTGGAATATCATGCTCAATGACGAATGTACGATTGATAAAAGTATGAGATGCACCAGAATCAAAAAGCATAACAGCAGGATGGTTTGCAACAGGAAACCTACCAAGCATGACGGGTTCTCCTTCCGGGATCTCATTGACCTGAGTATAAGTGGACTTGTCCAACTTTCTTCACGGCCTTACCCTTCTGGTTCTGCTGGTTGTTATTGTTCTGATTCTGCTGCTGCTGCTGTTGACCACCAACAACCCTCGGAACATTTTGATTATACTGTCTCGGAAACGGGCAATCACGAGAGTAATGCCCGGGCTTTCCACAGTTAAAGCATCGGAGCGTTGTAGTTTGGTGGTGGAGCTTGGATACGAACACCAGGGGCGTTCGGCTGAGTAGTATTTGGCTTATTAATATTCTGCGGTGCGGCAGCAGGGCGAATGTAAACCTGTTGCCGAGGTGGATATTGCGGCTGTAGATAATGGGTACGTTGGTGTTGAATAGGATGGAACACAATCTTCTGGTGCTTCTTACCACCAGAAGGTCCGGTCGACACAATCTTCGTCTTTCGTTTCTCCGCCTGATGAACAAGATTCATAGCTTCATAAGCTATTGCTATGTTAACCGCCTGATGATAAGTAGCATCTGGGTTGGAGGTCAATGCTTTCTGAATTTTTGAGTTCAAACCCCACTCAAAGCAGTCTTTCTTTTTGTGATCAGTGCTCACATGATCATGGTGCATATTGAGAAAGGTGGTTGAATTTGGACACATACTGCATCACGGTGTCCTCCCTCTGACGAAGTGCTAGAAATTCGTCTAACTTCAGCTTCATTACTCCAGCAAGAATATAATGGGCACGAAAACCTTCACGGAACTCAGCCCATGTCACACGGTGACCTTCTGGCTGGGCGGCAACAAAGTTCACCCACCAGCTGCTGGCAGCTCCCCGAAGCTGTTGTGCTGCGAACAGAGGCTTCTGATAGTCGGTGCACTGAATAAGACTAAACTTTTGCTCCATAGTGCGGAGCCAATCGTCAGCCACCAACGGCTCATCAGCTTTGGTGAAAACCGGTGGACGAGTATCTGTGAAATCCACATAAGTGGTTTCGTCCCGGTTATTACGCCCACGACGGTTTCCCTGATTATTTTGATTTTGATTCTGTACCAGATGAGCAGTAGCATTCGCCAGTGCGGCGATAGCATCCGCTAATGTTGGTGGAATCGGTGGCGGGTTAGGAAGCTCATCACCGCCATGAGAGGTTCCAGCCTCATCAGAAGCGCGAGTACGCATCGGCATCTGTATATACAAGCAAGCCATAATCACATATACTTATTCCAAAGCTTAATAGTACATAGCGTTTTACGGATTACAATACTAAAATTTGTCGCGCTCTCAGCACGACACAGCTTAGTGGTTAGTCTAGCTTAGATACTTATTTTACATACCCAACCTAAGGTTTAAGCGATCCTAGGTAGTGCTGGGTGATGCAAGGCATGTTGCTGCCCTCGCTGGATTCCTGCGTCCGGTTCGTCCTGGTCCGCTTCATTAGACGCGCCGTGAGGATGCAGTTGATGATACAGGCGGTACATCTCCTCGCGCACCTCCTCATTCTGGCGCTCGAGGTCTCTTGCATAAACCTCTAACTCGCAAACTCGAGTCAGAGCGCGGTCCTCCTGCTATCCTGCAAGTTCACGTTCCGCCATCACCTCCCGCAGGCGAGTCTTCAGTTGACGCATCTCGATTTGGCCCCTGCAGCGGTTGTCAAACACCCTGTCAAGACGCTCATGCAGCCTCTCGATCTCCACCCACAGCTCAGCTTGACTGCTGTTGGGAGTGACCCTTGGTGCGATTTGATGATATGGCACACCTTGAGGTCCAACCTTCTTACGAGCGGTACGCTTGGTACGAGCCATCTGAACAAGGTGAGTTAGGATTAGCTTGACAAAATTACAGGTCAGCAAGAATAGGTTTGGTTTCTACTAATCCCATACCCCTTTAAGAAGGAAGGTAATTATTATCAAGTTAACAATTATGATGCATGCACGTACTTACGAAACAATCACAAACAAAACAATAATTTGACTTGATAATAAACTTTTTAACATAGGGCTAGTATATCATAAATGCTATTTCCCTACTATGCCAGTACTCATCAGTTTTTTCCTTTATTAAAATGATTAAGACAAGATAATAAGCAATTTGGACCAAATTACAATTTAATAATGGATCCAAATCACTTTGAAATTTTGCAAAAAGACCCTGCAAGTCTTTGCAAATTAAGCTCCGGTACCAGCTGTGACAGAACCTCCAAAGCTATATGGCCCACATGCACCTGTCGTCGTCCCAAAAACCTCCGACAGCCGTGCAGGTGACCCGTATAACCTAAAAGGGTCTAACAGGATCTTAATTGCGAAGAAATTGCAGAGTACAACATTTCATACATTTTTTACAACTCGGAGTACAAGAGCGGAAGACTTAAAATATTACATCGGATTACAAACCCGCGTTCTTAATTAAACATTAAGTACGATTATTACAAACCAAAATATGAGTAGTGGCAGTAGGTAAGTAGCTTATACAACACTTATATTACATAACATCCCTGCCCAGGGATCAAATACTCACTCACTATCACTATCCTCCTGGACCACTTCCTCGAACACCGTCATACAGCAAGGTCCAACGCAGACCTTGGGTTGCTGATTGCCTGCAACATGGGGTTAACAAACCCTGAGTACAAGGGGTACTCCGCAAGACTTACCCGACTAAAAATTGGGAAGAAGACTCAGGAATGCAGGCTAAGGGGAATCAAGGAGAGGCTTTAGCAAGAATCAAAGAGTTTTGCAGAAAAGCACTCTAAGTCAGCTTAAAACTCAATCCTGAATCTAGATTGATTCATTAAGATAATCTCAATATTCACCCATTTCCCATATCTTTCACCTAGTTCCGAACCACTCTTCGCTGTAAGTCAGTGGATCAAGTCTCCATTGACCGAGGAGCAACGACGATTCGAATCGATTAAGTACCCAGCTGGGGATCCCTATCCACACTGCATATGTAGCACCTAAGCTTGCATATGCCAACCCCGCCTACCACGGCTTTTCCAAAACTTAAACCGGTCCTGCGCCACCCGAGAGCATAGTACTCCTCTCGTCTCCAGGCATGATGGCCACGAGGGTACACGCTACTCTCACCATCTCTCCACTCCCAGTGCGTGGTTGTCGGTTCAAGTAGAGGAGCGACCGGAGTCAGAGGCTTTCCGTAGTATGTGGCTAGTTGCAAAGTCTCGATCCAGCAGGCCGACAACGAATGGTCCCTAATGGATTCCATTTCGTTTTCTTAATAGACAGTTAGAGACACTACATTGAGATTCCTTTCTCAATGCAAGTCTTCTGCCCTGTCAAATAATTACAATAGTACATAATTGTATACCCCAAGCATACAAAATATCTTTTTCATAAAAGCTTAACTATTAAGCGAGGCTAAGCATTTTGTAAACATTTGCCTTTAAATCAGGTTTCAAGGATAATATATCAAGTCAGGTAAATGCAGCAAGTAGGTGACAATCAACTCCTATCAACCCAATGCAGCAATTTAACTCAAGGTGATAAAAATTTATAAAACACAAGGAGGGGCTAATGCACCGGGGCTTGCCTTGTTGCACGGCGAGGGACGGATCAGGATCAGAACCGCAAATATCAAAACCACCTGAAAACTCCTGGGGCATCGTCAGCGGTGACTTGCTCGACTTTTACTTCCTCGTCTTCGGTCACTATACGTGATAATGATGTATGCTTAATGATGGTGCAAATATCATGATTAACAAATAACAAGTATTAATTTAATAACCTTGAGTACAACTTTCCTTCACGGTAAAGTTGAAATCAAGATCTCACCTAACAGTGTTATTGTTGCATAATTAATTCATTAATTATTTTTAAGTCATTGAAAGCCGCAACTAACATGACTTTCAACACTAAGGTAAGTGCTTAGGACCAGTTAGGGTTTGCTGATCCTAAGTCTTCTCACAATCCCAAAATATCACAAAAACCCTAAGTGATTAATACTACTCATCATTTTTATTTAATTACTTAATTAGGAATAAATTACAAATAATAAAACTTTATCCAACTGAGCTACAAATTTTTGTGGAGGTAGCTCACTGGTCAAAATAGCTACCCAATTAATTTAATAATTTTTGGATTTATATTTTGAGCTATAAAAATCATAGAAATGCTATTTATTAATTAAAATATGCATTTTTACAGTCTACAGAAAGTGCTCAAAATACAAGTTTCATATTTTTCATAAATTCTTCATATCACAGAGAGCTTATGTAATTTATTTTGTAATTTTTGGAGCTATAGATTAATTCCCACAAAAATCATAAATGCAGAGACTATTCATATTCAGGAAAAATAAAAAATACATCTCTGTATATGTGGCCGGGGTATTGGGCCGGCCCGATTGGGCCCAGCCCAACAGAGCCAGCTTCTGGCCAGCTTGGCCCAGCCCCGAAGCAGGCCGGCCTTCTATGGCCTGGCCAGGCCCAATCTGGGCCTTCTCCCTTCTTCCTCCCTCTGCTCGACTCGAGCAGAGTCAGAGTAGGGGCGCGCGCGACGCTGGCCACGGCGGCTTGCTGCCGGGAACATCTCCGGCGAGGAAGAGCCTTCCCGCGAGCTCCTCTGAACCTTCGCACACATACCAAGGGTCTCGGATCACCGACTAGGGTTCCGGGTTGCTCGCAGCAGCGTTCATGGCGGATTGGAGGCGCCGCGCTTGACGGCGAGCGGCGTTCCAATCGATTTGCTCCGGTAGGGTTTAAAAACATAGGTTTATGAGGTTAAGGGCCTCACCAAGAACCTCGTGCTCGCTCTAGATGGGTCGGAAGCAGCTCGGACGCGACCAGTTGACGCGGTCTGCGGCCTCGGCGGCAAACTCCGGCGACAAAGCTCCCGTTCCGGTGATCCCTAAGCATCAAACAAGAAATAGTCTAAAGCATGAACTTCAGAGTGACGAGGCGGGCTCGAAACAAGTAACACATGGGCGCAAAGCTTACTGGTGCGAGCTGGGCACGTCGAGGTGGAGCTCGGCGGTGCCGCGGCCGGCAACGAGGAAGAAACAGCCGCGCCGGCGAACCCGACCACGAAAGGATGCAAGAACCAACTCAAACGAACGGCAAGGAGGTGGCGAACTTAACTACAAGATGGAGACAGTGGATGCCAAGTGACGACGATGATTTTCGACGACAACAGAGACGGCGGACGGAGAGCAGAGGAGAGGGAAAAGAAGAACGGCGACGTCGTCTTCGTGTCTAGAAGAGGAAAAGATGAACTCCGAGGCCGCCACGTCGATGAAGAGCATGGCCACGTTGCTGGTTACGTGCCTGTGCATGCTGTGGCGCCGAGGGCGGCGGCGGCCGAAGCAGGCAGGCAGCACGGTGGCGATTCCCTGTTCTCCGGTTACTGTAGCAGTAGTTATGTAGTTTTCGAATTTTACAAATTACTTTCAATTCTGTGTAACAATGTGAAAAATGGTCAAAATAAGAATTGTACAGAATTCCATTCTGAACAACTTTCGTATTTTAAGTATTTTCAGATTTCAAATATTTTTGAAATTATAGAAAAGGGGGTAAATGGCCCTTTTTCAATTCAGTTTAAATCTTAAATTTTTATTGAACAAGTTCAAAATCTATGAACATCAAAGTTGTTCCACTCAGAGAGCTTTACAACTTTTGTTTAAAGACCAACTTCAGATTCCATATAATTTTTGAATTGAAGTTTTGAATTCAAATTTGAATATAGTAATTCAAGTTTAATTTGAATTTCCAAATGAAAACTTGAAAAACTTTGAAGTATCAAAGTTGCTCTATTTAATAAGAGCCACAACTTTGCTTTTGGGACCAAAGTCCAATTCTACTTAGTTTGAAAACTAGATTTTTAGTCCGATTTAGGGCTTAAAAATTAAATTGCTAGTAAAAGCCACTCTATTGCCCTGAGCACAAGCCTTTAGAGAAAAGTAAACTTGTTCTAGTTGATGCAGGTCCAGATTGACAAAATTTCATACATGCTGTGCAATGCTCATGATGACATGCTCAGTTTTTAAATGTTCCGTAACACAGGAGTGTTACAGGTTCTTCTAAGGTCAAACGCATACAAGCGATGGAAACTTCCCCACTACTTGCTTGCTTCGGGCCCACTGACGCACCTGGTCTGCCAGGCGATACCAGTATCAGCGTTATTCACGTGTCCGAACGTGGGGGGATGCTGGTACGAGTGGACAGGGCTGTCACCACCTGCCACCTACCCCTTCTGCCTGTTGGCGCGCGCAACATACGAAGGTAGACTCCGACCTAGACACCACATCTACGAAGGCGACTACTACACTAGCGGCGTACAGGAACATCCGTCTCTATCAGGAGTTCTCTTACTAGAGCATCCGTCCAAAGAACGAACGATGATCCCACAAACAAGTAGATTTATGGAAGTAACATGCTTAATGAATTAAACCAAAGTTGAACATGAACTTCTTACTTCAAGTAGCAAGACGATAGTAGAGGTACAAGTTGGATCGAGAGCCGACAAGCCCGGCACTTCGTCCACCCGGAGGCAGAACTACTTCGACTCCGCTCTTTCTCCAGCTCTTGTCCCTCTCTCACTCCCTATACTAAATTAGCTATAAGCTAATGGAATGGAGCTTGCTCTTCCTCTCTACATTGTGACCTCTTGTGTTGGTGAATCCCTTCATTGATAGAGGAGGCCTCCTTTTATAGCTTGAGAGGAGGGGGTTCTATGCAAAAGGATCATCCCCACATCGAAGGACCCAAACCGACCTCCAAAGGGCAGTTTCCACTTTCCATCTGTGTTGATCGTAGGTGGGACCGTCCTTGGAGAACCGCCCTACAACCGCCAGAAGAAAACTGGGCCCGAGAGGCCCCACCAAGGGGCGGCCGCCCCCAGGACCGGTCGGTCCCCTGGTGGGCCCGTTTGGCCACCGTCTTCGCGTGGTTTGTTCTCCTCTAGGCCTAGACCTCTCCTATGGTTACGAATGGGCCCAGATTTATAATAAAGGTGGGCTTCTTTGTTACTCTTGGTTGCGCATTCTCTGAATTCACATTTCTCCTTTACGCTTTCCAATTGGTGTTGTGCACTTCCACTTGTTTCACCATAAACCTGCAAAAACAAAAACACTAGGGGTACAAGTGGAACTCTATTAATAGCATATGTCTATGTGTTAAACTATGATAGTTTCTCTCCCTTTAGGCATAAGTTGGCGGTTAAAAATGATCTATAAGGACCGCCAACACCAACCTGCCCTGACCCGCCCTGTTCCACCACTAAACTACACAACCCACACAACTTGCAGCATAACTGTCATTCACAACACAACCCGTGCCAACCCGTTTGTCTATGAACCCGACCCGCCCCACCCGTAAGGTAAGAAAACCCATTTCCACCCGTATACACACCACCCAAATAAAACCCGGCCCGAAAAACCCGTTTCAACCCGCCCCGTTAGCAGGGCTACCCCAAGGCCGTCCCCCCGGTCCACTTCCTCACTGAGATCGCTCACTCCGCGACGAGATCTCCAAAAGTCCCCTGTTCGGTCCACTACGCCAATAAGGCCTACCACATGCCAATTGGCATTGAAGAGGAAGGCTCCGGAGGTGCTGGAGCAGCGACCCAATTCCATCTTATCAGATTCGTCAAAGAGCATCAGCTCCTACACCCCTTCCACGCCCACCATGTTCAAGAACCGCAAGATCGTTGGTGGTGGGCTGGGTGTAGGGAAGGTGTTCGTTCCTCCTCTCACTTCGGATGAGAGGAAACAGCTGAGGGAGTCACTTGACTCCAACTCTCCTTCAAACATCCGGCGGAAGATGGATGCGCCCCGAATCAATGGCCCGTCAGGCCAATTTGAAGATGATCAGGAAGAGAAGAGCGATATGGAGAAGGTCCTCAAAATTATAGCCACCTTTAGGAAAAGAAATAATGCATTAGAGGAAACGGTGTCGGAGTTGAGGATGGCACACTTAGACATGGAGGACAATTTTCGCGCGCTTCGCATTAGCACTAATGCAAAGCTCAAGCGCATGGCCGCTGCTATAGGCCAAGAGGACATCCTAGCACCACCTTCTTCTTATAATAGGATTGATTTAGAATAAAGTAGGCTCTAGTTAGATTTCCCTTTTAAATTTTGATTTCACCATTGTAATTGTGCCTACATTAGTATTAAGGAGTTGAATAAAGATGCCTTTGAGTTCTGCTGGTGTGTTGCCACAGTAGAACACCTGCACTTGATGTTTTTCGCTGATTCTGTGTCACCAGACGAAAAGAACTAAGTGGGGGGTCGGGCGACCCCCCAACAGCTCTCACAGTGCTTTCGAACACGCCACGATGCACGGCACTTCTGCTGGATCGGAACAGGCGTGGAACGTCACAAAACATGGGTCGGGCGACCCACAAAATGACGTCCAATGGTAAAACACTTATGCAGGAATACATTTTGAGGCAAGGAGATTCAAACGGAGGGGATCGGGACCCTTTGGTGGGGTCAGCTGACCCCACCATTGGGGCCTGGACCCACCAGACAGCTTTCCTGCAACGAGGATATGCTTCTTGGCTGGTTTGCACTCTTCCTCCCCCTCAAATCTTGTATTTCTTCAATTTATCTCCTTATCCTTCAATAAAAATTTGAATTCTTGCATCCCAAAATAAAAGAGATAAAATTTATGACATTTGAAGAGTAGAGGTGACACTAAATTCAATTCATGCATATGCCTATACTTGTGGGTAAATATCTTGATAGGAAATCATATTGACTAAGATGTTGATAAATGAGAGATAATTCCTGGCTCATGACTCACACCTTTTCCATTCAAAGTACTAAGAAGTTTATTTTTGAAAATGTCACAAAACCATAGTGTCACTTACTCCTCAATAGTAAGAAAATTCCTACCAAAGCCATATAGGGTCACTATGTTCAAAACACCTTCTAGTCATGCTATTTGCAATTGCTTTGAGTTTAGTCAAATCTTGTTGACCCTTTGTGAGATGTATGTCATAGTCCAAAGATCAAGATCACGTACACACCACATATATGTGCTACTTCTACACTGGAAGTACGCAATCACATATCATTCATTTCCACCAACTAAATGCTCCATGCTTTAATGTCATAAAATATCTCTCTCAGTTGGTATGATAGAAGAGACAAGGGCTATGCAAAGTAAAAGAAAAAATGGACATGTGAAAGTCCATAGAAAAGAAAAAGAAAATATGAGCAAGTCTAAGCTCATAAAAAAATGATAGCCACATCTCAAAAATAATAAAGTAGAGAGAGATCATAAAAATAAAGGAGCATTAGTTCCCATCATACTCCACACACTTGCACATCTTGATTTAGGTTTATGACATTTTTCTCCTTGGATCCTTGTTTTGACTTTACAATATATGCAATGTAAGTAGGCTTGTCATGTTCATCCCTAAACTACACATAAGCCTTATAGATGTAGGATAAAACAAAGAAGGCATCCTCAAGATATGCCTTGGTAAGGAATCAAATACAATTGAGTGACTTGAGAATACTATTTGAGAAGTAAGAATGAACTATGTGCTTTCTTTTTAAAACCATTATCAAAAATTCTAAGTACTGAGAAGATAAAAGGTGAGATGACTTTGCCTTAAGAGTTGTTCCATTTCTCAACATCTCAAGGATATATGCTAGACAATGCTACATAACCCACTGGTATAAGCTATGTTTTGAATGAAAACTTTGTTCACCACTATCATGGATATGTCTTAATCTTTTCAACCCTTCTTTCTAACCTTTACTCGAGGACGAGCAAAGACTTAAGTGTGGGGGGGTCTTGTTGACGGTAATTATACCATGTTTTCAACCGCCATAACCATCAACAAAACACTCTTTTTGGGGAAGAAACAAACAAACACATAGTGATAGTTGGTGGTCCTTAAGTCACATTTTATACCGCCAATAATAATATAAATCCATGGAACATCATAGAAAAATATTATTTAATTAACAAGTTCCACGAGTTTTAGTGTTTTCCACTATGTTGCAGGAATATCCGAGTTTTCACAACATAAAAGTATCTCAAATAATAAAATGGACTACACCATTGTGGAGAACTCATCACGCTGATCAAAATTCATATATTATTTGCATTATTTAGAGTTCCCAATAAAAAGATATATAAGTTCAAATCCAATTTAGGACTCCACGAGTAGACTTGAGTATTTTGGCCATAAATCACTCATCCGAACTCCGATTGGGCTGAATCACTAGTCAAAATGAACCTATCGACGAGGCCCACGTGCTCCCAAAAGGTGGTGGCCAGATGGGGCCCACTAGGGGACCAGCCGCCCCCTGGTGGGGCCTCTTGGGCCTAGTTTTCTTCTGACAGGTGTAGGGCGGTTCCCCAAGGACGGTCCCACCTACGATCAACATAGATGGCAAGTGGAAACCGCCCTTTGGAGGTCGGTTTGGATCTTTCCATGTGAGGATGATCCTTTTGCATAGAACCTCCTCCTCTCAAGCTATAAAAGGAGGCCTCCTCTCTACACCCTATTCATCAATTGATTCACCAACACAAGAGGTCACAATGTAGAGAGGAAGAGCAGGCTCCATTCCATTAGCTTCTAGCTAATTTAGTATACGGAGTGAGAGAGGGACAAGAGCTGGAGAAAGAGCGGAGTCGAAGCAGTTCTGCCTCCGGGTGGACGAAGTGCCGGGCTTGTCGGCTCTCGATCCAACTTGTACCTCTACGATCGTTTTGCTACTTTAAGTAAGAAGTTCGTGTTCAACTTTGGTTTGATTCATTAAGCATGTTACTTTCATAAAGCTACTTGTTTGTGGGATCGTCATTCGTCCTTTGGACGGATGCTCTAGTAAGAGGACTCCTGATAGAGACGGATGTTCCTGTACGCCGCTAGAGTAGTAGTCGCCTTCGTAGACATGGTGTCTAGGTCGGAGTCTACCTTCGTATGTTGCGTGCGCCCAGGGGTAGAGGGGTAGGTGCCAGGTGGTGACAGCCCTGTCCACTCGTACCAGCATCCCCCCACGTTCGAACGCGGAATAGCGCTGATACTGGTATCGCCTGGCAGACCAGGTGCATCAGTGGGCCTGAAACAAGCAAGTAGTGGGGAAGTTTCCATCGCTTATATGCGTTTGACCTTAGAAGAACCTCTCTACCCAAGCTATCCCTTCCGTCTCTGAGTAAACTAGTTTAAGAGACTAAGTACAAAGACCGTTCCTCTAGGAAATTACGATACCATGAATACTTCCGGGTGAAGGCTACAACGGTAATTCCGTGCGCTTGCGTACTTTTCTGCTGACGCTAAGAAGCGCCAACAAGCTTTCTGGCACCGTTGCCGGGGAACGGTTGTCGTATTTATCTCCGAACCTAGTTCACCCGTGTATCCTTGTGTTTTATCAAAAAAATCTTTTATCTTTTCTTTTTATAAAAACAAAATATTCCTTTTTATCCGATCCTTTCACCATGAAGCCAGCTCCAAATTCAAAATTCTTCTGCTTCAAAGGGGGAGTTCTTTGAACCACATTCTTTTTCAAAACCAAAATTTCCATCCAGTTATGAACTCCACCCAAGATTCAAAGCTATGGTTTGGACAAAACCCTTCTTTGGTCACGACAATGAAAATTCTTTTGACCACTTGCAAAAATTCGAGGAATTGTGTTCATGCCTAAGCATTCCTGGCATGACACAAGAAATTCTTAAGTGAAAGTTGTTTCTGTTCTCCCTCAAGGGGAGGCAAAACAACAGTACACTGATGCTATAGAAAGTGTGAATGGAGAATGGGATGAACTTAAGATCAAGTTTTATCTTGCATTCTTACCCATGTCTCGTATCGCCGCTCTACCAAGGGCAAACCTCAATTTTGAGCAAAAAGAGAAGAAGTCCATAGGTGCAGCCTAGGCCATGTTTACAATGTTTATACATGCTGACCTAGACTTGTCTTTATCCGACAATGTGCTTTTGCATATCCTTTGTTCGGATCTAGACATAGATGCTGCCCTATGCTTTGACATAACCGTTGGAGGGCCGTTTTCATAAAAACCCTGACGGAATAGAGGAAAATCCTTGTTTGCATCCTAGAGAAGCACGCTTCTCCCGTCATCGTACCCAAACCCCTCCATACAAGGGCATGTCAAGTTCTGAAGAGCCCTCAGCAGCCGAATCCTTTCCCTTGCCACCCTTCGATTTGTCTGTTGAGCCCTCACCCGAACCATGAACACCGAAGGAAGGAATGTTTTATCCTTCGGAGTTCGCTATCAAAATTCGAGGATTGTGGCAAAACTTCGAAACATTTCTTGGCACAAAATTCTGACATTTCTTAGGAAGTCTCCCCTAATGTTGAGTTATCGAAAGTACGGTTGTTGCTTGTTGGAAGTGAAACGTTCTTCTGAAGAAATTCATATTCTTTCACCTCCCACAACCATGTCTTGCTCATTAAGGGGGACTTCTGTGAAAACCCTACACGACCTCATAGTTGGGACTACTTTTATTCTAGTGGAAACCCTTTTAGGGTGATATACCGCTAGTCCCGACCGACAAACTTTTCAGAAGTCCATCCGGACTCATCTTTGAATTTTGTGGGATTGTTAAGGTAGTGCCATTGGAAATTAACGGAACCGAAGTTTCTTATACTTCCTCATCTATGCCATCCTCGATTTTGATCTTCTCATAGAGCACTCTCTTGAAAATCTCATTTATATATATAAAAAAAGAAGGGAGCCCCGATGAGAAGTTTGAAAGTTTTGCTTTTGCCAGCCATAGCACTTGCTCGAAAACCTAAAGGCGAAGCAAAGCTACTTGTTAGAGCATGCGAATCCTTCTCCTGCGCCCGTGCTCGAACAAGATGCATGTCCCTCTGGCCATCAAGAACATTGTTCTCGATAATGGTCAAGGTTAAGTGATCATCCTCCATGATATATCTTTTGAGAATGAAAACTTCCGTGCCACGGACATGCCCGAAGCAACAACTCTGGAGCCAAGAAGGGTCCCGCTAACAAGCATGGCTTTGAGGTCCCTCACGTTTCATGCTCAAGGTCTCTAGAGTTTGTTTCGCTTCGGACCACCTGCTTCTACGAGGATCTCGAAACCATCTCTTGATTCTAGTTGTTCAACTTTTTGAGAGAATGGTTGTGAATGCTTATGTTTGTCATGAACATTGCAAATCCCGTAGTAGTACGATGGTGCGTATCTTGCAGCTTGAATATTAATGCCTATGATTGGTGGTAAAGATGGGAACTACACCACCATTGATTGCTGCAAGAAGAAGTTCCCACGGTCAAGCTTAAGACCATAACTTAAGCACTGCCGGGAGATACCCCGGATTATCCTTAAAAATATATATATACTTTATTCTTATTACTATTGTTATTTTCAAATATATATATATATATCTTCTTTAAATGGTGGGGGCATGTTGTCAAGTTAGTATGCACCTTCGGGTATGTCGCTAACCATTTCAGGAAAGATTAAGAAGAACTCGAGTCATATGATGCTTGACGACATGGAACGACATCAACTATAAAAGCTTGATGCACTCCTACGTAATGGAACACACTCATAAGAAGGCCCTAACTTTGCACTTGACTTTTATGCAAAAGTCCTAGTGTGGGGGAGGACGGTGAGAAACCCAAGTTCCATGCACACCAAACGGTCATTAAAAAAAATGATGATGAAGATGTCAGCCTCGCCTTGCAAAAAAAAGAAGAGAGATGAGGGAGACTAAAAAAAGAAAAAAAGAAAGAGAACTAGAAAAAAAGATTGGGAGTCACCCTCTTCTGAACCTTTGCTAGTATCATCAAGTCCCATGGCCCATGCTCATTGATGTGTGTGTGGCCTGGCTTTGGAGATCACCTGAGCAGAACCATTATGCTAGCTGCAACAACAACTTCAACGCCTCATACATATATGTTGCCAGTACATATACTCAGGTATGCGAAGGTAAATAAATGTTCACCAACTTCTTATAATTGTCTTCATTTGATCATACAAATTCAGGCTTCCTTTGCTTATGTTATAAACTCTGGTTTGGATGTAGTCTTATAAGGTACATCCATAGGACTTTTTTTTAAATTAAACATGGTGCTTAGGTTAAAATGGTCTTCTTTGATCAAAATTTGACATGGTGTTGAAATTTGATCAATGAACTTTGAGTTGTTGACATAATCAATGAAAGTAATCTAATATGGAGATAAACCAAGGCATATCTTTCTCTGCATCTTTATCTTGGCCTTGTTTATAAAAAGTTGAGTGAACAAGTTTTCAATAAAAAAGAAATAATAATAATATCTTTCTTGCTCTCTGGTCTTATAGCCAATAGAGTCCTTGCTTGTTGTTGTTGCTCGTTTTGTTTTCTTTTTATCAAAATAAAGCAGGTACAAGAATAATTGTGGGGGAGATCTCTCAAGCATACCTAACACACCTTCAAGATCTCCCCTGCACGTTGCACAACACCGAGTGACTTATCACGCAATAAGGACAGGACACATGACTTCCATAAACCTCCTTCATCTTCAACGGTGGTTTGTGCACCTCTACCCTCACATCTCTCTAAGTTCTGAAGTTTTAAATCTGATAATCTAAAAATGCAAAACTTCTGACACGCCATCTCCATGCTATCCTTTGATAAAATTTGCATACTCCTTATTCCTCGCCAACATTCCTATAACTTGTGAACAACTATCATAGGGACCCCATGTTGTCTAAGTAATTGGAGTATGTGATATAGCTGGATGATTTGAACCTTGCTCTTTTTATGATGGACTTGGGATTTATTTTACAAAATCAAAATGAGATGGCATGCTCCTCAATGATAATGAATTTCCCACCAAGGCCATATGACATGTTTAACTTCTGCAAACCTTTAGTCATATGCTGCTTGTCGGATCATTGAGTTTTGTCAAATTGTTGTGACCTATGTGAGGTTATGGTCATGCACCCATGATTGAGATTCACACGCACCCACCAATAAAATGCCAACTCTTACACTAAGAGTTGCGCACAACATGCACCCTGTCATCCACCAAAAACGCCAACTCTTACCCTAAGAGTTGTACACTCTTCCACCAAATAAAAATGCCGACTCTTACCCTGAGAGCCGTGCATTTGTTATCCACCAAATAAAAATACCGACTCTTACCCTAAGAGTCGCGCATTCATCCTCCACCATATAATTAGTCCTCGCATTCCATCATGATATCTCTCCATTCAAAGTTTGCATTAAGAAGAGATATGGGTTATGTTTAAAAAAAGTATGCCAAGGGACACAAAAAAAGAGAAAAAAAAATATATATACACATGCCAAGGGGCACGAAAAGAGAGAAAAAAAATTAGCAATAAACAAACGGGAAAGTCCAAAGCCCCGTTCAAGAAAAAAAATACATATATGAATATTTCCTTTTATAGCCCATACTTTTCAAAGAATCATCCATCTATCCAATAAAGAGAGTCATGATGCATGGAGTACCAAAAACAGTTAGAATTAGGAATCATCTTCCATGCCACACACTTGCACATCTCAATCTAGTGTATGACATGTATTTCCCTGTGGTTCGGTTTTTGACTTGACAATATATGTGATGCAAGTATGCCCACTTTCATACCTACCCAAAACTCCACTCAAAATCTTTAGAGATGGGTTATGAAAGAAGGCAATTCCAAAATGCCTTGGTGAGGAACCAGACACATATATGAGCGATTTGAGAGTATCATTTGAGGAGCAAGGCTATCTTTTCTTTTTCAAAAATCTTATAAAAACCCAAGTTTCTGAGCTAACTAATGCAAGGGGATTTGAATCCATGTTGTTCCATTATTCAATTACCCAAGAAAATGTGGTACACACTTTGAAGTTCACAAGTGCAGGTGAAGCTTGGAATATCTTGTATGCAGGTTATATATCAAGGAGATGACCCATCTTAGTCCTTTAAACCTTTACTCGAGGACGAGCAACGGACTAAGTGTGGGGGTCTTATTGGCGGTCCTTAAGTCACATTTTATACCGCCAATAATAATATAAATCCATGGAACATCATAGAAAAATATTCTTTAATTAACAAGTTCCACGAGTTTTGGTGTTTTCCACTATGTTGCAGGAATATCTGAGTTTTCACAACATAAAAGTATCTCAAATAATAAAATGGACTACACCATTGCAGAGAGCTCATCGCGCTGATCAAAATGCATATATTATTTGCATTATTTGGAGTTCCCAATAAAAAGATATATAAGTTTGAATCCAATTTAGGACTCCACGAGTAGGCTTGAGTATTTTGGCCATAACTCACTCATCCGAACTCCGATTGGGCTGAATCACCAGTCAAAACGAAGCTGTCAATGAGGCCCATGTGCTCCCAAAAGGCGGTGGCCAAATGGGCCCACCAGGGGACCAGCCAGCCCCGAGACCGGCCGCCCCCTGGTGGGGCCTCTCGGGCCCAGTTTTCTTCTGACAGGTGTAGGGCGGTTCCCCAAGGACGGTCCCACCTACGATCAACACAGATGGCAAGTGGAAATGGCCCTTTGGAGGTCAGTTTGGATCTTTCCATGTGAGGATGATCCTTTTGCATAGAACCCCCTCCTCACAAGCTATAAAAGGAGGCCTCCTCTCTACACCCTATTCATCAATTGATTCACCAACACAAGAGGTCACAATGTAGAGAGGAAGAGCAAGCTCCATTCCATTAGCTTCAAGCTAATTTAGTATAGGGAGTGAGAGAGGCACAAGAGCTGGGGAAAGAGCGGAGTCGAAGCAGTTCTGCCTCCGGGTGGACGAAGTGCCGGGCTTGTCGGCTCTCGATCCAACTTATACCTCTACTATCGTTTTGCTACTTGAAGTAAGAAGTTCATGTTCAACTTTGGTTTGATTCATTAAGCATGTTACTTTCATAAAGCTACTTGTCTGTGGGATCGTCGTTCGTCCTTTGGACGAATGCTCTAGTAAGAGGACTCCTGATAGAGATGGATGTCCCTGTACGCCGCTAGAGTAGTAGTCTCCTTCGTAGACGTGGTGTCTAGGTTGGAGTCTACCTTCGTATGTTGCGCGCCCAGGGGCAGAGGGGTAGGTGGCAGGTGGTGACGGCCGTATCCACTCGTACCAGCATCCCCCACGTTCGGACATGGAATATCGCTAATACTGGTATCTCCTGGCAGACCAGGTGCGTCAGTGGGCCTGAAGCAAGCAAGTAGTGGGGAAGTTTCCATCGCTTATATGCATTTGACCTTAGAAGAACCTCTCTACCCAAGCTATCCCTTCCGTCTCTTCTGAGTAAACTAGTTTAAGAGACTAAGTACAAAGACCGTTCCTCTGGGAAATTACGATACCCTGAATACTTCCTGGTGAAGGCTACAACAGTACTTCCATGCGCTTGCGGACTTTTCTGCTGACGCTAAGAAGCACCAACAGTGACTTAGGTACAAATAACTTGGTTCCACATGTACATGTCAGTATTTGCTTATAGGTACTCAAACCAGGCGCTTTCAGAGTTTAGAAGCCCGAGATGAAGATATTAGACAAATCAAATTATGACAAAGTGGCAAAGTGATGTCACAATCATCAGAGACATCACTCCAAGATCAAGTGGACACTTGGTGCACATTATTCATGGGTCGGCCGACCCATGAATAGTGGCCCCAGCACACCACCTTCAAGCACCAAGCAGTGAAGTGATGTAGGAGAGAGCTGAGCTCAAGTAGGGCCATGCCATGGTTCGGCCGACCCATGCATGGAGCCTTGCTGGCTCTGCTGACGTGGCATGATTCTTGGCACACCTCCTGGAGTCCATTTCCATCCTTGGATCACAAGTGTGCTTTCAATCAATGGTTAAAGAGCAAAGCACATGGATTCATGGGCCCACAACAAAGGAACCGACGTGACAACGGAATAACCAACACATGGGCAAGACTCTTTGACACGTGGGGAACAAGATGGTGGGACCCGACCTATAATAGGGGGTCAGCCGACCCACCCCTAGTGCCCAAATTTCACTCACCGACTCTAGGCACGAAGATAGGCAACGTGGTTATCCAGAACATCCAAATCAAGTCGGTTCAAGGTCGGTGGATCCAAGGGTTGAGATGGAAAGGCACATGGATTGATGACATGGCACTCATCTTCATCCCCTATAAATACCCCGTAGTCCTTCACTCTAGACAGGAAGTAAAAAAGTGTATCATAGGAAGAAAGACTACTCTAGTAGCTTTAGTGTTAGAATAAGAGGGAAGAGAGTGAGGGAAGTCTTCAGGAGTGTTGACGGTGGATAACGTCAACTTTTATTAGAACTTTAGACATCAAAGGATACACGAATACACACTAGTCTAAGTTTTTAACCGACAATTTCCACGAGTTTTGCATGTTCTGTATTTTCCAGGGGTTATTCCAGAAAAGCATAAAAGAGGGATTAAAGTGCTTAAATATCACGAAACTTATCCGCGAAGACAACATTGCTATCGGAACGTGGGAAGCATCTAGAAGACACCCGAAGCAACCGGGGCCCCAGACCTGACCAGGTGGGGCCGGCCGGCCCTAGGGTGGGGCCGGCCGGCGCCCCCCTGCTGAGTCTGGGCCCCGCCTTCTGGAATCTTCCTCCCACGCTTCCTTGGCACCCATGTAAAGCATCCCTACATCGATCTAAGGTCGGTTTGATCCGACGGTGCACATAACATGAGACGCGGATCGATGATGTGGCGGTTGCTTGCCCCCTACTCCACCTTGGCCTATATAATGATGCCCCAAGGCCACTCCTAGAGGCATTCTACACCCCGGTGCTTCATATTCTCTACATAAATTAGGGTTAGGGTCCCTCAAGTTGATCTAGTTCTAGTTCATCTAGTTCTAGTTCATCTAGTTGTAGTAGTTAGGAGAGAGTAGTTCATCTAGATCTAGTCTTGTTTAGAGATTAGAGAGAAAGAGTAGGAGAGTAGAGATTTTGGAGGAGTTCCGGCCTATCGGTGCTTCTTCGTGGCTGTATTCTTCTGGATTCAGCTTCCTTGCCTGGAGCTGTGTTCTGAGGTACTTTTGTATTCAACTTCTAATTCAAGTAAGCATTTGTTCTTATTCGTTCTTAAGTTTGCAACTCATATTGAGTGCTTTGATCTTGGTCATTACTTGATTGAAGTAGCATTTCGTAGTGTAGGCGTGGTGTCTAGGCTAGGTTTACCTGTGAATGTCCCCTGATTGGCCGGATAGTGGTAGTTCGCGTAGGTGACAGCTATGTTGATTCGTCTGTAGTCCACTTCCCGTTGATAGGATCGATAGGTGTATAATTGTTTGGTTGGAGGGAACTCTGATTTCCACTCTTATTCATTTCACTGCCCAGTTAGAACGATATTATTAAAAGCTTACCGGTTGTTGGAACTAGATAGTCAATAACTATTTCCTCTTTCTTAATATTATCTAGCCTAATTGTAGGATTAAATTCATCAGCTTGGTCATTATCACCTACTGTTCATTGTGGATTCGATATTTAAAACCTCCGGGTGAAGTGCTACATCGGTATTACATCTGTGCGCTTACGGATAATCTGATAATAATAATATTTAGTAGAGTGCAGTTAATTTATACCAACAAACATTTCTGGCGCCGTTGCCGGGATACGGTTTGCTGATTTTGACTTAGTTTAGCTTAATCTTGTATTATACTTCTATCTTTTCTATTTTATCCCTACCTTTTCATCATTTTATGTTCATCCTTATGGATGCTATAAATTCCACGCCTATCTATCTATATGGCATGCGCAAAAGCTTTGAGCCACCAAAATCTGTAGAGCCTATCATAACACCTGGCTATGAGTTGCGCCCATGTCTAATTAATATGATTCAGGATATACCCTTCTCGGGAGAAGGTAACGAAAATCCATACTTACACCTACGAGAATTCGAGCAGACCTATGCATACTTGCACATTGCTGGCATGTCTGATAAGACCTTGAGATGGAAGCTCTTTCCGTTCTCTTTGATCGGAAGAGCTAAACGTTGGTATAATCGAGCCGTAGGAAGTATGCAAGGGGATTGGGAAACTTTATGCTCTGAATTTTGTTTATATTTCTTTCCATTCCATAGAGTAGTTAACCTTCGAAAAGAGGTTCTAACTTTTAGGCAACTAGAACAAGAATCTCTTAGTACATCATGGGATCGTTTTAATGAACTTGTTACATCTGGCCCTGACCTTGGTTTTTCGGACCCTATACTTATTCAACATTTTTATTTGGGTCTTACCAAGAATTCTAGGAAATCCCTTGATTTATCCTCTGGAGGAGCCTTTCCTTATTTGCCTATAAGTAAAGCAAGAGCAATGATTAACAAGATTGATCTAGCTAATTTCGAGCTCCCCGAAGAAGAGAAGGAATCATACCCCGAACAAGCAGAGGAAGTTTTGGTACCTAAAACACAACCACTCCAATCCTAAGATTTAGCTGTCAATCCTAAACCATCGAAACCCCACTTTGATGATTTAGACTTTCAATTAGCTAAGATACTCGTAAATCAATGTAAATCAGATCTTCTTAGAAGAGCATCTTGGAAAAAATGTCGTCAACTTCCTTTCCCCCCTGAAAGACATTGGGAAGAATGCAAGGATAGCATGTCTAGTGATGCCATAGAAGGAGAGCCAAGCCACATAGGAATCAATTCAATCTTCTCCCCTTCTATGTCCAAATTAAATGCCTCATCTGAACCCATCTCTAAACCCATCCTTGACCCCGATGATCCTTCTTCTGCTCTCTCTCCTAAGTCTCATAATGACCCTAGGATCCCATTAAGACATCCCAAGAATAGGAGTCATCAAGATTTTTGGAATGACCAAGAAGAGCTACGACAATGGCAGGAATGCATAAAACATACTAGAAACACATACACTATTGTCAAAGAATGGATGGAAGAGGACAAAGCCTTAGTGATAGCATCTAAACTTGGTCTAGATTCAAATGGTGAGCTTAAATCAATTTCTGTAGTAAACATGACTCCTCCAAATTTAGAGAAAGCCTTAGACGAGACCAAACTTAGAGACACCAATCCATGGGAAATCCAAGAAAATAAAATATCCAATGAATGTCATAGGCATGAAATAATAGAGACAAACTTGTTACCTATAGACATCCAAGAAGAAACACCCTTGGAGTTTGAAAAGGGAGATCATATCAATGAGCATGGGAATTACTTCATTAACACCTCATCGAATCCATGCTCATATGAGAAATCTCCTGGATCAATTAGTCTCTCTAACATTATCGCACACGAGATCTTCAACCCCCTCATTGTACCTGTTCATAAATTTTTCGAAAGGGTGGTTGTAGATGCATATGTTTATCATAAATATTGTAGATCTCGTTGTAATCTTGATATAGGTGCACAAAGACTGGTGTTCTAGAGGAAACCACCCCATGAACGAAGGTTTCCCATGAACGACTTTGTGTCCTAAAATAATCACTCTTGAAAAATGAATTGAGCTTGCACCTTTAATTTTACTATAATGCCCTTGTGAATTGAGCATAGAATTATAATTATGAAAATATTCCTTTGGGTATTTTTGTCACTTAACCATTTCAGGTTTGAAGTAGAAGAGTAACAACGCAAGGTATGTCCAACCAATCATCATGCAATATTGAATTATATCCATCCAAGCTTAACTTTGCTTTGCAAAATTTCAGCTTGGGGGAATGGGCTTATTTAGAGAATCTTATGTTGCTAATATTGGTTGTCTCTACCCTTTTAATCCATGTTCAAATTGTTAATAATCTTGCTCTTTCGTCTCGGTTTGAATAACACTCTATAATACTTTCATGCTACCTTTATTTGCTACTGTATATGTTTAGGCTTTGAAGTACTTTCATACATCTCTTAAATGAAGCACGGTGCTTAGTTTCGGAGTGGTGATCTTATATTCAAAAGGCTTATTGAATTAAGTGTGGTGCTTAGGTTAAAATGCCTTCCTAAGTCAAATTAGACGTGGTGTCTAGGTTAATTTTTGAGCCACTCGTATGCTGTAGTAGACCTTGGATATTTTGTTGGACTAACCCCTGCAGGAAACTTTCACAATTAATTTGGGTAAGTCACGAGATAAATTCAAATCAGAGATAAGACTAGGCACATGCTGAACTTCAATAACTTTGTAGAGGAAGACACAACTCATTCATCATGAATGGAAGAACTGTGAGTATTAATGATTCATTCACTTCATCTTCTGCTGCAAGTTACTTTACCTCAAGCCATGCCGGTAGAGAACATGATCTATGCTAACGTAATATCAACCCTATCTTCTTAGTAGCATAGATGGAACATGATAAAATTATGGACAAACAACCTATGTTCCAAAGTTATACATTCCTTCAGGTATGTGTTGTCCACTAATCTGTTGCAGGCATAATAATGAATGGAGTGACAAGGTGTCATAAAATCAATGAAGCAAAAGATGGCAAAGAGGATAAGCAACAAAGGAGACAAGATGCTCATGAACAACTCAAGACGCAAGAGAAGGAAAGGACCACCAGTCATCTACCCTTCATTACTTAGTGCCATCGCGCTCCAATAATGAAGGTAATATCTTAAGGTAAGCGGTCACTATTTTTCTCTTGATCTTGGTATGCACATAAATGAAGATGCAAATATGTTAGAGTTACAGCTTTAATTGATTAACCTAATTAACTCAACATGCTTTGTCCTTTAAGATTGTTCATGGCACCATTCTTTTCATCTCACTCTTAACCAAATGTGCTAAAACATTGTATTCTATCTTTGGAAGATGACAGTCATACTCATGTGAAAATTTATATATTATGTAGAAATAGACAACCCTTCCATTGGTTAAGCAATTTAAATCTTTTCTGCCATATGAACTTAAATGCAACATTAAATGCTTAATCGTCTGATCTTACCACTCATGTCACGAATAAAACAAATTATGCAACATCAACTTTATCTTGTTCAATGTGCCTAAGGATAGAGAAAATAAAGAGATAGATTTGGTTCTGTTGGTGTTTTTTCCACTAGCAGAGCCCATGCACTTGATCCCTACCTTTGTTGTGCAAACAAGACAACACTTCGAGTAAAGTTTGTTAATTCCCAAGATTCTACAAGTGAAAGTTCTGTGAACATGCACACTGAGCATGATGCTGCCAGATACACTAAACATGATGTTGCCAAATCCAACTATTAATGCTCTACTCCAATCTGCTGGCCAATACAAAGGATAAAAGTGACATCATCATCACAAGGGGTGCGACCATCAAGACCTCCATCTCTAAGACGGAGAGATACACAAGAGTGGAAGAAAAAGTCCTAACGGTAGACTTTAAATCCCGCACCTTTACCATAAGATAATATGATAGTTATCTAATTAATTAGTATTTCTATCTACATTAGTAATTTCACTTTAGCATATTCATCTTTATGCATACCAAAACGAAAAAGAAAAAATAAAAATCTTTTTGTCTTATTTACTGCATCACAAAATATTAAAGCCCCATGTGAATAAACTTATGGTAACCCTGTAGGAGTATTTACTGTGGTGGCATAAAAAAATGATAATAGCATCTGTATTTACTTTCTTGCATTATGAAAATTCTAAGCACCATGAGAATAAATATTCTCAGTGGTGGCATAAAAATAAAATATACATCATGCATACATATTTACTTTTCTGCATAAGAAAATCAGAAAATCCTAAAAAGAATCCTGCTAGAACCTATCAATTTAAAATCAACTCAAAAGAATAATCAATTACTTATTGGCTGATCGCTAACCTCTTATTAAATTCGAGCCTCGAGTTTCGGTTTTCTTGTTGGAGTATAATTATGCAGGATAACACTATGTCTGAGGAGTGAGTCCATCAGCGGCACCCACCAGACTGCTACTGGCAAGTTCACTCTAAAAATCATCAACACCAAGTATTGTAAACATCTAACTTGAGGGAGGAGCATCCCCAGGTAACTATACCTATGCGATTATCGAGTTTGTTTTATAAAGTCATAAAATACCAAAAATATGTGAGCACATAAAGGTTCACAATAGTATCATAGGAATATCTAAAAATACCAAAAATATATGGGCACATGAAGGTCCACACTTTTTAGAAAAACCCAAAAAATATGTGGGCACATGAAGGTCCACCCAATTAGGAAACTTCTGCTGAAAATATAAAATCAATCACTTACCATAGAGTGGTACTAAACCTAACCCCTCTCCATGAGATTTGGTATTTTTGCTGGCAATTGAGTTTCACAGGAAAATACAAGATCAAAAAGCTAGTCAACCCGACGCCCTTACACTGCCAATACATTTGCTTCCAGAAGGATCACTCAATTTGCAACATCAAAAACCCTATCAAACATCCAGCTTGGGGGAGGGCACCCTCCATTTAAAATCTAGCTAAGAATAAGTTTCCCACCTTATTATTGTACCATATCGCTTTTTTCGCGTGAGTTAGCTAGTAAGATAAAATTTGAAAACCAAATAAAAACTTAGCTATATATTAAAGTGGTCTTAGAGTGTGTCTATAGTCAATCTAGGTTAGAGTCAAATAAAAGCTGGAGAACATTAAAATTTTATCTTGGTGTGGGGGTATAGACCCATTATACCCACATGGATAAATATGGGCCGAGTCATCCGATCAGGCCCGGACTGCCAAGGACGCGTCATCTACATGTTCTCCTGAAGATCACGTGTATCCGCCGAAGACTTGGCGGGCAAGGAAATATCTTTCCTGATATCTAGCCGATTAGTTTCCTTATTCGGCTAGGATTGTAAACTGATATGTATGGTAAAAACTGACTTGTAACCCTGCCCCCCGGACTATATAAGGCGGGCAGGGGATCCCCCGAAATATCTCATATACTAGCAATACAATAGAGTAACACACAGGGCGTAGGGTATTACGCCTAACGGCGGCCTGAACCTGTATAAATCTCGTGTCTCACGCTTCCAGCGTAGTTCTTGCTCGTCTCAGGCGCACCTTCACCGATCAATCGACTACCTTAGGCATAACCCTCGGTAGACTATCGCCTGATATTCTGTCGATAGTTGGCGCGCCAGGTAGGGGGTGTGTTTCCTGATCCATGGCGAACAAGGTGATTTTTCAAGCTCCATCGAGCTCCCAACGCCGGGCCAGATCTTCACGGTCGGATCCATCACCTGGATCATCGGTCCTGACGGTGAAGGAAAGATCCTGGATGCGACCCAGATCGCGTCTACTCCAACTCCTCCAACAACCTCCGTCCTGGCAAGAAAGCTACCACGCTACATCCGGAAGGCCATCGACAACGACGACCTGATCAGATCCATAGATCGGGTCTCCCAAGGCCTGTCCGAGAGTCTCCAGATCTTGGAGTCGACTGCAGACCACTTTCAGCGCCCATCGATGGCGCAACGACCTTCTCCGTTTCACCAGGACATGACTCTGGCCATCACCATCACTCCTCGGGGACGCGTCGTCGAGCTACGACCCCGAGCAGTCACGCTTTCAATGGCCTCCGACCACGACCTCCCGAATAGCTATATGCCGTTCGGTCTGCGGAATGCGGCCTCTAGTTTTGCGCATTTACTACGCTCCTCCGACCACACCTCCCCCGAGCATGTCGACGCCAGCTCCAGCTTCATCATCGCCGACAACGACTGCTCCGACCTTGACGACGTGGAAGGCGGCGATCTCACCGATCTGCCACCTCCCACTGGTCGATTCATCGGCGGACCCGTCCTCGCCATTAGTAATGACAGCGCTCCTCCCCCGAATGAGACCAAAGAGGCCCGAGCAGCCCGCGAGGGGAGAAACGCCCACCGAAGACGGTGTCGCGAGCTGCAAGCTGAGGCAAGGAAGGCCACCGTACGGAACTTAGAGCCAGAATTTGATCTGGTCGGCAAACACCAGGTCTACAAGACACCAAGTGTAAACGTCACCGTCGCAATAGAGGAGGCCAAAAGACTGGTCTCGACACCTGAAGTGGAGCGACTTACGGCTTACCTCCAGGCAGCCCAAGTCCAGATCAACGAAGAACGCCAGTTACCACCTCCATCACATTCCACCACGTCGGCCACCGAGATCATTCACGATGATGGTGGTCACTCCAGCGGCGGCCTAGAGACGTCATCACCAAGACGGAGACCTAGGAGGTCAACCAGTCTAACCTCTGTGAAAAGCTGAAGACCAGAGATCACCGGGGGCACATCGAGAATCGGAGGGAAGCTAGGCACTCAGCAGAGACTGAGCGCTGCAAAGAATATGACGAGGCGCACGGCCCTCCAGTCAACGACAAAAATGCTCCCGGACTCCCCTTCACGGCAGAACTCCAGGCAGTACGCTGGCCGCCGAACTTCAAGGTCATTGGCATTGAGACCTACGACAACACCGCCGATCCCACCAAGTGGCTTACTGTCTACGAGATCGCGGTCAAAGCTGCCGGGGGGAACTCTGACGTCATGGCGAATTACTTGCCTGTTATGCTCAACGCATCCGCCAATAATTGGCTACTGAGCCTGAAGACGAACTCCATCGACACTTGGGACAAGCTAAGGGAGCAATTCATCAACAACCTACAGTGCCACCTGCAAGCAGCCTGGCACAAAATTTGATCTTGAGAAGCTCCAGCAGGCGTCGCGAGAATCATTGCGGGATTATATTCGGCACTTCTCAGAAACCATAAACAACATTCCAAGCGTCACGGATGCTGAGGCTATCTTCGCTTTCATTCGTGGCCTCCGACCTGATAAGGAGCTCCAGAGGAAGTTGTACCGTAGCAGACTAGACTCCATCGTCGAGATGCTGCGCATCGCCAACAAGTACGCCTGAGGGGAGCGAGGCGGCCCGCCACTCCGTCCATAGCCGCCTCCACTTCCCCGACCGACCACGTCGCGAGGACACCGACCGCCGATCTGATCGGCGCCATGATGACCGAGGAGCCCGGCGAGACCACCACCGCGGAGAACGCGATCGCCGCGACCAACATCGCTCCGAACGACGTCGCCATGATGAGCCAGAAGCCTCCAGGGCTGGAGAAAGGCGTCGCCATTACCAAGTCTACAACACCCGACCAGCTCCGAAACGCAATTATGAAGAGGCTTACGACAAGCTCCTCGATAGCCAATGCCCCATCCACAAGTTCCATAAGCATACCATGAGAGAATGTTATGGCTTCTCCAGGACATTCCAAGAAGAAGAAAAGGAGAGGGCTCGCATAGAGTCTGAGAGAGACAAACGCGATGACAATAACGACCAGCCTCCAGGCTTCACTAAAGCTCACCGAACGGTCTCCATGATCGTCGGTGGCCGCGTAGCCATAGAGTCGAAGAGAGAGCAAAAGCTCGTCTCTAGACGCGTCAACTCCGTCGCCAATCACGACGCCTCCATCACCGACCCGAGATTCCCTCCTTGGTCGCACAAGGCCATCACCTTCAGCAGAGAAGACCAGTGGACGGAGATCCCATACTTGGGGCATTTCCCGCCGATCCTCGACCTGGTGATACGCAAGACACGCTTCCGCAAGGTGCTGATCGACGGTGGCAGTGACCTCAACATCTTGTTCTCCAGAGCCGCCATGGAGCTCGGACTCCGAGCAGAAGACCTGGAGCCAACCACGGCTCCATTTTGGGGAATCGTCCCAGGGCAGCCCTCCTAGCCCCTAGGACAGATCAGCCTGCCTGTCCAGTTTGGGACACCACAATGCTTCCGCATCGAGCACATCGACTTCTTGGTGGCCGACTTCGACGCCGCGTATCATGCCATACTTTGCCGTCCAGCTTTGACTAAGTTTGGGGCCATCCCCAACTATACCTACCTCGTCATGAAGATGCCAACCGAGACCGGCATCCTTACGGTCCGCTCTAACCTCCAGGTCGCGTATGACTATGAGAAGGAGGCCATCGCCATGGCAGAAGCCACTGATGTCTCCATCCTGATGAATACGTGTGAAGTGGACGCACAGAAGCTGACACCCGAAGAACAGGTCATCCCGGAGAAGACCGCACCCAGAGCTGCGACCAAGAGTAAGGAGACAAAGGACATCATCCTCGTTCCCGGTGACCCGAGTAAGACTACTCGCATCGGGGCAGATCTCAACCCCAAATAGGAAGAAGCGCTCGTCAGCTTCCTCAGAAAGCACGACAGCGTTTTCACGTGGAAACCCACGGACATGCCTGGCGTACCGAGGGAGTTGATCGAGCACTTCTTGAATGTCTCAAAGACCGCCAAGCCCGTCAAGCAGAAGCTCTGGCGTTTTTTTCCAGACAAGAAGGAGGCTATTAGGGTAGAAATAGCTCGGCTCCTAACTGCCGGCTTTATTAAAGAGGTGTATCATCCCGATTGGTTAGCCAATCCGGTTCTTGTAAGAAAAAAGAATAATGAATGGAGAATGTGCGTTGATTACACCGATCTCAACAAACAGTGCCCTAAAGACCCCTTCGGTCTCCCCCGCATCGATGAAGTCATCGACTCCACAGCCGATTGCGAGCTACTCAGCTTCCTCGACTGCTACTCCGGCTACCACCAGATCGCCTTGAAGGAAGAAGACCAGGAGAAAACCTCCTTCATCACTCCCTTCGGGGCCTACTGCTACAAGACCATGTCCTTTGGCCTGAAGAACGCTGGCGCAACATACCAGCGGGCCATCCAGGCATGCCTTAAGGATTTCATTCTCGACATCGCCGCAGCTTATGTCGATGACGTCATCATAAAAACCCAGAAGGCTAAAGACCTCGTCTCCAACCTTCAAGCAGTCTTCAAGAAGTTGGATGAATTCCAATGGAAACTGAACCCCACCAAGTGCATTTTTGGTGTACCGTCGGGCAACCTGCTCGGAAACATCGTCAGCAAACGAGGCATACTCCCCAACCCAGAAAAGATCGAGGCCGTCATGAGAACGAAACCTCCAACCAACGTCAAGGATGTTCAGAAGCTCACTAGGTGTATGGCGGCCCTAAGCCGATTCATTTCCAGGTTAGGCAAAAAAGGCCTTCCCTTCTTCAAGCTCCTCAAGGCAGGCAAAAAATTTGTCTGGTCGGAAGAAGCCGATCAAGCCTTCAAGGACCTAAAGCAGTTTCTGGTACATCCTCCGCTCCTTACAGCACCCAAAAAAGATGAAACTCTGTTACTCTATATCACCGCGACAAGCAATGTTGTCAGTACGGCAATAGTAGTCGAAAGGAAGGAAGACGGTCATGCATATCCAGTACAGCGACCAGCCTATTTTATCAGCGAAGTCTTGAACGAGTCCAAAGCTCGCTATCCGACGGTGCAGAAGTTGATCTATGCCATCCTCGTCATGTCACGCAAGCTCCGTCACTATTTTGAAGCCCACCCAATCATAGTGGTCACCCAACATCCCCTCGGCAACATTCTTCGCAACAAAGATGCCAATGGCAGGATCATGAAGTGGGCCGTGGAGTTGGGAACTTATTCTCTGGAATTCCATAGCCGAACGACGATCAAGTCACAGGTCCTGGCTGACTTCATCGCCGAATGGATTGAAATGCAAGAACAAGTACCCACCGAGCAAGAGGAACACTAGACGATGTATTTCGATGGATCCCTCAGCATTGGAGGCGCAGGCGCTGGCGTACTCCTCATATCACCTTCCGGTGAACACCTCCGTTACGTATTGAGAATCTATTTCAAAGCCTCCAACAACGCTGCCGAATACGAAGCCGCCATCCACGGCCTACAGATCACCTCCGAGCTCGGCATCCGGCGACTGATGGTGTATAGGGACTCTGCTCTGGTTATCAATCAGATAAATAAAGATTGGGACTGTAACAGCGAGAAGATGGACGCCTACGTCGCCGCAATTAGAAAGCTCGAAGAAAAATTCTTGGGCATCGAGTTTCACCACGTCGCCAGAGCTGAAAACCAGGCAGCCGACGAGCTATCTAAGCTCGGTTCATCACGAGCTGATATTCCTCCCGGCGTCTTCGTTCAAGACTTGGTCCGTGCTTCCATCCCAGAAGAAGAAGAGGCCGAAGCGCTCCCGTCCGGTCAGATAGCAGCTTGTGCCTCTGATTCTATAGATGATTGGAGGGCACCCTTCATCGCCTATCTGCTCGAAGCCAAAATCCCCGAAGACAAAATAGAAGCAGAACATCTTGTGAGATGGTCCAAGAATTACGTCCTCGTCGACAACAAACTCATGCGAAAAAACGCCAAGAGCGAAGTATTCCAGAAGTGTGTCACACGTGAAGAGGGCATCAAGATACTCCAAGAAGTGCATGGAGGCTGTGTGGAAACCACGCAGCCTCACGCACCCTGGTCGGCAAAGCTTTCCGAGCAGAATTCTACTGGCCTACTGCCGTCCAGGACACTGAGAAGATTGTATGCCACTGCGAGGCGTGCCAGTTTTTCGCAAAGCAGATACATGTCCCAGCATAGGAGCTACAGACCATACCTGCATCCTGGCCCTTTGCCACATGGGGACTTGACATGATAGGTCCTTTCAAGGCGGCTAAAGAGGGCTACCGTTGCGTGTACGTCGCCATCGATAAATTCTCCAAATGGATTGAGTACAAGCCATTAGTGAAAGCAACAACGGCCAAAGCTGCGGAGTTCCTCAATGACATCTCTCATCGTTTTGGCCTTCCGAACAGTATCATCACCGACCTCGGTACCACCTTCACTAAGAGTGATTTCTGGGATTTCTGCGACGAAAGAAGCATCATGGTAAAGTATGTCTCGGTGGCTCATCCTCGAGCTAACGGACAGGTTGAAAGGGCAAACAGAATGTTGCTCGACGCCCTCAAAAAGCGCCTACACGAAGTCGTCGAAAGAAATCCGGGAAATTGGATTAATGAGTTGCCAGCAGTCGTCTGGGGCCTGCGGACACAGCCTAGCTAAAATACCGGCGTATCTCCATACTTTATGGTCTACGGATCAGAAGCAGTGGTACTAGCCGACGTCGCTTTCCAAGCTCCGAATTGAGAACTACAATGAAGAAAGGTCCAACGGTGCACGAGCAGAGGACATCGATAGACTCGAAGAAGAGCGTCTGGCCTCCTGCGTACGCATGGCCAAATACCTGAAGGGGATACGGCGATATTATAACCGAAACGTCAACGACAGGTTCTTCGTGGTCGGCGACCTCGTCCTTCGGTGCAAGCAGAATAAGGGGGCATGCAACTGCTTTCTTCTCTATGGGAGGGACCATACATGGTTAGAGTCGTAACTCGGCCAGGCTCGTACAAGCTGTGCGACCTTGATGGCGTTGACATCCCCAACTCCTGGAACATTGAGCACCTCTGTCCCTTCTATCCTTGACAGTGTCGAGGCAGATATGTGTATTTTTGTTTCATTACTTCAATAAAAATCATATTGCTTCTACACACATGTATGTCTACAATCGCAGATCAGTAAATTCATCGCCAATGCGTGAGACCCGCATCTGCTCGGGCAGCATAACTTCGCCAATGCGTAAGCCCCGCACCTGCTCGGGCAGCATGACTTCGCCAATGCGTAAGCCCCGCACCTGCTCGGGCAGCACAACTACGACTACATGTAAGTCCCGCACCCGTTCGGGCATCCTAGTCACGTCAACGCATAAGCCCTGCCTTCGACAGGCCGCCCAACTTCGCCACTTCATCGACCGCCCCGATAGATTCAGGAAGCCATCGCCCTCAATAAGCGTAACCCCCGCCAGGCGCAGGCAGCTTCGCCACCACGTAAGCCCTAGGGACGCCTGGGCCGTTAAGTCTTCGCTAACACGTAAGCCCCGGGGACGCTTGGGCAGGTTAATAGCATCTCCACAAGCCCCGGCAAGAGGCACGGGCATCGGTCATCAATTCTCCCCAAAAGGATAAATATCCTCACTACTCTCCGACCATTCGGAAGGCCCCGGCTATGCTCGGGCACCTTGCAAAATGCGAATCCAAGCTAGGACAGTTTGTGGTACCAACAAAGGAAAGTTGAAAAGAAAATTAAAATTTGTTTGAGCAGCATCACGAACAACAGCATCAAAAACTATCGGTTTTTTATCTTCACATACAGATATATCGCAGTTTTTGCAGGCTAAATCCCTTCCGTGGGAAAGAGTTGCATATCTACCGTCAACAGTGCCGCTGCTGGCTTCACCTCTTCCTCTAGTCGATCTTCTTCCTCCTCGGTGGTCCCCTGTGCATACCCTGTCTTCACTTGGTCATTCTTCATGCCAGGATAATGCGAGCGGACCACTCCGAGCACATGGGCGGCCACGTTCTCGGCAGCATCGGTGCAGAAAGCTTTGAAGAAGCGCAACGCCTGCTGGCCACGACGGATGATGTCAAAAGGCCCTGGGACACCAGCGGGCGGATTGCCGGGAGCATACTCAACTATGTCAAGGACGGGTTTAATTCCCTCTGCCAAAGCATCAAATCATGCTACAGGAGCCTCAAGACGTTGTGCCAAGTCGTTCACCTGCGCCCGATTCCTCTGATCCATTGCTACAAGACAGAGAAAAAGTTAACAAGATGAGGAAGAACAAACCGTGTGCACAGAAAACTCACCAAGACGATCCGCCTCGTTCTTCCGAGCTGCTTCACGGAGCATTGCCACCTCGCTCTCCAGATCCTTAACTGCACAAAGAAAAGGCGGGTCAGAATCCCTCAGCAGAATAACGAAGTAACATGAAGACGCTAGTACCTCGCTTCACGGCACCTTCAAAAACATCATGCAAAAATCTGCACTTGAAAGCTTCAGACTTGAGAACAGAAGAAGAGTCAAGATAAAATGAAACCAGGGCCATAATTGTCTCCATACCTCTTTTTTCCTGCAGCAGTTTTTCTTCAGACTCCATTAAGTCATCGCAATGCAATTGCAACGTGTCGCATTGCTCGCGGATGTCTTCCATTGCCCTCTCTAGACGCATAGTCTCCTCCTGCAGCCTGGCGTTATCTGCAGCAAGCCGGACTTCTGCTGATCTTTAGCCGTATTGTGCACCGCCTGATCGACAAAGAAAGGACGTGACAAAGAGTAACAGGAAAACAACAATCAAAGAAGGGCGCGGATACCTGAACTCGTGAAGACAGCTAACCTAGCCGTCGGAGCACATTTCTCAAGTCGGTTTGGGTCCCGGCTATATCGGCCTTCAAAGCTTCCAATTCATCATCCACCACCGCCTCCTCCACGACGACGGACCACTGCTCGCTGACTCGCCTCAACGTTCGAAGTATCACCGGCAGCGCTTCTCCCGTAGCTTCACAAGTAATCTCCTCCACTTCATGCTCGAGCGGTCTGGCACTGGTCGACAGCAGCTCGGGAACCCCCCGGCTCGCTCCTGGTATTTCGCCAAAAGAAGTACCGCCGGTATGCACATCTCCCCGTTGTTCAGAATCAGCGGGCGGAACCTCCTCATCGACGCCATGCTTCGAAGAGTGGTCCACGCCGGCATCTTCCGGTTGTCGCTCCTGGTCGACGAACGGGGCCGGCAGCGGTAGGGTGACTTCACGCGTTTGCTCCGGCGGTGGCGGTCGCTCCTGCGAGCTAAAATCTGGATATTGATCCGGCGCATCCTTCGGTGACTCATGATCAGAGGGCCATCCGGCGGTGATACCAACGCCAATTGCAATCTTCAACAGCTCGTCACCGACAGTTTTGCCGTCCGTCTTTTCCTCAATATCTTCGATTGAAGGGTCCCTAGAAAGGACAGAGATCTTATGATTAAAGATGACTAAAACGGCCTCTCAAAGAAAAAGTATCAAGAAAGTAATACTTACAGTTTGGATCGACGAAGCTTACGCGCAAACTTTCTCTTCCAACCAGAAGTCCCTTCATTACCGGGATCTTTGGCTGGTGGGTTTTCGCCTTTCTAACGTTCCGGTGCCGACTGGTTATCATCACTTGAGCTTAGGGCATCTGCTCGGTGGTGGGCTTGTTCATCAGAAATCTTCACGGGCTTCTCTGTCCTCCGAGCTCCACTATGCGGACTAGCCCTCTCGGGCACGGTTTGTTTTCCGCGAGCTGCTCGTTGAGACAGAGTCTCCCGATCTTCTTCGTCGTCGTCATCTTCCTCATCCCCAGAGGGCTCTTCAGGCTTTCCCACTTCATCGCCAGGCTGATATTAGTGGTCAGGGATCACGCCCTGAGGCCAATCAGCGGTCGGCACATCAGAGAAGTATATTTTGCGCTCCTGTCCATGGATCTTCAACCACTCAAATGAATAACAATAAGAAGCAATCAACAAATAAGCACAACAAGAAAAGAGACATTCTACAAGCTGCATACCTCTGGAGGTGAATTTTCAACACGGAAAGGCTTCTGTTCTCCGCGGTTATCAATATGGGCATCCTTATCAAACAGTTCTTCCAATCATACCGTGGCTTCAGTAGCGGATAAATCATCGGGTACCTCCCTAGTTGGAACAGAGCAGCCTATCCATTCGAATGCAGGGTGAACTCTATCCTTGCAAGGTTGTACTCAGCGTCTCACAAAGTTGGCAGCAACTCCAATTCCATTCAGATTCATTCCCCTTAAAATCTTCAACAGCTCACTGACCTGCTCCATCTCGTCGAGAGAGGGCTTGTCTGTCCAGCTTGGTTTTTTCTCCGGCATCTGATCCACAGCGCACCAAATGGGCGATCTTGGTTTAGGATGTAGAACCATCACTTGCTCCAATCACGCAGACTGGTATTAAGAGGGATGGAAAGATACTGGGCCAACATTCCATCTCGGAGTTTGAGGTACACCCCACCGGCGACTCGAGAACCTCCGTTACTCGACTTCACGAGCATGAACAGATGTCGAAACAAATTGAAATGGGGAAGAATTCCAGCAAAAGCCTCACAAAAGTGGATGAAGATAGAAACATGGAAGATGGAGTTAGGATGCAAATGGCATAAAGAAATCTAATAGTAATCCAGAAGTTTGTGAAAGAAAGGGTGGCAAGGAACACCAAACCCTCGGAGGAAGTAATCTGCATAGACCTTCATTTCGCCGGTGTTGGGCATCGGATACGGCTCACCTCCCGAAGGCCTCCAGCCAGCGGTGGCACGATTTGGGAGCAGTCCTTTCACCACCAAACCCAGAATGGCTCTCTCCGTCATTGTGGAGGGTTGCCACTCGTTGTTCATGCGGAACTCCCCCGGTTGCGGCTACTTCGCCTTCTTTGGGGGCACGCGCGCACTCTTCCTGGGGGCCATTTCTTCGGATTCTTGAAGATTTGGTGAGGCGGAAGGATGAATTGGAGATATCCAAGAGGAATCGGATTTTGGCTCAACGATGTGGAAACCCTAGATGGTGGCGGATTGGGGTAAACAGTAGTGGTTACTTGAAGGGTTTTCGGCGTGGAAGAAGGCGAACCGTTTGTCAGCCATTTTAAATATAGAGGGTAGCGCGTCGTTTCAGGTTTTCATATAAAAAACTTCTTGATATTTCAAAGACTGCAGGTTCTCACTTTCTGAGCCCCAAAGCTGCTCGGGGACTTCATCGGCTTCGTCAAGTGTTCCAGAGCACCAAAGCTGCTTGGGGACTTCGTCGCTTCGTTGAGCGTTCCCGAGCACCAGAGTTGCTCGGGGACTTCTCTGGCTTCGTCAAGTGTTCCAGAGCACCAAAGCTGCTCGGGGACTTCGTCGCTTCGTCAAACGTTCCCGAGTACCAGAGCTGCTCGGGGACTTCACCGGCTTTGTCAAGCGTTCCCGAACACCAAAGCTGCTCGGGGACTTCGTCGCTTCGTCAAGCGTTCCCGAGCACCAGAGCTGCTCGGGGACTTCGCCGGCTTCATCAAGCATTCTCGAGCACCAAAGCTGCTCGGGGACTTCGTCACTTCGTCAAGCGTTCCCGAGCACCAGAGCTGCTCGGGGACTTCGCCGGCTTCGTCAAGCGTTCTCGAGCACCAAAGGTGCTCGGGGACTTCGTCATTTCATCAAGCGTTCCCGAGCACCAGAGCTGCTCGGGGACTTCGCCCGTTTCGTCAAGCGTTCCCGAGCATCAAAGCCGCTCGAGGACTTCGTCATCTTCGTCAAGCGTCTCCGAGCACCAATGCCGCTCGGGGACTTCGTCATTTCGTCACCAAGCAAAGGAGGTGCTTGGGGAGTTCACCATGGTCTTGGTCAACAAGAATGAAAACTTAGACCCTGACACCACGTGCATGCGTCACCTACTATCAGGCTCGGGGACTAAATGGATACACTTCACATGTCGGTGAAGGTACGGATTTTTGCAATTCACAAGTCGATACACTTACATGCGGAGAAGATTTTCCTCGAAATTTTTCTGAGCTCCTTACATCTGTCTGGTCAAGCAACTCCAAAGATTAGCACCTCCCGATGAATGCAAGGTGCTCGGAGACTAGCTGTGGGGGTATAGACCCGTATACTCGCATGGCTAAACATGGGCCGAGTCATCCGATCAGGCCCGGACTGCTAAGGACGCGTCGTCTACATGTTCTCTTGAAGATCACGTGTATCCGCCGAAGACTTGGCGGGCAAGGAAATATCTTTCCTGATATCTAGCCGATTAGTTTTCTTATTTAGCTAGGATTGTAATCTAATATGTATGGTAAAAACCGACTTGTAACCCTGCCCCCCGGACTATATAAGGCGGGCAGGGGATCCCCCCGAAACATCTCATCTACTAGCAATACAACATAGCAACACACAGGACGTAGGTTATTATGCCTAATGGCGGCCTGAACGTGTATAAATCTCGTGTCTCACGCTTCCAGCGTAGTTCTTGCTCGTCTCAGGCGCACCTTCACCGATCAATCTACTACCTTGGGCATACCCCTCGGTAGACTATCGCCGGTATTCCGTCGACACTTAGAGATGATGAATAGTTGCTCTGCCGTAATTCCTTTCAAGTGTCTAGTTTTCAACCTTAAATTCTCCCGAGTTTTGGATACTACTGCTTTGGTTTAAGAATTTACTCTGAACCTGAAACTTGTGGAGGCATATACTTGAGCTAAGTCTAGGTGATTGATTGATATGATACATGAAGGTTGAGCTGCTATTTATCTTATTCCTAGCAATACTAAGTTCTGGAGATTTATTTTAAGTTTAAAATCTTACGTGATGAGCTCTTGTATGACAAAGTGTGAATTCCTACCAAAGCCATATATGATACATTTAAAGATAGGAAAACCTTTGCACATTTATGCTACTTTCTTTGCATTGAGTTTAGTCAACCTTTGTTATATACCTTATGAGAGTCTTGTCATACTTTTAGAATCAAGATCACTTACACACTCCACCCACATATGCATTACTCCTACTCTGGGAGTAAGCGCAATCATTTTCCACTTCCAACCAGATCCACCTTAAAAATGTTTTTCTCCTACACTGGGAGTAAACACCCAAAAATATACCCTATAGGACAGCCCCTATTTAATTGCTCTAAGTTCTTATCATTATCTCTCCAATTATTTATATTCAAAGGATGCATGTGGCTATGCAAAAGTATTGAAAAAAAAGAAAAAAGAAAAGGGGGTAAAAGATGGACAAGTGTCCTAGCAATTAAAACAATGGGTACTGAGATGCCCGCCTCCTTGAAAGAATAGAGAGAGAAAGAAAAGAAGAAAAAGAAAATAAAGATAGCCCATGTTTTCCCGCTAAAGTTCTAAGTTCCAAAAAAGAGAGTGAGTCATCTTCAAAGAGTAAAAGTAGAATTAGGATTAGCCACCTTATATACACCCATCCACCATATTCCATACACATGCATATTTTGGTCTGATTGTATGACTTGACTCTCTATGGATCCATTGTTTGACTTTACAATATACGAATTGCAAGTATGCTTATCCTTGTTATTGCCACTCCTATAAGCTCCACTATAATCCTTAGTTGCAGGAAGACATAATAACATCATTAATGCCTCAGTGAGATCCATAAATACCACATATATTAAGAGACTTGAGGGTGTCATACAATTAAGCTCTGAGTTTTATTTCAAAAACTTGCAAAACTCCGGAATATTGGTACTGTGAAGAATTTGAGACATAGTGCTTGACTTGATTGTTCTATATTCCGATTGCTCAAGACTTATGCAAAAGCTGAGAAGCTCCATAGTTAAAGGTATAATGGGTAAGTTTGAAAGTTAGAGCAGTTTTATCTAATCCGGGGAAGAATTTCTGTTTGAAAGCATGCGTACTTGGAAGACATGAAAGCATTGTACCAACTCCTGATCCAAATATCTTATAATTAGGCTTAGGTTGTTTGCCAAGGGACTGGCAAAAGGTAAGTTTGGGGGAGTTGTTGATGGTGGATAACGTCAACTTTTATTAGAACTTTTATTGGGTGAAAGCTACGTTGATTCCTCTGTAGTCCACTTCCTATTGATATGATCAGGTGTATAAGTGTTTGGTAGGAGGGAACTCTAATTTACACTCTTATTCATTTCACTGCCTAGTTAGAACGATATTATTCAAAGCTTACCGGTTGTTGGAACTAGATAGTCAATAGCTATTTCCTATTTTTTAATATTATCTAGCTTAATTGTAGGGTTAAGTTCATCAGCTTGGTCATTATCACCTACTGTTACTTGTGGATTCGATATTTAAAACATTCGGGTGTAGTGCTACATCGGTATTACATCTGTGCGCTTGCGGATAATCTGATAATAATAATATTTAGTAGAGTGCAGTTAATTTATACCAACAAGGAGAAAGCCCCAGCCTGTCGGGAATTTTCTCCAAGGCGTACCTCAGCGGATGTAAGCTTCAAGTAAGTTTTACATCTGAGTCCTTCTAGTATTTAATATTCTGGTTCTGATACTATAAGTATATACTTGGTTTACCTGTACATTGCTTTACTTAGTGAAGTGCTCTAGTCTCTAACTAAGATTAAAGTAGTAAGTGTAGTGTAGACGTGGTGTCTAGACTATATCTTATCATTGTAGGCCGCTTGTCGCACGGATTGTTTGTGGGTGTCAGTAAGTGGTGACAGCCTTGTTTGGTCTTAGTATCCCACCATGTGTGTAAGACAAGTTATTAAAATGGTAGGGCATCAATACAATAGCATAGCCGCCTCTGGAGGACTTATATCTCCTCCTATTTCACCTATCGCCTCTTGTAAAGGGAGGAGGTGGTAAACCTCTTTATACTTAGAATATCAAGACCAGATATCTCTTGCTACATAGGGACCTCTCTATACCTATATCCTAACCCCTTGATCACAATCTGATGGCCTTAGACCTAGTTAGTTCGCTTCACGTTCCCCGTTGAAAATACGATACCTAGAATACTCCCGGTGAAGGCTACATTGACTACCGTACGCTTGCGGTATATCCATTTGCCACTTCTGGTGTCAACACTAATCTCTTCCTTCAGCTTGGCGCGGCTACGGCGGGGACGATGGCTACTAGAGCCCTCCTCCTCGCGAGGCGCCAACTGGTGGCTGGGAAGTCCCTTCGGCCCCGTCATCTTCCGAGCGGTCTGCTTAGTGCGTGCCATGCTGGAGAAGATAAGATTTGATTAGTGAAGATATTATAGGCTAGCAAGAATAGGTTTGATTAATCCTAACCAATACCACTTTAAGGAGGAAATTAATTAATATGTGAATTTAACATGATGCATGAATCGAACTTATTTAACATGAACCAGACTTGACGTACGCCGAGTAACCAATACGAGTCTTGGATCGGAAGGATCGTGTTATTCAAAGAACCATGACTAGATGGTACAAGGTACAATGGAGTCAGCATTCTGAAGAAGAAGCTACTTGGGAGTCCGAAGACTATCTATCAGAAATTTTCCCGGAGTTCTTTGCCACTTTGTAGATGTGAATTTTCGCTCCCAAGCCTTGTAACATGTAAACCTTCCCTATTGTTTTATAGTCAGGTTCGAACTATGTTTACTTGACATGCTTTCTTTTCCATTACTTAACTTAAGGCTTTAGTCGTATCTAAATCTCGGGATGAGATCTCGGTAAGGAGGAAGGGTTGTAACACCTCTGGTGTTACTGTTACTAAAAATCACCATGTCATCATGTTTATCTGCAAAGCATCCTGTATAAAACCTAATTACTGTGCATTCACTAAAAATAAGTTTTATTCTTACATGTGATTGTGCATAGGATGGTTAGAGTGAGTTCATTGTATAAATGTTGTGATTACGGTGTATATAATTAAATCAATTATAAACCCTAATTTTGGCCCCTAAAACCCTAAATCAAAAACTAAAAAGAATCTGATGTGGTTCCTTAATAAAAGATGTAGCCCTTTTAAAGTGGAACAACTTATATTTTGGGCAATTTTAAAGTTACTAAGTAAAATTTTAAATAAAGCCCTAAATAGTGTGTTGAAATTCAAATTTAAAAACTCATTTCAAAAATTATCAAGAATCTAATCAAACTCCTTTAATGAAAGATGTCAAGCATAACAATTTGAACAACCTTTATTTTTGAAGATTTTCAAGTTGTTGAGAAAAATCTTGAGAATTTGACTGAATTACAAATGAAATCCAAATTGTGATTTTACCCCCTTTTGAATAACTTCAAAATTATTCAAAATTTGGATGTGATTCAAAAACTAAAAATGTTCAGCATGAAATATACTACAACTTTGGTATTGGTGAATTTTTGACTTTATATGAAAAATAAAAAGTAATTTGCACAATAGTCAACAAGTGAATAGGGACAGCTACAATACTAGGGCAGGGCCCCTGTCACCTCCCTCTGTTCGGCACAGGCGCCGGCATGGACGGCCGCGTCGCCAGCTGTCCTCGGCCGCTCCTGCTCCCATGTTGGCAAGTTTCGGCCCATGGGGACCACTCCACCCTCTCTGAACCGCTCCATGCCCTATTACCCGTGCTACCTCTTCCTCTTTTCCTCTCGGTGGCCTCCATTTTCTTCCTCTTCCTCTTTTCCTCTCGATCGCCGGCAACCTCCCTCGGTTCTCAGTCAAAATTCAGCACCGTTGATCCACCATTGCCAAATTACCCGTGCTGCTGGCCTACCCACTCTCTTGCGCATCGTTTGGGCCCGGATCGATAGCACGTCATCGCCGGAGTAGCCCAGAGGCCGCGGTCTTCTTCTTTGGCTCCGATGATGTGTGCCGCCGTGGTCTGCTCGTAGCGACCAGCCGCCTCGGGTCATTTCTTTTTCAAAGTTTCTCGTGCTTCTTTCTTTCCGTGGCCACGTGAAGCTGATGCTTGAGTTGGTTCTTCGTTTTGTGCTCGGGATCCGCCAGAACAAGACCCTTGTCATCGGAGCGCGCCGTCGGTGTCTCGGTCTACGTCGAGCTCACTGTTTCATGCCATCTCCGTCCCAACCAATGATTGTTTTGTGGTCTTGGTGAGCCACTGATCATCCCTGAGTCCTCCCTCTTAACTCTACCATGCTCTTGCGGCCAGAACGGATGAACCACGCCGTCGTGTCCGCCATGGGCGAGCTTGATCTCATCGGAGGCGCGTAGTCCCTAGGTCTGGTACATTCGGGGTGTTTGCTAGGTTTAGGGGATCATAGGGGTGTGCTCGGTAGGGTCATCCAGGCTGCCGACGGCGAGCTTCGCGGCCGGCCGGCTGCAGGCGCGCGGGGAGTTCTTCCCCCCATGTGCAATGAAGAAGGGAGGGTGGCCGAGCTGGGCCTTACTGGGCCATTTAAGGCCGGCCTAGTGGCTCAGGGAAGGGCCTAGGGAGAAGGAGAGTGTGTTGGGCTGCGCAGTGGGCCGAGTGGGCAGGGCTGTTGCACTGGTCTGAGCAGTTAAATCGACTTTTCCTATTTTCGGAAATTTCAATTATAAGGAATAGTGTTTAGTTTTGTTATTTTTGTAGGAACAAAAATACTGCTCTAAAAATCATGAAAATTTTTGTGTGATGTCTCTGAGATGTGTATAATGTAGGAAAAATATGATAAAATGATTTTCCAGTATTTTCTGCATGGACAAAAATTGAGGTTATAAATAGTTAAATGTAACTATGTGGAATCTTAATAAATTCTATGATGATCCAAAAATCATGAAAATTAATGTGGGATTGTTTTAGGGCATGAACTATCTATTGGAAAAGTTTGAGCTCAAATGAATATAGTTTACTTGGTTATTATTTAATGCTCTATTAGTTGGTTAATAAAAACAAATAGGTAACACTAATGATTAGGTTTTGTGTGAATTTCGTATTGATTTCTGACCCTAGGTCATTAACTTAAAATGATCCTTGGCATCCTTAATCATTGTTTAAAATCATTATTAACTTGCTTACTAGTAGTATAAGTCGATTAATGCGGCTTTCTATAACTGTTAAAATGAAATCTTAAGTAATAATCGATAGTGGGTTTTGTTGGCTTGCAACTTTATCGTGAAGGAAAGTTGTACTCAAAGTCGTTAACCTAAGTAAATTATCATCATGCATTCATAATCATCTCATCGAGCATCATGTTAAGCAAGCAGCATTGTTTTACGTGTAGTGAACACGGAACGCGGGATAATTTATTATCTGAAGCATCTCGAGTAAGGTCTTCACTCGGTGGACGTGGATCCTTCTCGGTGATTGACTTCAGGATTCAATCTGCTCCAAGCAACAGGCAAGCTTCGGTGCATCTAAACCCTTCCTTGTGATTTATAAAATATTTATCACTTTGAGTTAAACTGCTGCATTAAGGTGATAGGAGTTGAGTGATAACCTAATTGATGCATTACCAACCTTGAGCACTGAAATACCATCCTTGAAACATGTTTTTAAATGAAATGTTAAAAAATGCTTAGCCCTGCTTAATTAATTTAGCTTTTGCATAAAATACTATTTTCTGAAGCTATTATGATATACTATTGTTAATTCATGAAAAGGGAGAAATGAAAATGATTCCGTTCGGCGGTTGTGCACTTGGCCACACCGACGGGAAGGGATTTTCCGTTCGGTGGTCATACACTTGGGTTAGAGTCCCAATGTATTGTCACCGACGGAAAAGGGATTTGAAAACCGTTTGGTTACTTTTTACTTGGGTTAGAGTCCCCAATGCATCATCACCAACGGAAAAATGAATTAGGGACCGTTCGCTGTGGGTCTGTTGTGATCGAGACTTTAGCAACTAGCCACATACTCCGAGAAGCCCTGTCTCCGGTGGCTCTACTACTTGAACCGACAACCACGCACTGGGAGTGGAGAGATAGGAGAGAGTAGCGTGTACCCTCGTGGCCGGCGTGCTGGATTGGAGAGGAGTACTGTGCTCTCGGGTGGCGCACGACCGGTTCAGGTTTTGAAAAATCCGTGGTAAACGGGGTTAGCTTAGGTGCTACATATGTAGTGTGGTTAGAGATCCTTAGCTGGGTATTAATCGATTCGAATTGTTGTTGCTCCTCGATTATGGAGACTTGATCCTCACACCTACCCCCAAAAAGTGGTTCGGAACTAGGTTTTATGAATGAATAAGAATTTGGAGAATATATGTGAACCGACTTAGCTTCAGGACTACTGATTAATATTGAGTTACAAATACTTGAGTGCTTTTCTGCAAAAATACTTTGCTTCTTGCTTAAGCTTTACCTTGATTTCTCCTTAGCCTGCATTCATGAGTCTTCTCCCTAATTTTTAGTCGGGTAAGTCTTGCGGAGTACCCCATGTACTCAGGGTTTGTTAACCCCCTCTTGCAGGTGAGTCGAGTGAACAGTTCCACGTGGGACCAGTGTCGGTTGACAGATCGTGCACTATAGCACCCCTGGTGTTACTGTAACTAAAACCTGACATGTCATCATGATTGCATGTAAATCATCCCGCATAAACTCATTCTTACTGTGCATCACTAAAATAATTTTTATTTCTTGCATATGATTGTGCATAGGTCAATTAGAGTGACTTATTTTGTAAATAATTGTGTTGTGGGTAATTATCTAAATCCAATTGAAAAATAAAAAGAAAATCAATTATAAACCCTACAACGGACCCTAAACTCTAATTTAAAAACTAAAATGAATTAGATGTTGGGTCTTAAACAAAAGTTGTAAAGCTTTAAAAGTTGAGCAACTTCTATTCTGGGTAATTTTGAAGTTGTTAGATAAAATTTCACATAAAACCCTACCCTATGTTTGAATATGTAGATTTGAAATGCAAATTCAAAAATTTTCAAGAATTTGACCAAACACCTTTAATCAAAGTTGTAAAGCTTTTCAAACTAAACAACTTTTGTATTTAGGGGATTTTCAAGTTATAGAGTTAAATTTTAAATAAAACTCAAAGTGGTGTTTAAGAATTCAAATTTGAAATGATATTTCCAAAATTATCAAGAATTTGACAAAACTCAGTTAATGAAAGTTGTAGGCCTTGTTAAATACAATAACTTTTATTTTTGCAGAATTTCAAGTTATTGAGAAAAATCTTGGGATTAAACTGGATAGGAAATAAATTTCAAAAGGCTAAATTACCCCTTATTCTGTAATTTCAAATCTATTCAAAATTTGGATGTGACTCAAAAACCAAAGTTGTTCAGCATAAAATTTCCTACAACTTTTATATTGGTGATTTTTCAACTTTATACACAAAATAAAAAGTAATTGGGAGGAAATGCTTAGGGGGGTTATGCTCAGCTACAGTGTTAGAGGGGGGTACCCTGCCTCTGCATGCGCATAGGGGCCGGCCTGCCGCTCGTGCCGCACCGCACGCCGATGACGCCTGGGGCCGGCCAGCCACCCGTCGCCGTCGAGGCCGGGTCCGTGGGGGTCCCCTCCACGTCTCGCGCATCTCGTCTGCCCTATAAAGCCACCGAGGTCGCGATTTTCAGTCTTCGCTTTCCTTACCTCGTCGCCGACAAGCTCCCTGCCCCGATCAAAAATTGGCCGTAGCTATTGAGCCGTTGTCCAATCCCTCATGCCACATCATTCGCTTCATCATTGCGCCTCGATTGAGCCCGTCGGTGTCATCTCTCGCTGCCAGAATTGACCGGGAGCCAGTTTCTTCTTCACGGCCGGGGAAGCACTACCGCGACCTCTATCACTGTGGATAGCGCGTTCAGGTGAGCTTGGGCATCTCTCTATCCCCATTTCTGCTCCTCCGTCCTTGGGGGAAACTCATGGTTTAGGTGGTTTCCTCTTTGGTGTTCAGGACATGTCGGAACGCGAGCTCGCCGTCCAGTCCGAGCTGCCAAACCGCCGTCGTCGTCAAGCCCACCTCCCTAGTCCCATTTTGACCCAATAAGGTGTTGTTTCGAAAGCTAGGTGAGCTCCTATTGCTATCCATGCCTTTTAATTAAACTCTACCGCATTGCTGTGCCCTGGAACACCGTCGCCGACGAGCTTTGCCCGACCGAGCCGCCATGGCCGCGACTGGCATTGCGTCGGTCCCCAAACCGCCTAGCTAGCCACCTAAATCGGTTCTTACGGCCACTGGGAACGTGTAGAGCCTAACTTTGTGGCTCGAAGCTCTGGCTCCGCCGAGCTCCGCCTCGCCGGAGCGCGGCCGTGCCGCTGCAGTCGTGGTTGGGGGCACCCTAAACCCTGAACTAGCTAGACATCTACCTTAGTGGATGCGCGAGGTCTCGGGATAGGCGGGGATGTACTCCCCGTCTCGCCGGAGGCCTCACCGGTGACGTACCGGGCGGTCAACCGCCGCCGTCGCGTCGTCAGCGCAGGAGGGGAGATTCAGCGACTGGAGCGCGAGAACTCAATAAGGTTCAGGGGGTTAAGTGAAATACTGTTGACTCAAATGAATAGTAGCCAGGTGGGGTTCGGCTTAAGGAGTGGAAAGGTGGAGGGGGTTTCGGTAAAACGTCCAGGACGCGACTCGGGCGGGCCAAGCGGGCCGCCCTGTTCGGAGTTGGGCCGCCTCGGGCCAAAATGAAATTTTTCATTTTTCCCACGAATTTAAGCTGTTTTTCCATTTTCCTGATAAAGTAAATAGCAAAGCACTTTGTCATTTTTGTATGAATATTTATGTTGCACTAAAAATTATGAAATTAATTGTGGATGATCTTTGTGATACACCGAATGTATGAAAAATATAAAATATATATTTTAAGCAATTTCTATATGTAGTAAAAATGCCTCTTTTAATTCACAAATATAATTTCCATGAATTTTGTAGGCTAAAATAAATATCCAAAAATCATGAAATTTAAATTGGCATTGTTTTAGGCTGAGACCTAGCTATAGACAAAGTTTGAACTTCAGATGGAGATAGTTTATTTATTTATTCGTTTATGCTCCATTAATTGATTAATGAAATAAATAAGGAACCCTAATCCCTTTAGTAATGTGTGACTTTTGTATTGTGAAATGACCTCGATTTCCACGAAGGAAAATCCACAGGCACGCAATGTAATTAAATAGATCGTATCGAACAATCCATAAAATTACCCAATCTCAGTTGATACCAGGAATCCATACCACGAGTATATAACAGAGTCTTACATAAATTATTACATCGTCACACTGGCGGAATCAACAATTCAGAGAAGCTGATAAGATGCGGAAGCGATTCATCCTTCACAGCCAACTTGAGTGTAGCACGCAACCCTACTCTTCCCAATCGTCTCCATCGAAGTCGTACTCACTCTCGTCACCTGACAGCAAATTTATCAGTACGATTTGTACTAGCTACGGAGCCCACCTATGATTGCAGTTGCTTTGTGGAAAGTGGATGCAAGGCTGTACAAGTAGACCTATAGGCTAGGGTTTGCCTATGCAGGATGTAATCAATATTTTAATAGTCAAGTTTTATCTCGTTCAACTCCACCCATTCGTCCAATCCATTCCATTCACATCCCATACACCACATCTCACACACACCGCGCACTCATTCGGCAGGCCCAACTCCCTATCGGGCCTGTCTCAGCGGCACACTGCCATATCGAGCACACTGCCGGAAAGTGTCATCCAGGGGGAGAAAAGAACACTCTCTACACTAGTAGAAGCTTCATAGGAAAGGTCCATAGCCAATGAGTCGGCATATGTATCGATCGATCAACCATACACTCTGCAAAGGTTTCACTACTAACAAGATTAGCCATCATAGGTGTTGCGCAAACACCTAGACAGAATTCCGGGTGCTTGCTTGCCTAGGTCGATGCCACTCTAACCACTCAGCCCTGGAATAATCAGGTTCCAACTCCATCATGCTGAGACTGGGAGATGCAGTACCGGGCCCATTCAGTGGTACTGCGCATCTAGAACTGGGACGGGAACCCATCGACCGTCTCGCCCACCCTTATCACCTATCAACCTAGCAGTAGTGGCAACGTCCTACCAAGTAGTCCAGCCGTTCCCTGCCCATCGAAGACGAGTGAGCAGTAAAGGATTCCCATGAACCTTAAACTAGTCCGTCCTAGGTTTGACCAAGCAGACATCTTCTCTTAGGGGATACTCTCCCCGTGCCATCACAGCACCTCCGTTCACGGGCTTCAAACCACACAGGCCGTCCAACCCGGAACCACCTCATAATCCATTACCCGCCACAGGTATCTCTCGTAGGGATGCCCAGGTTGCATCCCCCGGCATGACTTGTCCTTCTGACTTGTCTCATAACCCACTTGGTCGACTCGACCCTTACCACGCACCCAAGACTCACGCAGCACGCTCCCCCGTTTAATTAAGTCCAGTTCACATATGTCAAACCGTTCCCGATTTCCCCATATATGTGTAATAATCAATTAGTAGAAGAGCAAATAAACATATAATAGCGAGCATCTATCCTATCAGAGGATAGCAGGGTGATAGTTTAAACAAGGTAGGGTAATCAATTATTCTAACTTGCAACCTAAACAGTTAATATCATATGATCATAAAGCAATGGCATGAATCGACATTAGCAATGCGTAATAGGTGCTAAGGATTTGGTGGGTCATGGCACCTTCGTAGTCATCGCCTAACTCATGAAGGTACTCGTGGTCGTCTTCCTCAATCAGATTCTCCTCCTGCTCTGAAAACGGAACAAAATAGTCGCGTTAGCGACTCCTATAGATTATTCAGAAAAATCCAATAAAAATAGAAGATTCAAATGCACTCAAACATAGGTTCAAGTTGTAGAGCTCATTGTTCTGAGAATTTTGATATATGGTGCGCAATTTTTGGACATCGTATGATTAAGTTATGAATTCCCGAAATTTATCCTATTTTCTGAAAATGGAAAAAGACTAATTAATCAGGGGGTGACACGTGGCAGGCTATGATTTGCCTAGGGTACTGTTCATGTTGACTAAGTCAATGGGTCGGCTGGCGGTGGCTTTGCTGACGTCAGCATGACGTCATTGCTGACGTCAGGGTTGACCTAGTCAATGCTCCTCTGACTGGTGGGGTCAGGTGACGCCATAGTGACGTCATCATGACGTCACTGCGATGACACGTGGCAGCACCAGGGCTCTCCACGTGGCCGCACTGGGACACTCCTATCCAGGTTTACGAGGGGCCGGTGCACGGTGGACTCGGGTGCGTGGGGTCACTGCTCCGAGACTCGGTGTACGTGAACCGGGTTTATCCCGCCCGCATCCTCTTCTTTCCCCCTTTCCCTTTTGAATCCGACACGGCGGAGCTCTTCTTCGCCGGTGAGCTCATACTGACTCAACATGGTGGCGGTCTACGAGCTTCCCTAGGGGGAAAAAGGGTCGGTAACCTCCGGCGGGTGAGCTGAACTCCGGCTAGACCCCCTTCTTCCGATGGTAGGAGGGTCAGACGAGTTGCCTCGACTAAAGCTCGGGCTTGGCGGCAGCAGTCATCGACGGGGCGGCTCTGGTTGTGTCTCCGTGCAATTGAGGGCGGATTTCTTCGATTCGCTTCGTCAGGGAGGGCTACAGCCTTACGGCTTCGGTTGAGGGTCACGGTGGTGCCCTCCCTCGTGGAGAGGTCAATCGGCGGCGCTCCGGCGAGGCACGGGGCTCACGGTCAGTGTGCGTGCGGTAGCTTTGGCTCACCCGTACCTTGTGTCTAAGTCGCTACAGGCAGCGCGAAGGTCATCAAGCGGTTGGATAGTGGTAGCTGGTACTCATCGGAACATGGTTCTTGCGGCGGCATGACGCGACCGGCCCTTGCCACGGCAAGGCTAGCCCAGGGTGTCCAGAGCACTTCTACTCGTGTGTCCGGGTAGGGTCTAGCGGTGGCACCCGTCGAGATCCACAACCGTAGCCTATGGTTCCAACGGAGCTCGTGCTGCGGCGATGTCTGCGATAGAACTCCGGCGATCTCACGGTGATGATGCAACTCACTGAGTATGGGTTCTAGGGCCACTCCTATACCTTGACTTGGGTTCGCGGAATTGCTGTGAAGCTCGATGGCCCACTGTCAGCGCTCGGTATGGTTGCAGGCTCCCAGAACGGGTGCTCGCCATGGCGCAGAGTATCCATGGCGAGTGAGCTCCCCCGTGAATGCGTCTTGCTGCGTTCCGGGGTTGCAAGGACTTGGCTTGCAGGTAGCTAGCTCGTTCGTGGTGGCCGAGAGGGTAGCGGATAGCTCTACTAGGTTAGGGTCCTCCTACAGCTCTTCCAGATAGATGGAATGTGATGCGGTGCTGTCGCGGGTGCTCCTATGGCGTGGCGCGCGGTGATCCAGCCACGCCGGTGAACTCTCGTCACCGTGCAACCGTTGGGCTCAATTGGCTAGTCGTGTGTGTGGGTGCAAGCATGTTCTAGGAGCCGGTGATGGCTCATGCCTGCGCATCCCAGAGGCGAGACGCCATGGCCATGCGCGCGGGCGAGGTTGGATGAGGGGTACGGCGGCTCACCGTGGTGTCGACAGAAGACAGGATAGCGGTGCAGTGACGAGCTGTGGCCGTGCCGTGTGTTCGCTGTGCCGTGCAGAACAGCAACGGTGGCGCCAGCTTCTCCAGCTCCGGCATGCTCCACGGCAGCAGTGCCCCGGCGACTGCCTCCTTCTTCACTCCGCCTTCTCCTTGTCCCTCAGTGGTGTGGTGGTCTGTGCCGCGGTGCGGCGGTGGGGGGCGGAGTTGCTCTAGGGTTGAGGGCCGGGACTCCTTATATAGGCGAGCTCGGTGAGCTCCAATGGCGACGGTCCTGATTGCATCCGACAGATCGAAGGGCTGTGGCGCGAGCGGATCTAGGGCTCCGGATGCACTCGTGTTCCCTTGACGGCCAAGGCAGGGGAACAAGCGGGCGACAAGCTCACCGGGGCGTGGCTTTGTCGGCTGCGTGGGGCCGGAGTCACGCGATTTGCGTGCTCACGCGAGGTGGAAGAAGAACAGTGCCCTGGGAGCGGCTGGCAAGAGGGCCCGGTTGATCAGCGGCTGTGGCGAGGTGGCGCGCGCGTGTGCGCGGTTTTGGGCTGGCCCAGCTACGGAGACAGCGTGGCCGCGTGGTGAAGGGAAGGAGACGGGCCGGTTGGGCTAGGGCTAGCGCGTCTGCGCGTGCGCTGGTGAGGAGAGGGTTGGCTCGGCCAATAGGCCGGCTTGGGCTGAATGGCTGGTTGGCTGGTCTAGCCTTGCCCTCTCTCTCTCCCTCCCTCTTTCTCTTTCCTTTTTCCCTTTTATTTTCTAATTTCTAGTGTTCAAATTTATACACATGTATTTGCTTTTATACTTCTATGAGTACTCAAGCCAAACATAGAATGCAAATAAAATCCACATATGCACATAGCTAATGAAAAATATCTAAAAGAGGTTGGGATGTAATGACACATATATGTAGCTTGTAGGTTTGTAATTTCCATACACATGCACATGAAGTATGTTTTTGTGAAGTAAAGATGAAAAATTTTAATTGGTTGGTATTTTTGGGTGTTTGTATTTTAGTGTTGTTACAGATTGTGTGTTGACCCTGGATCATTCACTATAGTGATTCTCGACACTTTAACAGTTGAATCACAGTAAGAGTGGAACAGCTGTGCAGCGGCTTTCTATGACTGTTAAAATGAAATTTTAAGTAATAATCGATAGTTGGTTTCGTTGGCTTGCAACTTTATCGTGAAGGAAAATTGTACTCAAGGTTGTCAAGTAAATCCTTGTTCTATTTTTCATGACATGCATCTCGCATCATGTTAAGCATGCATTTTCATTTCGTGTAGCGAATGCGAGGAAATTTATTATCTGAAGCGAGTCCCGAGTAAGGTCTTTACTCGGTGGACGTGGATCTTTCTCAGTGATTGACTTCATGGTTCTATCTGCTCCAAGCAACATGCAAGCCCCGGTGCATTCAGCCCTCTCCTTGTGATTTACAAAATGTTTATAACTTGAGTTAATCTACTTCATTAAGTTATAGGAGTTGAGTGACAACCCAATTGATGCATTACCATCCTTGACCACTTGAATATCATCCTTGAAACCTGATTTGAAATAAAATGTTTGAAAATGCTTAGCCCTGCTTGAATAATTTAGTTTTCCACAAAATGCTATAGTTAAGCTATTGTGATACAATATTGATTAATTCATGAAAAAGGGAATTGGTAATGTTCTCGTTCGGTGGCTGTGCACCAGATCAGTCCATCGTCACCGACGAGAAGGGATTTTCTGTTCGGTGGTCAAGTATTTGGGTTGGAGTCCCAATGCATCGTCATCGATGGAAAAGGCATTCGAAAACCGAAGGGACATTTGTACTTGGTTTAGAGTACCAATGCACTGTCGCCGACAGAAAAGGAAAGTAGGGACCATTCGTTGTCGGCCTGCTGTGATCGAGCACTTTGCAACTAACTGTTGGCGCTTCTTAGCGTCAGCAGAAAAGTCCGCAAGCACACGGAAGTACCGTTGCAGCCTTCACCCGGAAGTATTCAGGGTATCGTAATTCCCAGAGGAACGGTCTTTGTACTTAGTCTCTTAAACTAGTTTACTTAAAAGAGACGGAAGGGATAGCTTGGGTAGAGAGGTTCTTCTAAGGTCAAATGCAAATAAGCGATGGTAACTTCCCCACTACTTGTCTGTTTTAGGCCCACTGACACAGCTGGTCTACCAGCCGATACCAGTATCAGCGCTACTTCGCGGCCGAACGTGGGGGAGTTCAGATACGAGTGGACAGGGCTGTCACCACCTGCCACCTACCCCTCTGCCCGTAGGCGCACGCAACATACGAAGGTAGACTCTGACCTAGACACCACGTCTACGAAGGCGACTACTACTCTAGCGGCGTACAGGAACATCCGTCTCTATCAGGAGTCCTCTTACTAGAGCATCCGTCCATAGGACGAACGACGATCCCACAAACAAGTAGCTTTATAGAAGTAACATGCTTAATGAATCAAACCAAAGTTGAACACGAACTTCTTACTTCAAGTAGCAAGACGATCGTAGAGGTACAAGTTGGATCGAGAGCCGACAAGCCCGGCACTTCGCCCACCCGGAGGCAGAACTGGTTCGACTCAGCTCTTTCTCCAGCTCTTGTCCCTCTCTCACTCCCTATACTAAATTAGCTAGAAGCTAATGGAATGGAGCTTGCTCTTCCTCTCTACATTGTGACCTCTTGTGTTGGTGAATGAAATGATTTCTTCATGAATAGGTGTAAAGAGGAGACCTCCTTTTATAGCTTGAGAGGAGGGGGTTCTATGCAAAAGGTTCATCCCCACATGGAAAGACCCAAACCGACCTCCAAAAGGCGGTTTCCACTTTTCATCTGTGTTGATCGTAGGTGGGACCGACCTTGGGGAACCGCCCCTACAACAGATAGAGAAAACTGGGCCTGAGAGGCCCCACCAGGGGGCGGCCGCCCCTGGGACCCGTCGATCCCCTGGTGGGCCCATTTGGCCACTGCCTTCTCGTGGTTGGTTCTCCTCTGGGCCTAGACCTCTTCTATGGTCACGAAATGGGCCCAGATTTGTAATAAAGGTGGGCTTCTTTGTTATTCTTGGTTGCGCATTCTCTGAATTCACGTTTCTCCTTTACGCTTTCCAATTGGTGTTGTGCACTTCCACTTGTTTCACCATAAATCCTTCAAAAACATAAACACTAGGGGTACAAGTGGAACTCTGTTAATAGCATATGTCTATGTGTTAAAGTATGATAGTTTCTCTCCCTTTAGGCATAAATTGGCGGTTAAAAATGATCTATAAGGACCGCCAACAAGACCCCCAAGCTTAACCTTTGCCTCGTCCCGAGCAAATAGCTAAGTATGGTTGTTGATTAGCAGTTGCTACAATGTCGATCATATTTCAAATGTACCAAGTTTATAACAAAGTTTTCCACCGTAATTTGAATAAATCAGCATGCTATCCACCCTGCTATTATCTTGAAACAAATGCGGCCTTTTAGCCATCTCAAGTCTTGGGTGATTGCAAGACCGAATAGATTCATAGACATTGCTTATCATTCATCCCAAGATGAACCATCTTTCCGGAGGTTTTGAAAATTTTTGGAAAGAAATGTAAGTTCCTCAAATGATTCTCTCGATCGCTCAAAGTCTATGAATACCTCACCAAAGGCATTGTAATGTTGCCTTTCATATCCTACCACTAAGGCTTATGAGTGGAGTTTTGGGCAGGTATAAAGGTAGGCATACTTGCATCACATATATTGCTAAGTCAAAAACCGAACCACAAGGAGATACAAGTCATATACTTTGATTGAGATGTGCAAGTGTGTGGAGTATGAAGATGGTGGAATCCTAATTTCTAAATATTTTGGCACTCCTTGCATCATGAATTTCTCCTTTATTGGATGGAATGAAACTTTTTTGAGGGATATGGGCTATAAGATCATATATCCATATTATTATTATTTTTCTTCTTCTTCTTGTTTTTTTTTGAACAGGTATCTTTTTTTCTATTTGTTTATTGCATGCCCCTTGGCATTGTTTTTTTTAAGCATAACCCATATCTCTTGTTAGTATTTAAAGAACTTTGGCTGGAGAGATGTCATGATGGAATGCGAGGAGTAATTATATGGTGAAAAATGAATGCGCGGCTTCTCAGGGTAAGAGTCGGCATATTATTTCGTGGATGGATGGGTGCATGTTGTGCGCAACTATCGGGGTGAGAGTTGGCTTTATTTGGTGGGTGCATGTGAATCTCAATCATGGGTGCATGACCATAATCTCACTTAGGTCACAACAATTTGACCTAACTCAATGTTCCACAAGCAGCATATGACTAAAAGGTTTGCATAATTGAAACATGTCATATGGCCTTGGTAGGTATTTCATAATTATTGAGGAACTTTTGTTTTTGAAAGTTTTTGAAAATAAAACTCCGGATGTCAAGTTTCACTCAGAACAAAGTCATAGCGCAGCCCATGTCACCATATCATATCAGGCAATAACTTAGACAAGATTAAGCATGTGCGACCCACTAGTCCAAGTTTTTAGGATGAGACATTAGCTGATAAACCCAAACCTTAGAGAAAGCTCAATTATAAAATGGGTACAGGTGAAACATAAGACAGAGCAACTGTTCATCATTTCAACCAGGGTAGAAACTAACACATCTTAACACTGTTGGTGGTCCTTATGGATAAATTTTATACCATGAACTTAGACCAAAAAGAGGATTAACAATTATATTCTAGCACATATGCCTTTACTACTAACAAGTTCCAGTTGTACCCCTAGCATTCATGTTTTACAGGTTTTATGACATAACATGTGAAAATATGCATCAACACGAAGAAAGCGCAAAGTCAAAAGACGAATCCAACAATTGCGCAACCAAAGAATATTAAAGAAAGCCCACCTTCAAAGCATAACTGGATCCAGCCGCAACCAACGGAGAGGCCCAGGCCCAGGGAGCAACCGACCACCCGAAGGCGGTGGCCAGATGGTGCTCCCCAGGGACCGACCGCCCCCGGGGGCGACCGGCCCCCAGGTGGAGCCTCCCGGGCCCAACTTCAGAGGTGGTACTGATGGCGGTTTTGCCATGGCGGTTTCACCTCCTTCCAAGTTTAGATGCACCAAACCGTCATAGTTTCACTATAAATAGATGGTGCTCCATCCCCTTCAACACACACATCATTTGGAGTCATCTACCTCACACCTCTCACTTGTATCTTTAGAGTAGTTGTAGTAGTGAGCAAGGCAAGAGCTGTCAAGGAGAGCTTGTCTCCTTGGAAGAAAAGGATCATCTTGGTATGAATACAACTCGGTCTTCTTCCATGAGCAAGTTCTTATCATACTTATATGATTATGCATATGAACTAGAGTCTAGTTATGATCTTGTTATGAGCATAGTATATGAGCTAGAGTATAGTTTATGTATCATGTTCTTGACTTGTTCATCATCGTTCTTCATTGTTCATCGAATTAGTATGAATAGAGGAAGAACTAGGAATGAGGTGATAGTTCGTCATGCTGTCATGACTGCTCTTAACCTAGCCTGTCAATCCGAAGGGTTGGGGTCCACGGGGGTTAGGAGTTGTTTCCAAGTATGCAAGCATGGAGCTTGGGTATGCGGAGATCGGCGAATATGTCAGTATCCCACGGGCAGAGGGGTAGGTGGACAGGTGGTGACAGCCCTGTCCATCCCTAGCATTCCCCCGCGTTTGGATATTGAGTAGGAGTTCGTAAAGTCTCTATCGGCTGGCAGACCAGCTGCGGGGATCTCCCTATTGTCACAGAACCGACCAATTTATACGAGCACAAGTGCAACGATCGCATTTTTAATAGCAATCAAGTCGCACTTGAGCCAATATAAACCCAGTAGTCCGAAAATCTCGAAGGATTTTAAACATTTCATACCCCAAGGATCATTCATTCAGCAACACCCGATCACATGACACATAAGTTCGCAACCGAATTTAAACATCAGAGTACAACATAGTCTTTTACACAAATACAGTAGTAGCGGAAGTCAACATAGTTTTACACCACAGAGTTCAAATACGAGTACCATCAAGTGACCATGTCACAGCATTCTTACAACAACTAAGGATAGATAATGACCCTGCCCTCGGGTTTAGTCTTCTTCGCCCGCAGGGGTGAAGCAATTCTTGCAATACGCGTAGTAGACTACACCATCTGCAACAATGGGAATAAAACCCTGAGTACTCAATTGTACTCAGCTAGACTTACCCGACAGGGAGTAAATAAAAAGACTCTCAAGGATATGCAGGCTTATTTGGTGGAGCTCAGAGGATAGCAACATTTTGCATAAAAGGCATTACTACAGTAGTTCCTCAACTTAAACATTTTAATGTGGTTCAGCTTCAATTTCAGTTGAGCTATTTAAGCTAAGATTTGCCACTATACTAAGCATTCACTGAATATTATAGCAGTCAATAAAACCATATGATTTCCGATATCCACAGATATCAACCTCATCTCACCATAATCATTCTGTTCAAGTTATTAGCCTCTACCTCACCAGAAGATCAGTTCAGTTTCTCACTAACCAGGAGAGATGGCGATTCGAATCGATTGTACCAGCTGGCAAATATGCCAATCACAAACCCTGTCAGCCGAGCCACTGGCTTCTTGGGTCATCGTTAAATCCTTCTGAGACGCAATATGTCGCGAGTTTGGCGGGGACCATATTCTCATAGACCAACCCACTTCCAGGATGCATCAGGTCCTTGACCTGCCCTTGGTAAGATGGTGTCTCCGCACATACTTCCTACCTCCAGAATATGTCTGCCTAGTCGCACCAAAGCTCGGCTCAGAAAGAAATACTCGGCTTCGCGGTCAGAACGACTTATCTGGCCAGCTATGTGACGACGTCCTTCAATCTCAACTGATGTCTGGTGGCCTCAGTCCTAGTCGGCCGCAAGCAGCACCGAAGACGGCATGACCTCAACCATGTCATGCGGCTCCCCACTACCTAGCCTTGATTCTCTCATTAGACACTGTGGCATGGTGGCCCATATAGTCCATCATGTGGAATCCAACCCCATCATTAGTAACCACCTATGCTCGCGAAGGACAGGAAATCCCTCGACTTCTACCGGTCTAAGCATGGCTAAGCATAAGATCGAACCCATCCCTTGTCTAGTAATAACTTCAGGATCAAGTATAAGTGGACAAGGTATAAATGCAGCAACGGTATCATATCAACTCCTATACTTAAGTGCACAATCATACGATTTAATAAAGACTAGCGCATTTGTAAAAAGAGTAGGTGGAGACTTAGGGATGCTCCAGGGCTTGCCTTTCACAAAGTTAGTAGGTTGGTGATCAGGGCACTCAGGAAGTTCAGCCTCCTCCTCCTGGCCTTCGGGAATCTCTGGCACCTCAATCTCCGGCGAAACTCCCTCCTCCGGTGGATCGAACTGCAATAGCGTCACCCCTCCCGGCGATCCTGTATGCATGAAATGCATATATGAGAACTGAGAATGCACATAAAATGCAGGATAGAGATGCACAAATTAATCTATGATATGCAATCAGTTTACGATCCGCACTCATTTACTGAGTACGTGCATTTTTCTTCCCTAGACAACCAACTCATACTCACCCTTCTTAAGCAAAGCATAGAACAATTTCTCGTCCTGGGTAAAAGGTCTACAACCTGCACTTAATAATTAACATGCATCAACTAACCTACCACAATCATCTCATAACTAACAAGCATGAGCAACATCATAAAAACAAAACATTAGCATTGCTGGCCTAAGCTTACATTAGGATCAGCTCCACTGTTTTAACAAGTGACAATGCTGGAATAGCACAGAAATGCATGAAAACACTTCCCAACCAAAAGATACTTGCTTAAAAACAATTAAATAAACCCTAGCTTATAACTGGACCTACTGTTTACTGTGCCTAGAAAAAATCTAGAAACATTACAGTAGATAAAGCATTTCTAGATTAGCCTACTGCTAAAATTTCAAGTCATTTGGACAAGTATAATAGTCTACACAAAAATAACAAACAACCAGCCTTTTAAGCAATGGAAAATACTTAACACAGTGAAAAGTATCAAACAACATATTTCCCATTTTTCTTAGCTTCTTCACAACATAAAATGGTTCAGGAAAAATATTCATGACCATATCCTTAACACATTAAGCATGGTGATTTTTGCAAGATTAAAGCATAAAAGGCACATTATACAAGACATCATATAAATAACAGTACAACACCAACAAGCATATTTTTTCCAGATTCTACTTCCCTAAACAAGATTAATGCAAGTGGAATCACATTTTTAGCACATTCCTACCATTACTTATGCATTTATCAAGTTTACAAGCATTTAACAATTTAAACAAAGCTGCACAGAAAAAGTATTCCAAAAATACATTTTATATTTTTTCTTGATAGAGCTCAGAAATACAAACATAACAAAATTTGGTTCACCCAAATTGGACACTCCTAGCTCCACATATGAATTTTGGAAGATTTTACACATTTTCTGAAAATCTATTTTATAATTCCTTAAAACTGAAAACCGACTGAAACTGCTACGTGCACCCGGTCCTGTGAACCAAAGGCGCACCAGAGCGGCTGACCTGCGGGCCCCTGGGTCAACCCGACCCCACGCGTCAGAGAGAGGGGCAGAGCCGCCGGCGCTGACCGGCGAGAGCTCGCCGACGGCGAGGTCTCCGGCGACACCACGAGCACCAACGAACTCCTGACGACGAGACGAACCCAACGAACCAACTCCCGAGGCCTATCCCCACCGGAGCAAGCTCAACAACGGCAATGGCGGACGGCGGTGGTCCGGTGAACTTGCGCCGGCCGATTCCGGCCTTCACCGACGATGCTAACCCACGTTCCGCACTCCCTAGACCCTAACGGAGCTCCTTGCTCGATGAATCGAACTAGCGGTGCACGACAAGCTTGCTCTAACCGCGCGCATGGCGACGCGGTGGCGGGCGGAACTACGGCGAGCTCGGGTTCCGGCAAAACTACGGCGAAATCGACCCGAACCAACGACCTAGGCTAGATCTAAGACTCACGAGGACACCCAGACAAGCGAGAGAGAGAGGGAAACCGGCCACGGCATTGTGCTCGACGCGGCGAGCAGTGAGCTCAGCGGCGCTCCGACGAGGTCGCGGCGGCGAGCAACTCGCTACGGCTATACCTTTGGTCTTCTTGGCCTGGAAAGGGGTCGAGGATGAAGAGCAGAGCAAGGCGAAGCTATGGCGGAGATGGAGCAGTCGGAGACGGCTCGGTGGCGGCGGATTTTTGCCGCGGAGCGGACTCGGCGGCGATGGCGATGGCGGAGAGGAAAACGGTGAGCAGAGAGGCGAGAGCGAGGGAGAGTGAGCGGGGACTGGACAAGGGCGAGGGTGGGGTGTCGCTTTTGCAAAGCCGACCGGCGCGGCGGCCAACGGCGGCGTACGGCGCCACCTGGCGCGCGACGCCTGACGGCGTGGCCAGCTATTCGGCTGAATGCCGATTCGAATCGGCCTGATTCAGTTACACGAAACCGACTGAATTCGACTTTTGATCGAGCCATAACTCGTGATCCAGGGCGTTTCAGCGAAAACTTCACTAATATGGATCAAAGAGCTACATGAGTACTCCATTCCATATTAGAACACTTTACTCTAGATCGGCCTGGATTGAGAGATAAAGATCAAGGAACATGGGTACACCGAAACTGAAAACAGATTTTTGACTTAGCAAATTTTTGAAACTTCAAAACAGCTCCAAATCTGCACTAATTCAACTTTTTGACCACCTTCCACCCATTTTCATGAGTTGACCCAAAAATAAAGTTTGTTGCTTATAAAATTCTACACAACTTTGATTAAGGGTGCACTGACATGCAAAATCTCTAAAATATTCCTTCTTGTTTGGTCAAACAGAATAGCTTTTAGAGGGCTCTCTAGTCAACTATGAGCTAGAGGGGTATTTTGGGGATTTCACCAACATGAACATTGTTCCAAATGTTATCCCAAACATGTCTAAAGCATCTAGAACAGTAAACAAGCATCACATTTGCATGTCAACATATTTAGCATGTTATGGACATATAAACAAACATATAGCAATTAAAGGAAACCAATTCCAATGCAATGATGATGATGCATGAAATGTCATGATCTATGCTTGATGACATGCAAATGCAAGTGTGAAAATAGTAACTAACACTAAGGTGTTACACCTATCACCCCAGACTTAATCCTGATACTAGAATTACTAATTAGATGATCTGCTAACAGTTCTTTGCATAATTGTATATGACCAATGCCTGCTCAGTTAGATATATTCTTTTATTCTTTATTTTCCTTTTATCCTTGAGGTTGATCCATATGTGTGTCCACTATCTTGAAATCATGTCTTATTCCTGTTTACTCTATGCCTACCATTGCACTCAATAAGTGATCATGTTTACACCACGCTTGATGCATATTGCTCTCCTACTGGGAAATTATTAATACGACACCCTACTCACGGGTTGAAATGCTACAATGATAGTTCTGTGCACTTGCAGAGTTATCTTATTTCTTACTGAGCTATCGATTGGCGTACCTAAGTACCATTACTTAAGGATTGTAATTCTTGTGCACCCCACGGCGCCGTGTCACAATTTTGCATATCGTAAGTAATGACGGTTAGGAAGGCCAATCCGGCACTTCTAACTGCTATTACCAGACTGCACTACCTAGGCTGGTGCCTTTAAGGGCCAAGGGTTACCTTTCTAAATTAATGGTGGTTGGGGATGCCAACGAGCATTTCTAGCGCCAGTTGCCGGGGATGGACTTTTAGTCTATCTTTTGTAACGATGTTAAGAAATGCCAACAAGCATTTCTGGCGCCGTTGCCAGGGAGGGCAAAAACATCTAAGCTGGCATAAACATTAATCACAAAATAGGCATTGGTTAACGTAGTTTAAACAGGCTAACTTCGCTATTTTCTTCCTCTTTTTATTGGAAAGAAAACAGGATAGTGTATGAGTGGTTTTGCTCTGCCGAACAATTTCATCAGCAATCCGGAAGCACTCCTAAGGAAGAAAAGTTCTCGTACCATTTCTTCTTCTGCTACTCCGTCGGCAGACGAATTGTTCGTTCCCGCACCATCCGCTACTACCGTCATGGCCAAGACACTCCGTGACTACTCCATCCCCGCTGTTGCCAACGTGCCCGTTGGGCCCGCTGTCAACATTGGAAATGGAAATTTCGAGATCCGTACAGGCCTTATCTCAATGGTGCAGGCAAGCCAGTTCTGTGGCTTGCCAAGTGAGGATGCAAACGCTCATTTGCAACACTTCCTTGAGCTGTGTGACACCATTGTCATCAAAGACGTCGCACAAGACAGTATCAGGCTCCGCTTGTTTCCTTTCTCCCTCACGGGGAAAGCAAAACAATGGTTCTATCAAAATAAGGAAGCCGTCAACACGTGGAACAAGTGTTCCGCAGCATTCCTCGCCAAGTTCTTCCCCATGAGCAAGACCAGCGCTCTGAGGGGGAAGATCTCAAACTTCCAGCAATCTTCCCTTGAATCTATCCCCGAAGCATGGGAAAGGCTTCAAGAGTACATCCGAGACTGCCCTCACCATGGAATGGAAGATTGGCTCGTGCTCCAAAACTTTTATGAAGCCCTCACGGCCATGTCAAAGGGGCACGTAGATGCCGCGGCTGGAGGTGCATTCCTCTCCCTCACCATCGCAGATGCAACTACACTTATTGAGAAGATGGTGGCCAATCAGAGTTGGGGAGAAGGAAAAAAACACAAAAAGGCACACATACCGTGAAGGAGACGGACTTGCTTGCCGCAAAATTAGACTTGCTGATGCAAAAGCTGGACGATCGTGCTACCAACCCTTCCATGAGTACCGTCCAAGCCATGGATTCACACATGACGTGTGAAGTCTGTGGGAACGTTGGCCACTCGGGGAACAACTGCCCCGAAACCCAAGAAGAAGCTTCATATGTCAACAACGGGTTTCGCCAACCACAGCAAGGTAATAACGGGTGGAACAACCAACACCACCCGCAAGGTAATAATTTCAATTCAAAATTCAATTCTAACCAACCTTCCTTAAAAGATCTCGTTCTAGGACATGCTAAAATCAATGAAAATTTGACCAAAAAGCTATCCTTCAATGATAAAATGTTTGAAAACATAAATGCCAAGCTTGAAACTTTGTCTTCTTCTATTCAAAATCAAGTAAGTTTTAATAAATGATAGAAACACAAATGGCACAAATAGCTGCTTCTATTCCTGTCAACAACATGGGAAAAATCCCGGGGCAACCCGAGACTTCTCCCGAGTTTGCTCATGCAGCTACAGATAAATAAAGGAAGAAGAGTCTCGCCAAGAGACTATAAAAGTTGAGCCCTTGCCGAAGGACATCGGTAGTTATCTAAAAAAATTATATATATATATATATATATATATATATATCTACATTCATATATATATGCATAATAATTATCTGAAGGGGCCCACACCATCATTCAAGCTTGGGGGAGGTGTCCCCACTCAGGTATTGTATCTTATCCTTTTGAAAAAAAAGAAAATATATATATAAATAATAAAATTATTTTCTTGCATCAAAAGAAATTATTCCCTCTTCCTAGATTTATAAAAATTTATTTTTAGTTCAAAATAAATTCTTCTCTAAAAATTCTATAAAAATAATTTTCAGAAAGAATAACTTTTGTTAAGTCTAAATATTATTTTTAAATAATTTTTGAAAATCAAAAAGTTTCAAATAAAACTTGTGGAAAATCAAAAACTGGAGCAAACTTTAAAATGGGAGTCATTCGTAACCGGCTATACATTAGAAATAGCCGTTAGAGGGGGCTGGAAAAAAATTGGACTAAGCCGGCCCAGTCAGGGGACCGGCCGGTCCCAGGGGCGACCGCCCCCTGGCCAACGGCTCTGCGGCACAGCCTTTTGCCAATGGTCACTAGCCGTTGCCAGGAGCACTCTATAAATACCAAAGCATTCGGGTGGAGCTCCTCACCCCTCTCATTCTCACATTTCTCACTCCCTTCATCACTCTCTTGCTCCACCATTCTCCAAGCAATTCTCCACATAGTTCAAGCGCAAGGAAATCCTGCACAAACCTCTTCCACTCCCATCACAAGTCAAGTTCTTCTGCCAAGCTCACCATGAGTGGGATCGGAGGTCGGATTTCCGGCATGTTCCGGAAAGGCCATCGCTCTCGTGGGGAGTCTAGTCAAAGCACCCCCACACGTGAGGAGAGCCCGCTGCATGAAGAAGAGGAGGCGCCAAGAGGCCACGCCATCGACGAGGCCGACGCTCCCTTCATTGACTTGGAGAGCGAGCGGGAAATGCAAGCATACAACCTCCTCAAGGGACGCGAATTCCTACATACACCGGCTTTCGACCCACACTTCCTGCAGTAGACAGGTATGAATCATGAATTTAATACCATTTTTGAAAACACTGGATGGAGCCAAATTGCCCCCGTGCATGAACTTGGATCTCGTTTCTTGACCATCCAAATCTTGGGCACTTTACAAATTGTCGATTATGGTATTACTTTTCGTTGCTTTGGGAAAGAACATAGCCTTTACTGGAAAGATTTTGCTACACACTTGGGTTTTCATGAGCGATGCTCTGTCGATTTGGGTTTCACTCTTTCGGGTTATCAGCATCATGCTTTTTTTGGCACTTGATAACCGGACAAAATGTGACTAGAAAATTCCAACCTAACATCAACACCATCCACCATCCTTCTCTAAGGCTTATGTATAAATGGATTGCAAATTCTTTCCTTCCTAGAGAAGACACCCATCATGCTTATGACATTGAGTTGAAGATGCTTTATGCCGTGCTTAAAAAGATTAAAGTTGCTCCTATCTATGACATTGTTAAGCACTGGTTAAACTCTTTTAAAACTTCCACACCAATTATGTGCACTTCACTCATCACACGTCTTGCTGCTAGTGTTGATCCTCATGGTGCTAACACTATTGTTTATCTCTCCATTCCGCGCATTATGATCAATAAGTATTATTTTACTCAAGCTCATACTATAAAACGTGATGACTCAGGAACAAATCTGGTATTTTATTATCCGGGATATATAAACGAGATTCTGTTACCTAACCCGGATCTCGCTTTATATAAATCCCCATCTCTCACCTTCGACCTTGTCGAAAAAGAAGAAGCACGCAGGAGTTCTGTTTCTCGCAGGAGATCACGGAGGAGAGAAGTACAGGAGGAAGAGCCTGCGCAACCTGTGCAACCTACACCACACCCGGCCGTGCCTACCGCGATACCAAGGATGGAATGGTCCCCGGTCATGTCTACACCTGGGTTCACCCCTGGGTATGGATAGGGTATGGGACATGTTCCTCATCCTTATGCGGCTGAAGGGTCAGGGTGGCAACACTCGCAGGTGGCAGGGGGATCAAGGCAGCCCGAGCACGACCATTCTCCAGATTCTGAAGGCATGCCACCTCCGATACACCCACAGCCGGTCACACTAGAGATGCTCAACACACGCATGGGAGGACTAGAAGTGCAAAACAGACAAATCCAAGGTACGCTCAATGCTCACATCCAGACTTCTACCCAATGGCATGAGCAGTACCAGCAGCAGTTCATAGACCTCGAAGATGCGAACCGGCGGCGGCATGAGGCACAGATGGCCTACCTTCGGTCCATGGGACAATTCCCGGGACCTAGGCCTTGAACTAGCTTGGGGGAGGAGACCCCACAAGAGGTAACATGTATCTTTTAATTTCTTGCACTTATTTCCCGCACTTTTAAATTCTGTAATTTTATTTCCTTGTTAAAAATAATAAATAAAATATTCCACTCCTATATGTGCTAACATATGTTAGTTTCTCTTCTGTTGAAATGATGAATAGTTGCTCTGTCTATAATTTGTTTGTGTCTAAGTTATAACTTAGTATTCCTCAAGATTTAAGTTTGTTGGCTAAAAATATCTCATTCTGAGAACTTGAAATCTTGTGGGTTGCAATTGCATGATCCTTTTCTAAGTTGTTGCAAGATATGAGATGGTAGAAATAGACTTTGCTATGACTTTGTTCTAAGAGAAACTTGACATCCGAAAATTTCTTTTCAAAAATTCAAAAATCAAAAGTTCCCCAATGATTATGAAATACCTACCAAGGCCATATGACATGTTCTACTTTTACAAAAAAACTTAGTCATATGCTACTTACTGAACTTTGAGTTGAGTCAAAATGCTGAGACCTAGTGAGATTATGGTCATACACCCATGATTGAGATTCATGTACACCCACTAAATAAAGCCGACTCTCATCCTGAGAGTTGCGCACAACATGCACCTTTTCATCCACCAAATGCAAATGCCGACCCTCACTTTGAGAGCCGTGCATACAAAAAGTTTTCACTCCTTGTTCGCCATCATGACGTCTCTCCATCCAAAAGTTTTCATATGTCAAATCAAAATATGGGCTATGCTAAAAAAAAGAGAGCCAAAGGGCATGAGAAAACAAACGGGAAAGAAAATACAAATACCCGTTCAAAAAAAATGATGATATTTTTATGGCCCATATTCCTCCAAAAAAGTTTATTCCATCCAATAAAAGAGAGTCATGATGCATGGAGTGCCGAAAATGTTTAGAGATAGGTTTTTACCATACTCAGATTCCACACACTTGCACATCTCAATCAAGGTATATGACTTGTATCTCCTTATGGTCCGGTCTTTGACTCAGCAATATAAGTAATGTAAGTATGACCACCTTCATACCTACCCAAAAACTCCACTCTCAGCCTTAGTAGTAGGATGAAAAGGCAACACTACAATGCCTTTGGTAAGGTAAACCATACACATTGAGCGATTGAGAAAATCATTTGAGGAACTTGGTTTATTTTGCAAAAATTCATAAAACCTCCGGATCAAAGGTCTATCAAAGAATGAATGATTGGTGAGTCTATTATAATCATTCTATCTTGCAACCACCCAAGAAATTGGAGAAACCACAAGCCCCACAAGAAATCAAGGTAAAGAATGGATAGAATGCCTTATTTAAATTACGAATGAATGCTATGTTATAGGCATGACACTTATGAATTATATCGACATTGTAGCAACTCCTGATCAATAACCATACTTAGTTATTTGCTCGGGACGAGCAAAGGTTAAGCTTGGGGGTCTTGTTGGTGGTCCTTATGGATAAATTTTATACCACCAACTTAGACTAAAAAGAGGATTAACAATCATATTCTAACACATATGCCTTTACTACTAACAAGTTCCACTTGTACCCCTAGCATTCATGTTTTATAGGTTTTATGGCATAACAAGTGGAAATACGCATCAACACGAAGAAAGCGCAAAGTCAAAAGACGAATCCAACAATTGCTCAACCAAAGAATATTAAAGAAAGCCCACCTTCAAAGCATAACTGGATCCATCCACAACCAAGGGAGAGGCCCAGGCCCAGGGAGCAACCGACCACCCAAAGGCGGTGGCCAGATGGTGCTCCCCAGGCCCGGGGGCGGGCGGTCCCCAGGTGGAGCCTCCCGGGCCCAGCTTCAGAGGTGGTACTGATGGCGGTTTGGCCATGGCGGTTTCACCTCCTTCCAAGTTTAGATGCGCCAAACCGTCATAGTTTCACTATAAATAGATGGTGCTCCATCCCCTTCAACACACACATCATTTGGAGTCATCTACCTCACACCTCTCACTTGTATCTTTAGAGTTGTTGTCGTAGTGAGCAAGGCAAGAGCTATCAAGGAGAGCTTGTCTCCTTGGAAGAAAAGGATCATCTTGCTATGAATACAACTCGGTCTTCTTCCATGAGCAAGTTCTTATCATACTTATATGATTATGCATATGAACTAGAGTCTAGTTATGATCTTGTTATGAGCATAGTATATGAGCTAGAGTATAGTTTATGTATCATGTTCTTGACTTGTTCATCATCGTTCTTCATTGTTCATCGAATTAGTATGAATAGAGGAAGAACTAGGAATGAGGTGATGGTTCGTCATGCTGTCATGGCTGCTCTTAACCTAGCCTGTCAATCCGAAGGGTTGGGGTCCGTGGGGGTTAGGAGTTGTTTCCAAGTATGCAAGCATGGAGCTTGGGTATGCGGAGATCGGTGAATATGTCAGTATCCCACGGGCAGAGGGGTAGGTGGACAGGTGGTGACAGCCCTGCCCATCCCTAGCATTCCCCCGCGTTCGGATATTGAGTAGGAGTTCGTAAAGTCTCTATCGGCTGGCAGACCAGCTGCGGGGATCTCCCTATCACCCAGACTTAATCCTGATACTAGAATTACTAATTAGATGATCTGCTAACAGTTCTTTGCTTAATTGTATATGACCAATGCCTGCTCAGTTGGATATATTCTTTTATTCTTTATTTTCCTTTTATCCTTGAGGTTGATCCATATGTGTGTCCACTATCTTTAAATCATGTCTTATTCCTGTTTACTCTATGCCTACCATTGCACTCAATAAGTGATCATGTTTACACCACGCTTGATGCATATTGCCCTCCTACGGGAAATTATAAATACGACACCCTACTCACGGGTTGAAATGGTACAATGATAGTTCTGTGCGCTTGCAGAGTTATCTTATTTCTTACTGAGCTATCGATTGGCGTACCTAAGTACCATTACTTAAGGATTGTAATTCTTGTGCACCCCACGGCGCCGTGTCACAATTTTACATATCGTAAGTAATGACGGTTAGGAAGGCCAATCCGGCACTTCTAACTGCTATTACTAGACTGCACTACCTAGGCCGGCGCCTTTAAGGGCCAAGGGTTATCTTTCTAAATTAATAGTGGTTGGGGATGCCAACAAACATTTCTACCGCCATTGCCGGGGATGGACTTTTAGTCTATCTTTTGTAACGATGTTCAGAAATGCAAACAAACACATATGAGAGAGGAGAACATATCTCACCATTTTTTTTAAGTTGGATAATTTTAAAAATAAATGTGATATACAAGTTACCTTTGTGGGAGCCATCCCCCAAGCTTGTTTTTGACTTACCAATGTGGTTCACCTGGGGGTGCCGCTAATTGGTGGTGCCTCATTTCGATGTGCAGTTCGTGGCCTCTCTTAAGCGTGCTAGGAAGCTCCCCCCAAGCTTGTTTTTATGGTGGTATTGAGAAAACAAGACAACAAAACTTGGGGTTGAAAGATAAATTACTCTTTTTCTTCAAGATTTTATTTATCATTATATTTTTTTCTTTTCAAGGTTCACCTAAGAAATTCTTGTCTCTGTTGTCATCTCAAAGACTTACCCTCATGGAGTTGATAAATTTCTGCAAGGGGTTAGTCCATAAGATTAACCAAAATCTATACTAGCAGCTTTGGTTCCAAGATCAAACTAGACACCACGTCTAATTTGTCAAGGTAGGCTTAAAAATCTAAGCACCATGCTTACATTAAAAATCCTATAGAGGCATGATCTCACATCCCAGCTTCAAACTAAACACCGTGCTTAGTTAAAAAGATGTAGGACCAACACTTCCAAACCAAAACTTACTAGCATAGAGAAAGGAAATATGACAAGATAACCAAGAATCATTCAACGGAGACAGATTTTTAAACGAAGGAACCTAGTCAGAAGTTTGCTCAGCCAATCTATTCAAACTCAAACAAGGCTAGAATAAGAGAGCAAAGAAAGACATGCCTTGCTTCATCTCCAACATGAATTTCTTCCATTATTCATGATAACAACTCAAAGTTCATTAATTAAAATGCAACACCATGTCACAATTTTGATTAAAGAAGGCTAGTTTAACCTAAGCACCATGCTTAAATTAAAAAGCCTATGGATGTACCACAAGTGTACTCATGTGAATACACCCAAACTCAGAGTATATGGCATGAACAGAGGAAGAGCATGATATTATATTTTCATGGAGACAAATATGAGTGAATGAGTTGGTCAATATTACCTTGAGATACCTGAATGTGTGTACCAATAGCATGTATGGATGAAGCATCAGAGTTGTCGCTGGGGTGGCTCAGTTTCCATCTCAGGTGACTACCAAGGCGTGGGTTGGAGTCCATCACTTTTAGTAGCATGTCGTCGTGTAGCAAGTCGTTTATTGGTAACTCCTGCATATTAGTGACTCGCATACACGACAAATGTAGGAGGAACACTTCATGCAAGCTTCTAACTAAAAGGAATATTGCGACCATGACTCCCCTTTGTTGTGTGTTTTTTTAGAATCTTTAAACAAAGTGTGATCCAAAATATGCATGGAGTCATGGTTGGTCAAAGGAGTGAGAGAGTGTTGCACAAACCATCGGTGTAGAAGGAGTTCATGGAAGTCATGTGGCTTGTCCCTCTATATGATGGCCTGCTTGATGTTTGTGCAACATCCAGGGGAGATCTTGAAGGGCGTGTTCATTGTACTTAAGAGATCTCCCCCTAAATTTTTTTACCTATTTTTAATTTTAACAGTGAACAAGCAAGGGCTCTACTAGGTTGAACCCTAGAGAGTCCTAAAGCTTATTATGATTTTTTTTACTTATTAACTATTTTTTTTATAATATAAATTTTTATTTGTTCATCCAACTCGCATAACTCAAACAAGGCCAAACTTAAGATGCAATGTAAAAAAAACCTTGGCTTGTCTCCATATCAGATTATCTCCATTGTTTATGATGCCATAAAGAAGCGTGAATGGTCAAACTATGGAGACAAGTAAGAGCAAAAGAGTTGGGGATCATTACCTTTGCATACCTGAGTGTAGTCATCGGCAGCATGGATGGATGAAACATCAGAGTTGTTACTGCGGTTCGCATGATGACTTTTCTCAGGTGAATCACCAGGCCAGGCCATTCTCATGGCTTAGTGTGTGTGGGCCATGGCCCTGATGATAGTAGCAAAGGCTTTGGGCGAGCCCTTCTTGCTTATGCAAAATAATGATGGGCAGAGTCAGGCAACCCATAAGTGTTCCTCTTCTAACATGTGGGGCCAGCCTGCTCCTTCTCTCTCCTTCAATATTATATATATTTTTTTTACTATTCCCTTTTTTTTACAATCTCTTCTCTTGTTTTTTTTCTTTTCACTTCCCATTTTTTTTAAGTAAGGTAGAGCCAACATCTCTTTTTCTTTTGAACCAAGGTGATCTTGAGGTGAGACTCGCACCGTCCTCCCCCACACTTGGACTTGGTTGAAAGTCAAGTGTGCAAGGTCAGGGTCTCCTTTTGAGTTTGTTCCATCACCAAAGATCATCAATGTGTGTTGTTGATGTTGCTCTCATGTTCTCAAGCTTCGTATGTCCTTTCTTCGTTAACCTGAAATCGTTAGTGACAAGAATACCCGAAGGTGCATACTAACTTGACAACATGTGCTTACATTTATTAAAAAAGGAATTTTTTATTATTATTATTATTTTTCATTTCTTTTTTTGCAAGGTAACAAAAGGATATGAGAGGGATAGAGATACATGTTACCTTGTTATGGTCCTCCCCCAAGCTAACTCAAAGCCAAAGGATCAGGGTTGCACCCAGCATTTCTGGTTTTCCTGCATGGCTATGGTTTGGTAGATCGTAAGGGCTCTTACCTTTCCCTTGTGATCACCGAATTGGAAAAGATATGCAGGAAGCAAATTGAGCTAGTTGGTTTTTTTCAAAAATTTATCGAAACTTTATTATGCAAGGGAGGACATTATTAACAAATTTCTTTTAATGAAGATTCATTTTTATTCTGTAAGAACAAAAAAAGAACTTATTTTAAAGATAAGTTTTTAAATTTTAGATTTTCAAAATATCTCTTTATTTTTTTAACCATTTTATAGAATATTTTCATTGATAAATAAAATAACTCAATTTTTTTATTTAAAGCCTACACCCAGCAGTTTTGGAACAATGATTAGACATGTCGTTTAATCAAGGTAGGCAATTTTAACCTAAGCTCCATGCTTAAATTAAAGTGCTTATGAAGATATGATGATCAATCATACTTCAAACCAAAACATGATGTATGTAAAACTTTGAAAGCAAACTAGCATTTATTAAAAACATTTTAGCAAAAATTTATTTATATTTAAGAGGACAACAACTTATAAATAATTTTAATATATATATTTTTTTAAAATCCAGGGTATCTCCCGATAGTGCTTTCTTTATGGTCATAAGCTTGACCGCCAAAGCTAGGGCAAAGATTGAAGCCAGAAGCTATGGTTGGCTTCGATGGTGGCTACAAGAACTCGTCCTTAGGAAGAAATATTTTGATTTTAAATTTTGAAAGGGCATTACTGTAGAAAGAGAGAACAAGAATAATAAAAACTATTTATTTTTTAAAATGCTTTTTGAAAATAAGAGAAGATGATACGAGAGTGAATAGAAATCTTTTTATCCATATGCAAAAATTTGAACATGCAATTTTAAAAATAATAATGCCCTTTTTCTTTTTGAAAGATAGGCTTCATGAAGGAGGGTCATGAACATAGAAGAATTTTTTTTATAAGACACAAGGACACACGAGTGAACTAGGTTAGGAGATAAATACGACAACCGTTCCCCGGCAACGGCGTCAGAAAGCTTGTTGGCGCTTCTTAGCATCAGTAGAAAAGTCCGCAAGCGCATGGAAGTACTGTTGTAGCCTTCACCCGGAAGTATTCAGGGTATCGTAATTTCCCAGAGGAACGGTCTTTGTACTTAGTCCTCTCAAACTAGTTTACCCAGAAGAGACGGAAGGGATAGCTTGGGTAGAGAGGTTCTTCTAAGGTCAAACGCAAATAAGCGATGGTAACTTCCCCACTACTTGTCTGCTTTAGGCCCACTGACGCAGCTAGTCTGCCAGCCGATACCAGTATCAGCGCTACTCCGCGGCCGAACGTGAGGGAGTTCAGATACGAGTGGATAGGGTTGTCACCACCTGCCACCTACCCCTCTGCCTGTGGGCGCGCGCAACATATGAAGGTAGACTCCGACCTAGACACCACGTCTATGAAGGCGACTACTACTCTAGCGGCATACAGGAACATTCGTCTCTATCAGGAGTCCTCTTACTAGAGCATCCGTCCATTGGACGAACGACGATCCCACAAACAAGTAGCCTTATAGAAGTAACATGCTTAATGAATCAAACCAAAGTTGAACACGAACTTCTTACTTCAAGTAGCAAGACGATCGTAGAGGTACAAGTTGGATCGAGAGCCGACAAGCCCGGCACTTCGTCCACCCAGAGGCAGAACTGCTTCGACTGCGCTCTTTCTCCAGCTCTTGTCCCTCTCTCACTACCTATACTAAATTAGCTAGAAGCTAATGGAATGGAGCTTGCTCTTCCTCTCTATATTGTGACCTCTTGTGTTGGTGAATGAAATGATTTCTTCACAAATAGGTGTAGAGAGGAGGCCTCCTTTTATAGCTTGAGAGGAGGGGGTTCTATGCAAAAGGTTCATCCCCACATGAAAAGACCCAAACCGGCCTCCAAAGGGCGGTTTCCACTTTCCATCTGTGTTGATCGTAGGTGGGACCGAACTTGGGGAACACCCTACAACCGCCAGAGAAAACTGGGCCTGAGAGGCCCCACCAAGGAGATGGCCGTCCCCGGGACCCGTCGGTCCCCTGGTGGGCCCGTTTGGCCACCGCCTTCTCGTGGTTGGTTCTCCTCTGGGCCTAGACCTCTTCTATGGTTACAAATGGGCCCAGATTTGTAATAAAGGTGGGCTTCTTTGTTATTCTTGGTTGCGCATTCTCTGAATTCATGTTTCTCCTTTACGCTTTCCAATTGGTGTTGTGCACTTCCACTTGTTTCACCATAAATCCTTCAAAAACATAAACACTAGGGGTACAAGTGGAACTCTGTTAATAGCATATGTCTATGTGTTAAAGTATGATAGTTTCTCTCCCTTTAGGCATAAATTGGCGGTTAAAAATGATCTATAAGGACTGCCAACAAGACCCCCAAGCTTAACCTTTGCTCGTCCCGAGCAAATAGCTAAGTATGGTTGTTGATCAGGAGTTGCTACAATGTCGATCATATTTTAAATGTACCAAGTTTATAACAAAGTTTTCCATCGTAATTTGAATAAATCAGCATGCTATCCACCCTGCTATTATCTTGAAACAAATGGGGCCTTTTACCCATCTCAAGTCTTGGGTGATTGCAAGACCGAACAGATTCATAGACATTGCTTATCATTCATCCCAAGATGAACCATCTTTCCGGATGTTTTGAAAATTTTTGCAAAGAAATGTAAGTTCCTCAAATGATTCTCTCGATCGCTCAAAGTCTATGAATACCTCACCAAAGGCATTGTAATGTTGCCTTTCATATCCTACCACTAAGGCTTATGAGTGGAGTTTTGGGCAGGTATAAAGGTGGGCATACTTGCATCACATGTACCCTCGTGAGTTAGAGTCCCAGATTGGAGGCATACTGTACTCTCGGGTGGTGCAGGACCGGTTCAGGGATGGAAAAGCCGTGGTAGACGGAGTTGGTATATGCAAGCTTAAGTGCTACATATGCAGTGTGGTTAGGGATCCCCAGCTGGGTACTAATCGATTCGAATCGTCGTTGCTCCTCGGTTATGGAGACTAGATCCTCACACCTACAGCGAAGAGTGGTTCGAAAGTAGGATGTTTTTGTGAAGGACTAAGTAAGTGGAATTGAAGGATACATGTGAAATAACAGAGATCTATGGTTATTGAATAAAATAATATTGAGCTAAAATATTGAAAGTGGCATTAAAGATTAGTATTGCTTTTCTGCAAAAGCTTTGACTCTTGCTAAAGCCTTACCTTGACTCCACTCAGCCTACATTCCTGAGTCTCATCTTTTTCTTTAGTCGGGTAAGTCTTGCGGAGTACTCCAGTACTCAGGGTTTGTTAACCCCTGTTGCAGGTAAGCCGAGAGTATAATTCTGCTTGAGACCGTGCCGATTGAAGGATCGTGCATGGAAGAAGATGTGTATATGACTTAAGCCTTGGGCAGGGTGTATAGTCGTATACTGCTACTCCACTACGAAACTCTGGTTTGGGATAATATAACTTATATTTGAAAACTTATGATTATGTAATACTTTCGCACTCTTTACTCTGACTTATATTATTTGTGTAAATTATTGTAATACTTGCAAGGTCTTTACGATGAGATCCTCGAGGAAATCAGGGTTTCCAAGGAAACCCGGCAGGCCCCCTAGGTTGCGGGGAACTCGTGCACAGTAACTGGATGTCCTTAGGGACGATGATGGTGCACGCGGCCCCGGTGATTTAGGCGGTTCTGTCACAGATTAGTATCAGAGCATTTCATTGTGAAGTGCTTACAGTATTACTTTACAAAAGCTTCAAAATTATTTGGAATGAATAAAATTAATGGGGTAGTTTTTGGCCCGAGTTGCTTCTGAACTTTCCTCATTCATTCCATAGGATCTTTCCTTGAGTATTTCTAAAGATCTATAGTCAAGTTTTGAGCTTAGTAGTGGATTTGCACCCTAAGTATGCCCTATGTTAAAAACATGAGTGCATGTCACTCTAGTATTTAATCAGTATATCCGTATATGTCAGAGTATTCTAATTCGCGTTGGAACGCTCATGCATCATGACATTACAACTATTAATAATACCCCCGTTATGAAGTATATCTCTACTTTCTAAAATAAAAATTATTTCAAAATATATTTTTGTTAAAAACAAATTCTTACCCTCCTCCTAAATAGATGGATCTGCAAGACACTGCTACTGGAATAGACGAGTGCCTGACTATGTTCGGAACTCCTACAGTGTTGTGGCGATTACTGCAGGAAGTCGGTTATTCAGAACCACTAAAGTATCATTGGTTCCATATTGTTCTCCTTGGTCGGTCGTGGTATGAAGTTTCCATACAGGTCTTAGCCAGTAGCATTAATAATGGATCAACTACAACTTTACTTTTGAAAACTTCAAAAGGGTTTTATACATTAAAAGTGTTTGAAGAGGACAAATTAAAAACAATTCTTCTACCCTCCCCTATGTTTGCTGAAAAATCTGATGTTGATATCCGACAACTCAAATCAAAGGACATCCAAGGATTAGTGAGGAGTCGAAGTTCTCCAACAATGATCTATAGAATGCTTCTCGATCTCTCTCTGAATTAGGGTAAAGATCATATATAACGTGTTGTCCTATAGGTATAGGTTATATGCTAGCTAACGTTGTAAAGCCGCATAGGACGAGCATTCATCATACCATTCACATAAGATAAATATATAAGTATTTAAATTTCCCCTTATATTTGAAGTGCGGCTATTGTCCTTTATAGCTGTCCTACTTTATAAATCTGGTCATAGAACCGGTTTCTACCAATCCTTGATAACCTTCACTCCATAGGTTCCTGATCTTTGGAAACTTCTAGGGTGTGCTTGAATTTGATCCCATTAAATACAAAACCATGCATGTGTTCTTGACTTTCCAGCCTAATGTATTTGTCATGCCTTGATGTGACACATACCACTTCCACGAATTCAATATGGCATTTAAGAAATTAAGGTAATTGTGTCCTATGGTGGTGTCAAAACCAGTGACCGCGATGTCGCGACGGAACCTAGGGTCTCTTGCATGCCCAAGTCATGCGAGATTCCGCTAGGTGCGCGCAGGTATTAAGGTTTAAGGTTGTGATCTGCCATAGTGTGACAATTCATAAGCTCTCTTTTGTTTGCACTCTTCGTGGGTAACGAATCCATCTCACTGTGATGTATTATGATCTACGTATGCAATGTAATGTCGAAACTTGAAATCTCTTGTGGCTCACTACCACATGAAACTTTACAAAGTATTCACTTATATTGAGATCCGTAGTCATCTTACATCATAATCCTAATTGTTATACCTTCATTTTTGTGGCTCCTGTTTACCGAAGCTACTTTAATTTTGACCTTATAACGGTGATCGGCCGTGACTATGGTGCCTCACAAAACTGACAATCTTTTGTGGCTTGCAAACACACAAGTTTTTCTCAGGGCACGTACTAATATCATAGTCGGTGCTTCCTCACCCATGAAGGTCACAATTAATGTGCTTTCTTCCATCGATAACCTTTGCTCCATAAGTTTCCAGTCCTTTGGGAACTTCTGGATGTACTCAATTCAATATAAGAACTTGTTAAATCCTTGACTTATCTGTGTATATGTTAGGCCTTTGTCTTCTTCTTTCACGGCACATGCCATTTCCTTGAAATTGTAACCAACCGGCCAGGTGTTGGTTGAAAGCTATTGTAATTGTAGTCTATGGGATATCATGATTCGTGACCATGATGCAGCGTCGAAATCTGAGGTCTCTTATGAGTCACAACCATAAGAAGTTACTGCTAGACGCTCGCTGTTATCAGAGTTAGTGGTCATGATCCTAGCCTGCGATTAATGTGTTTTCCCTCCTTTTGAAATCTCTTTTGGAAAATCATATCCGTACTTCTCTTGAATTTCTAAAAAAATTCCTTGTTGTTTATAACCATCCTGAAACCTACTTTGATATTCACTTTTTCAGAAAACTCCAGGATGCACTTTAGTTTACCCCACTAACCCAATACAAAAACCTGGAACTAGTCCTTGACCCTCCGTCAGTGTATGTGTCATGCCTTGATTCGACACCTACCACTTCCTTGAACCCAACATGTTGGTTGTACCCTATAATGGTGCCATGACCAGCGACCACAGTGCCACATCGAAACCCAGAGTCTCTTGCGTGTCATGGTCACCTGAGATTCTACTAAGTACGCATAGGTATTGAGGTCTAAAGTCATGATCCACTATAGCTTCACAACTAATAAGTTACCATTCGTTGCACTTTTTGTGAAAACAATTTTTCTTGGCTGTGGTGCAATTTGATCTGTGATTTGCGATACAATATAGCAACCCAAAATCTCCTGTAACTCGCGACCACACAGGATTTTAAAAGGGTATATGCTCGTATCACGATCTTTGGTCAGTTTCATCATAGCCATCATGGAAATGGCTTCTCTCTTTTGACTGAGGTTACTTTAATTGTGCTCTACAATGATATCTCGACCCGTGACTATGATGTCGTGTCAAAACTTAGAATCTTCTGTGGACTGTAGCCACATAAGACCATAGCAGGGTATGCACTGGTATCAGTAGTCGGTACTCCTGAACCATTGTAGCTCACAAATTAAAGCGCTCTCACTCTCCTTGAAACCACTTTTGGAAGTAGGCGAATGACTCGAGATCAGAAATAGTGAGCGGTCATGTCAGTTAGCTAATAAAGGCAGTCTGGCAGGTTGCATCGCGTCAATGTAAGCTGGTAGTTAAGGCTAACTACGTTATAGGCTTTGTATAATCTTTGCATCGCTTTGTAAAATTTTTCCTACTTAAGTTTATGAGTAGTAGATGTGTTCTTAATGTGGTAGATAACCAAAATTGAAGTTTTAAAAGACACATGGGTTTGAGGGGTTTTATTTGGGTGTATTTGATAATGGTGTTAGGGTTAACAACCGATAGTGCCGTGACGAAACCGGGGGCTTCCCGTGTCATGCAAACAGGGGATTAGCTGCTCGGCACGCGCTGGTATCGTTACTCTTGACCCTAACTCATTATGAACCCACACTCAAATAATATTCCTCATAAGGGTTTAGATCGAAAGGTAAAGTTTAAAGTTCTAGTGTTGAGAAAATAACTGATTACGCCAAATAAGAATTATCATCGTATGGGCTAAGGTAATTGAGTGTGGACTAGTGGCTTATCAACTTAAGTTGCCTGAACCGTTATCAGCCGTACAAGAGGTATCCCATGTAACCCAACTTAATAAATGTCTTTGAGTGTTCGATCTAGTCGTTGAAGTAGTTGGAATAGAATTGGAACCAGGTCTAACATACTCCGAGTATCCAATACGAGTTCTAGACTAGAAAGGATTGTGTTACTCATCGGACCATAATAAGATGACACAAGGTACAACGGAGTCAGCATTCAGAAGAAGAAGCTACTCGGGAAACCGAAAATTTTCTCTCTAAAAACTTTCCTGAAATCTCTACTACTCTGTAGACATAACTTATTCTTCTCGAGTCTCGAATATGCAAACCCCCTACTTGCTCTATAGTCAAATTTGGAAAAAAAATGTTTACTGGACCCATTTTCTTATTCCATTACTAAACCTAAGGCTTTAGCCGATTCTTAAATCTCGAGACGAGATTTATTTTAAGGGGGAAGGATGTAACACCCCTGGTGTTAGCTGTAACTAAAACCTGACATGTCATCATGATTGCATGTAAATCATCCCGCATAAACTCATCCTTACTATGCATCACTAAAATAATTTTTATTTCTTGTATATGATTGTGCATAGGTGAATTAGAGTGACTTATTTTGTAAATAATTGTGTTGTGGGTAATTATCTAAATCCAATTGAAAAATAAAAAAGAAAATCAATTATAAACCCTAGAACGGACCCTAAACCCTAATTTAAAAACTAAAAGGAATTAAATGTTGGGTCTTAAACAAAAGTTGTAAAGTTTTAAAAGTTGAGCAACTTCTATTTTGGGTAATTTTGAAGTTGTTAGATAAAATTTCATATAAAACCCTACCCTATGTTTGAATATGTAGATTTGAAATGCAAATTTAAAATTTTCAAGAATTTGACCAAACACCTTTAATGAAAGTTGTAAAGCTTTTCAAAATAAACAACTTTTGTATTTGGGGATTTTCAAATTATAGAGATAAATTTTAAATAAAACTCAAAGTGGTGTTTAAGAATTCAAATTTGAAATGATATTTCGAAAATTATCAAGAATCTGATAAAACTCAGTTAATGAAAGTTGTAGGCCTTGTTAAATAGAACAACTTTTATTTCTGCAGAATTTCAAGTTATTGAGAAAAATCTTGGGATTTAAACTGGATTTGAAATAAATTTGAAAAGGGCAAATTACCCCCTTTTCTGTAATTTCAAATCTATTCAAAATTTGGATATGATTCAAAGACCAAAGTTGTTCAGCACAAAATTTTCTACAACTTTTATATTGGTGATTTTTCAACTTTATACATAAAATAAAAAGTAATTGGGAGGAAATGCTTAGGGGGGTTAGGCTCAGCTACAGTGTCAGAGGGGGGTACCCTGCCTCTGCATGCGCGTAGGGGCCGGCCTGCCGCGCGTGCCGCGCCGCGCGCCAGTGACACCTGGGGCCGGCCGGCCACCTGTCACCGTTGAGGCTGGGTCCGTGGGGTCCCCTCCACGTCTCGCGCATCTCGTCTGCCCTATAAAGCCACCGAGGTCGCCATTTTCCGTCTTCGCTTTCCTTACCTCGTCGCCGACAAGCTCCCTGCCCCGATCAAAAATTGGCCATAGCTATTGAGCTGTTGTCCAATCCCTCGCGCCACATCATCCGCTTCATCATCGCGCCTCGATTGAGCCCGTCGGTGTCGTCTCTCGCTGCCGGAATCGATCGGGAGCCAGTTTCTTCCTCACGGCCGGGGAAGCACTGTCGCGAGGTCTATCACTGTGGATAGCTCGTTCGGGTGAGCTTGGGCATCTCTTTATCCCCTATTTCTGCTCCTCCGTGCTCGGGGGAAACTCATGGTTTAGGTGGTTTCCTCTTTGTTTCGAAAGCTAGGTGAGCTCCTGTTGCTGTCCATGCCTTTTAATTAAACTCTACCGCCTTGTTGTGCCTGGTACACCTGTCACCGATGAGCTTTGCCCGACCGAGCCACCAGTGGCCGCGACTGGCATTGCGTCGGTCCCCAAACCGCCTAACTAGCCACCTAAATTGGTTCTTACGGCCACTGGGAACGTGTAGAGCCTAACTTCGTGGCTCGAGGCTCTATCTCCGACGAGCTCCGCCTCGCCAGAGCGCGGCCGTGTCGCTGCAGTCATGGTTGGGGGCACCCTAAACCCTGAACTAGCTATACATCTACCTTAGTGGATGCACGAGGTCTCGGGATACGCGGGGAAGTACTCCCCGTCTCGCCGGAGGCCTCACCGGCGACGTACCGGGCGGTGAACCGCCGCCGTCGCGTCGGTTAGCGCAGGAGAGGAGATTCAGGGACTGGAGCGCGAGAACTCGATAAGGTTCAAGGGGTTAAGTGAAATACTGGTGACTCAAATGAATAGTAGCCTGTGGGGTTCGGCTTATGGAGTGGAAAGGTGGAGGGGGTTTCGGTAAAACGTCCAGGACGCGACTCGGGCGGGCCAAGCGGGCCGGCCTGTTCAGGAGTTCGGCCGCCTCGGGCCAAAATGAAAATTTTCATTTTTCCCACGAATTTAAGTTGTTTTTCCATTTTCCTAATAAAGTAAATAGCAAAGCACTTTGTCATTTTTGTATGAATATTTATGTTGCACTAAAAATTATGAAATTAATTGTGGATGATCTATGTGATACACCCAATGTATGAAAAATATAAAATACATATTTTGAGCAATTTATATATGTAGTAAAAATGCGTCTCTTAATTCATAAATATGATTTTCATGAATTTTGTAGGCTAAAATAAATATCCAAAAATCATGAAATTCAAATTGGCACTGTTTTAGGCTGAGACCTAGCTGTAGAAAAAGTTTGAACTTAGATGGAGATAGTTTATTTATTTATTCGTTAATGCTCCATTAATTGACTAATGAAATAAATAAGGAACCCTAATCCCTTTAGTAATGTGTGACTTTTGGATTGTGTGTTGACCCTAGATCATTCACCATAGTGATCCTCGACACTTTAACAGTTGAATCACAGTAAGAGTGGAACAGATGTGCAGCGGCTTTCTATGACTGTTAAAATGAAATTTTAAGTAATAATCGATAGTTAGTTTCGTTGGCTTGCAACTTTATCATGAAGGAAAATTGTACTCAAGGTTGTCAAGTAAACTGCTTGTTCTATTTTTCATGACATGCATCTCGCATCATGTTAAGCATGCATTTTCATTTCGTGTAGTGAACGCGAGGAAATTTATTATCTGAAACGAGTCCTGAGTAAGGTCTTTACTTGGTGGACGTGAATCTTTCTCGGTGATTGACTTCATGGTTCTATCTGCTCCAAGCAACATGCATGCCCCAGTGTATTCATCCCTCTACTTGTGATTTACAAAATGTTTATAACTTGAGTTAATCTACTTCATTAAGTTATAGGAGTTGAGTGATAACCCAATTGATGCATTACGATCCTTGACCACTTAAATATCATCCTTGAAACCTAATTTAAAATAAAATGTTTGAAAATGCTCAGCCTTGCTTGAATAATTTAGTGTTAACACCAAATTTTGGGCTGGGAGCCGATAGCCGATACCAGAGGAAGATAGCCGATACCGGAGGAAGATAGCCGATTTCGGAAGCAGATTCCGTCTAGCGGAAGGAAGGAAATAGCCGATTGCACGGTGAATCGGCTATCGGGCCAAGGTGACAGGAGGCGCGCTGCGTCGGTATTGATGACGTCATCCAGAGTCCGCGTCGCCAGGATGCAATCACGATTGGAGTCCGTTATGGAAAGGGAAGGTGGGACTCCAAGTTACCTTAGATATAGGATAGTTTGTTAGTTTCCTTGTCTATTGATGAGTTGTAATTCGACTAGGACTCTATCTACGCTCAGGATATAAATATAAGCCCTCAGCCATTGAGCAGATCAACAACAACATCAATACAATACAACTTTCGGCTCCGGCCAACAAACCCTAGAGTCAGTCGAGTCTGGCGAGTTACTTCATCCAGACTGGGATGTCATCCGGTGGACGCAGGCTTGCTTGTAAGTATCGTCAACCCCCTGTTAAACTATGTCCTTTTAGCGTCATCCGATGGACGTGGAAGCATGGCGGACCAGAGTCCTTGCTAAGCTCTGTTTCTTTGGCATCATCCGATGGACGCGGGAAGCACAGTGAGTCAAGGATAATTCACGCTGGTTTACCCGATCACTCTGTGTTAACCGTCATCCGGTGGACGAGATGCATATTAGGACGGTTTTCACGCGCGGATTAGTTATCGATTCGTGTTTGTTTGCTTGATTAATCTATTAGTTAATGTCATCCGGTAGACAGGCTATAGATTGAGACAGTTTGCACGCATGGATTAGTTATCGGCTCTAGCTTAAATATGGCAATTTAGTTAGATTCATTAAGTTATCAAGATGTTATTTGTTGTTTATTGTTTATTTATCAATATAGCATCTCTCTGCCCGATCAAGATTGATAGATTTGGCCTTAGATTCACTTGAATCTGATCGTCGTTCATGCTTTCTTATGCTTATTTTACCATGATGATCGGTTCCATGCTCACATCGGCTAATTCTCTATCAATCTTGTTCGTTACATGTTGTGTGTTCGGTGCTAGTTGAGACATAAGTAGTTCTGAGGTTATCGTAAGTCTTATTTTCGTGTCCTTGTTTAAGTTAAACTGAGTGTCATCCGATGTAACAGGTTTAACCTAAATAAATTTCGCTAGATTAGACTTGCTTTAATTTGAGGTCTGTTTATAGCTACGCTAGCATTCGTTCGTGCTTCATGAACCCTACATCGGCTAAAGAGCCGATTCAGTTGTGGTTTCACGAATAGGTCGTGTATATAGACTTATTTGGATATCAAACGATCTAGCTTTGTTTGCTGGGTTTGTTGAAGCCCGCTGGCCGTTAGACCAGGTGAACGCAGACTTGGTGAACTTAGCGAAGAGGATTTACTAAAGCCGCCGGCCTTCTAGACCAGTTTTAGCCGATCTCTGCTTGTTTGATGTACAGATTAGATCTATACACATGATCTATTTTCTTTTATACACATTAACTGAATTAGATCGGCTAGCACGTTATTATCTTCATATGAATATCCTGATAGCCGTTTTACTTCATTATTATACTATCGGTTCATAACATGACGGAATCGGCTTTCTAGTCGATCTCCGATTATACTGGCTCTTTGAGCCGTACAGTTGGGACTATCTGGACTCACCAGTTAGTTCCGCCTTGCGTTACTGATTATATTTGTTTCCTTGTCAATTGCAGGTCAAATTGACTGGCACGCTTGGGTGTTACCGACACTCTTAGACCGGGTTCGAAGCTAGCTGGACCTGCGAGAGCTCTACTGCCTACAAGGGTCGTTTCCGGCTTCGCTGGTGTGTTGGGCTTAGGGAACCACATTTTGCGCCAACACACTTTTTGGCACGCCCAGTGGGACTATTCACTGAAGACCATGGCAAAAGGGAAGACCGCGGTAGACGGCTCCTCCAAGGATGACGGTGTCCTCAGGGTCAGGATCGAAGATCTCAATGAGGAGGACGCGGCAGTGCTAAACAAGATCATTGAAGAATTCGCTGATGTCTGCCTGCTTTCATTCAGCAAGCAGCGTGATGGCTCCATAGTGAAGAAGAATGCTTCCCGAGGTGGATCATGGACGGCCATTCTGATAAATCTTAAGAGGAATGTAAGGCCGACCTCAAACAGATGCTGGAAGACGCGATTTGGGAGGCCGCCTAATCAGCAGTCGGCCATCACCACAAATCCTTCCTGCAAACGTTCTATAACATCATGAAAACCGTTCTCAAGCGGCAGGATTGGGAGTCTTTGGGTCTAGTTTACTTCAACATACCCGCAGAAGACGCAAATCCAAAAGCAGCGACAGGGACCTCCAATCCTCACCGCAACAGCCGAGCCAGCCAAAAGCACCAGTGCAAGGTGCCACGGTGGCCGGTTCGGCTCAAAAAATAGCAGCTTCTCCCAGATTATACAAAGATCATACTCCAGAGGAGATCGCCGCTTTCATGCAGGCCACCGGGCAGACGGTGAACTCGATGAACTCATCAGCGGTGAACCCGGCGGCAGACACGGCCAACCCAACTCCTGGATACCACGAGGGGATTACATATCAAGACCTTCGGACAGCGCCGCATCCGGGGTACGCCCAAACGCCCAACAATCAGCTGCTGGAGCAGATGAGTGCCATGCTCCGTGATACGTTCAATTTGCAGCCGAAGACCGGGACTGGAATCAAGTACAGACGTCCTTACCCCGAGTGGTACGACCGAGTGACGTTGTCGCCCTAGGTATCGCTTGCCCGACTTCTCCAAATTCAGTGGGCAGGACAACATCACCACCATGGAACACATCAGCCGCTACCTGACCCAGCTCGGCGAAGCTTCATATGAGGTAGCTCATAGGGTCCGGCTCTATTCCGCTATCACTGACAGGGCCGGCGTTTAGCTGGTTCGCGTCCATGGAGCCTGACTTGATTCAAGGTTGGGAAGATCTGGAGACCAAGTTCCATAATTACTTCTTCTCTGCCACTGGGGAGAAAGACATCACAGATCTCACCAACATGCGCCAAAAGCCGAATGAACTTGGATCGGCTTTCATCAGGCGATTCAGGGAAACTAGGAACATGTGCTACTCTTTGAACCTGAACGACAAACAGCTCGCCAAGATAGTGGTCAGTGGGCTGCTCCCACAAGTCCAAGAGAAGCTGGTGGGTACCAACTTCAACAGCATCAGCGAAGTGATGCAGAGGGTGGCCGCATTAGAACAGCAGGTCCAGAGCTTCAAGAAGGAATCGAAATACAAGCAATCGGCTTATGTCTGTAATTCCGACTCAGGGGATGGAGAGAATGAAGAAGTGGCTACTGTTGAGCTCAAATATGGTACAAAGCCCATGGCCGTGCCGAAAGGTTGGAGCGCGGAGGATTAATACGACTTTGACATGCGCAAGCTGGACAAGCTCTTCGACCTGTTAGTTAGCGCGGGCCACATCACCTTCCCGGCTGACTACGTCAAGCCGTCTCCTGAAGATTTGTAGGGGAAACCGTTCCTGCCAGTACCACGGCCTCACCTCACACTCCACAAACAACTGTCGCAATTTCAAAGCAGCAATCCAGAATACCATTAGGCGCGGCCTGTTGAAATTTGAGGCCCCTCCCAAAGGGAAGATGAAGATCGACTAAATTCCCATTCCCGAAGGGGACAGAACATGGTCCAGATCACAAACCCCCCAACCAAAGTAAAGGTGTTGACCTCCGAACGGGCCAAGAAGAACTCCTCGGTTGATACCGATGCACAGATCACAGCTGAGGAGCTGGCGCTGATCAAAGAAAGGAGGGAGCAGAATCAGAGGCAGCTAGAGAAGGGAGAGTCTAGCGGCACCAAGAGCAGGAGGCCCACGCACCAGCATCTCCTGAATAAGTGGCGGTGACAGAAAGAGAAGGACCATCAGAGACAGCTGCAGCGCGAAGAGGAGGAATACCGCAGGTGGCTCCGCGAGGAAGAAGAGGCGCGCTATCACGAAGAAATGGCTCGCCACCGGGAAGGTGAGGAGGATCACTGGCATTACCCATTCTTCCGACACTGCTGGAACGAAGGCTTGAGACTACCAACGCTGCGCAACTGTCCAGAGTGCAGTGATCAGTACCGAGAGTACCTGCAGTTCCAAGTCAACCGCCGGTCCGTGCACCAGAGGCTAGGGAGCCCCCGTAGCCCGCGGGATCGGCGTGAAAAAAGGGACCTGCGCGATCGGCTTGATGAGGCGGTGGTTGAACACCGACAGCCGGTTTGGCAGGAGAACCAGTGGTGCCCGGGAGATCTAACTAGAAGCCAAAGGTGCCTAGGTGCAGCGGCTCAGGAACAGGGAGCTCCAGGCTGAGGGGCGTGCCAAGCAGGTGTGGCGCGAAAAGCCTTCACAAAGTAATGGGAAAGCTGTAGCCGACGCGTAGATGGTGTTTGTGCTACCTGCAGAGTTCAGAGCCAAGAAGTACGATACCGATTCCGACTCAGATGATTCGGGATCAAAAAAAGGAGTGGCCAAGCTAGTGCTCACACAGCAAGCTACTTTTGACAAGCCGGCCAAGAATCGACATATGAAAGTCCTCTACCTCAAAGGTTATGTTGACGGCATGTCCATGACGAAGATGCTGGTGGACGGCGGCACCACGGTCAATCTCATGCCCTACACCACATTCCGCAAGGTAGGCAAGGGTCCCGATGATCTGATAGAAACCGATCTAATGCTCAAGGATTTCGGGAGCAATTCTTCCAACACTCGGGGGGCAATCAACGTCGAGCTGACAGTGGGCAAGAAGACACTGCTTACCACTTTTTTCGTGATCGACAGTAAGGGCGCCTACAGCTTGTTGCTCAGACGCGACTGGATCCATGCCAACTGCTGTGTGCCATCCACCATGCATTAGTGTCTCATTCAGTGGCATGGCGATGAGGTCGAAGTGGTTCCGGCCGATGACTCGGTCAGCGTGGCGACAGCGGATGCCACGTACTGGGAAGCTGGGGATCATGATTGTTTCTCTGGCAAGATTTGGGAAGGATGCTCCATCAAGGTCAGCGATGAGAGTCAACAGCCGATCAGGGCAATCGGCTCTGAGTCTTTTTATTAAATGGAGAACCCGATCGACGGTACAGAGGGTAAGTTGGGGCAAGGATTCACGTCGGCCGACAAGCTCGAAGAAGTGGATGTTGGACCTGGCGACAGGCCAAGGCCGACGTTTATTGCCGCCAACCTAGACCCGGATTTCAGGCAGGAGCTGATTCAACTGCTGAAGGAGTACAAAGATTGCTTCGTCTGGGAATATTATGAGATGCCTGGACTGGACAAATCTATTGTTGAGCATAGACTACCTATCAAGCCGGGGTTTCGGCCACACAAGCAGCCTCCACGTCGGTTTAGAGAGGACGCTCTGCCTGACATTAAGGCCAAAATCACGAGACTGTTAGAAGCCAAGTTCTTTCGAGCTTGCCGATATGCCGAATGGATATCGAACATCGTCCCTGTGTACAAGAAAAATGGAAAATTACGAGTCTGCATTTACTTCAAGGATTTAAATAGAGGTACACCGATGGATGGTTACCCTATGCCAATAGCCGATATGTTGGTAGACTCGGCTGCTGGGCACCAGGTTATTAGCTTCATGGATGGCAATGCTGGTTATAATCAAATTTATATGGTTGATGAAGACATCCCGAAGACTACTTTCAGGTGTCCTGGTGCGCTTGGTTTGTTCGAATGGGTGGTCATGACGTTTGGTTTGAACAATGCCGGCGCAACTTATCAGAGAGCTATGAATTACATATTTCACAAGTTGATCGGCAAAGTCGTTGAAATCTATATAGATGACATCATGGTGAAATCCAAGAGTTATAAAGATCACCTGGCCGATCTGAGGGCCACTCTGGAGTGCACAAGGAGACATGGTGTCGGTGCTAATTTTGGCGAGGCTAACACCGGCTAGTAAATATGTGATTTGCGGTTGAGGTTACGGATGGTGTGCAAGTGGGAACACAGGGATTATACTGGTTCAGGCCAAGCAAGCCCTACGTCCAGTGGAGAGGAGAGTCGTGTTGCCTTGCACCGGGGTGCTTGTAGTAGGGGGTTACAAGCTAGTCGAGAGAGGGAAGTGCTCCCAGGTCTCTTGTGAGTGTCTAAGTGTTTACAAGTCGTTTGCTGTGGGTGAGAACTTGGAACTTCTCCGTCCGTTCTCCCTTCTTCTGTCTTCTGTCGTCTTTTTAAAGCTGGTCTCTGCTCTCCCTTTTATAGCCGCAAGGGAGAGGCAAAGGCGGCTACGACGCTACCTATTAAAATAGTGAGGAGTTGTCGTTCCCCGTTTGACTAGCTGCTGCCTTTTCTCCGTGTCTCCGGGGTATGGGTATGGCTATCTTGGTTCGCGAGTTCCAAGGTAGAAATAGTCGTCTGACTACGTCATGTCGTCAGCTCTCTGGGTTTTCTGGATATGGCCGTCGTGGTCCGCACGACTTTGGTGAGTTCACACCTGCCGGCTATCCTTCCGTACGATGTGACAAGAGGGTGAGTCACCTTGGGGCGTTCTTTCCCGAGGCTCGGGATCCTGAAGGCGTGCTCGTCCTTTCGTGTGGACGGCGCAGTGGGCGTCTTTCCCAAAACGGGGCGGCGCACCGTGGACCATACCGTGGAAGACAGGTGGTATGGCCGTCAGGGGCGTGCGAAGCACGGTCGCGTCGAGAGTCTCGCCCGACGGGACAGTGCTTGTAAAGTGGTCAGAGAGATCTCTTGTGGTCCAAGATTGCTCCGCTGACATTACCTGTGCCTTGGATGTCTTCGCGAGATTGCGCTCGAGGGGGATAGGGAAGCTCGGGCGAATCGGAGACTTGGGGCGCCGAGGATGCCGCTCTCCCGAGCTCTCCCGAGCTGGTGCCGCTCTCCCGAGCTCTCCGAGGAGGCTCGGGCGAATCGGAGGTTTGGGGCGCCGAGGACGCCGCTCTCCCGAGCTCTCCCGAGGAGGCTCGGGCGAATCGGAGACTTGGGCGCCCAGGATGCCGCTCTCCCGAGCTCTCCCGAGGAGGCTCGGGCGAATCGGAGACTTGGGCGCCGAGGACGCCGCCTCCCGAGCTCTCCCGAGGAGGCTCGGGCGAATCGGAGACTTGTGCGCCGAGGACGCCGCTCTCCCGAGCTCTCCCGAGGAGGCTCGGGCGAGGCTCGGGCGAATCGGAGACTTGGGCGCCGAGGACGCCGCTCTCCCGAGCTCTCCCGAGGAGGCTCGGGCGAATCGGAGACTTGGGCGCCGAGGACGCCGCTTTCCCGAGCTCTCACGAGGAGGCTCGGGTGAGGCTCGGGCGAATCGGAGACTTGGGCGCCGAGGACGCCGCTCTCCCGAGCTCTCCCGAGGAGGCTCGGGCGAATCGGAGACTTGGGCGCCGAAGAGGCCGCTCTCCCGAGGAGGCTGTCATTAGTGGAATGATTCGTGGGCCTCTGTAGACGCGGCCTTCGTGGGCTTCCACTGGCCTTACTTGGGCCAGGCCAAGTTGGGAATGAACGTTTTTGCATGGAAGTTGGGTACCCCTAACTTTGGTAACCGACACATGGTTTGAAGATGAATCCTAACAAGTGTGCATTCGGCGTGTCGGCTGGCGAATTCCTGGGATTCATGGTCCACTGCAAAGGGATAGAGATCGGCAGCAAGAGCAAGAAGGCGATCGATGAACATGTACCTCCAACCAACCTGAAGGAATTGCAATCTTTGCTCGGTAAGATTAACTTTATCAGAAGGTTCATCGCCAACTTATCAGAGAAGGTGCTACCGTTCTCGCCATTGTTGAATCTCAAGAATGATCAAGAGTTCAAATGGGGTGACGTGCAACAGAAGGCTTTTGACGAAATCAGAGAATACATGAAAACTCCACCTGTCTTAATACCGCCACGGACAGGGAAGCCTTTTAAGTTATACGTGACGGCCAAAAGCCATACTATTGGATCGGCCCTTTTTCAAGAGTTTGAAGGGAAAGAAAGAGCAGTTTTCTACCTGAGCAGGCGGCTCCTTGACCCTGAGACAAGATATACACCGACCGAGTAGTTGTGCTTGTGCCTATTCTATTCGTGCACCAAGTTGAGGCACTACCTGCTTGCCTCGGAGTGTGTGGTGGTGTCCAAGGAGGATGTCATTAAACACATGCTTTCGATGCCAATTTTGAATGGTCAGATCGGCAAATGGATCTTGGCGCTCTCAGAGTTTGACTTGAGGTTCGAATCGGCTAAGACAGTCAAAAGCCAGGCGATAGCCGATTTCATCACACAGCATCACGGAGGATCGGCTAATGTAGCGGATATAGCGCCATGGACTATGTTCTTTGACGGCTCTTCATACAAGCAAGGTGGTGGCGCCGGAGTAGTGCTCATCTCACCGCGGGGTGTGTGCTTTGAGTATGCTTCCCAGATCAGGCCGATTGTCACAAACAATCAGGCTGAATATGAAGCCGCGTGGAAAGATTTTCAGCTTCTGCATGAAGCAAAAGCCGATGCAGTTGAAGTATTTGGCGATTCACAACTAGTCATCAACCAATTGCTCGGCCTGTATGAGTGTAAAGACGAGATACTCAGAGGCTATTATGATCAGTGCCAGGCTCTCATCAAGAAGTTCATGACGGTATCTCTCTGTCACATCCCCAGGGCCCATAACCAGAAGCTAATCGGCTGGCGCATGATGCGTCGGGTTATCGGCCGATGCAGGAGATTTGTAACAGCGATCAATCAGCTGATGACTGGAGGGGCGAGATAGCAGGTTACCTGGCAAATCCTTCACGACGAGTCAACAGAAAGCTAAGGTACAAAGCCACCAAGTATGTTTTGCTGGATGGTCAGTTGTATTACAAGACTGTTGAAGGAGTGCTGCTCAAATGCCTGGAGACAGAGGAATCAGTGAAGCTGATGAGCGAAGTACACGATGGAGTCTACGATGCACATCAATCGGCTCACAAGATAAAGTGGATCATCAGAAGGACTGGTTACTATTGGCCTACAATGCTGGAAGATTGTTTCAAATATTATAAAGGGTGTCAAGAATGCTAGAAGTTCGGAAATATACAAAAGTCTCCAGCCTCTGCTATGAATCCTATAATCAAGCCATGGCCGTTTAGAGGATGGGGTATTGATCTAATCGGCCAAATCTACCCACCATCGAGCAAGGGTCACAAATGGATCCTGATGGCGACTGATTACTTCACCAAGTGGGTAGAAGCCATTCCTTTGAGGAACGCTACTTCAGCTGACGTGATCGAATTTGTAAAGGAGCATATTATTTACAGGTTTGGCATATCTCAGACGATCACAACCGATCAGGGGACAATGTTCACTTCAGAGGAGTTCATGACCTTTGCCGATGACATGGGCATCAAGATTTATAATTCATCGCCGTATTATGCCCAAGCCAACGGACAAGCAGAAGCCTCCAATAAAATTTTGATCAAGGTCATCAAGAAAAAGATTGAGCAGAACCCCATAAAGTGGTATTTGCATCTGAGCGAGGCGCTATGGGCATATCGCATGGCACAACATGGATCGATCAAAGCTTCACCTTATGAGCTAGTCTATGGACACGCTGCTGTCCTGCCATGGGAAATTCAGTCTGAGACACGGCGCGTCACGTTGCAAAACAAGCTTACAGCCGGTGAATACAAAGACATTATAATGGACAGTTTAGAAGATTTGCACTGCCATCGGCTCAGGGCTTTGGAATACATTGAAAAGAACAAGGTACGAGTGGCCAAGTATTACAACACTAAGGTAAGAAACAAGAGCTTCACCGAATCAGAGCTAGTATGAAAAGTCATTCTGCCTATTGGTACAAAAAATAGCCGATTCGGTAAGTGGTCGCCAAACTGGGAAGGCCCGTATCGTGTGGTTGAATGCGCCCCGGGTAATGCTTACATCCTTGAGGATTTAGAAGGACAGAGACTCGCCAGAGCCATCAACGGAAAGCATCTGAAGAAATACTACCCTAACATCTCAGTTGGGGGGTGATAGCCGATTCATGTAAATCTGGCTCTAACAGCCGATGCCGTGCAAGCGGGTCGCCTTCAGGACAAAAATGGCCGACATTGTAGTAACGAGTCACCCTTAGCACAAAAATAAAATACCCTCGATGGGGTATAACAGCCGATGCGACAAGCATCGCCTTTAGAGCAAAAAATAAAAACAAAATATACAGCCTTGCAGATTGGATTGTTTCGGGCATAACGAGTTCAGAAGTATCATATACATCAAAATGCCTAATACAATCTAGTTTGGATTATTGACGCCATCCCGGATCACGTCCTCGGCGTCGATGGACACGGAGAGACCGTCGGCATGAGGAACGAAAGCGACCATCAGCGTGCCGAACTCCTCCATGTCTTGGCCTGCCCGGATCCCTGGTTCGACGTTCTCCAGCACGATGCCGGAGTTGATCTGGGCGGCGGCCAGAGCTCCCGCGGCACCATGACGGACACCGCTCATCGCCACCTAGCGGACGCGGTGGTGCACGTCTGCAAGCTGCTCCACCTGTGTTTGGCCCCACGCGCGGAGGACGTTGGTGGCACTCGCCGCAGCCACGTGTAGTTCATGCAGCTGCGCCGTCAGGGCTGTATAAACAAGGAAGGTCAGTGCTGGAAAACGCGCCGTGCACGCCATTGGACAAAGCGAGAGATTACCTGCCACGGCGGCCTGCGACTCCGCGAGGTTGGCCCGCGCCTCCGCCAAATCGATGCTGGCGGCAACGAGCGCGACGGCCTGGTCCTCATTCTCCTTATCCAGCCGACCGGCTTCTTTGGTAGCCTCGGAGTAGAGATTGCGGTACCGCACCATCTCATGGTGGAAGTAGCGGCCGTCAGCGGCGGTGTAGGAGTCGCGGGAACTCGAAGATGATTCCGAGTTCGATCCTGCTCCGGAGGTGGTGCTACGAGCCGGAGCGTGATGGAGGTTCGGTTGTGGCGCCGTGCGACGCATCGAGAAACCGGCGCCGATCGGTGCACCAGAAAGCAGATGGAGCGGGGGACGTTGGCTGAAAGGAACCATCAGTCAGGCGCCCAGATTTAGCCAGATTTAAATATTGGCGAAAAGGGCGAATAAAACACCTGCTATGGACTCCCCGTCCGCTGACTTGCATCATACGCCTGATTGGAGCCCTTACAGGAGCAGAGGGCCCGGCGGCGTCACCAGCGGCGGGGGTTTCTAGGGCGGCCGTCCCAGTTGTAAGAACAGCGTCACCATCCGCCAGTGCTGCCCGAGGAAGATCAATACCGGGGGCAGGGGTGTTCAGGCCGGCTAAGGAGCCAACAATGCCGCTGACGAGAGATGGCTGGTGACTGCGGAAACAGATCAAATCAGACAAAAACAGCAAGGAGATGGTAGGCTGACAGTTGAACTTACCCTAACGTCTGCTCGATTCGGGCGACGTTAGCCCAGATGCGGTGGATGCTCCGTTCCATCTCATCGCCGTCGGCGGGCTCGAACGCCGGGCGCTTCCCACGGTCTCCATTGCTGGCCATGGTCGTGAATGAAGATTGAGAGAGCAGAAGCGAAATAGATACAAGGAGGCGGCCGGAAGAGTTGGTCGGCGAGACGGATACGATGGCGTGTGACAGTGCCTCAAGTCTACCGACTATTTATAAGACAGCACGGGAACCGAGGCGGTTTCTTTGGGGAACGAGACGACGCGCCGGATTTTAGTTTGCGGTTAATCCGCGTTTATTGAATCCAGAACAGTTGCCAGATCATGGAGATGAAGCGCCGCCATCAATGGTCGCACACAGATCGGCTTTTTTGGGTCAGGCTGTTTAGCCGATCCTATTTTGAGTGCCCACAAACCGATTTGTAGTGAATCAGGCTGAGGGGTTAATTCTAAGGAAAAGCAGAACAAAGCCGATGCTAAGAAGCAGACCCGTAAGCCGATTCGTATGTAGAACGGATCAGGCTGAGTAATTGATTCTAAGGTACAATGCAAGCCTGAGAGTCGATTCGCATGCAGAGACGTATCAGGCTGAACAAAGTCAATTCGAAATAGGACAAAGCCAATATTAAGGTATGAAATCAAAGTCAGATCAGGCTAAATTGTCAAACTCAGGGTGAAACAGCACGAAGACAAAGTTGCAAATAGAAAAGAACATGCCAAGCAGTACACCCATCATGTTACAAAGTTAATAAAGATCGAATCAGTTCTACTAATTCAGCACGGAGCGCATGGCCAGCCTGCAGCAATTGTTGATCTCGGTTTTCAGTGGACTGCAACAGGTCCAGGCGTTGACATGTCTTCCTGCCTGCAACGACCAAACTGCTGATTTCCTTCTTTTTCTGGGAGAGCTCGATCGTGCTGGTGGAAATGGTGATTTCGTGCTCACTGATAGCCGACTCAACTGCTTTCAGTTCTTTTCTCAGCTGGTCTCGTCTCGTTTTCAAGATCTCCAGCTCTGTTTCGGCCGTGCTGATTGAAGATTTGAGCAGCCTGGCTCGATCGGCTAATCCGGTTGCCTCTTGTCTGTTGGCTGATTTGTTGCTCCTCAGCTGTTCAAGCTCTGCCAGGTTCCCATGAGCAGTGATAATCCCTGATGCTGTAACTTTAAGATCACCAAGTCTCTGCAGGGATTTCAAGGCTGTCAGATTGGGTTGCTGTTGGACAAGTTCGATTATTTGATCAACCAGTCCGGGATTGGAGGCCAGAGCAACTAGATCACCCTCTAGATAGGGGTAGAAGTGCACTCAGCCGATTGTTGAAATCTGGCTCTGAAAGTTTCTCGGAGGAGGAGGCAAGTTCGTCTCTATCACAGAATTCTTCTATGTCGAATGAATAGCCGGGAGACGAAGGCTTCGGTACCTGCAATACATACATTCTCTCATCAGAAAAGGTACAATATAGGTTAATTGTTTTCTGTCATAGACAGGATACCTGAATGAGGCCTGAGGGTTGTAGGGTTGATGCCGATGTTGCTTGTTCGACTAAGGCAGTTTTGTCTCTTGCGGCATGCGGATCCTCGGCTATCATTGCCCCGGGCAGATGGGTTTCTGCAAACCAGAAGTAAAAGTAGTATGGAAGCAAGGATAATTGCTAACAGCCGAATAGGAGTTACCTGGATTCTTCTCAGGGGGCAGCTCCTCTTCTTCAAGGTTCGCCCAGACTTCGTCGGAAGGGCTGTTCGGTTGTATTTTTGAAAAGAAGACTTGGTCAATCAGGGCATTTGTGTCGAGGAAAGATAAGCCCAACGAGTAGTACCTGAGTTTTGGCTCCTTCTTCCTGGATCCCTTCTTCTTGAGCAGTTGACTTCTCATGGCCAGGTGGATTCTGGTGGTTCTTCGGTCTGTTTCTCTCCCAAGGTATCTTGAATTGGCTGGGGTTTCACCTGGTAGAAAGCCGATTTAAGAGTCGGAGCATACTGCAATAAAGGAAGATGCTACTTCTGGATACCTGAACTTTCCTTATTGAACGGCGTTTCTTGGGTGCTTGCTTTTGGAGCTGAGATGTAGCTGGCCGTTTTGAAGCAGAAGGGGGCGTCAGCACAGCAGGGCCTAACATTAGTTGTCGCAGTGTCGGTGCTCGAGAACCTAGCCTCGCTGTCGGACAAGGGGGATAGTATTCCACTCGCTCTGGTAGATTGGATGATGAGTCCTGCGAGAAACATCTGTTAAGTAACATGTTTGACTAAAGCCGTTTTTACTGGAATCGGCTAAGAACACTTACTGTTCGGGAAGATTGGAAGTTCGAATCCAGGGCTCTGCATTTGTCGTGGACAGTCTGGCAGAACAAGTGAGCGTGCCATCGCTGCCACCAGTCATCGAAACTCTATTGGGTGATGCAGATTTGATTCCACGGCTTCGGCGAGAATGTGGACAGGTTTGCTCCGAATTGAAAGATTCTGCCGGCCTGAAAGAGCTCTGTAATGTTCTCCCTGGGTTTCAAGGTATTCAAGAAAGGGAGCCGAGGGGGCAATTGGCCAAAGCCTAGCTGTCTTGCCGCTATATTTGGGTGATAAAATTCATAAGAGGGATAGCTAGTTGGCTTGCCGCTCGCGCTCCGAAGGTGCCTGAAGTCTACTGGCAAGGCACAAGGTTTTATGATTGCATTCAAGATTCCGATAGCCTCATCATCAGAGCACCCGTTGTTGAACTTGAAGCTGGAGGGCGCTGGAAATTCATCTTCATCCTCATAGGGGAACCAGTTAGTAACTTTTGGTCCCAAGCCCCTGTATAATGTTTCCGGCATGTTGCCCCTTGAAGTTGAGATGGTTATGGCAGAAGCAGCTTCACCAAAACTTTGACAGCCTCTAGTTTTTGGATCCTCCTCCTCTGAGTACTCGGTGGATGGAAAGTTGAGGCCCTGGAGTTGTGTTCTTACCAGCTTATGCAGATACAAGTTGAGCCATAACTGTACTAGCCACCAAGAGCCTGTTATGCATTGTACTTCTTCACCTATAATCAAGGAACTAAACACCCGATTCATAAGCCTATATGCTGCACCCAACAGGAGTTTGCCCAGGGGGATGGAGTGCCCTTGAGTCAGTTTCTCTGCTAAGACCCGATAAGGGTATGCTGGTCCGGCAGTGGCGCCACAGAACACGAATCTCTCAAGCCACATGGTCAAAAATACGACGTGTTCTTTCTCGCTGACGGAAGAGGAGGTTTTCTGGTGGTGTTGAACATAGCCACTCCACCCTTTGTATGTGTCCAGCTTCGGGAAGTACGGGTCCTTCTTGCCACTGGAGCAGAGTTCCTAGAAGTCATATGATCCAGTGATCTGAAGCCCGGTGAGCATATGGATATCGCCCAGGATAATGGTTTTTGGACCGTCTCCGAATACAAAAGCATTCAGGGAGTTGGACCAAAAGTGGCTGGCGGCTATCAGGAGCGGCTCATTCCTTGCCATCTCTGATAATGATAGGTCAAGATATTGGCTCAGATGGCGCATCTCCCAGTCCGCGCGTTTCTTTGCTACGACGCGGCAGGAACCAGTTCCTCCATCCAGCAGGTACGTTTGGCCAGTTTCTGAAGGATTTGGCCCAAGAAGAGGCGCCCATCATGAAGCTTCGGAATGGGAACTGGTTGGTTTCTTGAACAATAAATCTTTGGGGACCGGATCACCCATCGGACCCAGGTAGTAGGTATCGGGGATGTCCTTCAGCGGAATCAGAATATCATTCCTCAGTACCTGGATTTGAAACTCGTACTCAGTGAGGTTGAAGAGGGATTCACAAATCAGGAGGTGGATTGATGAAATTGATACCTCAGGGACCTCGGAAGGAGTCGCCATTAGCTCAGGGATGGCTTGACGGCGGCGAATCGAAGCTGACGGCGGCGGATTGAAGCCCGTGGCGGAAGTTGCGACGGTTTAGGGTTTCGTTTTAGTGCGAGAGTTTGAAGCGCCGAGAGGGAAGCTGCAGTTTGGCTATTTGAAGGATCAAGCGCTAATTTCGGAATAAACCAATTTATTCCAAAATTGAGGGCATGTGTTAACACCAAATTTTGGGCTGGGAGCCGATAGCCAATACCAGGGGAAGATAGCCGATACCGGAGGAAGATAGCCGATTTCGGAAGCAGATTCCGTCCAGCGGAAGGAAGAAATAGCCGATTGCACGGTGAATCGGTTATCGGGACAAGGTGACAGGAGGTGCGCAGCGTCGGTATTGATGACGTCATCCAGAGTCCGCGCCACCAGGATGCAATCACGATCGGAGTCCGTTATGGAAAGGGAAGGTGTGACTACAAGTTACCTTAGATATAGGATAGTTTGTTAATTTCCTTGTCTATTGATGAGTTGTAATTCGACTAGGACTCTATCTACATTCAGGGTATAAATATATGCCCTCAGCCATTGAGCAGATCAACAACAACATCAATACAACACAACTTTCGGTTCCGGCCAACAAACCCTAGAGTCAGTCGAGTCCGGCGAGTTACTTCATCCAGGCTAGGTGTCATCCGGTGGACGCAGGCTTGCTTGTAAGTATCGTCAACCCCCTGTTAAAATATGTCCTTTTAACGTCATCCGGTGGACGTGGAAGCATGGCGGACCAGGGTCCTTGCTAAACTCTGTTTCTTTGGCGTCATCCGGTGGACGCGGGAAGCACAGTGAGTCAAGGATGATTCACGCTGGTTTACCCGATCACTCTGTGTTAACCGTCATCCGGTGGACGAGATGCAGATTAGGACGGTTTTCACACGCGGATTAGTTAATGTCATCCGGTAGACAGGCTATAGATTGAGACAGTTTGCACGCATGGATTAGTTATCGGCTCTAGCTAAATATGGCAATTTAGTTAGATTCATTAAGTTATCAAGATGTTATTTGTTGTTTATTGTTTATTTATCAATATAGCATCTCTCTGCCCGATCAAGATTGATAGATTTGGCCTTAGATTCACTTGAATCTGATCGTCGTTCATGCTTTCTTATGCTTATTTTACCATGATGATCGGTTCCATGCTCACATCGGCTAATTCCCTATCAATCTTGTTTGTTACATGTTGTGTGTTCGGTGCTAGTTGAGATATAAGTAGTTCTGAAGTTATCGTAAGTCTTATTTTCGTGTCCTTGTTTAAGTTAAACTGAGTGTCATCCGGTGGAACAGGTTTAACCTAAACAAGTTTCACTAGATTAGACTTGCTTTAATTTGAGGTCTGTTTATAGCTACGCTAGCATTCGTTCGTGCTTCATGGACCCTGCATCGGCTAAAGAGGCGATTCAGTTATGCTTTCACGAATAGGTCGTGTATATAGACTTATTTCGATATCAAACGATCTAGCTTTGTTTGCTGGGTTTGTTGAAGCCCGCTGGCCGTTAGACCAGGTGAACGCAGACTTGGTGAACTTAGCGAAGAGGATTTACTAAAGCCGCCGGCCTTCTAGACCAGTTTTAGCCGATCTCTACTTGTTTGATGTACAGATTAGATCTGTACACATGATCTATTTTCTTTTATACACATTAACTGAATTAGATCGGCTAGCACGTTATTATCTTCATATAAATATCCTGATAGCCGTTTTACTTCATTATTATACTATCGGTTCATAACATGACGGAATCGGCTTTATAGTCGATCTCCAATTATACTGGCTCTTTGAGCCGTACAGTTGGGACTATCTGGACTCACCAGTTAGTTCCGCCTTGCGTTACTGATTATATTTGTTTCCTTGTCAATTGCAGGTCAAATTGACTGGCACGCTTGGGTGTTACCGACACTCTTAGACCGGGTTCGAAGCTAGCTGGACCTGCGAGAGCTCTACTGCCTTCAAGGGTCGTTTCCGGCTTCGCTGGTGTGTTGGGCTCAGGGAATCACTTTTTGCGCCAACATTTAGTTTTCCACAAAATGCTATTTTTAAGCTATTGTGATACAATATTGATTAATTCATGAAAAAGAAAATTGGTAATGTTCTCGTTCGGTGGCTGTGCACCTGATCAGTCCATCGTCACCGACGGGAAGGGATTTTCTGTTCGGTGATCATATACTTAGGTTGGAGTCACAATGCATCGTCATCGACGGAAAAGGGATTCAAAAACCGAAAGGACATTTGTAGTTGGGTTAGAATTCCAATGCACTGTCGCCGACGGAAAAGGAAAGTAGAGACCATTCGTTGTCGGCCTGCCTGTGATCGAGACTTTGCAACTAATCACATACTCCGGGAAGCCCGGACTCCGATGGCTCTATTAGTTGAACCGACGATCACGCACTGGGAGTGGAGAGATGACGAGAGTAGCATGTACCCTCGTGAGTTAGAGTTCCAGATTGGAGGCATACTGTACTCTCGGGTGGCGCAGGACCGGTTCAGGGATGGAAAAGCCGTGGTAGACGGGGTTGGTATATGCAAGCTTAAGTGCTATATATGCAGTATGGTTAGGGATCCCCAACTGGATACTAATCGATTCGAATCGTCGTTGCTCCTCAGTTATGGAGACTTGATCCTCACACCTACAGCGAAGAGTGGTTCGGAAGTAGGATGTTTTTATGAAGGACTAAGTAAGTGGAATTGAAGGATACATGTGAAATAACGAAGATATATTATTATTGATTAAAATAATATTGAGCTAAAATATTGAAAGTAGAATTAAAGATTAGTATTGCTTTTCTACAAAATCTTTGACTCTTGTTAAAGCCTTGACTTGACTGCCCTCAGCCTGTATTCCTGAGTCTCATCTTTTTCTTTTAATCGGGTAAGTCTTGCGTGATATCCCAGTACATAGGGTTTGTTAACCCCTGTTGCAGATAAGCCGAAAGTATAATTCTGCTTGGGACCGTGCCGGTTGAAGGATCATACATGGAAGAAGATGTGTATATGACTTAAGCCTTGGGCAGGGTGTATAGTTATATACGCTACTGCACTACGAAACTCTGGTTTGAGACAATGTAACTTATATTTGAAAACTTATGATTATGTAATACTTCCGCACTTTTTACTCTGACTTATATTATTTGTGTAAATTATTGTAATACTTGTAAGGTCTTTACAGTGAGATTCCCGGGGAAATCAGGGTTTCCGAGTAAACCCGGCAGGCCACCTAGGTTGCAGGGAACTCGTGCACAGTAACCGGATGTCCTTAGGGACGATGATGGTATACGTGGATCCGGTGATTTAGACGGTTCTGTCACATACACGGATAAAGATGTGTATATGATATGACCCTTGGGCAGAGTGTCTAGTTGTATGCTACTACTCCACTACGAAACTCTGGTTTGGGATAATATAACTTATGTTGTAAATATATGGTTATGTAATACTTTCGCACCCTATACTCTGATTCAAACTATTTGTGTAAACTGTTGTAATACATATAAGGTTTTTACAATGAGATGTTCGGGGAAATCAGGGTTTCGTGGAAACTCGGCAAGGCTTCCTAGGTTAGGGGGAACCCGTGCATCGTAATCGAAGGTCTTTTGGGACAATGATATTACACGTGAGCCCCGTGATTTGGGCGGTTCTGCCACAGTCCGTGGCGGTTGTGGTGAAGCTGAGGTGGAGCCGCCTATCCCGTGGTCATGTGAGCGTTGAGGCATGTGAGGAATCATCCGGTAGTTGTCGTTTGATCTGTCCGACGAAAAATCATGGTCGTCACGCTTCTTTGCCTTGGCCTCTGCAAACTATGTCCCTAAATAAAGTAGCTTTTTGGTTTCCTATGCCGAAAAGTTTGACTAGATTTATAAAAAATACGTGCCATATTTATATTTGTACTAAATAAATTTATTATAAGAATAGATTCAACCATCCATCTAACGAAATATTGGTATTTTTATTATATATAAATTTTTGAAAAATTTGGTTCATACTCAAGCAGATCAAAGCTGGTCCGAGAATTGTTTCATTGTTTGCCGCGGGAAGGGGTTTTCTAGGGTTTTGGTACGAACACCCACCCTCTTCGTTCCGTCGCGTTTCGTTCGCGGTGCCAAATTCGAGTTCGGGGACCATCGCCGTCGCCCGGTGCTGCCTCATCCCGCGAAGATGAGCTATGCGGCGTACAAGATGATGCATTGGCCCACCGGCATAGACCATTGCGCATGCCGGCTTCATCACCCACTCCCCCGCCGACGCTGCCGCCTTCTCGTCGCCCGCGCTCGCCGCCGCCGCCTCCGTACCCGACGGTGATATTGACTCCACTGCGGCTAGGGCTCCCCGGCGCGTGGGCCCCACCCCCAACCTAGTTGTGTCGGCGGCTAACGTGCTCGAGGTATATGCCGTGAGGGCGGACGCCGCGACGGGGACCGAGGATGTGGGGAATTCTTCGTCGACCGGCACCATCCTGGATGGGATCTCCGGAGCTCGACTGGAACTTGTCTGCCATTACAGGTGCAAAGAGATCGCTGTTGCTTCTCTGCATTCACTTTTTTTTAGCTGTAAATTTCAGGTCTTGGTTTTGTGCATCTTGGAGGACTAATCATTCTCTGAATGGCATTTAGGCTCCATGGTAACATTGAATCGATGGCTGTGTTGTCGGATGGCACGGAGAATAGGCGAGATTCCATTGCGATCGCATTTAAAGATGCAAAAATAACATGTCTGGAGTTCGATGACAGCATCAATGGCCTGCGAACAAGGTAGTACATAATCCACTTGTTTCCCACTTTGGACAACCTATATGAATAAAGATTTCTCATTTGCTGTAAATTTTAAATTTATAGCAGCATTGCATATCAGAATTTGCTGTTCGCGTGACAGGGAATAAATGAGATCATATCAACTTACAAAAAAAAATACCCCCATTTTTTTTTTTCTGTTTGAGATGTTGAAGGATTCTACTTTCTGTCATTTTAGATTTTCTTTATTAATTGCTTTGTTGGGTGTCATCTACGCATCAGTCTACCCCAACTTGCTTGGGATTAAAAGGCTTTGCTTTTGCTGTGTAGTTATTTTGAAATCAAGATGCTGATGGCTTATACCACAGTACCAACCTTTTTTTTGTTTCCCTCACAAATAGATAAAATTGCATGTAACACTGTTTTCTTCTCTGGCTTTCTTTCTAATGTACACTAACCTAAGCTAATTGATCTTCTTGATTGAGCTAGTTTGCTTCCTCTTGCCTAACAGATTATGATTCGTGATGTTGCAGCTCGATGCATTGCTTTGAAGGCCCTGAATGGCTGCATCTGAAAAGGGGCAGGGAATCTTTTGCCTGGGGTCCTATCGTAAAAGCGGATCCTCAAGGCAGATGTGGTGCTGTGCTTGTTTATGGATTGCAGATGATAATTTTGAAAGCAGCGCAGGTGGAGTTTGCTTGATGGTCTCCTTTTTTCATCATGAAGTTCAACTATCTGTTGGAACCAAATCAAGAGATCAGATTTGGGGACTGGTTTTCTCTACTGATTAGGCCGTCTCAACCATGGTTTGGTTTTGGTACATATAGGAAAAGCAAACTTGGCATCCAAGAAAGGATTACAGCATATTCCAACCACTAAAGTATAGATGCTTAAAGTAGGATAAGATAAGGTGCTAACTTAGCCACCAACTACTCTAGATAAGCGCTAGAGTTACAGATCATTCTCCCCATAAGTCTTGTGTGTCGCCTTCTCAGGGATCTTGACCATCCCAATCCTATCCCGAAGCTTCTGAAACTTAACTCTCCCAAGTGATTTGACAAGGATGTCAGTGAGCTGGTCTTGGGGTGTTGATGTAGTTGGCCCCTCATCCAAGCAAACCCTGATGAAGTGGTACCGGACCCGGATGTGCTTGTTGCGTTCATGGAATACAAGGTGATGGACACGCCAGGGGATGATGAATCCTGACGGATGGCGGACGTAGACCTCCTTCAAGTCACGGTTGAGGAAGGCAGACTTGACATTCATGTGATGGACACGCCAGCCCTATTGGGCAGCCAACGCGAGGACCCGTACAGACTCCATCAGTGCGATGGATGCTAAGGCGTCGTCGAAGTCGACTCCCTCCTGCTGGACGAAGCCACGCGCCAATAGACGCGCCTTGTGCTTGATCACCGCCTCGGCCTCTCCTTTCTTTAGCTTGAAGACCCACTTGAGAGAGATGGCGTAGTGACCAGCACGAAGATCAACCAGCTCCCACGTCCGGTTCCTCTCGACAACGTCCATCTCTGGCTGCATCGCGGCGCGCCATGCCGTGTCTCCCTTGCCTCAGCGAAAGAGCGAGGCTCACCGTCCTCATGCACCATGTGCAGCTCCTTCTCAAGGTCGCGCTCCGCCTCTCCAGGGACGGGTTGCTTGCCGTGGATATTGTCCAGTAGCGTGGAGGCTTGTCATGGTAAGCGTCGATGCGATCCTCTTCATTGGACAGCGGAGTGGCGAACTCCATTGTGCGCTACTCGTCGCGGACTGGGGCTGCTGGTGTCAAACCAGGTGGCGTGGGCACAACCGGTGTAGAAAAGCGGGGCTGTGGCCGACGACGTTGGCTGGTGGAGGACTCGTCGGAGCCGATGAAGTACGTGGTGGACCCATCGGAGCTAGTGTGTGGCTGTGTGCAAGGTGGTGGGGTAGGAGAGGTTGGAGAAGAAGAGCTGCTAGCTCCCTCTGCCCCTCGAAGTGAATGTAGTCAACAACGAAGTCACTGATCGTCGAAGTCGAGCCGTCGTCCACCATTTTGCCCCACTGCCCAACCTCGCCCTTCGTCCAACATCACGTCGCGGGTGATGCGCACACGCTGTGTTGTGGGGTCAAGGATGCGGTACCCCTTGACACCGTCGGGGTAGCCGATGAAGACTCTTGGCGTGCTCCGGTTGTCGAGCTTGCAGACGTGGTTGAGCTCCTTGACGAATGCGAGGTAGCCAAAGACGCGAAGGTAGCTGACCGTCAACTTGCGCCCATGCCAACCCTCGTATGGCGTCTTTCCGTCGAGGGACTTGGTAGGCTAGTGGTTGAGCAATTGGACGACAATCATCACCACCTCACTCCAGAAGATCGTCGCTATCCCTCGCCGCAGGCGAGTTGTTGAGCAATTGGACGACAATCATCACCACCTCACTCCAGAAGATCGTCGCTATCCCTCGCCGCTTAGGAGGGCGCGGGCAGTGGCCACCATTGTTTGGTTGCGGCGCTCGACGACGCCGTTTTGCTGCGGGGTGTACGACGTCACCGGCGCCTCCACACGACCGGTCCTTGCGCTCATTGTGAGGCCAATGCTTGCGGCAGCTTGATGAAGCCAAAGCCTCCCCCTTCTTCTGCTGCTCCTTCTAGCGTGCGAGCCACTGCTCCTCGGTGAAGAGAAGCTTGCCACCCGCGGTGATCGGCTCTGAGGAAGTGTTCTTCTCGTGGAGGTCGACAGCCTTGAGCCGTCCCGTCCTGTCCTCGATCGTCAGCTCGCCGAGGTCTAATAGCGTCTCCATCGACAAGGTGATATGTGTGTACTTGCTGGGGATGATACAAAGGTACTTCTCGACGGCTTCCTCCTCATCGATGATGTCGCCGTATCGGCCATCTGTTGCATCAGGCCGGTCTACCCCGGATTGAAGGCGAGGTTGTGCCACTCTTGACGCAGCCTCTGCTAGGTGCTCTTGTCGGTGCTGTCACCGCTGAAGCGTGACGCGGCAGAGTCCTAGGCGTCCTTGGCAGGGTACTTCTCTGCGAGGGTGGACCTCATTTCCGGCAGGAATAGTAGCGATGATGACCTCCAGCGCTCGCCAATTGTCGGCGAAGGTGTTGTCGTACCGGACCGTGTCCCACATGTGCTGTACCTGCATCTTCACCTTCATCACAGGGGATCACTCGCTGTAGTTGGTCTTGGTGAGCACTGGGCCACCCGCCGCCGATGCTGGAGTCGCGGATGATGGTCTGGACGACGGGAAGGGAGTTGCGTCGACCACGACGATCGCGGCGCCGATCCAGCATCCCATCTGCCTCGCTGCCAGGTCAAAGTCCTGTTGTTGCGACGCGAGGTTGCGGTCCCGGTCGTCGTGGTTCTGTGCAGTGAAGTCGCATAGGGTCCGCCCGCGCTATGCAGTACTGGTCCCGCTGTCCTCCATCGCGCGAACGACTTGCGGATTCCGCCAGTCTTGCAGGGACTCCAGTGCTGCAGGCGTGTCTCGCGCGTTGAAGTCCTGCTCGCGGTTGCGGTCGCCTCGGGCTCGTGCGGCGCGGAGTTCCTCCCGCTTAAGCTAGTCATCAGCGTCGCGTGCTACACGTGTGTTCAGTGCCTGCCCTGCCTCCAGCCACGCCGCATGGGGATACCGCGCGTCGAGGTCATGGCCATCGCGTCCGCCCGTGTCGTAGCCCTGCGTGTCGAAGCCACGCTCCTCCTGCGCGTAACGCGCATTGAAGCCGTGCTCCTCCTACGCGTCGCGCGTCCTGCGGCTCTCGCTTGTTTCCGCCGATGTCGCGCGCGTTCGCATAGCGATCGCGACCATCCCGCTTGTCCCCTGTGCCCGGCCGCACTAGCTTGCCGCCCGTAGGGTTCTCGCGGCCTTCGTGCAGAGCAGCCCTACTGGGCAGTCGCCGCGGCCTCCCTGGCCGTCTCAGTGGCCCGCGCTGCAGCAAGCTCGGCGCCCGTGAGCCGCTCTGCCCGAGCAGCCACCTCCGCTCGCACATGCGCCTCCTTGCGTCGGTCCACTGCGGCCTGGGCCGCCGTGCGCGCGTCCTCCTGCTGCTCCCACACGGCTTCCTCATGCTGCAGGCGCGGTGCTTCCTCACAGCTGTGCCCTGTCAGCCTCTGACTCCTTGGTGACATCCATGGGTCGCAGGAAGGGGAGCTCCTGCAGAGCGCCGGCATCGGGCATAGAAGGCAGGGGAGTGGCTGGACATGGCTACGGGATGGGGTTGGGTAGAGGTAGAAGAGACCCAGGGAAGAACTAGGCTTTAAGACCATTTGTTGGAACCAATCACAGAGATCAGATTTGGGGACTGGTTTTCTCTATTGATTAGGCCGTCTCAACCATGGCTGGGTTTTGGTACATATAGGAAAAGCAAAATTGGTATCCAAGAAAGGATTTCCAACAACTAAGGTAGATGCTTAAAGTAGTATAAGATAAGGTGCTAACTCCACCAACTACTCTATATAAGCACAAGAGTTACGTCTATCACTATTCACTATCTGAGGTTTTTTCTTATCTTTTAAAATTTTGATTCATTTAACCTCATTTTTAGTTTGGTTTTCTATCATTTCTATAACTTCTACACTGGGCTCTTTCGAACCAGTTACAAGGGTTTTATGTCTTATTAGGTTGGGCAGAGCTTAGTTGGAGAGGATGAGCCTACACGTGTGTTGAGTTCCACTGCCGTTCGGATTGAATCTTCATATGTGATTGATTTACGCGATTTAGAAATGAATCACATCAAAGACTATACATTTGTGCATGGTGAGATAGGATCTCCTTTTACTTTATTTTCACTATCGATTTATTTTCCATATCAAAGCTCACATTTTAATATTTGTTTTCATGCATTTTAATTTATGTTGAACTATCATGGACAAGTTTGTCATTGTGACATAATGTTTAGTTGTATTCATTCTTTGTAATTATAACTGTCTTACTTTATTTCCAGCTATGTATTGGTAGATCGTGCTGAGATTATGCTTATATCTATTCTTTGCTCTTGCCTATTTTGATTGTTTTTTTTACATTTTTTTCTAAGGTTGATCATAATATATGACTATGAGTGCTTGCAAGGTAGAATGATTTTTCTCCTTTGACACAAAATTAGAAGCAGGTAGAATGTTTTCTCTACACTTATATTTGCAGTGAGGGTTTCACACAAAATTAGAAGCAGGTACAATAATTTTTCTCCTTTGACACAAATGAGAACATAACTAAATCTTTACACAAATAGCTCCAATCTTCTTAACGTGCTTGTATTACTAACTGAATAAGTGATAATCTGTTTTAATATCTTTGAGGTTGTCTAGTATTATGCTAGGATGCCGTGCTAAGTACCATCGTGCTTTCTGTCTGGACCTGAAGTTCTCATGCACTCCCTCGGTTCCAAATTGTAAATTTTGGCTTTTCTAGAGACATAGCTTATGTCTAGGTACAGAAGCTGGCCATGGAGATGGACTCTGTGGCCTCAGAGTGGCGAGGGTTGACCATAGGATTTTTTTTTTATTTTTATTTTTTTTTTTTTGGGGGGGGGGGGGTGCGGGTGCAGTCTATATAATTGAGGATTAAACAATGATGGATAGTACAAAAGATCACTATTTAGACAGTGGAGATCACATTAGGCAGGGGTGGCCGTGGCCCAGCTTGGTCTTAACCAAGCTCCGTCCCTGGACTCATATGGTCGGTGGCTGTGGATATGGACGGTGAGGCCATTCGGATCGGGCGGCGCGAACCGCGGTGAGGACTGAACCGAGGGGTGGGGTGGGGTGGGAGATCCACCCAGGAGAGCAGGTACAGCTACAGGCTAGATCCTCTCCTACACTACAACTTGATGATGATTTATGCGACGGAGTTCTTTATTTCTGTTCTTTTGCTCTGGCCACTGCTTATAATTCTGTGTATGAGTGTATCACAAGTTCCTTTGTTGCCACACATTTTATACACATATTTGTTAATAGTGGTACAAACTTATCATATTCAGAGCCATGCCATTTCCATTTTATGATGCCTTCAGGTTATATTGAGCCTGTGTTGGTCATACTTCATGAGCGAGAGCCTACGTGGGCTGGGCGTATCTCATCAAAGAGCCAAACATGCATGATATCTGCGTTTAGTATAAGCATGGGTTTAAAGCAACATCCGATGATATGGTCTGCTGCTGTAAGTGTTCAAGATCAGTCGTAAGCTTTTGTCAGTTCTTGTCTAAGTTCTCTGTCTTCCATATGTGTTTTGACTTTGTTTCAGCAAAAGATTCATGACATATTTATTTGGCTTTGCTATACAAGAATCATCAAATCAAATTGTTATATCTTATTATGATAAAGTATGCTAAGTAGTGTTGTTTTTTATTGATACGTTCTGCAATTTTATATAAATAATCGATGTTTTCACAGGTTTACGTAACTATGCTTTACCTCTAAATCCTTGAAATTTAGGTCCTCACTGCCTGCTTCTGCTTTATCTTATATTTTTCTCTGGAAATTGTTTGGAAGTGTATGCAATGACTTTGATTATTATTGACTTTTTTCTATGGTTTTGAGCCCAGGCCTAATACATTACTACTTAGCAAAGCTTACCTTATTTGTACTAATATATCTATATCTATACCTAATATTTAATAGGCAAAATTTCTCTCCACCCGTTTTTTCGTCCACCTCTCCCACTACCCAGACACTGGAGGGTTTTCTCTATCCTGCTGTTGTCGTATATGACCATAATTCATGACCCATACTCATACGAGTTAGGACAATTCGCGTCTAGCGATGATGAATATTAGTCTAATTCCAATACATGTTGGGTTGCGCTCTACGTGTTTTGTGTATGACCCGGACTCATTACCTGTGCTCTCGCATCTACCGATGACATGGTCTGATTTCTATACGTATTGGATTCCGTTGCAACACACGAGTACGTTTGCTGGTAACTGACAAAATATATGTAAATAATCATGTCTATCCTCTGAGCCTGGTTTTAAAGCAAAATAAATTATATTCCTTAAATTCTTCATAGCAAAGGTGGAGCACTGTGTTCAGTTTCTATTTTGATGTCCATGTTTTTGTGGGATTCAAAAAGGTTTATTAATTTTGAATTTGTTTCACGGTGACTGTAATTGGTTGCTGTGATCTTCTCTTGTTTTTAGCATGGCTTCTGTCTTCTGACCTTCTGATTCTGTTGGGCTCGTTGTGTTTCTTTCCTTTACATCTTTGTGGAAGCACCAATTAATTTATCCATTTTCATGGATTCAATATAAAGTTGATATTTATCTCTACAAAATACTGTTTGTTCTTTCAGAAACTTCCGCATGATGCATATCAACTTCTTGCAGTGCCTCCTCCTATAAGTGGCATTCTTGTGATCTGTGCAAATTCGATCCATTATCATAGTCAGGTTTGTCGACCTAAGTACTCATGGTTCATGAACTTTCATTGATTGGTTTAGCCCTAGCCAACGATTCACAAATTATCTTTGTTGGTGCAGTCCACATCTTGTTCGCTTGCCTTGAACAGTTTCTCGTCGCTGCCTGACGGAAGGTAGTATGTTGCTTAAAATCACAATCCCTACTTTCCTTATGACTGGTCCTACTTCTCATTAGAATAAGTGCTTGCTTGTTATTTGCCAAAAAAATTGTTTCTTGCTGCCAACTCATAAGCTTCCTTTTATTATTTGTTATCTTTGAACACCTTTTACTAGCACATGCATATATCTACTGTGGCGTTCACCATTATACAATATACAATAATATCCATGACCACCACTGCGCATCTGAAAATCCCTCTTGGACATACTATTTTCTCTCTTTGAAGATATAGTACTGAAAAATTATCTAGTTTAAGCGGCAAAGTTAACACAACAACTAAGAATTTGTTTGCTGCAGGCAGGTTGCTAAAAGTACTGGATTCAGAAATATCTCATGTGGCCTTGTAAATTTGCTGAACTGATATGAAGCCTGTCATTTTTTGGTCAATTTTTTGTAAAATGGTAGCCTCATACAATCTTTGTACCTGGAAAAAAGAGTCTTGGAACATGTTCTGTTAATTTCAGCTGACCTTCGAAATCGTTAGGATCATATGATCTGCAATTCTGCAGTTACTTCTTTGTCACTAATTTCTTTGGCTCAACATTTTTTGCTTCTAGATTATGGTAAAATAAAAGTTAGGGAACAAGGTTCCATGCTGCTTACAAGAATGCTAACCACCTGAGCAAATGAGCAAACAGTTAATTTGTTTTCTGGGAGTCATGCAACTGACTCCTTTGCATTTCCCATTTCATGAATAATCTCCTCATCCCATTGATACTTCGATAGTATCCTTCAATCTTATTGCAAATTTCATTTCTATTTGTAATGAAGGACACTTTGGTAAGAAGTAAAAAATTTGTGAATTTTAAATTTCAGAATCGATTTTAAATAGGTCTTGAAAGTATTTTCGTTTTTGGACAGAAAGAAGGGTTCCTGGCTATTAGATTTAGGAATTTGACCTCCAACTGCAGGCTGTAAACTTGAACATGTTTTTATAGTATATTCTCGTTTCTCACCATACAGGGAGATTATATGCTAAATTGTTAGGCTGCCCACTAATGTGTTAGCTTGTCTTAGCATGCAATACAATAACATCTTTACCTATGAACTTTGAATATAAATTATAGACTGATGTGACATAAATCATAAATCAAGTGTGGGGAAGTCATGCACAAAGATATAAACCTTCAACTGCATAGTTGAAATAATGGTACTAGTATCTGTGGTGTAGGCTGTAGGCTTAAGTGTGTAATTAGTGCAATGCTGAGTTTTTTTATAGGGTGTGATGCTGAGTTTAGAACCATGAATCCATTACAATTTATTGTATGTCATCTAGTGTAGCCCCACCATTATTTACTAGGATACTGTATACTATGCTATTTGAATGATCTGTTGTCTAGATGTGTCTTCCTTCAACACATTGTTAAAATCCATATGTATTTGAGTTGATTTGTTTTTAGATCAGTGCCAGTGCTTGCTCCATTTTATTATTCTGAAAAATTGGCAGACAATACTACTATAAGATGGTTTTGGATATTTTTTTTACTACATTTTGACTTGTGGTACAAATCGTACAGTTGTCACTGACTGGCAAAATTAGATAAAATAGCTGTTGAAGGTTGAATGAAATTGTTACCTGGTTTGTGATGAAACATGAAAGTGCCTTTGGCATGGTTCGTTTACTAAGCAAATTTTGTCAGATGATATTGCGGTCAGAGCTCAGTTGGCATGTAGACTAGAGTACTAGACTATGAAATGTAAAGGTTTCTTCTACCTTATTCTCCTAGAAAAGAGTATTTACTGTTCCCTCCGTCCACAAATTGAAATTGCAAGGCATTCTGAGTTGTTTCGTTTGTCCACAAAGACAAGGAATTCTGGCACCCATCACCCCACATTTGATTAATTCTCTCCCATTCTATTGACATCCTTCCATTTAAATACAGTGGTGTAGACCAACAGCTGCTTGAATTAAGGAAATTAGTGTGGTCCTTGTCCTTACTCAGGAGCACACACATCTATTCTATTCCTAATCGAGGTCTCTAGAATGCCTTATATTTGTGTGTGTGGAGAGTCAACAGGGTGCCATTGCTACTACTGCTCCTCATGTTCACCTTTTCTATATCAAAAGATGGTGGTGGTTATCTAGTATGAAAAATTTATAGTTGGGTTCCATATACAATATAATTTTATTTTGATCCATCCATGACCGCAGTTGCTGTTTCTTAGTTTGCTAACTCTTCATTGGAGGTTTTAGATGATCACTTTATTTTTCTCCATCAACATGGCAGCCCAGAGATTCTTAAAACAAGTTTTCATGTTGAGCTTGATGTAGCTAAAGCAACATGGTTATCCCATGACATTGTGATGTTTTCATCAAAGAATGGAGAAATACTATTACTAACAGTGGTTTATGATGGACGGTATGGCACTATTACTAACTGTTCATTGAGAAAATCGTACTTACAAATTGTAAAAGTGTTTTAGATTTTGTATTGATTATTATTATTATTTGTTTTTTTATTTACAGAGCGGTGCAAAGATTAGATCTGATGAAATCCAAAGCATCTGTTCTTAGTTCGGTTGGTTATCTATGCACTTGCTATTCTCATGTGCCTTTTGTTTTATTCCTTTTTTTACTCAACTGAAAGCATGATGTTTTTATATTTACTGACGTTCTCGGTATAGGGTGCTACAACTCTTGGAAGTTCGTTCTTCTTTCTTGGCAGTCGTCTGGCAGATAGCCTTCTTGTGCAATTTTCCTGTGGCATGCCAACATTGGTTCTGCCTGATCCAGATGAGGTTAGTTTTATGACCACTCTTGGATGTGCCTCTTAAATATTTGTTTTTATTTGAGAATTCCCCCTGTATGCTAAAAAATGTAGTGCTTCAAATGAGTTCTTGCTTACTGCCCACTGTGACACTGTTAAACATATAGCTAAAAACTGCCATTATTATCATATTTGCAGTTAGCACTAGAGATTTTCAGTAAAATAATCTTTGGTTAAATACACTGGCGGCCCTTGTGACGTTGTGCTACTTAGATCCACAAACTCTCAAAATCTAAATACGACCCCTAAACTTGTTAAATGGTGCCACTTAGGTCCACAAACTTTCAAAATCGAAATCTGAACCCCTAAACTTGTTTTTTTTTTCTCGAACACGCAGGAGAGCTGCGTATCATTGCATTAATAGAAGAAGAAAGGAGTCGTACATAGACCCAAACACACCCCACACACACACCCCCAAAACTTGTTAAGTGGTGCCACTTAGGTCCATACCCCTTCGACACTGACTAGGATATATTAGGGGGTCAGATTTCGATTTTGAGAGTTTATAGAAGGGGCATGGACCTAAGTGGCACCACTTGACAAATTTAGGGGGTCAGATTTCGATTTTGAGAGTTTGTAGACCTCAATTGCACCACTTAACAAGTTTAGGGGGTTAGATTTTGATTCTGAGAGTTTGTAGACCTAAGTGGCACAACGCCATAAGTTTAAGGTCTGCCGGTGTATTTGACTCAATAATCTTTCTGAATTTCCATTTTTGCAGAGTTATAAGTTTTTTTTTCTTTAGAATATATAAAGATCCCTGTATGTTGTTTCTTCCTTGTTTCTTGTCTCATCATTCTTCTGTCCATCTCATTTGTTCTCTCCTTACTATGCTGTGTTTATTGTGCCTCTTTATCGTATCCTTACATTGACCCAATTCCTCTCATCTCTACTTCTCAAGGACTACTAGTCTCAATATCACCTTTCTCCATTTTTTTTTTTTTTTTTTTAGCAAACCTTTCTCCATGATGGTTAAGCCTAGTATTTGTATCTTACTTTTGCTGGAGTTTACTATTCACCATCTAGTAGTTTTCGGCTGGCTTAGAAGCCAAGCTAAGTATCTACTTTTTGCTTTAGAATATCCTGTAGTAGGTAGCCACATTGCTGTATAAAAGCAGTGGCATAGCACTTGTAAGACTAAGCCAATTGTATCCCTTTCATTTCAATCCAAGCGGCCAATCGGCCAAGCTGTCCTCTGAGCATCCAAAACCCTTCTATTTGATGAGTGGCCAACAATTGGTATCTAGAGCCTAGGGTTTTGACAAGCGGCAGCCATGTCCACCGATAGCGCCAAAGCCGCTGCCGCCACTGCTGCCGCTACGGCCAGTGCTGCAGGGAAGCCAGTGATGCAGCCAGGCGTCGGGACATCCTGCAAAGGAGGAGACGAGCGCGCGGCGCGCCTTGCTGACACGGAGGCAGCGACTGCGGCGGCGGCCGCCACAGCGCAGCAGGCAGCAGCCGCGGCTCAGGCCGCGGTCGCCGCCGCCGCGGCCCTTCGCCAGGAGATGGAGCAGGAGGACATGGGCTCTGCGGGATCACGCAGCCCTGGTCATCGTCAGTCGCCGTCACCCGAGCGACGTCGCGGTCGTCGCTGGCGATCGCCGGTGCTGCAGGCCATCTACCGCGACTCCGGAGCGGGCACGCCATGGCTGATGCTCACCAAGAGCAACTGCCACGAGTGGAGCCTTCTCATGAAGGTAAAGCTCCAAGCCCGGCATCTCTGGGAGGCAGTCCACGTCGGCGGCGTCCGCTACGACGACGATCGCCGAGCCTTGGCCCTTGGAGGCTCCGTGCGCCACTGTCCCCATCGAGGTTGCCTCAACCATTGCGAACAAGGCTGCGACGAAGCTGGTGTGGGACGCCATCGCGCTACGCCACACCGGCGTTGATCGCGTGCACTGCGCCACGCTCCAGCAACTTCGAGGAGAGTGGGAAGGCCTCACCTTTCAGCCTAGAGAACAAGTCGAGGACTTCGCCGTGCGGCTGACCAATCTGATGGAGCAGATAGTGCGCAACGGCGACACCGATCTGACGGAGGAGCGCGCCGTCGAGAAGCTGCTCCGGTGTATGCCTAAGAGGTACATGCAGGTCGTGAATTCGATCGAGACGCTTCTTGATTTTGACTAGCTCACCATTGAGGACGTCACCTGGCGGCGGTTCAGGACCGAGCAGGCATTAGACTCCGATCCCGTCACTGTCGGCGGCAAGCTGCTGTACACTGCCGAGCAGTGGCGGGCCTTCGACAAGGAGGAGGTCGCTGGGTCTTCGAAGGATTGACACCGATGTCCTCGCGGCGGCAAGAAGAACAAGCCGCGCGGCGACCGTGACGGCGGAGGTGGTGCCGGCGGCGGACAAACGGACAAGGCTGGAGGCGCCGGTGGTGAACGCAAGGCGAACCACGAAGACACCTGCCTCAACTGTAACGGCGCCGGGCACTGGGCACGCGATTGCCCCTGACCTCGGCGGAATCGGGACCGCGGTTGTGCTGCAAGCGTCGCCGAGGTGGAAGAAGCTGCTGCTGCCTTTCTCGTTCATGGCATCCTGCAGCTCCATGAGAAGGGGTGCTCCAAGCCTCAAGCTTCAACCTTTCAAGCTTTGAGTACCGATCTCGAGCTCGAGGAGCTGCGTGCACGTGCCTACCTCGACACCGGAAGCGACGGCGAGAAGCTTGATGGATGGTACCTGGACAGCGGCGCCACTCACCACATGACTGGGCGTCGCGAGCTCTTCACCGACCTGGACACATCAGCCAGAGGAGTGGTGAGGTTCGGCGACGAGTCGAAGGTGGAGATTCAAGGCGTCGGCTCCATCATCTTCGAGGCCAAGGATGGCAAATACAGGGTGCTGCACGACGTCTACTTCATGCCGGCGCTCCGCAACTCGATCATGAGCCTCGGACAGCTGGATGAGGGAGGCTCGAAGGTGGAGATTGAGGACGGTGTCTTGAGGGTCTGGGATCGGCATCGACGGCTGCTTGTCAAGGTCCGGCGCAGCGCCAACCTGCCTTTACGCCCTCCTCAACACCGCCAAGCTGCTCTGCCTCACTGCTCGAAAGGATGATGAAGAGTGGCGTTGGCACAAGCGCTACGGTCATCTCCACTTCGATGCGCTCCGCAAGCTCTCCAAGGACGACATGGTGCGCTGGGATGCCAGCGATCAACCATGTCGGGCAATTATGCGACACGTGCGTCATCACCAAGCATCGTCGAGCTCCGTTCCCGGCTGAAGCTCAGTACCGCGCACAAGAGCCGCTCGAGCTGGTCCATGGCTGATCTCTGCAGCCCGGTGACACCGGCGACCATCGGCGGCAGGCGCTACTTCTTGCTGCTCGTCGACGACGCCACTCGCTACATGTGGGTGGCCCCGCTGGCCACCAAGGACGCCGCTGCCGCCATCAAGCATCTCCAAGCTGTAGCAAAGAAGGGGAGCGAACACAAGCTCCGCGTGCTCCGCACGGACAATGGACGAGAGTTCACCGTGGCAGAGTTCGTAGCCTACTGCGCGGATGAAGGCATCCAACGCCACTACTCCGCCCCGTACTTGCCGTAGCAGAATGGAGTCGTGGAGAGGCAGAATCAGACGGTGGTGGCCGGGCGTGCGCGTTGCTGAAGCAGAGAGGGCTGCCGGCTCAGTTTTGGGGGGAGGCGGTGGTGACCGCAGTCCACCTCAACCGAGCACCTACCCAGAGCTTGTTGGGGAAGACCCCGTACGAGGCATGGCACAACAAGGTGCCAGCGGTGGGGACACCTGCGCACATCCGGCTGCGTCGCCTTCGTGAAGGACCTCACCCAGCTGAAGAAGCTCGACGACCGCAGCCGCCCCGACATCTTCATCGGGTATGCTGACGGCGCGAAGGCCTACTGCTTCTTCGATCCGGCAACGCAGCGAGTGCTCATATCGCGCGACGTCGTCTTCGATGAGAGCTGCGGCTGGGATTGGCTCGGGGAAGGAACAGAAGCAGCTCCGGGAAGTGAAGAGTTCACCGTCGAACACTTGTGGAGCAGTGAAGCTAAAGGAGCGCGGGGCGCATCGTCAGCAGCAGCTGTGACACTGCGGCGCTCGCCGACACCAGCTCCGGGGGAGTTCGTGAGCACGGAAGCAGCGGCCTCAACCCGTTTGCCAGCCTTCTCTGCCCCGACACCGGCCGCAGCAACGTCCGCTGGCCACACCGCCGCCGGCGGATCAGCCCAAAATCGAGCACGCCACGTCTTTGGAGGATGATGAGGATCGTCTAGATGCATTCTACGACGATGAGCCTCTCCGGTATCGCCGGATGACCAACATTCTCGGCGATGACTCTTCCCCCGGGGCTGGCGCCGCGTCTCTTAGCCCAGCTGCACCTCTCGCATGCCGCGAGCTGACCAATTACACGGAGGCACAAGGTGATCCTGCGTGGGAACCGCCATGAAGCAAGAGCTCCAGTCGGTGGAGAAGAACAAGACTTGGGAGCTTGTGGATTTGCCTGCTGGACACTGCCCGATCACTGTGAAATGGGTGTTCAAACTGAAGAAGGATGAGAAGGGAGCGGTGACCAAGCACAAGGCAAGGCTGGTGGCGAGGGGCTTCGTGCAACAGGAGGGTGTGGACTACGACGACGCGTTTGCACCAGTGGCGCGCATGGAGTCGGTCCGGGTCCTCCTCGCGCTGGCGGCTCATGAAGGTTGGAAGGTACACCAAATGGATGTGAAGTCGGCGTTCTTGAACGGCGACCTCAAGGAGAAAGTGTATGTGCGCCAGCTGCCGGGGTTCATCGTTGCTGGGAAGGAACTCTATTGCCTGCGCAAGGCTCTCTATGGCTTGTGGTAGGCGCCGCGCGCCTGGAACGCGAAGCTGGACGCCACTCTGAAGGCGATGGGCTTCCACCAGAGCGCGCACGAGGCAGCGGTGCACTGGCGGGGCAATGGGCGCTCAGCTCTGCTCGTCGGGGTCTACGTCGACGATTTCATCATCACCGGCGCGGAGGAAGATGTGAAGAAGTTCAAGGCGCAGATGAAGGAGAAATTCAACGTGAGTGACCTCGGGCTCCTCTGCTTCTACCTCGGCGTCGAGGTGCGCCAAGACGACACTGGCATCACCCTCCACGAAGCTCACTACGCCAAGCGGATCCTGGAGCTCGGCGGCATGACGGGCTGCAACCCTGCACACACGCCGATGGAAGAGAAGCTGCGGCTCAGTCGTGCAAGCAAGGTGGAGGAAGTGGACTCCACGCACTACCGGCGACTTGTCGGCAGCCTTTGGTATCACGTGCACACCCGGCCGGACTTGGCGTTCGCCGTTGGGTATGTGAGCCGATTCATGGAATGGCCCACGGTGGAGCACCTGCAGGCTGTGAAGCACGTTCTCCGCTACTTGGCCGGGACCCTAGACTATGGTCTCCATTACAAGAGGGCTCCCGACACGGCACGCTTCGTCGGCTACTGCGACAGTGATCTTGCTAGCGACATCGACACAAGCAAGAGCACCAGTGGAACAACTTTCTTTCTGGGTGATTACCTGGTCAGCTGGCAATCGATCAAGCAGAGGGTGGTGGCACTGTCAAGCTACAAGGCAGAATACATTGCCACCGCCGCTGCAGCAACTCAGGCTCTCTGGTTGTCCAGGCTGCTCGGCGAGCTCCTGGGCAGAAAGGTGGATGTGGTGGAGTTGAAGGTGGACAACAAGTCTGCATTGGCTCTAGCTAAGAATCCGGTCTTCCACAACAGAAGCAAGCATATTAGGATCAAGTATCACTTCATCAGAGATTGCTTGGAGGATGGGAGCATCAAGGCTAGCCACATTGCCACTACTGATCAGCTTGTAGACATCCTCACCAAGTCGCTGGGCAAGGCTAAGTTCCAGGAGATGAGGAAAAGGATTGGTTTGAGGCAGATCAACTGAGTACTAGGCTTAGGGGGAGATTGATGGTTAAGCCTAGTATTTGTATCTTACTTTCGCTGCAGTTTATTATTCACCATCTAGTAGTTTTTGGCTGGCTTAGAAGCCAAGCTAAGTATCTACTTTTTGCTTTAGAATATGCTGTAGTAGGTAGCCACATTGCTGTATAAAAGCAGTGGCATAGCACTTGTAAGACTAAGCCAATTGTATCTCTTTCATTTCAATCCAAGCGGCCAATCGGCCAAGTTGCCCTCTGGGCATCCAAAACCCTTGATCCATTTGATGAGTGGCCAACACTCCAGTTCCCAATTCTGCTCTCTGAGTTTGGTCACCAATTTTAACGTCGAATCAGGGATGTGCATTTGAGAGGAAAGAGAGAGATACACCTCTGCCCAATTTTGTGTCTACTTTAGCTATAGAGACAAATCCAGTGATATCAGCACCCATTATTCTGAATTCCAACACACCACCAGCAACAGAGTACAAAAGCAGCAGACCAGAGTGATCACTGCAGAGTCACCACACCAGCAAATCAGAGTACAGCCGATACAGACCTATGTAATTCCAAGATACCAATGGCACCACAACAGCACCCGGAAGCAGCAGCACAAGAATGCCACAGACATGTTTCCCAGGAAAGCAGCAAAATACAGAGATCACAGAAGAGTAGCAGCAGATGGGCTACCGAACAGAACAACAGGCAAAACAGCAGAAGAGCACCTATCTGTAGCAGATCACGGACAAGCACAGAGGGCAGCAGATGTGCGGCCGTGAACACCAGCAGGAGCAGAGCAGACACAAGAACAGAGCGCCATGGAACAGCAACCGCCAAGCGGCAGAATGGGAGGACATGACAATCTCACAATCCTGTGGTCCTTCTGCTCCAAGTTTGAAGAACGATGACTAGGAGACAAACGACCGTGTAAGGCTGCACATGGACAGACGGCCGCCGAAGTCTGAGCAATGACGGGTGAACGAGAGGACCGCGGACGCAGGCGCCACCAACAATCATGAACAGAGCAATCCGTGTGGACAGAGGAGTCGTCCGTGGTTCAGCGAGGATGGAGGCATTGCACGGATGGAGAGAGCCGTGCAATTGGGCGTCCGCATTGGGTGTGAAGATAACGAGCCGATGAGTACATGAAGTTTCGGACTGACACGGGCGCGATCGATGGCGCGGCGACAGGCCGCAAGTGTAGATGGCGGTGACCTGCTGCAGGAGAAGCGACGTCGAGGGGCTGCACGAGAGGACGGCGCGGTGACAGGACGCGGCTGCCAAGAATGGAAGGCACAGGGACGGGCTGCATCAAAACAGAGGATGAATCCCCAGAAAAAAAAAGATCGTGGGTGGATTATAGTCTAATCCTAGCCCTAATCCATAGCTTTGGTACCATGTTACTAATCTTGGGGATTTTGAGGAGATAATTCCAATAGAGGAATGGCTATGTATATATAGAGCCTCATGGGCCATATAGGTCTACAGTAGATTGGCCTTAACGCTCTCGTCCGCTGCCATCAGGGGCTCACATGTCAGCGACATTGAAAAAGCTTTTGACAGCCTAGGGTTCCAAACATCTACCTGAGCTTTTCCAACAAGCAGCTTGTGTGGTGAGCTAAGAAAAGCTGACTTGTCAAATAAGATCATGAAAAAAGCAGTTCCGAACAGGGCTATTATCTAGATACACATGGTAGGAAATAGGAATGTCAGTGCAGAAAAATCCTCTGATATTTGTTTTTCATTGGGCCTGTTTGGAATGCTTCTGAGCCAGCTTCCCATTAAGGGCCTGTTCGGTTCCTGGGGTTTGGTGGCCAGGAACTGTTCCGGCCAGGAAAGCTTATTTAATTTACATAGGTCACTCTTCATCAAGATTGTTCCTGCTCAAAAACTCCTGAAACGAACGAGCCCTAAAAAAGCCGACCCCATGCCAATCGGCTTGGCTTACCAATCATCAGTTGTGCCTTTTCTTTTACATTATTATAAGAGTTTTGTGTAGTTAATTAAATTTTTAATATCTTGCTGATTGTTTTTCTTTGTTTTCTGATTCTGACAACTGACACTTTTGATTTATGCATCATCTTCTTTCTGTACATGCTTCTAGCTATGCATGTATCATTTGTAACACTTGCAGTGAGCTTTTGGGAATTATACTAAACTCCTTGAACCATGGTGACTGATATATGGTTATCTACTTGTGTAACAGTCTGCTGATATTGAAGGTGATCTGCCTTTCTCAAAGCGCCTAAAGAGGATTCCCTCTGATGTTCTGCAAGATGTTACCAGTGTTGAGGAACTTTCTTTTCATAATAAGACAGTGCCAAATATTACAGATTCAGCACAGGTATGAAGAATACTTTCTGTTGTATGCTAGCTATCTTTTTGTAACCTTCTGTTGCACTGTAATATTTTCCATGTGCTGTAGCTGATATGTTCTACTTTGTTTAAGTTCATTCTTATGGTTATTACATGATGAGTTTGCTGCTGCTTATAGCAGTGTAGCTCCTTTCCATTTTCTTCTTTCTTATCACTGATTTATTTCACCAAAATTTTACAGAAGATCTCATTTGTCGTGAGAGATGCTCTGATCAATGTTGGTCCTCTGAAAGATTTTGCATATGGTTTAAGAACGAATTCTGATCCCAATGCAGCAGGCATTGCGAGGCAAAGCAATTATGAGTTGGTAAGTTTTATGATACTCTTACCTTTCAATTGTTGGTTATAATATATGTCTGCATTTTCATTTGTTCTAGTTTGGTCTAACGTTTACTGTTTACATGTAGTTTATTACTTGTATCATGGTTGATTTTACAGAAAACATGGTTGATTGATTGGTTCCATCAATTGCTGAAAATGCGTTCTGTGGGATTAATACTAGACTAGCTGTAGCTGGGTTTTGAGATGTTTCATCTTTTCTGCAAATTTGGATTCTGAAGTCAAGGGAAAATATTGAAAAATAAGGACAAAGAAAATGTGATAAAATCTTATCTTACTAAAACTAACGAGGGATCCTGGCAGTGGTTGATTTCTGTGCAGGTCCTGATTTTTTACTTGAATGTGTTTATGCTATCCTTGCAACAAGAACAATGTCAAGGATTGGAGAATGTCCAACTAATACCGACATTAAAACATGGAAGATAATGATATATGATCAGGCGCTATTTTTATACTGTGGTCCTTTTCAAAAAATATTTTGCAAATATGACCTCTAGGAATGAATTTCAGACAATCGACCCAAGGGCTCAGCTCTTATTGGCATGGAGATCAGGGTACAGAGCATGGTGCCACATGATCCTTAAATCACAGCCAGATCGGCTTTAAATGTCCCAGCACTGAGTTATCTGAGATGACAATTAAAGCCAACCTCCTGTTTCCATTTTTGGAAATTTTCTCAGAGAGTCCCTTTGCAAAGTAAGGTTTTCAAAAGAACCAAATTAAAAAAAATCACAACATGCAATTAGCAATCACAGATTCTTTATTTACTCCATGTATTCTATACTCTGCAATTACCTGACATTTTCAATGGGGTAAACTGCTGGAAGCAGATCCCTCTGGTTGTTTGGGATCAGAGGACTCAGGTTGGGGTAATGAAGGAACTAGATTTGTTCTTGCTTGATCAGTTGAAGCGGGCTTATTTGGGTGGGACCAGCCCTAACATCTGGAGCTTACACATCCAATCCTTATGCTAATTAACTGAATCAATTTGTGCTAACCATCCTGATTGAAGTGATTCATAATTTTACTCTGGTTATCATTGTTCACATGAAATCTTTGTTGCTCTACAGGCAATGACTAAAAAAATCTACCTGTCCTGATTTTTGTAGTTTAATTACTGAAGCTGTGTAACATTTGTCGTTCTTCATTTAAGTTTCTTTGTGATAATGTTGGGTGTTTCAGGTGTGTTGTTCTGGGCATGGAAAAAATGGAACACTTTCGGCCCTTCAGCAATCTATTCGTCCAGATTTAATTACTGAGGTGCATGTCTTTTTCTTCCTTTTTTTTTTATTTTGCATTTTTTGGTTCAATCACTTTTTTTTTCACTTTTATGGGAAGCAGATAATTCTTGGTTCATTTCTTTCTTCAATTTGATGCAAATATGACACATGGCATTGTTCTTCTGGACATAGTTTTTTTTTTTTTTTTTTTTCTAACTGCAAAGGAGAACTGCATGTCATTTCTTTAAGGGGATAGAAATACAAAGGGAAGAGGTGAAGTGCCTTTTCCAGACTCCAAAACACAAACACCACACAAAACAAAAAAAGTGACAAACTTTACAGAACCTTAGGTTTTGCAAAATCAGGTTGGACCACTTTACAGAACTAGTACACATTATTTTTTGATTTATACGAGTAACTTAGATGTAGAATACACAGTGGTTGTTTTTCGTTGGACTATTGGGAAGGAAATGTAATCACATAGGTTATAATATTTATGAGAGCCGTTTTTGTGCCCGGTGGGCTTGTGTCCTGGATATCTGGAAATCCATTTCCGCAGGCAATGACATGGATGTTGAGGGCGCTACACAAATATCTAACAGTATATACCTGCTGTAATGTAAGTAATATTTTAATTTTTTCTTTTGCTGGGACGGTTCCTTTTTCTGTGGTCTGACCATTCTACTCTCAACGAGTGGTTACTGTAAGTGATATCACTGTTGAGCTGTGTATCTTTGTATTTATAGGAGAAAGCACAGGAGCACCCAACCTGGGGAAGAAACTACCCTACACAATCCTCTTAACTAATCAGGCCCACCATGAAAATAAAAAGCTATCAATCACGGCCACTACCACCAATCGTCAAGTCTAAGAACATCTGTAGGTGGCCCCAGAGATGTCTCTAAGAACATCAGAAACTCTTGGTGTGCCACCATCTAAAAGACTAAAACTCATGCATTCTGATGCACTGATGCTTCCATTCCATAAGCACAGGCTCCCAAGCTGACAAGAGGGTTAAAAACTTAAAATAAATCCTTTTCAGTTTGGTTTGTGGAATGCGGGCCCATATTTGTGCTTTCTCCACCATCTGAAAATACTAAGTCATGACATTGTGGGAAACTGTAAGAGAAATTGACTTGTTGGAGGTCTGTAGTGCCAAACAATTTACATGGTGGATGTAGCAATATTTCGTAGTTATAGGTTTACTATTAGGTTATTCTCTGAATTTTTAAGTTTGCTGTCTACTAGTATTTTTCCTAAATCGTGACTTGGGGCTCATGTTGGGCTTCAACTCTAGTCTACCCCAACTTGCTTGGGACTAAAAGGCTTTGTTGTTGTTGCTGTCTACTAGTATTTTACTTATGTTTGTTCATGACTTGTCTAGGTGGAATTACCAAGTTGCACAGGTATTTGGACAGTTTACTACAAGAGTTCTCGTGGAAATACAGCTGACAATAATGAATATCATGCTTATTTGATAATAAGCCTAGAAAGCCGCACAATGGTAACTCTAATTTGATTTTTTGTTTACTTGGAGATTTACTATAGCGAGTTACTGAGATTATCTATAATTTCTGTTATTATTTGGATGCAATAAGAGATAATATTTTTTTCGGCTCTTGGTTGATTACTAGTTGATTTTTCTATTTAACATATGGTTGATTTCAATTTTTTTATCCTTTAATTTCTGGTGAAGAAATGATTAAAAATTACTAACTGTACAACATGATTGTGTGTTACAATAGGTGCTTCAGACAGGTGATGATCTAGGAGAAGTCACTGAAACAGTTGACTATAATGTTCAGGCAAGCACAATTGCTGCTGGTAACTTGTTTGGGAGGTATGCCACTGCTAACCTTTATTGTTTCATTTTAATAAGGGAAAATTGCAAAAACCACCCCAAATTCATTTTATTGCAATGAGCCACCCCCAAGTTTTGAACCACTGTCATATGCCCAAACGAATGTGCCTGTTTAAGACAGAGATGCCACTATAGGTGTGAGTTGCCTAGTCCAGCACTTATACTATTCTTATTCATCATGCTGCGGTGAAGACATTTTGCAAATAGCAATACCTGACATGATTATCCTTTAGTTTTCATCAATGATTTTTTTTTTGGTGCAAGCCCCAGAAAGTGTTAGGATTGTAGTTGTTAGAAGTATCCTGATTTTAACAAATGAAAGGCTCAAAATTGGTGAAAACGGGCACAATAGCAAAACTTGACATGGTCATGCCTAAGTTTCATCAATGATCTTTCTTTAACTGCTCTTTGTTTTGTGTTGGGTGTGTTTCGGTACGTGTGTCTGGGTGTGTCTTTGGGTGGGAAAGTTTCTCTCATGAAATGATACACAATCTCCTACATCTCGAGGGGGAGAGTGATAGATTTAAAGTTTTCATTACTCTTAACAGCTAGGTTATAAATGAGCTGTATAGAAAAACTTTGCTAATTGACAGATCACGAGACCAAGTAGAGTTATGGGCTTGGATGTTTTTTGTTCAATTCTGATTTCTGAATGGTTGATGTCCATAGTCTCATGATGACAATGTCACTCTTTGTTATCCTTGTTTGTCTGCTAGTTTCCCTTTTTTTTGAATGAGTGAGGAGAGCTGTTTGCGATGTCACTAAGAAGAGAGAGTACTAAATGTACAACACCAAACATAAAACTCACCCAGACCCAAACACTTTAGTTCAACAGGTACACATGTGACACACTTGAACAGAGGAAATGACCAAAGCCAAGAACACCAACCCTACTAATGGGTCCTGGAGGCCATGAACCCGAGCTGTACATACTGTCCACACTCCACACTACTAAGGACAATTGCCTGTCACCAAAAGGTTCCCTCCTCTACTGTCCGCACTACCAAGAACCATTGTCTATTTGCCTTGAGCGCTACTAGTTCCTTTCACATGGCATGCCAGTTCTAGCATCTTTTTATAGTTATGAATGAAAATGCTCCATTACTGGATGATGAATGTGATCAGGACTTTTACAACTCTGTCTTTATCATCTTAATATATCATTTGAATTTTGCAGGCGCCGTGTCATACAGGTATATGCCAAGGGTGCTCGTGTGCTTGATGGTTCCTTCATGACACAAGAGCTAAACTTTTCTATGCATACTCCGGAATCGTCATTGAGTTCTGAGCCTCTCGCAGCTGCATCTGCTTCAATTGCAGATCCATATGTTCTTTTGAAAATGGGTGACGGATCCATTCGACTTCTCGTAGGAGGTATAGTTCATGTATATCCAGTTTGCTTCTAAAGTTTTTTTTTTTTTCTCGAAAACGCAGGAGAGCTGCGCTTCATTAATAATAGAAGAAAAAGGGGAAAGACCCTGAGTACAACACACGCCACACACCGCAGTACCACTGCACAAAATAAACTAACACTAGATCGCCTGTCAAACAAATGAAGCGGCGACCAAAACTGAAAAACCCTCCAAACTGCTACGGCTGAACAGGAGGAACAGGAGGGGGGGTAACCAAAAAGGACAGCCCCCGGGCCCCCACCACATCCCACAACCGACTCTCCTCTAAAATATGATTCAGAGTAGCACTCAAATTGGGGGGGACTCCATCAAACACACACCTATTACGATGAATCCACAAAGTCCACGCTCCAAGAATCACCAGAGTTGAAACCCTTTTTAGTTAGCCCAGTAATGGCTCTACTAGAATTCTCCCACCACATATCAAAAGATCTGGACACAGATGCTGAATCCTGAAGTGTCGGAGTAAGAAGAACCAAAATTGCCGAGCGAAGACACAAGCTACCAGCAAGTGATTAATGTTTTCCTCTTCCTGATCACAAAGTGGACATTGTGCCGGGTGTGGCAGTTCCCGTCTCGCCAGCCTATCGGCAGTCCAACATCTGTCATGTGCAACCAGCCACATGAAGAAACGACACTTAGGTGGAGCTCAAGTTTTCCAGATTCTCTCATATGGGCTAAAGGTAGTGGAGCCAGTGAAAAAACCCTCATAAGCTGACTTGGCAGAATACTGTCCGCTAGAGGAAAATCGCCAAATGTGAGAGTCTTCATGTTCTGGCTGTAACTGGAAAACAAGTAGGAGATCCCACAGATTAAGAAACTCCACAATTAATTCCACTGTCATGATTCCGCGAATGTCCTGAACCCAAGCATGATCAATAAGGGCCTCTTGAACAGTGCATCTATTGACTATCCTTTTAGGTATTATAGCAAGTAGGTGAGGAGCGAGATCCGCAATTGATTGACCCTGCAACCATCTATCAGCCCAGAAAAGAGCGTTTGCCCCGTTGCCAACTTCAGAGACCACCGCTATATTAAAGAAAGCATGGGCCTGACCAGGGACCTGAATTGGAAAAATCGCCCATGGCTTGTCAGGTTCTGTCTTCTGAAGCCAAATCCAGCGCATTCGCAGCGCCCAACTGAGACTTTTCAGATCAGAGATCCCTAAACCACCCAGCTCCAGAGGGCGGCAAGCGGCAAGCCTTGCCCCAAGCCACAAGACAATGTGCCCCTTTTGCTTCCTTTCTTCCTCTCCAAAGAAAACCGCGTCTGATCTTGTCCACAGCTTTGATGGCCTCTTGTCCACAGCTTTGATGGCCCAAGAGGGGAAGTCTATGGCCATCAAGGGGTAGACTAACATAGCGGTGACTGGTGAGCACAAACTGAACCTGCACTTTCCTTCCCGCCCTTTACATAAGGTCCGCTTTCCAACCTGGCAAATGATCTGCAATCTTATCAATAATAGGCTGAATCTGACTTCTAGTTAGCTTCTTGAGAGAAAGGGGTAAGCCTAAATATTTGCAAGGGAACGTTGCAATTTCACAAGGCAGCAGACTCTGGATGGTAGTCATTTCACTGTCACCACACCTGATGGGTAAAACACTACTTTTTTGAAGGTTTGTTTTAAGACCCGAAGCATCACCAAAAAGGTTAAGAATTTCCATCACCAAGTTTATGTCCCCAGCTTCCGGCCTAAGGAACAAAACCACATCATCGGCGTAGAGAGATATTCTATGCTGCAACACTCGCCTAGAAAGGGGTTGCAGCAGCCCCTCATTAGCTGCCTTTGAAACCATGTGGCCTAGAACATCCATTACCAGGATGAACAACATAGGTGATAAGGGATCGCCCTGGCGCAGACCTCGCTGGTAAACAATAGAATTACCTGGGATCCCATTCAGCAAAACCTGAGTAGATGAGGAAGCCAACAGCCCACTGACTAGATCCCTCCAAATTGGTCCAAAACCCATATGTTGCATTACCTCAAGAAGAAAAGGCCACAACACTGAGTCAAAAGCTTTTGAGATGTCTAATTTAAGACGAATTCAGGGTTGTTTCTGTTGGTGAAGGAACCCAATGTTTTCAAGACGGCTGGTCGAGCCTGGACGCCTGAGGACCGTCCAGGACGTCCAGGACGATTAGTCGTCGTCCAGGACGATTAATCGAGCCTGGACGAGTCCCCTGGTCGTCCCGGTCGTTCCCTACATATGGGGACTGATATATACCATATATACTATATAGTTATATACATTATGCCATATATATACATGGAAGGAAGGGAGGAGAGGGAGCAGCTGGAAGGGAGGGAGGAGAGGGAGCAGCCGGAAGGGAACCAGAAGGGAAGAGGGAGATGAACTGCAGCAATGGAGGCTGCTGCTGATGAGAGGCTGAGGGAGTGGGGTAGGAAAGGAGAGAAACCCTAATGGGCTTGGGCCAAATATAAGACTAACTACCTAGGCCCAACTCTGAGATGCAGCCCACTCTCTGGCTGGTGGCTGGACGTCCACACAGCCTGGACGCCCGATTAATCGCGATTGGACGACGATTAATCGGACGACCAGTTTCCTGGACGGTCTGGTCGAGTCGGATGCCCTGGTCGAGTAGCTCCAACCGTCCAGGACGATTAGTCGCGATTAATCGGACGTCTTGAAAACATTGAAGGAACCTGGAAGTTTGCTGGACCAACATGAAATTATCTTGTATGAAACGACCTTTAATGAAATCACTTTGGTTGGGAGACACTAATTGATGCAGCCGGCTTGCCAGGCGATTAGCCAACAGCTTTGTGACTAGTTTGGCAAAGCTATGAACTAGACTAATAGGTCTGAAATCATTAGGTCATTCAGCTGCAGCCACCTTAGGACAAATGTTTGTTTTTCCTACTTGGTTGTAAATTCACTTGGCAACAGCTTCTGAAGTTTAGCTATACCTGTACCTAATTAAAGTGTGCAATGATCCAAACTAGTCGGTTGGGAGTTGGTAATACAATAAAAGTTTCAGAGTGGACGAAACGTTAGAACTAATTAGGCATATCCAACACTGTATACTAAACTGAGGTCCGTGATGATACTCCTACTCCTGCTATGTTGGTCGGCGCCTGTGCCTGTTCCTCTTTGGAACCTAGAAACTTAAATGCTTGCTACAGTTCCTTACAATTTGTTGACCGTTTATCACATTTAAAGCCCATCGGAAATAACACAGTAACATTTTTACAACTTCAATTTCACTTATGAAAAATTATAAAGCCCCGAGACCTTGGACAAATGTTTGTTTTTCCTTGAATACGCAGGAGTTAAACGGAGTCAGATTAGTAAATACCTTATCCATATTGCCTCAAATTGATGGTGAATTGTTACTCCTGATACTGTATCTAGATGATTGCCAATTGAGTTGGTAATGGACATTCTTGTGACAATTTAGCATTATGAGGTAGGGATGCAAGTTTGATTTGCTTTGGGCCGACCCATAGTGCATAAAAATGAACTAGTTTGGATTTCATTGCATTTAGCAAGAGGGAAAATAGATGAACTACCTATTGGATGTCCACTTCCAACCCCAATCACTTGGTTTGCGCATTTTCATTGTTCCGACGCTGAATTTCATTTCCTCACTGGGTTCTCCCCTTGCGTCTGGGCAGAAGTGCTACTCTGTGTCATAAATGTAGAGAATTAGGGGAACACCTCACACCCGTTAAGAGAGGGGTGACTTTCATATATATAGTCAAGATACAACTTGCAGTACAAGTAAAGTTCATACATATCTCTAGACTATACATATCTCTAACAACCTCCTGCAGTCAAGTACAAGCAGTCCCTTAGTCATGGTGTTCGCGAACTGATGTGTAGAGGGGACAATGTAGTGCTCAAACCTGCCCTAAAGCAACCTTCTTAGACGAAGTGGGTGTCAATCTCAATGTGCTTCTTGCGATAATGATGAACTAGATTGATGGTCATATAGACTGCACTTATGTTGTCAGAATAGACAATTTTCACAAAGGATTCTGAGACGCCTGAAGCAACTGTGTCAGCCAACAACACTCGGCAACTGCATGTGCAACAACCTGATACTCGGCCTCTGCCGGGGAAGATACAGAAGCCTGAGGTAGAATGCCGGGAGTTCGGGCAACCCGGCTTCGAGGGTGCTCTTCACATAGCGCAAGATGTGCTTGATCAGGGCAAGGTGGGGCTCTCGTGGATTGTGCATGAAGAGGCAGCTGAATGACGTAGGCGAGGTCGGGACGAGAGGTACTGCAAGTGTGAGCTAGACTCCGGTACTTCGAGGGTTCAGCAGTGGGGTTGCCGTTAGTTGCAGACAGCTTGGACCAAGAGTCAATTGAAGTCGTTGTGGGGTGATACTCAGCCATGTCAACTTGCTAGAGCAGATAGATTGCGTATTTTCACTATGGCAGGAGCAAGCCGTTGGAGGAGTGCATGACGGAGATGCCAAGAAAGTGGTGGAGCGCCAAGGTCTGTCATGGCGAACTAGCTGAGACAATCTGTAATGCGCCGTGGTAGAACAGGAGAGGAGACCATCAGTACGAATGTCGTCGATGTAGAGCAGCAGGTAGGTGACATCATCTTGATCTTTATAAATAAAGAGAGACGTGTCAAACTTCGCCACGGAGAAGCCATGCTTTCAGATGTAGTTGACATGGTATGGAGAGGTGTAGGGGCAAGAAAGGCGAAACAAGATGCCGCGACTTGACAGGAAGCTTTTTTTTTTCCTCGACAAAGTTTTTCGAGGAAAAAAAAAAGTAAAAACGCAGGAGAGCTGCGCTTCGTTGTATTAAGAAGAGCGGGCAGCGCCCTTACAACACACACCAACACCACCCAAAAAAACTAGGTTACATACTGTTATGTACGGCAAGAAGTATGAACGAAGAAGGAAATATAGTGGCTAGGCGCAAGCGCACGTGGTCACCACGGCTGCAGCCCGGCTCAGCCCAGGACTCTAGATGATTTGTTAGGATTGAGTTTTTTAGTTGGTTGAGTGCTTTTAGGAAGAGTTTGTTAGGAGATTGCATCTGTTAGTCGTTAGCCGGCTTATAAAGCCAGGACAATTGTGTAATAAAGGATCAGCCTGGGATTGGAGTATAAATCCCCTTGGGTCCCCGGCCTCTGCTCCCGAGTTTCCCTACTGCCGTATCTCGCACAGTAGCCATCGCTAGAGCGCCAAACACGGCGCCTCCACTCCGTCGTCGCTGAACCAGGCCGGCTGGCAATCCTCTCCTGCCTGTACTTCCTACGCAGCTGAGTACACCGTGACACATACGCACCCATGAACTAGGAAGAGACGACCACACAACTTAGTCTAACCTCCAGAGTGTTAGAATGAGTAGGATTGGATTATTGGGCTAACCCTAGAAGGGTAGCTATATAACAGTACATACATGGGCCTCATGGGCTTAGCCTTATGGGCCTAATACACACACTCTAACACCCCCCCCGCAGTCTGGACTACCGGCGCAGCCAAGTCCGACACCTCACTGTTCATATACCACCATGAGGGTGAGACTGCTTACCTGCTCCTCTATGTGGATGACATTGTTCTCACCGCCTCCAGCAAGTCTCTGCTCCAGCGCATCATTGCCTCTCTCCAGAAGGAATTTGCTATCAAGGATCTTGTGTGCTCCATCACTTCCTCGGCGTCACTGTTGAGCCCCGACCTTCAGGCTTGTTCCTCCATCAGCAGCAGTTCACTTCGTGACATTCTGGAGCGAGCAGGGATGACTGACTGCAAGTCCTGTTCTACCCCGGTCGACACTCAGGGCAAGCTGTCAGAGGCCGAGGGTCCGATGCTTGGGCCAGAGGACTCTACCGCCTACCGGAGCCTTGCTGGCGTGCTCCAGTACCTCACCTTCACCCGGCCTGACATCACCTACGCCGTGCAGCAGCTGTGCCTCTACATGCATGCTCCGCGGGAGCCCCACCTTGCTGCTCTGAAGCGGCTCCTCCGGTACCTCCGTGGCACCCTCGGCTATGGGCTGCTCCTCGGCCGGTCCTCCTCTGCCGAGCTTGTTGTCTACACCGACGCTGACTGGGCGGGCTGCCCGGACACCCGCAGGTCCACCTCCGGATACGCTGTCTTCCTGGGCGGCAACCTTATCTCTTGGTCGTTCAAGCTGCCAGCCGATGGTCTCACGCTCCAGTGCCGAGGTGGAGAACCGCGCCGTTGTCAACGGCGTGGCCGAGGCCGCTTGGCTCCGCCAGCTCCTGGCTGAGCTTCACCGCCCTCTCACCAAGGAGCACGCTCGTCTACTGTGACAACGTCAGCGCGGTCTACCTCTCCACCAACCTTGTGCAGCACCAGCGGACCAAGTATGTGGAGATCGACCTGCACTTCGTCCGTGACCGTTTGGCCATCGGCGACGTCCGGGTCCTTCACGTCCCGACCACCTCCTAGTTTGCGGACATTTTCACCAAGGGCCTCCCTTCCTCGACCTTCTCCGAGTTTCGCTCCAGCCTCAACATCACCAGTGGCTAGTTGTGGCTGCGGAGGGGGTCCTGTATATTGTGCTTGATTTCTTTCTTGTCCAGTCTTGTACTCCGCTGCGCTTGTAGTCCAGACTGCGGGGGGGTGTTGGTGTGTGTAGAATAGTCCCATATGTGGCCCATGTACTCATGTATACATATCCCCTTCTAGGGTTGAGGAATATGATATCTCATTCCAACAATAATGACTGGAGTCCAACTTGCCGTAAAAAATAGAACCAAAACTGTCGACCAAATACACAAGAAACAATGAAATGATTTATATCTTCATCCTCCTGGTTACAAAGAGGGCGTTGCTTGGGTTGAGGTAACCCATGCCTAGCGACGATCGGCAGTCCAACATCGGTTGTGCGCCACCAACCAAAGGAAGAAACGGCACTTTGCCGGTGCCCAAGTCTTCCAGATCCTCTCAAATGACATTGTCAGCCTGAAAGCACTTGGGAACAGAATCAAACTGAGTCTGAACATACTGCAACAAAATCAACAAAATGACCATAGACTTCGGGTTTTTGACTCAGCATAAAGGACCAGCAAAAAAGACTGAAATCATCAAGCATGACCAAATATAATATTTATAACCCGAAATGCTAAGGACTAGAGATGTTCATACATCACAATGAACTAAAGCAAAACTCTCTGATGCATTAGATACTCAACTAGCAAAGGCAGACGCGTGTGTTCAAGTTGGGAGGCAAGGATGGCGCTGCTTTATATCAGAGGCGCCCGGATGACCCAGGCAGTGATGCCTTAAGGTGGACTAGACAGTGAGGCTGCATCTAACGGCAGTGGATGGTGAGGCTGGTGAGATGGTGTAGAGGTCTCCTTTACTATTGCAGCGATGGATCACACATCCTGTCAATGGGTCCTTGACAGAAAAAACAGAAGCATCAAATTCAATGGAACAGTTATTATCACATGTAAATTGAAGAATTGATAGAAGATTGCACGCAAGAGCAGGGGCAATAAGAACATTGTTAAGGTAAAAGGAAGTGTTAGCTGTGTGAAGAATGGAAGTGCTATGACTAATAACAGGAATAGAATGACCATTGCCCATAGTGTTAGATGAAGAGGAAGGAGGGAGGCGAGTAATGTACCATTGAAGGAGGAGACATATGAGATGTAGCACCACTGTCGAGCACGCTGGGCGCCCATCGGAGGAGAGAACTGGGCGGGCGCGACGGCCTTATGGGCCTGTGAAGCCAGCCCAAGGATACCCTGGCGCAAGCCGGCTGCTGCTGTCGAGGCCACATCTGCTGCTGCTGCTGGCCAGGCAGAGGACCAACGTAGACCCACGGCTTAGAGGGTGTGGGCACCGCTGCTGGCTCCCCTGGTGGTGGTGGTGGTGCTGGTGCTGGTCATGCCGACCGCTGTCACCAGCGTTGCCGCCATCCTTCTTGTTGTTGCAGCGGTTGGAGTTCTGCTGACCGCCCTGACCCTTGGTCTAGAAATACTAAAAATAATCTGCCAAGGTAGAATTTGGCAATCATGTGCTTTCTCTCAGTTGAATTTAAAACAAATGTGTGAAACTGTGCACTAATCTATTGGGATCCATGTTTGTGGAAGTTTAAGTATCTATTTAGACCTCCATACTTCAGTGTCAACCTGCTAATCTCATTGACGTTTAGACATATTAAACAAAGTTCACACGAACATACTAGATGCTTTCCTTAGATCTTGAGGAATTTCTCTACTGTTAAATAGAAGCTCTGCTAGTCAATTCAATCTAGATTCTTTTTTTTTTTTTTGACAACAAATCTATATTCTTTATTAGGTGATCTGCCTTGCATAATTTGTGCACATTGCCTTTGTCATTGCTAGTTACCTGAAACCGGTACTCCTATTTTGTTTGCCATCCTTTTATCATCTTTTTTTTTTTTAATAAAAACTTGATTACATGTTATGCCTTCTGATGCAGATCATTCAACCTGTAGTATTTCTATAAATGCTCCTGCCATATTTGCAAGCTCATCAAATGAGCGAGTATCGTCATGTACACTATACTGTGACAGAGGTCCTGAGCCATGGCTGAGAAAGACCTGTACTGATTCATGGATATCCACTGGTATTGGAGAGGCTACTGATGTCAGTGAGAATTCTTCTCATGATCTGTCTGATATATATTGCATAATTTGTTATGAAAGTGGTAAACTGGAAATTTTTGAAGTGCCCAGTTTTAAATGTGTGTTCTCTGTGGATAATTTTGTTTCTGGACCAACTATTTTGTTTGATGCATTTTCCCATATTCCTACTAAGGATTCTGGAATAGGGGATCGAGATGCTACTAAAGTTTCTTTGAAGAAAGAGGAAGCAACAAACATTAAGATAGTTGAGCTTGCAATGCATAGATGGTCTGGGCAGTTCAGCCGGCCATTCCTCTTTGGATTATTGAATGATGGGACGTTGTTGTGTTATCACGCTTATTATTACGAAGACTCAGAAAGCAACGTGCAATGTGCTCCTTTCTCACCTCATGGTTCACCTGATATTGGCAATGCCACTGATTCAAGACTCAGAAATTTGAGATTTCGTCGAGTTTCAATAGATATCTCATCACGAGATGACATATCATGTCTTGTACGACCAAGAATAACAATTTTTAACAACGTTGGAGGTTATGAAGGATTATTTCTTGGTGGCCCAAGGCCAACCTGGGTTTTTGTTTGTCGACAGCGATTTCGGGTGCATCCACAGGTATGCAAAATGCTATGCTCTCTCTATCTCTCTGTTTATCAGAGATGTCCTATATTATTCTCTCGATGTATACTTACATGGTTAGGAAGCAATGACATTCTTTGTTGAGTATTTCATACCTAACCTGTTCAGTTACTCTGCTGAATTGTTCTTTTATTCTAAAGTCTAAAGGACATAAAAATGTTCTCTTTAAGTTTTTAAGTGGATGTTTCCAGCTATTCTTATTGTTTGTTTCCTTTCATATGGTCTATCCTGATGACCCATCTTCTCACTCTTCCACTGAACGTAATGCTAAATTGGTCAGATTTAAAATTTTGTTTTTCAGTTTCAAATGCCTTGTTAGGGTACATATAACACATGGAATACTACTAGTGTAGTTGGGTGTGTTTCCTTAGGTTATCTAGAAATAGCACTTGCATACAACTTCAACTGTTGTTCCATTTTTCTTCTTTTATGAGCCTTTAAATTTTGGTACATATAACACATGCAATACTACTAGTGTAGTTGGGTGTGTTTCCTTAGGTTATCTAGAAATAGCACTTACATACAACTTCAACTGTTATTCCATTTTTCTTCTTTTATAAGCATTTAAATTTTGCAGCTATGCGATGGTCCGATTGTAGCCTTTACCGTTCTCCACAATGTCAATTGTTCCCGTGGTCTTATCTATGTTACATCTCAGGTAAACTATCATTTGGATGCCTTTTTCAACATAACACTTTCTATGCTTCTTTGTGTTTGTCCACATCGCACAGTTGCACTTACCAAGGAAGTATGAGAACAAAAATCTATGTGAAATAACCACCCATGCCCCAATAAAATAGCACAGTATTACCAATTCTTCTCAAAGGGTAGGGATTGGAAGCGTTGCAATAGCTACACTCTTGAATTTTATTTTATTTTATTGCGGGATTTATTCAACAGAAAAACATTGCGAAATGTACAAATATGGTGGCCGGGTGTTTATATACTTATATTGCCTCCTGTAAAAAAATTATATTGCTTTTGTTTTGAAATTTGAAATTATGAATTATGGGTTCAGGGTTTTTTGAAGATATGTCAGTTGCCATCTGCATATAACTATGACAACTACTGGCCTGTTCAAAAGGTAAAGTTAATCTTCATGTCCGCATGCATTACCTTAATATTATTTGCAGCATTGTTTATCTTATACAGTTTTTTTTTGGCGCATCTGTAGGTCCCCTTGCATGGTACTCCACATCAGGTCACATATTATGCCGAGCAGTCACTTTATCCGCTTATTGTGTCAGTTCCTGTAAGTACTACATCTTTTGGTTTCTGTTTTTCTAAGCACTATATGTACCGTCATATGGTGCCCGTACTGCTTCTATAACGCTTATCTATGTATAGAAAGATTTCTATAGTTTAAGGTTCTTTATTTCATTTATTGCAGCAGGTCCGCCCCTTAAATCAAGTTCTTTCTTCTATGGCTGATCAAGAATTGGGTCTGCACATAGAGAATGATGTTACAAGTGGTGATGACCTTCAAAAGGTTTATACTGTTGATGAATTTGAAGTTCGCATTATGGAGTTGGGGAAACCCAGTGGATGTTGGGAGACAAGGTTTTCCATCCCGATGCAATCATTTGAAAACGCTTTAACAGTGCGCATCGTTACCTTGCAAGTACTGTATATGTCTTGTACACTTGTATATATATACACTCAAACTAAAATTTTACTTACCAGAATATTACTATTGATTTCACTTCAGAACACATCTACGAAGGAAAATGAAACCCTGATGGCCATTGGAACTGGTTATGTTCAAGGGGAGGATGTTGCTGCTAGAGGACGAGTGCTTCTGTTCTCTTTCGGTAAAAGTGAAAATTCTCAAAATCTGGTGAGCATTGTTGGACTTCTTTGGATAAAAAAATTCCTAGTTTTCTACTGACAGTTGAACTAATACTATCTTTATCTGGTTACATGTTAATATCTGTTTCAGGTTACCGAAGTCTACTCAAAAGAGAGCAAAGGTGCTGTATCTGCCGTTGCCTCTCTTCAAGGTCATCTACTGATAGCTTCTGGTCCTAAGATCACACTGAATAAATGGACTGGCTCTGAATTGACTGCTGTTGCATTCTATGATGCCCCATTGCATGTTGTGAGCCTGAACATTGTAAGTGTTGTAAATACTTCAATTCATTTGTATGTGGTGCTTAAGAAGGCCTGTTTTCATTTTGATAGTTATAAATAATTTTCCTTCTACCAAGTTAAATTTACTTTTTCTGATATGTTTTGTTATATTCAGATATGGTAGATTTGGATCATGTAAACCCCCAAGCAATGTACTATATAATCCACCCATTACGCTCAGCAAAACAATCAGCTGTTCCACCAATTCTCTCCCTGCTACATGGTATCATGAGTTCAAGTTTTGATATAGGGCACATGACATCGGTTTCGCACTGTGTGCTCCCGGGGAGATAGATCTCTGGTAGGGGTAAGGTGGTTGATTCTAGCATGGGAGCAGATATCCTACCTTCTCTCCACTGCCGGACTTCATCTAGATCTTTGCTACCGAACTGCACCTTGTCCCTATGTGCTACCAATGTGGCAGTTAGACTTGGTCATGCCCCAGCCATGTGCTCCGGCGCCCTCCACCAATCGACCCACCCCTGTTTGTATCCTTTTAGGTTTGCCATGAGCCTATTGTGCGCGAATCCATCTGGCTCCCGTAACGTCAGTCGTTGAGTACTGCACGCACTCTCTGAGCAGCACTGCTCCTCAAGCCACAACACTGCTGCTTATCAGGAACTGGCACGCCTTCAGGAAGGAGTGTCCACAATGCGTTCCCAGCAACCCCGGCGCACTCTTCGTCTGTGACGGCTGCATCAACACTCCTTGCCTGTATTGCATCGCCATTGTTGTCTACGTCCTCGACGGTCCTGACTGTGTCGACCTCGGCGTCACCCCCTTCCACGATAACTGCCTCGACGTGTCTTCATCAACCATCATCACCATGGCACCTTTTTTGTGCCCACGGCTTCATGTGACAACATCGGCTACCTCAATTGCTAGGTCAATTTAGCTTGTCGGTTTACTATCTTTAGCTTCTTCTCCAGTCTCACCTTCTGCGCTGCTCCTGGTGTGACTACGGGGGGATGTTAGAGTACTGATGTGGTAGATGAGGGTACACCGGTCCGTAACCAGCCTAGGCAAAACCAACATCACAGTTACAACGCGGTCCGGGCTGAAACCCATGTACCCAACGAAGACGTGAAGGGTACATTGTCCGCCGGCCTCCACCTCAGCTCCGGGCTGGTTGACTCCCTCACCGTGTACTTGGACGCGGACTGGTCAGGCTGCCCAGGCTCAAGACGTTATACGTTCGGCTGCTGCGTCTTCCTCGGCGGCAACAATCTGGTCTCTTGGTCCTCCAAGCGCCGTGCGGAGTGCGGAGGCTGAGTACCACGCGGTTGCTCATGCTATGGCCGAGTGCTACCGGATCCGACGGCTTCTCCAGGTGCTTCATGCAGCCCATCGCTTCTGCGACCGTCGTCTATCGACATTCACTTCGTCCGTGACAAAGTTGCTTTAGGACATGTTCGGTTCTCCATGTTCCTTCGGCACACCAGTTTGTGGATATCATGACCAAAGGCGTACAATATTCACTGATTTAAGGTCCTTGCATTTGGGATCCTCCCGCTGCGACTGCGGGCGGGTATTAGACATGTATATGTATAGTCCTGTATACGTTGTATGTGGACATGTATTCCCTATTCCTCTTCCTGTCTCTCTACAGTTTCAATTGGTTGTTTTTTACAGTGATGTGCACTTTTTTGTATGTAATGCCATGTTGCAGTATTGTACCAACTACAAAGCACCAACCTATTACAATGACTGACATTCTTTCAATGTCCTAATAGGTGAAAAACTTTGTTTTATTTGGTGATATTCACAAAAGCATATATTTTCTTAGTTGGAAGGAGCAAGGTTCTCAATTGAGTCTGCTGGCGAAAGATTTTGGCTCACTTGATTGTTTTGCAACTGAGTTCTTAATTGATGGAAGCACCTTGAGCCTTGTAGTTTCAGATTCTGACAAGAACGTGCAGGTAAGTTGTCCCATCTTTTGTATTAATTAGTTTATTCATAAGAAAAACCTTGCATTCAGTCTTCACTTGCTCTTTACCAATCTCCCTGTTAGCTTGCTTGCAATGCATTGGCATCTTGAAACATCATATTTTAACTTAGTACACGAGTATCTCTTGTAGGATTATTCTTATCTGGGTATGACAAACGAGCAATCAATACTTGTTGGCCCCATATCAAAACAAATAAATAATAAAATTAAAATCAATGTTAAAGAAATACTAGGCCTAGGCACCAAGCCCTTGTGCAAGTGCATGTTGGTACGAGGAATGAACCCCTTGCTTAACCCTAAGGTGGTGTTTGGATAATGGGATAGGGGGGTGGGTATGTGAAATGTTGGGAAGATAAGATTTATCCCACGTTTGGATAGAGGGTTACGGAAATCAGACTGGTCTGGGATAGGGAAATAGGCAGCTCCTATCCCACTGATTCAATCCCAGCGGAGGGGTGGGTTATAGCTGGAAATCGAAAGGCTGCGCTCGTCGCCGGACCTTGGAATGGCCCTGGATTCGGGAGCAAGAGGCACCCTCGTCTTGCTGAAGCATGCGAGCAGCAGCCAGCAGTCGTCCGCCATGCCGAAGTGCCAGCCGCGCCGCTGCTCCTGTCGCGGCGTGCTGTCGGAGCCTTCGTCGCACTTGCTCCTCAGATGCATCAGGGTGCCGTCGTGCGTGCGCTTCTGCTTGGCCCAGTGCGTCTGCACAGGACCTTCGCCGCGGATGAGGCGCCGTGGACGCCCTACACGAGGCCGAAAGAGGCAAAGCAAGCAAGCTCCGGCAAGCAGGACAGAGGAGCATGGTTCTTGCTTGCTGCTTTGCCGAGCAGGACGGAGGAGAAGTGATGTGTGTGCTGCATCTGCTGATTGAGGACGGAAGAGCCGAGCAGAGGGGATGAAGACGCCGATGCTGTAGGAGACCCGGCCGCCATCACCCTGGCGTTGCAGGAGCCCCAGCAGCCCTCATCACCGGCTCTTCGATTGGGGAGACGCTTCGAGGTCGAGCTCTGCTTCTCCGGTCCTCTGCAGCTCGACATCACTGAGCAAGCTACAACCGTGTGCTTATCTGCTATTCAATCGTTAGTGTGGCATACTCAATCATTCGTTCCAACTGCATTGCAACCTGCCAGCGATTAGGCCGTGAGATTTGGCCCCTTCAATTAGCTCTCTTTCTTCTTTCCTTTGTAATTGTTTGCATCCTTCCAATCTTTTTTCTACCTCTATTTATCTTCTGTTTTATTTTTTGAGAAATCTATTTATCTGCTGTTAGCTCATTTTCCGTCATCCTTGCTAGCTAAACGGCGACGATCTTGCCTGGAGATACAGTTTATTTTCTTTCTGATTTTTTCCTAATCTTATCCCTAACCCAAACTAGTTCATCCAAACAAGGGAATGGTATAGAATCTTCTATCCTCTTCCCAAACCCACCATATCGTAACCCACTTCATATCCATATCCCTAACCCACCATGCATCCAAACGCCACCTAAGGCGATGGCCGTCGGGGCACCTGATTAATGGCATTCCTTAAGTAGCTGACGTTGTGATGCTTGTAAGTTGTAAGCATGCTCTAGACTAATGGCGTCCCCCAACTCCTTGTTGCCAACTTGAGTCCATGGGAAACACTTCTCACACTTAATCATTCTTTCCATCCCAACAATATGGGTTTACGTTTTTTTCTGTAACAGTGTATTGCAGCACTACCAGTTTATGTATAGTAATTATTCTTATGGGTTCTGTTGGACTTCCTGCAAATTGTTATATGCTACAATATCTAGTTGATTCCACATCTGAATGAAGTAACTTTTCACATAATTGCTCATGAGCACATGCCACCGAATGACAGCAAGATTCTCTCATTGTCATGAAAAGAACTTGTCTCCACGTCACCATTACAATTTTGGCTCCCTCTCCTGCCACTTCTGGTTGGTGACTACTAGAGAAGAGATAAAGACCACTGTGCCCCTATCTTCCATCTTCCTCTTCATACCATTCTTGTCTTCCTCCTTGGTGTGGCAACAGGGGGACAACCCCAGTGGTCAAACCACCGTCATCGTGCCGTTGCCCTCTTTCCCTCATCTCTTCCTCTCTTTCCCTTCTAGCTTGCAGGACTGTGCTGGTATGGTGCACGAGGGAGGGCTTCAGGTAAGAAGTGAGGTACTTAGTGCTGGTGTGACTGGGTTGGACATTGTAGGTACTTCACCAGTGGAGCGACAGGGGATGCAGCCCACGATGCTGTCGACAGCCTGGTCATAGCGTGGGGAGGTTGGCGAGGTGTTTGACTGCAGCAGGTTGGCCGATGGGAGGCCTCAGGAGGTGGAAAGCCCTCATGCGATCAGCGATGGCAGTGGAGCTGGCGTCCCCTCGCTCCTGCGGCTCCTGGGGAGGTTGGCAAGGTGTTTGACTGCAGCAGGTTGGCCGATGGGAGGCCTCAGGAGGTGGACAGCCCTCATGCAATCAGCGATGGTAGTGGAGCTGGCGTCCCCTCGCTCCTGCGGCTCCAGTGAATGAGTGAGTAGGGGCTTAGGACAGCATTGAGGGCATGGAGCGCAGAGAGGTTGAGGAAGGGTGGAGCACTATCACGGAGTTCGATGGCTGTGCAAGTGAGTGGGCTGATGGGCTGGCTACGGGTCGCTGTCACACCCAATTTTAAGGATAAAATTGAATGAACCAACTTATGTGCGCCCAGAGATCAATCACACACATAAGTGACAAATTACATAGTACCATCACAAGGTTTAATATATAATGAATAATATCACAGAGTCTTTACATTAATAACAGCGGAATAATATAGATAACTCTCTCGCGGAAACTCCAATCCACAGGGAATAGTTGACTGGTGAACACAATCCTAATAATCCTCAGAAGAATCCTCATAGTCATCTGTTACCCATCCGGGATTTTTATCCAAATATGAAAAATAAAGCAAGCGTAAGTACATGTCGTACTCAACAAGAATAGCACGGGTTTATGAGGCTCAAATAAGGCATGACACTGGTTTGACAGCAGTGGCTTTTAGTTGATCATGTTTTAGCAATTTGAGTAGCAGCAATAGAATATACCAAGGAATATAGTTGCATGATCACATAAACATGATAATTAATATGGAATAAACATTAACAGAAACTTCAAATTAATAAATCAATATTCAATTATTATTATTCTGTAAGACGTCCAAGGCCGTTCGTGACCGTAAGCACGGCTGATATATCAGTTTTACACTCTGCAGAGGTTGCACACTTTCACCATGAGTCGTGATTCCCATGTGTCAGGGGTTTGCAAGGCCCACACTACACTGCCAAGGTGCATAACAGGGTCTCACTATGAAGTCTTTCAAAAGGCTCTCTAACAAGTTACTAATCAATCCGGGCGCAATGGCAAGGGGCGGTAGAGCCCTCCTTCCAAGTGGCACACACACGCAGCAGTACACACAAGGACAGGAGCCGCAAAACAACCAGCTCGGCAAGGAACCTTTCAAGATTAACAACATAATAGAAAGTAACTTCATACTTGACTAAAGTCAGAGCCATATGACCCTCATGGTTGCGCTGTAAGTCCCGGTGTCATACTTACAGTTAAGTCCTTAGTCCATGTTGCTAAAAAGCATCTTTTAATCTTTATTTCATAATCAATTATTCAAGTTCATAAGATCATGACCCATCAAAGCACTAGCATCACTACTCAAATGCAATCTCATAGGTAACAAGGATCAAGTCATCAAAACTAGGAATAAATTCTAGGGTTACCAAGGTAGACACATGCATCATGAATTTAGTGATTAAAGTGAATAGGCAACAAGGATGGTCCATGCTATACTTGCCTTGATCAGAGTGCTCTTGAGAACTTGGATTCTCAACGTACTCTTGATCACCAACGTATTGCTCACCGTCTGAACTCGATCATAAAATCACCACACAATCATCGAGGCAATCATACACGAAGCAAACAAGATTTAGATTAGAAACAGTATACCAACAGTAGAAAAACAGATTGAAAAGTTTACAAAAATAATCTACGCGTCGCTACGATTCCAACGATATAAAGATCATGAAAATCGGAGTTCAAACGGGAAGTTATGAAATAAACAAGTTTTACTTTAATAAAATAATAGATTAAATCTAATCTCAAATTTTAAAAGTTGAAAACATGAGTAACAGTAGCATCATTAGATAGATTACGAAATTATGAATCTAACGAGACTTGAACGGGTCAAATCGGATCTAAAACGAATAAAATATGGCCAAAATATTTTCAGTGGCAAATCTGTAAATAACTAAAAACGCCTTTTGAATTTAAATCTAGGGAAATACGTTTTCTAAAAAGGAAAGCGTAATCTGAGAAATACGCCAAAGGACTGCGGGTTATAAACTAGAAACTGACGGGGTCTCTTTTGAAAAATGGCAAGGGCGAAGGGGTATGGAGCGCTGGTGGCCCTCCGATTAGAAACGAACGGCCGGAATTAGATGGGCGGGGAGAGGGAGGTGGCTGGCCGGAGAATAAACAGGGGCGGCGGTGCTTCGCCGGAATCCTCGCCGGAGTTGGCGAGTTAGGAGATATAGGGCTCGGTTTGGCGCAGGAAAAGTCTCTGGAGAACAAGGAGATCGAAACGAACTCGGTCATGGAATCGGTTGGAGCAGTGGTGGCACGAAAACGGAACGGTAAGCTCGTCGGTGGCTCGATGACAAGGGCGAGGTCACTGGTAGTTCAAGAAAACTAGGAACCGAGAAGGAAGTAGATGGAAAGCTCTATTACCTCGATTCAAAACTCTCAGGACGGTCGAATTAGATGGGGAAGCCCTGGCTCAGCGGTCTCGTCGGCAATGGCGGATGACCCCTCGGCGGCTCCTGGTAATGAGGGTCGACCGGCGTCAAACTCGAATTAGAGAGATCCCGAAGGCTTCGTGAAGTTCCTACGGTCTTCTGGGAAGCTTCAATTGCACCGGAGAAGCTCCAATTGGCGCTGTTGACGGCGACGGCGGAACTTGCTCTCGGTGGTGGCCCTGTGGCTGCGGCTAGGGCACAATTTGAAGCGGCGGCTTGCTCGGGGACTTGTGGGGAGGGAGGTAGGCACTCGGGCGACTAATATAGGGCGCGAGGGAGGCATTGGAGGGAGGGACTCGGCCGAAAAATTCCGGCGGTTGCCGTTCTGTTGGAGTCGGCGCTCGTGCTCCGCCCGGACTCCGTCCTGAGGAGGGAGACGATGCTGTGGTGCGGGCCTGGCCTGTCAGTCAGTAGGAGAGAGGGCAGGGCACACCTGAGAGGGGAGCTGGGCCGGCACTGCTGCTGGGCTCGGCCCACACGGGGAAGGAAGAAAGGGGCAGCGCCCTGGCTGCGGCCTGGGCCAAGGAAAGGAATGGGCTGGCCTCAGGCCGAAAGAGAGGAGGGGTGAGGATTTCTATTCTTTTCCCTTTCTTTTTAAAACTCATTTTCAAATTTGTTTTCCAAATAGCTTTTCAAACTAAGATTTGAACCCTTGCAAATCCAAACAAATCTCAGTAAGTAAATATGTGCAGCAGCATGTATGCAACACTCAAGTTTCTAACTACCAAGATTTATTTTAATTGCCCAAAAAGATTTTATTCACTAGATTATATGCCACATAAACATAAATAGATTGGATTTAATCCTATTTAATAAATTGAAAATTTTCGGGTGTTACAGTCGCAGATAGTGATGATCTGGGCACATTGGGGTCCTGGGGCCTGGCGATTGTGAGAGGCCTTCCAATCTCCACAAGGAGCGTAATGAGGCACCTGCATGTGCCAACTCTCTAGCAACAGACTAGGAATCTTAACCTCTGTCATGGTCGAGCTTAGCGCTAAAATAAAGATCTTGAGGATCTTGGTGTTGGTTGTCGCCGGTGCCCATGTCTGCCTGTCATAAGGTAGAACCACATGGGGCAGGGTTGGGGCAGGGTCGACACAGAGGCAAAGCAAGAGGGTGTGGGAGGCCATTGCCATTGCCATTGGTGAGGTGTGCTTGAGGATGATGTTGGCATTGAGACTTACAAATGAGGCTCACTTGTAATAGGGCCACTTTGGCGATTTCTGCAAAATTGACAGATTCCATCTGTAGAGCCCTAAGGGCGAATTGTGGTAAACCAAAGTGACTAATGGGAAGAGAAGGGTGGGGAGAATTCATGTATTGTTATCCAATGGATCAAAACTTATTTGTGACATATTCAGAATTTTGATATCTATCACTGGAACAAAAGGATTTGGCCCTTAATTACATTACAGTTGATTAATAACAACACCTTGCAGATTTTCTATTATGCCCCCAAAATGGTGGAGAGCTGGAAGGGGCAAAAGCTCCTTTCCAGAGCTGAATTTCATATTGGAGCCCATGTATCGAAGTTTCTGAGATTACAAATGTTGCCTACACAAGGATTAACATCTGAAAAGACAAATCGTTTTGCTCTTGTATTTGGAACGTTGGATGGTGGCATTGGATGCATTGCACCTGTTGATGAATTGACATTTCGCCGGCTCCAGAGCTTGCAGAGGAAGCTCGTAGATGCCGTACCCCATGTATGTGGCTTGAATCCAAGATCATTCAGGCATTTTAAGTCAAATGGCAAGGCGCATCGTCCTGGCCCAGATAACATCATTGACTTTGAGCTTCTTTCCCAGTAAGTGAATCTTCAATGCATCAACTTGTCATTTCATCTAGTTCAAATAAGGTTAAATGGTGTTCTATTATACTAAAATGCTGAACAAACATGATAATCTTCCAAATTTTAGGGAGCAACTGAACTCATTCCCTTGAATGATTCTTTTCGTAAATTTAGTGAATGTTGAAGTGTATTGCTCTAAACATAGCATTAGAAAATTGTTCGTTGTTATTGTGGATGAGTAACGAAGTAGAACATACTTGATATTTCTTAAACCAACCAGCGCTTGACTATCCCCTTCTTTCTGTTCACTAGTTTTTGTGTAATGAAGTTTTGAACAAAAATTCCGTCCCATGGTGTGATTCCTGGTTACACTATCCCAGTCAAGGAAGTTTCATATTCTTTGTTTTCGTTTTTATATGGTATCATGCATTCTTTACTATGCAGATTTTCCCCCCCTTTTTTTGCAGCTATGAAATGCTGTCTTTAGAAGAGCAGCTCGAGATTGCACAGCAGATTGGAACCACCCGCTCTCAGATTCTTTCTAACTTTAGTGACTTTTCACTGGGCACTAGTTTCTTGTAAGTGGTAACATGTGGCTAAGTAACACCATGATACTGATGAAAGTGGTGCTTACCATTCTGAAGCCACGTGAAGAATCAGTCCCAATTCCATCGACATGGTCACTTCCACCAGTTGTATTGTAAACATGGGTGCTGAACTTTAGATGTAAAATGGTAAACTGGAAGTTGGGTGCTTGGTAACTGATTGCATCCATATTTTCCATTGGCCTAAATTAGTATTCGAAAATGAACTGAAAATGAATTACCCGAAGACTTGGCAACCTTAGGATTGTGGGGCACTGTAAACATTGTGCTCGATTAAAACGCATATTGCCAGAGCTAAGCTGTAGTATCAATTCTTTTCGTTGTAATTCATAGGCTGGCTTGTCCAATTTTCCTTGGAATTCATAGGCTGGCAGGTCATTTTCGTTTGGTTCAATTGTACCCACCGAGCAGGGAGTACACCAAAGATAGTAGATCTGTTGACTACTAGTGATTTGCGCGCGCCCATGCGCGCGAGTCATGGCCGCAGCTCTATCTAGGAAATGGTCTAATGGTGATAAAAAACAAAAATTTTGATATGAACTGAATCACATATCATAAGAAGTATTTGTTTCCACCACTCAGACAGCATTTAGGGCAACAACACAGCAACACGTGTACCAGATCTCAAGGCGAGTTTCTAAAACGGTCGAGAGATATTCATACACTACATACATATTATTACGCGAGACAGAGGGCATATCACGAGTTATTTGCTTCACCACGCAGACCACATTTAGGGTAACAACACGACAACACGTATACCAATTCTCAAGCAGAATTTGTAAAACGTCTGTAAGGAGTTCATACGCTACATATATATTAAATGAGACAAATGGTGTCCAAAAATAGTACTTATATCTTCACAATAAGCTGATATAACCATATTGCATTACATAACACAACGCTTAGTACGCTTAGTAAGCTAATATTGGTAGACCATTGCTCTTCGTCATGCAGCACAAACACCAAAATGTTGAATGCAAAAAACAGAGTTTTTCAGCCACAGATAAGCATAGGTAGTCAATGAGTTGTAAGCCAAGGGAGCTGAAAATAGAACAACAAAATCAGAGTCTCGATGTGCAGCTGCTAAGGATAAAAAAGGAAACATAAGCAACTCAATGAAATGAAACACAAAACAATGCTATCTAAGGGGAAAAGACAAGGAAAACAAAGCAACTACCGGGAAAAACTCACCAACCTAGCTGATCCGTTCAATTTCCTAGAAACAACAACTCTCTTTCGTTGGCCACCCTTCACCATAGAGCACAAAGAAAAGAAACATCACGAACAACAACAGCAGTAGCAACAACAACATAAGCCTTTTGTCCCAAGCGAGTTGGGGTAGGCTAGAGATAAAACCCACAAGAGACCAAGATTAGAGAAACACAAAACGGACATAAGACGAAAGGTAGAGTTGGGAATAAACAGAAAAGGAAGCAAAGGTCACGTTTCAGACACACTAATTGCTAACCTCTAGACACTCCTATCCATAGCTAATTCCTTGGAGATATTCCACTCTTTAAGGTCTCTCTTAACCGACTCGTTCCAAGTCAGTTTAGGCCGACCTCTACCTCTCTTAACATCGTCGACCCGCTTTAGAACCCCGCGGCGCACCGGCGCATCGGGAGGACTTCGTTGGACATGTCCAAACCATTTCAACCGATGTTGAACCAGTTTTTCCTCAATTGGTGCCACCTCGACCCTCTCCCGAATGTCCTCGTTCCGGATTCTATCCCTTCTTGTGTGCCCACAAAACCAACGTAGCATACGCATCTCTGCTACACTCAGTTGTTGGACATGTCGTCTAGGCCAGCATTCAGCACCGTATAGCATCGCCGGGAGAATCGCTGTCCTATAAAACTTACCTTTTAGTTTTTGTGGCACCCTCTTGTCACAGAGGACGCCAGAAGCTTGACGCCATTTCAGCCAACCGGCTGAAATTCTATGCCTAACATCTTCATCAATGTCGCCATCCTTTTAAAGCATCGATCCTAGATACCGGAAGGTATCCCTCTTGGCCACCACTTGTCCATCGAGGCTAACGACACCATCCTCATGTCTAGCCACGCTGAAACTACACATCATGTACTCAGTCTTGGTCCTACTAAGTCTGAATCCTTTCGACTCTAATGTGTGCCTCCACAGCTCTAACTTACTATCAACCCCTGCCCTACTCTCGTCAACTAGCACCACATCATCAGCGAAGAGCATAACCAAGGGATATCACCTTGTATGTCCCTTGTGACCTCATCCATCACCAAAGCAAGTAGATAAGGGCTCAATGCTGACCCCTGATGTAGCCCTACTTTAATTGGGAAGTCACTAGTGTCGCCATCACATGTTCGAACACACGTCATCGCGTCCTTGTACATATCCTTGATGAGGGTAATGTACTTAGCTGGGGCCTTGTGCTTTTCCAATGCCCATCACATGACGTTTCTTGGTACTTTGTCATACGCCTTCTCGAGGTCAATAAAGACCAAGTGCAAGTCCTTCTTCTGCTCCCTGTATCTCTCCATCAGCTGACATATTAAGAAAATCGCCTCCATGGTCGACCTTCCAGGCATGAACCCAAACTGGTTTTGGGTCACACTTGTCACTCTTCTTAAGCGATGTTCGATAACCCTTTCCCAGAGCTTCATCGTATGGCTCATCAGCTTGATCCCACGATAGTTAGTACAACTTTGAACATCCCCCTTGTTCTTGAAGATCGATACTAATATGCTTCTCCTCCATTCTTTGAGCATCTTGTTGGACCGAAAGATAAGGTTAAAAAGCTTAGTTAACCATACTGTCGCTCTGGCACCTAGGCACCTCCACACCTCAATAGGGATACCATCGGGGCCCATCGCTTTACCTCCCTTCATCCTCTTCAAAGCCTCCTTGATCTCTGCTTCCTAAAATCTCCTCACAAAGCGTCTGTTGGTATCATCAAATGGGTCATCCAACTCAAGGGTAGGACCCTCATTCTCCCCATTAAACAACTTGTCGAAGTACTCTCGCCATCTGTTCTTGATCTCCTCATCCTTCACCAGTAGTCGATCTGTCCCGTCCTTGATGCATTTGATTTGGTTGATGTCCTTGTCTTCCTCTCTCTCGGATCCTAGCCATCCTATAAATGTCCTTCTCCCCTTCCCTCGTGCTTAGCCGTTGATAAAGGTCATCAAAAGCCTGGCCCTTTGCTATACTCACAGCTCGCTTTACAACCCTCTTCGCTGTTTTATAGCCCTCGACGTTGCCTGCACTATGGTCCAGGTGGAGGCGCTTGAAACACTCTTTCTTCTCCTTAATAGCCCTTTGCACCTCGTCATTCCACCACCAGGTGTCTTTTGCTTCTTGTTTACCCCCCTTGCTCACGCCAAGCACTTCTGAAGCCACCTTCCGAACACATGTTGCCATCTTTAGCCACATGTCGTCTGCATCTTCTCCTTCTTCCCAGGGCCCCTCGTCTATCATCCTCTCCTTAAACGTTTGCGCCGCTTCCCCTCTAAGCTTCCACCACTTCATTCTCACAATCTTGGCCCGTTTGACCCGGGGGACCCGTATCCGAAACCGAAAGTCCGCCACCACCAGCTTGTGTTGAGGGACAACACACTCCCCAGGTATCACCTTACAATCTAAGCAAGCACGCCTATCCTCCCTCCTTGCAAGGATAAAGTCGATTTGGCTCGAGTGATGCCCACTATGGAAGGTCACTAAATGGGATTCCCTCTTCCTAAAGAAGGTATTCAGCTATCACCAAGTCGTAGGCCAACGCGAAGTTCAACACATCCTTCCCTTCTTCGTTCCTACTACCGTACCCAAAGCCCCATGCACTCGCTCGAACCCTACATTAGTCATGCCCACATGGCCGTTGAGGTCTCCTCCAATGACGAGTTTCTCGCTGATAGGCACGGTACTAACCATGCTATCCAGGTCTTCCCAAAACTGTTTCTTGGTGCTCTCCCCAAGACCTACCTGAGGGGCATAGGCACTGATCACATTCAAAGCCGAATCTCCAACTACCAGCCGGACTAGGATAATCCGATCGCCTTGCCTCCTAACCTCCACGACTCCATCCTTTAGGCTTCTATCGATCAAGATGCCTACACCATTCCTACCTGATGATGAGCCCGAGTACCAAAGCTTGAAGCCAGTACCCTCCACCTCTTTCGCCTTCTGGCCCATCCATCTAGTCTCTTGGACGCACAGGATATTTACACGCCTCCTAATTGCTACATCAACTAGCTCTCGTAGCTTACCCGTTAGGGACCCCACGTTCCACCTATCTAGACGAATCCTAGTTGGCTCGGCTAACTTCATACCCTTCGCACCCGTCGAGGGAAGTGCGAAGACCCTTCCTCATTTTTCACCACACCCGGGCGCCGATGTGGCGCGCCACTAAGGATGCGACGACCCGATCTTTGCTTACTTGACACCGCGCCCAGATCACAACACGGCGCGTCACGGGGGTGACGACCCAGCCCTTGCATATTTAACACCATACCCGGGTTCCAGCATGGCGCGTCGCTAAGAGGGTTACGCCCCAACAAAAATCTTTTGGGTTTCATTTCCATAAGAGTAGTGTCGGGTACCAAAGTTAGGGGTACCCAACTTCGATGCAAAAACGCTCATTCCCAACATGGCCTGGCCCAAGTAAGGCCAGTGGAAGCCCACGAAGGCCGCGTCTATAGAGGCCCACGACTCCGATTCGCCCGAGCACCCGAGCACCCGAGCCTCCCCGGGAGAGCTCGGGAGAGCAGCACCCAAGCGCCCGAGCCTCCCCGGGAGAGCTCGGGCGAGCGGCACCCACGGCGCCCAAATCTCCGACTCGCCCGAGTCTCCTCGGGAGAGCTCGGGAGAGTGGCCCGAGCGCCCGAGCCTCCCCGGGAGAGCTCGGGAGAGCGGCACCCTCGGCGCCCCAAATCTCCGATTCGCCCGAGCTTCCCTATTCCCCTCGAGCGCAATCTCGCAAAGGCATCCAAGGCACAGGTGATGTCAGCGGAGCAATCTTGGACCACAAGAGATCTCTCTGACCACTTTACAAGCACTGTCCCGTCAGGCGAGGCTCTCGACGCGACTGTGCTTCGCACGCCCCTAACGGCCATACCACCTGTCCTCCACGGTATGGTCTACGGTGCGCCGCCCCGTTTTCCGCCGGGACCTATCAACTCCGACTGTGACAGTCCAAGCGCCTGACGACGGGCTACGCAAGAACGGGAAAGGCGCCTACTGCGCTGTCCACTCGAAAGGACGAGCACGCCTTCCATCCGGGCCCGCCTGACCCTCGGGAAGAGCTGTTCAAAGACCGAAAATATGACCAGGGGAGATATCCCCCGCTCAATCCCATCACGCCTTCATAGTCCCGAGCCTCGGGAGACAACGCCCTAAGGTGACTCACCCTCTTGTCACATCGTACGGAAAAATAGCCGATAGGTGCGACCCTACGGCACGTCGTAATCCGACGACTGCTGCCGCCTTGGAACTCACCAAGGACGTGCGAACCACGACAGCCATGCCCCGGAGACGCGGAGAAAAGGCAGTAGCTGCATAGTCAAACGGGGAACAGCAACTCCTCACTATTTTAAAAGGTAGCATTGTAGGCGCTACCCTGGCCTCTCCCTTGCGACTATAAAAGGGAGAGCAGAGGCCAGCTTTAGGAGGAGGACGGAGAAGTTCTAAGTTCTCACCCACACAAACGTACCCATAGCAAACGACTTGTAAACACTTAGACACACACAAGAGACCTGGGAGCGCTTCCCTCTCTCGCCTAGCTTGTAACCCCCTACTACAAGCACCCCGGTGCAAGGCAACACGACTCTCCTCTCCACTGGACGTAGGGCTTGCTTGGTCTGAACCAGTATAATCCCTGTGTTCCCCCTTGCACACCATCCGTAGCCTCAACCGCAAAACACATATTTACTAGCCGGTGTTAGCCCCGCCAAAACTAGCACCGACAGTTGACGCGCCAGGTAGGGGCCTTTTGCGTGTTGATCCCGATTGCGGATGGCAGCCAACGTCCCTGCGCTTCCTGCTGGCGCGGTGCTCCGGTTCGGGCCACTGTCCTCGGCCTCGAGATGAACCTCCACCCAACCTGAGCCCCGGGCCATCATCATCCTGACCCCGGCCCAGCAGGTGGCTGGGAAAGGGACCCCGGCGACACCTCCACCCGTTTCAGGGAAACAGAGGGAACGCCACGCGCCGCTCCCGCCGAACTAGGCGGGGAAAGCGCATCCGCGTCAACCCGACCAATCCGGTGCCCCCCGCGCGAGACACCGCCTCTACGATCATCACCAGCGCAACGCTGGTAGCTCGAGCAGCTAAGTCACAATTACCCTTAAGCTTCCAAGCTTTGTTCATATTTGTGGTCTCGGAATCGATAAATAAGCGTTCTTTAATTATCACGAATTTTGAAATTTAAACTGAAACCTCCCTTACGTCCGAACCTCTCCAGCACTCTTGAAAAAATCCGTGAAACCCGAACAGGCAAGAGAACACCCTTAGGGCATGGCCGGCCGAGCCGCGAGACCACCTACGCCTCCGGGCTACGGCACCTCCACTCACCACCCACCGTCCGACGGGTGACTTACGCTTCGAGGCAATTTCATGGAGTTTTTCAAGTACGGGACGAGGGGTGGACGCTTGGGGACCGACGATCTAATTTTCTCTGCGCCTTTTCGATCGCTTTTTCGAAAATTCCGCGCCGAACTCCTTTCTGCACTCTAGCAAAACTTGCGAGATCCAAAGAAGTAAAAGGACACTCTTAGGGCAGGGCTGGCCGAGCCGTGAGATCGCCTACGCCTCCGGGCTACGGCACCTCCACTCACCACCCTCCGCCCGAGGGTCAACTTGCGCTCCAGAAAGATTTCGCGAATTTTGCCTGAGTGCGAGAAGAGAGACGGGCGTTTGGGAAATTTAGTAAAAAACGATCTCACTCGAGCCTTCTCTGAGATACCTAGCTGTGTGCGCGACAAAGTGGGAACCCCTCGGGTCGGACTGGCACAGCTCTGGCTCTGTCTACACCACCGAGGCTACGGCATCCCTAAAAATGCTAAGTCCTCAACTTTCATCACAAAGGTTACCTTTTACAAGGGCACTATGGTCCGCTTCTTCTTCACGGCAGGTTCAGAGGAGGGAGCTCGACCTCGGCTTGGAAGAGACCCGCCATCACCGCGCACGCAAACCGCCTCGACTGAGCCGAACCGTCGCGTCCGTCAAGCTTCGCGCCTCAAAAGGTGAGCCGAATCATTACAACCGCGCGCCTCGATTCCACCTACATTTTCTCAACGAAGAAACCCCGGGCTCGGGCGCCCGTTACGTTCCCAGGGGATCGAAGACTGGCCCTCCGAGGCTCGAACAGTCGCCCCAGGGAAATCGAGTTAGGGACAGCTAGTGGATGGGTCACGAAAACGGCCAGTATCCCGACGCCCGGAACGTCACAAGGGACATCCCATGCTGTGTCCAAGTCCCAGTAGCGAGTCGGTTACGTGGAATCCCTCCGTGGGAGGCATCATGCCCTCGGGACCCATCGAAGGACCCGACATCCACTAACTGACCCTCGGGAAATAATTGGAGTGTGCTCAGGCCACTAGCCGACCCTTAACGAATAGGGCACGGACCTCCACTTGGACCAACCCGTTTGTAGCTCACCGGAAATGCCGACTCGTGCCCCAGCGGGGAAGTCGAGCAGGACCAAACCTTCCTCTTCCCGAAAAAAGAGCGTGAAGGTCGAATTAAAAAAGACAGGGAAGAACCCGATCGATCTCCGATACCAAAACGGAGGCTCGGAAACTTGCCCTGCACCTTGGAAAGACCACCGAACGATCTCCCACACGATGGGAGGCTCGGGGGCTCCGCTTCCAAGGAAACAACCCACCTAAATAAATCGAAAAACACCCGAGGACTAACGAACACGATTCTAAGCCTTTGAAGGTATATATCATCCCTCCAAAGCCTCGGGGGCTACACCCGGCGGGTGCGCTCGCGCGCACCCCCCGGAAAAAACAACCCACACTTTATCTTTTTTGACAGGAAGAACCAGCGTGAACCTGTGGAGGAGTGCCTTCACTCCGCCACAGGCTCGGGGGCTACCGTCGGGTACCAAAGTTAGGGGTACCCAACTTCGATGCAAAAACGCTCATTCCCAACATGGCCTGGCCCAAGTAAGGCCAGTGGAAGCCCACGAAGGCCGCGTCTACAGAGGCCCACGACTCCGATTCGCCCGAGCACCCGAGCGCCCGAGCCTCCCCGGGAGAGCTCCGGCGAGCGGCACCCACGGCGCCCGAGTCTCCTCGGGAAGAGCTCGGGAGAGTTGCCCGAGCGCCCGAGCCTCCTCGGGAGAGCTCGGGAGAGCGGCATCCTCGGCGCCCAAACCTCCGATTCGCCCGAGCCTCCCCGGGAGAGCTCGGGCGAGCGGCACCCACGGCGCCCAAATCTCCGACTCGCCCGAGCCTCCTCGGGAGAGCTCGGGAGAGCGGCATCCTCGGCGCCCAAACCTCCGATTCGCCCGAGCCTCCTCGGGAGAGCTCGGGAGAGCGGCATCCTCGGCGCCCAAACCTCCGATTCGCCCGAGCTTCCCCGGGAGAGCGGCCCGAGCGCCCGAGCCTCCTCGGGAGAGCGGCCCGAGCGCCCGAGCCTCCTCGGGAGAGCTCGGGAGAGCGGCATCCTCGGCGCCCAAACCTCCGATTCGCCCGAGCCTCCCCGGGAGAGCTCGGGCGAGCGGCACCCACGGCGCCCAAATCTCCGACTCGCCCGAGTCTCCTCGGGAGAGCGGCCCGAGCGCCCGAGCCTCCCCGGGAGAGCTCGGGAGAGCGGCACCCTCGGCGCCCCAAATCTCCGATTCGCCCGAGCTTCCCTATTCCCCTCGAGCGCAATCTCGCAAAGGCATCCAAGGCACAGGTGATGTCAGCGGAGCAATCTTGGACCACAAGAGATCTCTCTGACCACTTTACAAGCACTGTCCCGTCAGGCGAGGCTCTCGACGCGACTGTGCTTCGCACGCCCCTGACGGCCATACCACCTATCCTCCACGGTATGGTCTACGGTGCGCCGCCCCGTTTTCCGCCGGGACCTATCAACTCCGACTGTGACAGTCCAAGCGCCTGACGACGGGCTACGCAAGAACGGGAAAGACGCCTACTGCGCTGTCCACTCGAAAGGACGAGCACGCCTTCCATCCGGGCCCGCCTGACCCTCGGGAAGAGCTGTTCAAAGACCGGAAATATGACCAGGGGAGATATCCCCCGCTCAATCCCATCACGCCTTCATAGTCCCGAGCCTCGGGAGACAACGCCCTAAGGTGACTCACCCTCTTGTCACATCGTACGGAAAGATAACCGATAGGTGCGACCCTACGGCACGTCGTAATCCGACGACTGCTGCCGCCTTGGAACTCACCAAGGACGTGCGAACCACGACAGCCATGCCCCGGAGACGCGGAGAAAAGGCAGTAGCTGCATAGTCAAACGGGGAATAGCAACTCCTCACTATTTTAAAAGGTAGCATTGTAGGCGCTACCCTGGCCTCTCCCTTGCGACTATAAAAGGGAGAGCAGAGGCCAGCTTTAGGAGGAGGACGGAGAAGTTCTAAGTTCTCACCCACACAAACGTACCCATAGCAAACGACTTGTAAACACTTAGACACACACAAGAGACCTGGGAGCGCTTCCCTCTCTCGCCTAGCTTGTAACCCCCTACTACAAGCACCCCGGTGCAAGGCAACACGACTCTCCTCTCCACTGGACGTAGGGCTTGCTTGGCCTAAACCAGTATAATCCCTGTGTTCCCCCTTGCACACCATCCGTAGCCTCAACCGCAAAACACATATTTACTAGCCGGTGTTAGCCCCGCCAAAACTAGCACCGACAAGTAGCTAGGTTTTTACATTGGCTCGCCAAGCCTAACACAACCCTCCTCCTTTGCCAGGGCTTGGGACCTGCTATACCAAGGCACCATATGCGCCCCACCATAGGCGCCCCACCATAAGCTAGAGCACCATATGCTAGGGCACCATAGGTGCCCCACCATAGGCGGAGTTAAAAGAAACATCACGAACAGCGGAAGAAAAAAAAAGGGAGGAATACACGAAAGGCAAAAGGCAAATTGAAGGCCAATTAAAGAACTGAGGTCCGTTGACCAAGATTATAGTCCACAAAATAAGAAACAATGCTATCTAAGTTATATGCATGACCTTGTAGTCAATGCTCATTGAATGCCAATATAGAACAAGCCACTTAAATTGAACCCACATTGGAAATTAGCATAGAGATTTACGCCATGCAACCTTCATTATATATAGATATTTTAAAAGGAAGAAATACAAAACCAGAAGGCGCCTTGTTTTCTTTATATAAGAAAGAAATAAGTGAGCCATGGCTTCAGAGTTTACCTGATCCATCAGATCAGATTGTTCAGAAATCCTAATTGCTTCATATTGGCTGGATTTTAAAATAACATCAATATGAACAAATATTTGAGTTGTCTCAGATTGGGAAGTTCTAACAATCTTTCAACTAAATAAGCTTATTAACTAACCCTAAAGGTACTCTCATGTGTCCTGAAACATCAAATGGTAATATCGAAGGGTTGTATTACATTAAAATTCCTATGACATGCGCAAAAATATACTGGATTGAACCATGTGTAATCTCTAAGTTTTATGACCAAGAAGAAATGCGGTAATTAGCGAGCCTGCATGATAAAGAGCATAAATTCAGGTGGAAGCAGTAGAAGCAGAACTGAACTATCTTGACACACTTGAGTCAAAAGAGGACACGAACTCACGAAGTGCCGCACCTTTGCATCGATATCATTTTGTTAGTTTATTTGCTTTGCCTTCAAACAGCATCGACCGAGCACGACAATCCAATAGACTAATTTTTAATCCCAACCAATCTGTGACCTACGGGCATAATCATGAGCATTCAAGAACCATTCTAGAACTTTTTGGCCAAAAATAAGGACATAACATTCTGTACATAATAATCTTCAGCCATACATGACATTACTAACTACAAAAAAAATTGCTAATCCTACAGGAGACGAAATACTAACCAAATCAATATTCAACCAAAATATTAATGTTATTACCAGAATAGCTCCAAAAGAACTGAGAAACGCATTTAACAAACACGCCGTCAAAGGAAATCAACAAATATATTTTAGGCTTAGTAATTATTCTTAACTATGAGAGGTAAACTGATGTTTTTTTTAATAAAAAATAGCTAAAAATTACTACTTTTTCTCAAACACGCTAAAAAACTACTACTATAATTAGGATATCAAACCTGCTATAAACCTGCAGATAAACCAGCCTAAGCGTGTTCGGAATTGGAATTTGCTTATAGCAGTCTACATAATAATTGCTAAGTCAATCATTTAATGGGGTAGCTGATCCACAAGACCATTTATGGAATAGAAATTTGCTTATAGCAGCCCATAGAATCAAAGTAACTCACCATGTCACTTTTGAATCGAGCTGATCTTCGAATCTAGCCGATGTGAAAGACCTTAATTCCAGATGTTTCAAACCTGCATGAATATGGACACAGATGGATAGGAATAAATAGATCATGAGGCTCAAAACATAATCATATCCATATCATGGATAGGCATCTGAAACACAAGGAACATGCACTGATGGCTAAAAACTTACCAAGGAAATCTCTGGTGTCACCTGCATAGTAAAAACTCACTTTCTGGTCTTACAGCAACAATACTAATACTTTTATATTTGGCAACATAACATTAGCACCTAAAACACACCTACAGAACTCAATTTTTGTATTGCCTCCTTGTATGACAGTTTATATTTGTAAATAGGATTACCAATGTTTGTGCCTAGCATGATATCTCTTTTGATCTGCAGCTACTGATCCGGGATACCATCATTAGGATAGCAACAGGTTGAAAGCTAAGATTTGTTGAAATTAATAGAGAAGTGCAGTTTGCATCTGTCAGAGATGTACAAAGACCATATTACCTGGCAGCAGAGTCCATATGTTCAGAAAATGGTCGAGCTCCCTTCTCTAGCCTCCCAAGTATATGATGGCTCTAATATTGGCCCATATGGCCCATGAGGATCTCTCTATATAGCTACCTCCACCAACGGAGTGATAATCTTCCCAAAACCCAGAGGTTAGTAACATGGTATGCTGTACACACCAACCAGCGAGCCCCTCCTCCCTTTATAGGAAGTCCCATGCAATGACACATGATAAGACAGATAGAACTGAATCAAAATTTCAGAACGACCAAATATGTATAGTGAGTAGTACTATTTTTTTTAGGAACATCATTGATTGGTGCACCAATACTCCAATAGATACAGGCAATAAGAAATAATTCTTACATGCAGTAATCAGTTACTTAACAGCTTAGTCCAATCTCTACCAGGAGCAGTATATAGACAACTGAAAATAAAGAATTTCTGAGAGCATGAGAGAAACACTTACTGGGAGCAGGCAAGCCTTGCCAGCATCAATGGCACAATTACCATGATGCTGACATTGTTTGAGAAAGAAAACCATTCCATCTAAGGTCACATTCTTAGTCATGTTTGACAATCTGTCCACAGCTGAATGGCTGTCGAAAAAGATGGCAAGTCATAAGCAATAATAAACATCAATCTTGAATTCAGACACGCGTATTAACTTTAAGCCTACCAAAATTTATTCATACCTTCCGAATAGATCAATTCCTCACTGCACACACAAAAGCACAGAAAAAAGAAAAAACATATGCAAAAAGCAGAGCATAAAAGAAGATCACTTGAGAAAGGCCCTACATGGGCAGGATTTCGTTAGAAGAAGATAGTTGGAGCACATGCACATGTCCAACGTGAGGACGACGGATCCAGTAAGGGAGGCACCGGAGCCTTTTTACATTGCCACCCAGGAAAGGGGATGGAGAGCAAGAGAGCGAACCAACTGCGCCATGGGGAGGAGGTGGAGCACACCTGCACCACGGCGCTTTTTGGGCGCGACGCGCCATGGGGAGGGGTAGGGCTGCGCCACCGCTGTGGGGAGAGCGCGCCGCCGGCCTGCACCGCCGTGTTTGGAGGCCGCACCCCGAACCTTCGCGCCTAGGGAGTGTGGGAGGGGGCACACGCGCCGCCGTGTCGGGGGCCGTGGGCGTCCTCAGGGCTCAAGAGAGGAGAGAGCCCTCCCTCGCGCCTCGCAGCGACGCGGCTTGGGGCCGCCCTAGCGAGCGAAGAGGGAGAGGATTAGCATCAGAAGCTCGGATATATATTCAATTGCTGAGTAGAAGCGGAAGCAGCAGAAGCTACGAGAATATGCTTCGGATAGAAGCGGCTTCAAGCAACGCCAACCATAGGATCAAAGATCGAACGGCTAGAATTAATTGGAGTGATGTGGACGGTCTCGCTGAGGCTGAGCTCCTGCGCGTCTCTTGTTTTTAATATATAATAAGCCTATAGCTCATCTACGCTGATAATGACTAGTGATGAAAATGGACGGAAAAAACCATGTTTGTACTTTCGTTTCTATATTTCTTGGCGTAAATAGGATTTCGTTTCTATATTTTTCTGGCGGAAACAGGATTGGGTTCGGAAAATACGGATTTGAAAACTGAAATGTAATATACGGACGCATGGAAATAGACAAATACAGAAGAAGGGCTGTAAAATTAAGTTAGAATAACAAGATCAAATATTCTCAAGTATTTGTGAACAAAGTCACAATAATATACACGTGTGAAGTTGTCAATCAAATATTTCCCATTATAATATCATGTTAACATGCCTAATTGGTGATTATTAGTAAGCGTGTAAACATATAAATTTTTAGACATATCTCATATAAATTAGAAACAGAATGAAAAACAGAACAAATACAGGTCAATTTTGGATTAAAACATGATCCCACAAAAATTGACAAAAAAAAAACCTCTCTTACATTTCTGTAAATACAAAATAGGATCTAAAAATACGAGAACGGGTAGGACAAAACTGAAAAACGGAACGGGTCGGAACGAGATTTTTTGTTGTTGGTTTTCAACCGTAATGACTACTATAAAAGAACGTTTAAGGCTAGAGCACTCGTGATCAGATACCCCTTTCTAAAGTTAGATGAAGGCCAAAGGATCTTTAGTTGAGGTGGTTAGAGGAACCAAGCGATATTTCTCAAGTCCTGGGTTCGACTTTTCATGGAAGCGAATTTAAGATCGGAGTTTAGGAAAACCCCTCATTTGTCCTATGGCCAAAAGCTTGGCTCCCGTTGTGCTTGTCTCACATGTGCTATGGTGCCTCTATGTAGGGTGGGGTATGGGTTTGGAGGTTTTCTTGACCTGTGTGAAAAGGTCTTTCTAAATACAATGTCCAGAGGTTGTCTTACCCAGTGGATCAAGTTTTTTAAAAGCTAGATCAAGGTAGCAAGAAATGTTATATGCATGGAACTTTTGCATCTCAAATTAAGAACTGCTGAAATAGTGAAGGCCTAAGTATACTATACATTTGCGTTAGTGACCATCAACAAGCTTCTCAAACCATAAATCTTTGCTTGTCCTGAGGAAAGGCTAATACTTAGACTCCATTTTTTTTAGATAAAGAGAAATTTATTTCATCAAGCAAATGAAAAACATCATGGTCTCAACATCGCGAGATGTCTATGACAAAAATTACTACAAAGTTTTACTATGAGGTAGACCCTGTCGCCCACATATATAGCGCTCACACACACACACATACACACAGATAAAGCAAAAGAATTTCATTATAAACTTAATCTACTATTAAACCTCCATCCATATTTAGCAAAGATCTCTATTATCGAAATTTCCAGTAGAAGGTAAACATTATGTAGCAAGCTGCACTCCTCCTTTTAGAATAGAGACCAAGACTTATCCAATGCGTACCTCTGTAGATAACCTGTATTAAATATAAAGTGGGTATGTTACAATATCATTCTGGCTTAACCATATAGCCCAACTTACACTTTTAGGCGGTCCAAAGCCAAAAGTTAACTATACCACTCACCAAATAAACTTAGCCAAAAAATAAATGTCGTACAGTCTCGAGGTTATTAGAAAAACAACATTTCTCATTTCCATGCCAATTCTCTTAATTAAGTTATCTTTGGTAAGCGTAACCCTCTCTGTACAGAAACCAAAGAAAAACTTTTACCTTTAAAGGTATCTTGATTATCCATAAATATCTGTTATATGACATGAAATTATAATCCAACATAGCATTATACATTGATGCTACCGAAAAACATCCATTCTGATGAAGAGACCAGTTGAAAGTATCCATTATGATGAGCTCAAGGCGTGTAACTTAACATAGGCAAGATAACCCTTCTCATGGGCTGTAAAAAAGCTTGCCCTTAGATCAAACTTGGCTACATATCCTAGACAAGTGAATTAGATTGAACCAAAGTAAAATATTGATCCTCACACTCTTTCCAAATCAAATGAACTTGACTAACTCTCTCTACTAAATTGAATCTTTTTAAGAAATTGTTGACCAAGGGGAAGAGATTAATTACAAAGATAGAACGGGAGAGAAGTTAAGGGGATAAAATAAAATTTTGAACCACACAAGTAGGGGGAGCAATCTCATATATAAGTTGTTGCATTTGCGTTGTGCATTTTCATATGACTTGCTCATTGCACATGTATTTACTTTAATGTATATGCTTGCTTGGTGTTTTGCTAGTAATAGGACATGAATGAGTGTAGGTTGTAACTAGATGTTCTTGGTTTCTTAAGTAGCACTAGAGTTTCTTATAATATTGATCTCATAGTATGCTCTAGTCTTTGTGATTATGGATGGAAACGGATCGAATACGCATGGAATCAAATCCGGATATCACCTTTTACCACATTTTAATTCGAATACGAATACGGATTCGAATATTTCTGAATACGGATACAAAACAAATGGTTTGAATGCGGATCCGAATTCAGATATTTACTCGATCCAACCCAAAATATACATTATTAAATTTAACATACATGAACAAAATTTTATTATTAAGTACATCGTTAACCAAAGTAAACTAAATGAAAGTACACTTCTAATAATCTCTAAGGGCGAAGTAAACTAAATTATAATGGATAATATTGAATAAAATAATAGATCAAGTGAATAATATCAAATAAAAATGGTAGAAACAAATAGCCATTTTACTTTATAATTAATAATGGAATTACGTAATTATCACACAAGTAGAGATAAAACATTTGTGTATATAACATAGACTAGGATAGCACAAAAAATAATATAGTTATCAATAAATATTTAATAATTATAATATATAAATCAATCAATATTATATTAATATAAATATTTTTTCTGAAAATTTAAATTTATATAAAAAATTTATATCAATAAATAAATAAACTAAAGGGTTAAAATAATTTAAAATAACAAATATATTAGGATTAGCCTAAATTATAAAAGTACTAAATAATCTTTATGTATCATTAATAATTTAAAATTAATACTAAAGTTATATACTATTAAATATGTTTCATGCATTATTAGTAATAGAAATTAAATAGAATAGAAATTAAATAATTGTTCACTTATTTATGGAGAGAAAACTTTTAAATAGGTTCATGATACCTTATTTTCTTTAGGATACGGATATTGTCGAATACGGATTTGGAATCGAATAGAAAAAAAACACCGGAAAAACGAATACGGATACATCTACTTTGGCTTCCATTTTAAAACGGATACGAATGATTCAGATATCCATTTCCATATTTCCATCCTTATTTGTGATCATCTAGTTAGTTGAATTCTATGATGGTATCACACTTTAAAGGTTCAATTCTATATACCTTAGCATTGAATTATTCTCTATGTCATTGCATATGTGCAAGCTTTTAGTCCAAACTCAAGGCACATATGTAGGGGGAGCTAATGCTACCAAAATAGAACTTGTGATGCTTGCCCAATCCTTTCATGATCAATTTATGGACAAGCATGATAAGTTCTAAATATTTAATGGAAATTATCTTTGTTAAGGGTTGTCATCAATTACCAAAAAGGGGAGATTGAAAGCCATAATTTTGTTTTGGTAATTAATGAAACCTAAGTACTAACCTACTTGCTAAGTGTTGTGCTTGTGTTAGGTTAAGCACTTGGATTAAGGAGTGAAGGAAGCAAAGGAGATGGACTTGGATCATGAAGATCAAGTGGCTTATCCTTGTAAGGAGTGGAGAAAAGCAAAGAAAGGAGCTAAAGGCTAAGGTATAAGAGTGCAATCACATTTAGGATAGGTGAACGTACTATAAAGAGGGAAAATGGATTGCTAACTTGTTCATGAAGTGCCCCTAGGTTGTATATTTCATTGCATAATCATTTGGACCTAGAGATAACTAACTACGCTTACAAACATTTTGAAAAACTAGCAACAGGTGCACAAGTGAGTAGAACACATGAGTCTTGGCACATGAGACCAAGGGTGGTGGTGAGAAGAGGTCGAGATTGTGCTCAAAAGAGCACCGGATGCCGCTCTGGAGCGTTTGGTGGCCAACTCTAGGCTTCTCGGTGTTTCAGTGAGCATTGGACGCTAGCGATCACCAGTCGCATTCAGCCAGACGCGTCCGATCATTGAAAATGCTCTCTGAACCTCTCTCACCAGATGCTAGGACCGGACGCATGAACAGTGTCACTAATGCGTGCAAGCACTTTGCCTCAGTGTGAGCTCTGGATCGGAAGCTCTATTAGTTCAGTGCGTTTCAATTGGACGCATCCAGTGCTTCTCCGGTGCTCTTTGGTCTATTCTGCATGACCACCGGAGTCAAACGCTGGAGGCATCGGACAATCGAGCGAGCATTCAGTGCAACATAAAGCCATTAGAACATGCACGTTGATCAGAGTCTAGGATGCATGTGACAGGCTTATTTAATTTAGCCAAGTCTTGTTTGCGACATGTTATTTATTTAGGCCATACTGTAAGACCATGAATTAGCATGTTCTGATATATACGGGTGCACTCGGCATATAAGCACAGCGCACAAAGGCGATTAGCATATATGATACTCTTTAATTTAATTTAATTTGATAACTTAACTAGACATAACCATTTACGGGTACAGTCAGCTAAGATGCAATATTTAAATTGCTCATGGTGCATGATATTTTGACTCGTAATTGACATGCAAGGCTTATTTTGATTTAACCAAGTCTTGTTTGTGGCATTTCAGTTATTATATTTTATTATGGCACCGCAGTTGATTAGTTAGCATCCACGGTCATGGTTTGAAACTTGACACGAATAAGCCAATTCGTTTGGGTTATATTGCTTGGCCAGATATAGTTTCGGATAAACATGACATAATTAATATGCAAGATCCAATCTTTATGCTATCTTTTACTAATGACACGCACGGCACGAACTGATTTGATGCCGTGGAAAAGGTGGTCTCTGTTCACTTTTTACTTGTTTGAATTAACCCAAGACCTGACATGCAGGGATCTCAGATGGGTTATTATATGGATTTTAATTATGTTAAACATGACACTGGCTGCGTGATTTTCTTCAATAGCAACCAGGTTTGGTGATATAATGCATGATGATGCGGCATAGCTGGGCTACGTGAAGAGACTTCAATTAAATTTGTGGCTCTGATTTATTTCTCTCGGCCAGTTAGTTTTATTACTATTTGTATGGAGTGGTACTGTAGCAGATGCATGCATCTATAATATTTCTGGAGAAATGATTTAATTTAGCGCCTAAGTTTATGCTGTGCTTTGGCCGCATTGAAGCATATGCAAGACTGGACCTGTGTTTGTGCGCTATGTTAACACTCAAAACAGATGCATGATCCTTTTTAATGATCATAGCACGTACTTTATTTGTTTGGATCAACTAAACGGCTTTATACATTTGAATGCATGTATGCATGGGCTCTGATTATTTGTGACAGCGACATGATGTTTGGCTAATGGTAGCTTCGATTTCATCATAACTATTTCGAGATATGCATAGAAGAATGAAATGCACGAACACAAGAAATAGCATGCAAATGATACTGGCTAGTCAACTTTGTGCATGAGAATGTTAATTAGCCGAAGGATGAGTATGTAGTATGTGACCACTTTTTAGGACAGCATTTCGACATATAGTTTAATTTTAGAAAATATATCCTGCTCTACAACTAGCATGCCGGTGTTCTTGTTGGATTGAATCCGCACATGTAGCGTAGGCGAGGTAGAGTTTTGATGTCTTCGATGTAACTCACAGGCAAGAGTTCTTGTTGATTTGAACCCATACGTGGAGTGCAGCGAGGAGCATCTTTTGGCATGTTGATGGATGACATACCTCACGTTCTTTAGAACGAGGTGGTTCCCTGTCCGGTTTGTATGACAAATCCGGCTTGAGACCTTCAAACATCTCATAGGAACTTGCTCAAGAGAGCGAAGCCGCATATAAGGCCTTGATCATGGAGATGATGAGGATGACATAGCTCACGTTCTTTAGAACGAGGCGCTTCCCTGTCCGCTTTGTATGACAAATCCGGTTTGGAGCCTTCAAATATCTCATGGCAACTAACTCAAGAGAGTGAAGCTACGCATGAGGTCTTAGTCATGATGAAGTTGGTGAAGATTTGTTGTTGCTGCCGTGACGCCATGAAGATGAAGGGGAGAAGAGAATCAGAAGAGCGCCATGCTGCGCTTCTCACCTTCTCTGGAACTTCGACTGGAGCAACGACGGTGTTGTAGACGGTCGCGAAGCAGCCTCGCAGCAGGAGCTTCTCTATACTCCGGCAGCCTGACGGTGCTTCTGGTTTGTTCGCTCTTCTTCTCGGCAGCCTGACGGCGCTATCCTACGGGAGCAGGACGAGGCGGCCTGGCGGCAACTATGTTGTGTATGTGTGTGTATGGCAGCAGCCTAGCGGCGGTCTGGACTTGGGAGCGGGGGTCTCACTGTGCGCTGTGGCCTGCTATTTATAGAAAAGAGAAATTAGCGGTTCCTGAGCAATTGGCGCTCTTCTATTTCAATTTTCTAGTGGTTGCTAATGAAACTGGCGCGTCCTCCTTTCTTTGAACACGAGCGCGCTTGCTGATCGTGCGTTCGTGCATGGCAGTCAGACGTGTTGGTTATCCCCTTGACTGTATGTTTAAATATACTGAGCACACACAGGAGTTTTCTAGTGCCTGTCGGCCATTTTTGTTTATGTTTTAATTGCATTAATTAATCAATGAAATGGGATATAATCTATTCCCTGACTAGCACACAACCGTAGGTCATGTATACAGTGTACGTGAAGTCGTAGCCATCAAACGTGAATGCATGAGGACATTTGTTTCTATTATTTTATTATTCTCTTTATTTTCCTTTTCTATTGACAACAAAATACCTTTCCTTTAGCTCATGATTTTAGGTGTACTATACTTCATAGCCAATATTAGTCAATTCCTTTTCATTTTGGCAATATTATTTCACACTACTTAATTGCTTAAATGGAATTTAGCCATTCCTTATTTGTATAGAATTTGACCATTTATGTTATTTTATTTCGTATGGTATAAATATTTTCAAATATTTTGGACGAGCCAAAATTCGTGCCAACACAGGAGTTGCTACAATGTTCATATTTCAATAATACCATGTACACAACAAAATACTTCTCTTTTGAAAGTAAAAATTGGCTATGAAAACTCACCCATATTACCTTAGTTCTTAATAGAGCTAATGACCTTTACTTTGCCTTAGGTGGTTGAGAGACAAAACAGTTTAAGTTGAGCACTAATTTTCTCATTCTTTGCAAGCTTCATACTGGAGATTTTAGCAATGTTTTTTCAAAAGAAAACTTAATGTTCCTCATATGGTTCTCTCATGTCACTCAAATGGTGTATGATTCCTTACCAAGGCACAAAATAAATGTTGCCTTCTCTTTATCTTCCTACTTTTAAAAATGGCTTACGTGGAGCTTAGGGTAGGAATAAAAGAGTATAGCACACTTACTTTGCATATGTTGTAGAGTCAAAGCTTGGATCCAAAGAGAGAAGTGTCATGCCCTTAGATCAAGATGTGCAAGTGTGTGGAAAATATGAACTATAATGCTCCTCTATTTGAAATTGTATCTCTCTCTATCTTGTGTTTGAGACATGCCTATCATTTTTCTTCTCTTTATTCATGAGCCTAGACTTGCCCAAATTTTTCTATGGACTTCCTATGTTCATCTTTCTTTCCTTTTTCTTTTCATTTTGCATAGCCTTTTGTCTCTACTACCATAATGACTAAGAGAGATTTTCTATGACTTTAACACATGGAGCATTTATGTAGTGGAAATAAAAGGCATGTGGTTGCGTACTTCCAGTGTAGAAGCAGCATATATATGTGGTGTGTACGTGATTTTGATCTTAGGAGCATGATAAGACTCTCAATAAGGGTCAACAAGACTTGACAAAACTCAATACAAAGTAAATAGCTTATGTGGAAGGTTTTAGACATGTATAGCATATATAGCTGTGGTAGGAATTTATCACGATTGAGGAACAATAAGGTTTTGATTGATTAAGAAATAAATCTCCAGTAATCATGCATGCTTAGAACAATATTATAGTAGCTCTTGTTTCACTATATCATATCTCACAACAACTTAGACTTAGTTCTAACACTTAGCATCCATAAAGTTTTCAGGTTCATGATGATTTTAAATAAGCCAAGTAATCCATACTCAAAGAAATACTAAGTTGCAAACTAGGCATCAAAGAAACATTAACAGAGCAACTATTCATCATTTCCTTGAGGTAGATAAACATACATGGAACATATGAAACAGGAAATATTTTTGGTGTTTTTATTTTATTTTATTTAGATGCATCAAATTAAAAATAATAAAAATTAGAATACTAGGATAGAATACTTAACTTGGTGGGGAAGAGGATCTCCCCCAAGCTTGTCTCTTGCTCATTGTGGCGGCAGGTAGAATGTGAATCATCCTACCCAGCATCGTGCTTTTTCATCTTGTATGGCTTGCAATAATTGGGCATTTTGTTGTGCCATATTCAGTGTTGCCTCTTGTGCAATGTGCATATCGCCCATGTCGTCGATAAGTTGATCCATTCCTGATCCTTGGTTCCGCCGACTCCTCGCCCGTGTGGGATGAGGAGTGCGCACTCTTGGAGTGTGCTGTTGAGATCGTCCCATGGACCCTGAAATGTCCATGAAACTTGCCCCATCACCTTCTTCTTCTCCAACAGCTCGTGAGGGGCCGCCTTGCTCAACTTGGGCGGCCTGTGACATGCTCCTTGTCACCCTTCTTGTACCTGCAGCACTTTGGCTTCTCGCCCGCGGTGTCGGATGGAAAGGTACCTTTGGTACTCTTCTTGATCCAGCATGAGGCCGCTCCCGGGATTGAGCATCCTCTTGGGAGGCACTCCAAAGCTTTGTCTCCGTGGAGCTTCTCTTCCTTCATCTTCGTCATGGCGGGGTCGTCGGGAGGAACTCCCTATGACACCCTTGGCCTTCTTAAACGCAGAGGAGAACTTCATCTTCCTGTAGCAATGAGACAACACAAGAACACACTAGGACAACAAAGATTAGCATTAGCATTAGCGTTAGCGTTAGCGTTAGCGTTGGCTGTCCCAATGTTAGTAGTCCTTGTGGGGTATGGTTACCTCCACAAAACCGTTCTTGTGGATAGGAGTACTCCACAAACAAGTTGCTGAGAGCAAAGATTAGAGCAAGACAAGCTTCTACTACTACAATATTTTTAGTTTTTTTTGTTGTGAGCGGCTAACTACAACTAAATTTAAGAAGGAACTTGCTCAACTTGAGAGAAGAAAGGGAATTGCGTGCTCGGAAGGATTCAGCTAGTTAGAGTGTGGAACTGAGCACACAATGCAACGATATTTATAGGGGGGAAGGGCTGGTGGTGGACGCACTAGGCATGGGTCGGCCGAACCCCCCTGTGTGAGGTTCAGAGCTGTTTCACCTTTGGACAGGGAATCTAATTGAATTCAAATACAACTTTCTTGGGGGGCACAATCTCATGGGTCGGTCGAACCATGTTTGGTCCTCTTTTCAACTTTAAACAGTGTGTTTCACTTTGCCCAGCAAAGTAAAGACTAGTGGTGGACCAAAAGTGAAGAAATTTTCAGAGATTCCCTTGCCTAGTGCTTTGTGAAAGAGAAAAGGTGTATGACAAAAGTGGGGACATGTTTAAAGTGATTCCCATGGATCATGGGAACACTAATGCATGTCAAAGTGTCCACTTTTCAGAAATTGGATGGTAGTGAGCGTTGGATTCTCCTTGGAGCATGTCAAAGTGGTCATGACCAAAGGTGGTCGGCCAAATTCAAAAGGAGATGGTATTCAAAATTCAGGAGATGCATTAACACACCAGGCCAACACCAACAGAGGTGCTTGGGCCCCATGGTGGGGTCGGCCGAACCCACCTAGGTGGTCCCACCACCTCAGGTGTGAGTACTACTGTTCATTCTCAAGTTTTATTCATCTAAGTATTTTATTCTGGTGAAATAAATTATTGTAAAATTTAAATATGAAATGCAATAAAAAAGCAAAAATTGAAATGCACGAATTAAATATGGGATACATACCGATTTACCTGTCGGCAAGGGCTTATTGTTTCAAGTCAATTGAGCATGACTTCTCCATTGAATTAATCTCAAAGACTTTAATTACCCACTCAAAAAATTATCAATTTCCTGCAGGGTTAGTCCAGATACACAACCAATGTCTACACAAGCAGACTTAGTTCAATAATCAAACTAGACACCATGTTTAATTTGATTAAGGTAGACTATTTAACCTAAGCACCATGCTTAATTTAAAAGCCTATGAAAGTAAGATCATTGCAATAACCGACACTCCCAAACTAAGGCATACTAGAGTAGAAAAAAAGGTAGTAGTATAAACATGAGATTTGTTCAAATGGATGTGTGATCATTGAATGATGAATGAGAGAACCACAGTTTTTTTATATATGCAAGGCAATGCAAATGGGATGGATGAATGCATTTAACAAACATGTCGTGGTTTCAAAAAAGGAAATTAAATGAGTAATATGCACACAAATCAATGCTTTGGCTTTTTCTTGTAGCATGGCCCATCTAAGGGTCATCATCATTACCGACTGGCAAAGTCGACATATGAGACGAGATGGTCCCATTTAACATTCGCCTACCACAAAGCTAGACTAGGAGCATCGAATAGATAAACAACACTAAAATTGTTGTCTACCTAGACTAGGCATGGCGCCTGAATACAGCTCAAAGACTAGGAGCTACCCAAAGAAAGAACCTGATTTATGTAGCATTAAGCAAACATGCAATGGTGAAACTAAGATAAAATGTTTTTGAATTGGTTTTCTCATACCTTGATTGATTTATCACTCACAAATTCTGATTGAATTGTGAGTGATGTAGTCGTTCCGTCACATATGATGATCTTTTTACTTCTGATGACGACTTTCTTTCCATCTGCATAGAGTTAGTGCGTACATACATATTCCTATCTACATGATGACAGGGTGATGGTTTGATTTTTTTTTCAAGAATGATCAAGCACCCTGGGCTCGTGATTTTTTTTCACAAAAGCTAGTGATAGACTAGATTAGCAGACATCAAGGTAACTACTAAATCTTTACGCCAATTGCTTCCCCGGCAACGGCACCAGAAATGCTTGTTGGTATTTATTATGCTCATGTAGAATATTCCGCAAGCGCACAGAAATACCATTGTAGCATTTCACCCAGGAGTATTTCAGGGTATCGTATTTATCCTCCGGGAAGCAATGGTTAAAGAATATGACAGCTAACCATGATGATCTACTAACTAATATACCAACTAGACTAGAGTGGGGGTAAATGATATATATGATAAGTGTAGTGACACACATAGGATAAGTTCCAATGATAAAAGAGTATGCTAGCGAGTGAGGAGGACAACGAGCGAGAATGAGGTTTCCAATTATCTATCTCTACTTGCGTGGTTCTAACTTAGCATGACAAGTCATATCAAGTAAGGTCAATGTTCATACACAATTGCACTTCGAGCCACTAAACCGCTTAGCAGCAGAAAGGGATGAGAAGGGTACTAAGCCGCCTAGCACAAGAAGGCCTACGCTTTAAGAACTTGCCCAAACTGTGGTGGGATCAAATCCTAAATAGGTCTATCACCCCTACTAGGTACTACAAACAAACCGTTGGACAAGCCGCAGACACAGGCGAGCGTATAGTCTAGACACCACGTCTACACTATATCTCACTACTCTAATCCGATATCCGGTGAAATTGATTAGAGCACCAGGTTAAGGGCGGTGAACCAGTGCAAAGGTATACTACCATTATCTTACTATCAAACAATTATGACTATACTAACAACCAATACAACATAACTAGTCATGTTGCAATAAAGTAAAGTACTAAGGCAAAGTAGAGAAGATAATTATATAAATAACTCAAGTCTTACAAAGAGAGAAGGAATACTAGAACCATATCAGACCTCCTAGAAGACTAGAGCTGCAGACCAGATGCTCACTCTAACTCCTAACAACACTAACATTACTACTAGTGCTACATTTTGAGAGAGAGTGGAGAGCTCCTCCTTGTGGTGTCTTGAATGAGAGGGAGTGAGGGGGTATTTATAGTAGAGAGGTGGAGTAGGGGCTACTCCACCGCCACGTCATCGATCCGCGTGATGATGGATGAGAGCCCTTGGATTGTAACCTCCTTTAGATCAATGGTGGAGAATAATTCAGCATGTGCTTCTTTAATTCAGCATGTGCTTCTTTGCATGGAGGCATGCAAATGAAGGTGGAGGGGAGAGGACGCCCCTAGGCCATCATGCAGGGGTCGGCCGACCCCCCTATGGCAGGTGGGGCCTCCCTTCTTATTCTAGAAGCATGGCCCACCTGTCATAGAGTGTGGTGGAGCTTGGTTTGGCCTTGGGTTGGTCGGTTTGCTTCCTTTGTGGGCCCATGGATCCATGTGAGCTGAATATGAGCCGTTGAGAGAAAACACGCACTCCATCCAAGGGTGGAGAACAACTCTGGAGTGTGTGTCATGGATCATGCCATGTCAGCAGAGCCCTGGTGGCCCCACATGTGGGTCGGCCGAACCCAATGTGGGCCCTCCAGGTGCTCCACTCTCTTCTATCTGTGTCCATGTGTAATATGTTGAAGTATGATAGCTTGGTGCTCCAATGGGTAGTTCGGCTGACCCATAATATTGAGCTCCAAGTGGTCATTTCTGCTCTGTTTCATCTTCCCTGCATTCACAAGCTAAGAGTATAAGTGGAACTCGTTATTAATAAAATATGTTCATGTTATATTTATTCTCCCTTGAATCCGAGGCCTGTTGACGGTGTTTGAGTGTGGAATTTTATAGTATATCCACCGTCAACATAAGCAATGAAAAACCAAATTAACAACTTTCAAAAAATGCGAAAACAAAATTCCTATCGAAAAACAATAGTTCAAACAATTTAAAATAACTAATACATTTTTGCATTAACCAAATAGTGATTATTTTATATTAACAATTGGCACATATAAGGAAAAGCAAAATACTTTTACCTTCAAGATTTATCACGTGTACAGTAAAGCAAAATAAGAATGAAGATTATTTTTTTAAAAAATAATACGCAGTATTTAATTTATTATCCAATTAACAAGTATATGCACATTTGAATTAAAGATAAAGGGAAAACCAAAACAGAAAAGGAAAGAATGCAGGAGGGCAAAATTACACGGACCTTTAGTCCCGGTTTTTTTCTTCCAACCGGGACTAAAGGGAATAAAACAGTGAAATAGTGCTCGGGAAGTGACCTTTAGTCACGGTCAGTAACACCAACCGGGACTAAAAGCAACCGTGACTAAAGGTGCCCGCTATAAATAGCGCCATCTCGTCTTCCTCGTCAGTTTCACACTTCGCCAGATCGATCTCACAGCCCCGCCGCCGCCTCTCTGCCTAGAACGCCGGTGGCCCGACGCCTCTCTGCGCGCCTCCAACACCGCCGGCCCCCAACGCCGCCGGCCCCAACGACGCCTCTCCGAACCCTGTGCCGCCCGGAGACGCCCCTCGTCCCTGCTGGCCCGCGAGCGCCGAGCAGACGGCGCATCGGCGGCGCCCCTCGTCCCCCGCCCCGCCACCGACGCTGCTCCGACGCCCCTCGTCCCCGGCCCGTCACCGTGCGCCGCCCCGACGCAGGGACCGCCCTCGTCCACCCCGCGCGCCACGCGCCCCTCGTCCCCGGCCAGCCCGCCACACAGTGCGCCGTCCCGACCCGTGTGCACGCCCCAGCACCGCCGCCGCGCCGCCCCTCCGCCCCGTGCGCGCCCCCCGACACCGGCCCCTCTACGCGCTCCCACCGCCGCCGCCGCCGGCCGGCCCTCTCACTCTGTGTGTGTGGGTTTTCAAAAATTAATATATATGAATGGATTTAATTAATATGAATGTATTTAATATATATAGTTTTCATATATATAGTATTTCATATATATGAATTTTATATATGTATACAGTATTTCACATATGTATAGTATTAATGATTTTCGTATATATAGTATTTCATGTTTCATATATGTATTTAATGATTTTCATATATATAGTATATATTTCATGTAGTATTTATATGTTTGTGTGTGATTTATATTATTCGGTAAAAATGCATTTTAAGTTTAAGCACATGACTCGGTCCATTTTAATATATATAGTTCCGCTCGATGGCCGATCCTAATCAGAACATGGACGACGCCATGATGGAAATTATCGCCAGAGGTGCTCAATTCGAGCACGGTAATAACCCGCAGACAGATGATAGGTCTGAATACTTAAACCTTCACGATGACGAAGAAGTTGCCGGCGAGGTATAAATCGATGAAATATGATAAGTATATTCCACTCGTGTATGTACATATAGAGACACAAACACTTAATTAATCTTTTTTATCTGTATATGCGTAGCCCTCTGGAACGACAACGACAACGACAAAGAGTCGAAATGTACGAGACCCGGCAAAGCCGTTGGAGGGCCGCTATCGAACTTCAACATGGGTACAGGCGAACCACTTGGAGAGCACGCAAAGAAGTTTGTTTATCAACGTGGGATACCTTGTAAGGGATAGACTCACCATCAGTGCTCGTGAATGGAAACAGAAGAAAGATGCTCCCGATATTACTTTTGTCTCCGATCTTGACAAGAATCTGCTTTGGAATGATCTCCTCTCACATTTCACGCTCGAAGCAGATGATGACTTGAAAGAGCTAGTGAGGAAGTGGTCTATGAAGAAGATGGCCACACAATTTCAGGCTTGAAAGAAAAGGTTGTATAATGACTTTATCAAGAAGAATGAGACGCCGAATTTCAGCCAATGGCATGTATGCAAAGTTGAGGCCGTATTGGACGGAGTTTGTGCAATACAAGACGTCAGAAGAGGGTGAACAACGGGTGCGCAAGAACCAGGTAAATACCCGGCGAAAGGAATACCACCATCGCATGGGATCGGGTGGCTACAAGAGTGCGATTCCCAAGTGGGAGAAGATGGAATCAGATGTGATTGCCAAGGGGCTCATGCCAGGTTCGCAAAATTGGCCTGAACGAGCAAAGAATTGGTTTTTTGCTCATGGTGGAACACTGGACCTCCAGACAGGGGAAGTAGTATACGGCGACAGAATCCAAAGAGCAGCAAAAAGGCTGGTCTTTACTGTAGAGGCGTCCGGTAGCGGTGCATTCAGGCCGAACAGAGATAAGGACGAATTGACATATGCCCTCGAAACTGCAGAGCACGGGGGGCGAACAAGAGGCAAAGGTGCTGTCTCATGGGAGCATGGCTTTCCCCAGGACAGAGCAACTTAAAGAAGCCGCCAAAGAAGGAAGGATGAGGAGAACGAGAGACTCCGCTTGATGGAGGAGTATGTCAGGGAGTCACGAGAGCGAGAAAAGAAACTTGAAGAATCTATGGAGGTGCAAATCAAACAGGCAGTGTAAGAAGCACTGAGTGCCCAAAGGCAGTCTACATCAGTGGGGGGCCCGATGGTCAATGTTAGCCCCCCCACCCGATCAGATGAAAAGCAGTTGTGCATCCACTGACATGCCAATTCCGGGAGATGTCGGGCTTCACTTCCCCGTGGATGACGTGACTGAACCTAGGACGACATGTGAGCTGCACATTCCAAAGGGCAATGTCACGGTCATGGTGGCTACAGGTGTTGTGAACCCCGTCGACACTACAGCGACACCAAAAATCCATGGGCAACCAATACCACATGGATATGATAAGGTGGCGATGGATAGGGTATGCACAGGATTTAGTGATCATCCTCTTGAGATTCCCGGAGGTGATGGGGAAAAGACTCTGGGAGAGGCAGTGCATGCATATATTCTTTGGCGGAAATGCTACATCATCATTCCAGGGGCGTCGCCTCCTCCGCCCCCTCGCCAAAGGTACGTATAGACGAGAAACAAGCACACACTTACTTTCTACTGTAATTTAGTCATACTCTCTCACATTCATTTATGTACTGCTCACACAGGTTGGAAAGAAACCTAAGTCCAATTATTCATTTCCCAGACCAGCACAGTGCTCCAAGGCAGTCTCCAACGCCAGCACGACCGTCCCCACCAAGGCGGTCTCCAATGCCAGCACGACCGTCCCTACCAAGGCGGTCTCCTACGCCCCCTCCGCCACCTCCGCCACCGCCACCACCTGCAAAGAAGTCTCCCCCGAAGAAGAAGAGGGTACAGACAAAGTCGTCGTCTCCCCCGAAGAAGAAGACAAAAGCCTCCACCAAGATTCCTCAGAAACTATCCTATCAGAAGACAGAGAATGAAGTAAATGAGTCTGCAAAAAAGATCTGGATGATTTCTGGGCAGGTTTGGACAAGAAAAAAGAAGCAAGGAAGAACCCGCAGAAGGAGGTGGTCCTAACTCGAGCACAACTAAGGCAAAAGGCGTCTGAGTACCAGCAAAGGTTGCGTGAGGCTCGTAAGGCATCGCCGGCTTCGGACTATGACCGATCACTCCAAAAGACCTATGAGAAGGAGCTGAAGAGGAAGAGTACAGGAGAGCTGTTCCACAACTCGGACAACAATCGCAACAACAAATTGAACCCCTGGTAATCTACGATCAATACGGTTCAAACGTCCACATCCCCAACATGCCACAAATGCCGCAAGATATCAGTTTGGAGCAACTGAACATCTTCTTTGCAGACACTGGGCTTGACGCTAATCAATGTTTATTCGATGCACCCATCGAAATTGCCGCCGTAGTTGATACTTGGAAGAAATATGAATACGGCAAACCCCTTTGGAACCCTGCGGAATATTCCAAACTGGGCACGCAAATGTACTTACTGAACAAATGGTACATAGAGGCGTGTGCCAGGAATGAGCTGTACCTACCGGTCAGAGTAAGACAAGAGCATTACTTCCATGGCGATGACGTCATATTCATTAACTTTGAAGACTTACGCCTACTATTCCACCAGGACTCCCTCGACAAAGCTATCGTCAGCTTGCTATTGCTTGTAAGTGATTCTATTCTTTGTATTATTTTCTATATAATTATCTTCACAATAAATATGTTTATAATGTTCATAAATATATATGCAGATATATGTTGAGGGACCTGAAAAGAAGAGGGGATACTACCATTGGGTTCATTGATCCAAATGTCATATTCAAAGACCCAGTTACTCAAGGTTGGGAAGCTAAAGCGGAGGAGAATGTCCTCATCTTCTTATCTAAACAAAAGGACAAGAAAAAGATACTCTACCCGTACTGCGGAGAGTGAGTGTTTCACATTGTGTTTTTCTTACTCGACCCTTATAATTAATGAGTCATGCATTCGTATACGTGTAAACATGCAGCAATCACTGGATATTGATGGAGATCGATGTGTCCAAGAGTGTAGTATTCATCTTCGACTCTATGAGAAAGGACCTGGGACAATACCAAACGATGATCAACATCATACAACGGTAATCTTCCACAAACATCTCTCTCTGTATGTGTGCGTACAGATATATCTGATCTCTCTTTTAACTCCGGAATGATTGTTTTGTGTATTGGTCAGTGCTTGGCAACAATACGTTCAAGATCATCGGAAAGATTGTAAAGCGCCACTGCAAGTTGTTCCAGTCAAAGTAAGTAGTAACTTGCTAGTTTCAGCATTTTATTTACCATGATTCAAATCACTGGATGACGAGAGGATTCTTTTCTCGTAAAGTGGTTATTGCAGCAGGAACCCGGGAACAATCTATGTGGATACTACGTTTGCGAGTTCCTCAACCTGTTTTTGAGCAAGAATTATTTACAGAAGGCAAAAGTAAGAGTCACATTTATTTGAATCAGACGTTAGTATACATGATCAACCATATGTATACTAATACACTCTTTTTTCAATCCAAATTGAAGACCGACTGGTACAAGCAAAGGGTTCTACTCTCGGACCAGATCAAAGACATTCAAGAAACAATAGCAGGATTTCTTAATGATCAAGTCTTAAATCCCAATGGAGAGCACTACTTCGACGGCAAATAAGTTCTCCGGCCTGCTAGCATGAGAAGCACTTTGACTCGTGTAATCCGAATTAATAACACAGGGACAATTTTGTATACGTGTATATATTGTGTATAATATATACATATGTCCTTGCATGTAATATATTAATATATAGCTTAACACTATGCTTGTATTATTTACATGTGCTCGATACAAATACATGTATACGTGTATTTGAAAACCTAGTTACTACTACTACCACCACCACCAAAATGGAATATGAATTAATACGCGTATTTGAAAACCTAGTTACTATTACTACTACTACCACCACCAAAATGGAATATGAATTAATAAGCAGAAAATATGAAATCTACAAATACCTTTAGTCCCGGTCCTTAATACGAACCGGGACTAAAGGTCTCCGCCGGTGGGCTGCCGCGTGGCAAGGCAGGCGAGCCTTTTAGTCCCGGTCCTTACTAAGAACCGGGACTAAAGGTCTCCTTTTAGTCTTGGTTCTGGAACCGGGGCTAAAGGGTGCACCTTTAGTCCCGATTCCGTAGTCCCGGTTGGGAAACCGGGGCTAAAGGTCCTTCCCAACCGGGACTACAGCCCTGTTCTCTACTAGTGTAGGTATGTCGTACTATCAAGGGGATGCAATACGAATCATAGACAAGTTTCAAGTGCTCAAACTAACCGAACCCCAAGTGCTAACATGAGAGAAATACTTATAACTGCACCTACACTTGTTGATCTCATGCTTGTTCTCTACTTGGTTGGATAGCTCTCGAAACAAGCTTTCTGGTATGTTCAAGATCACTGAAAACAGAGTTCAGAATAAAAAGTTATGACATTTTTTGTGAGGTGACCTCTATTGTTCAGGGAGCTACGACAGCGTTGCTCTGGAGGGCAGCAAAGTCGCGCGAGCAGCAGTGCCGGGCTCAGAGCAACAGTGCTAGGCTCCTATAGGCCATAACAACTAATTTTGGTGTGGGGGCTATATATACCCATCCCACGCCCCTTGACGTGATGCTGGTACCCAGATCATTCCAAACCCTTCCCAAGCCAAATTTGAGCTCTCTCTAACTTCTCTCTTTGTGAGAGTGAGTGACTAGCAAGTGATTAACAAGTGATTAAGAGTTAAAGAGAAGATTAGAGCATTCCCAAACTTGAGCACTTGTCGGGTTTCGTCAATATTCGTTGCGCATTTGTTACTCTTGACGGTGAAGCCTCCTAGATGGCTAGGCGTCGTGATGAGCCACGGGAAGTTTGTTGTGATCCTTTGCTGCAGCTAGTAAGAACCCCTCATCTCAAGAGTTCACTCTCTTGACTTGAGAACGAGGAGAAAGGAAAGCCTTGGTGGCAAGCCCAAGCCTTAGTGGCATATCTCAACAACGTGGACATAGGCAAGCCTTGATGGCGAGCTGAACCATGGGATAGATCATTGTGTCTCTTGTGTTCCTGCTATTGCTTTATATTATGTGTCTTTATGGTGATTTTAGGGATTGGACTTGATCCTACTTGTGTACAAGCTTCCGCAACCATCTAATTGGTGGAATAGGCTCCTGGAAACCTCTACCACATCTCCACCAAGTTTGGTCTGCAGTCTTGGGTGTCGGCCAGGGCAGCACTGCCGCTCTGTGTTCTGACATTTGTTTGAGCTAAAATTTTATAGGCCTATTCACCCTCAAGGTCCTTACACTTGGCAAAACAGGGGTAAGCTAGTGTCCAATAAACAAGTAGAAGTAAAGTTGATCTATCGAAAGATCATAAAACCATAGGAATCCATCTCTACCTTTATCAACTCTATATCCTTGTGTTGTCCATGCATGGAATAGCTAGAAGATTATGCCCATTCTCTGTGGAAAATACGATATACTAAATACTTCTGGGTGAAGTGCTACAATAGTAATTCCGTATGCTTGCAGATTCTTCTACATTCATTAAGAAATACCAACAAGCACCACCATGGGTGCCTAGTGCCTAAACGTGAACAGTCAAAGGAAGGAAGATGAGCAGCACCAGTCAAAGATAGTGTAACAACTGTGTGGATAATCTCCGCCTCACGTCGCCCACACGTGGGCGCCTTGGGGCAAACTCGCCACTGGGAAGCCCAGGTGGCAAGCGAAGATGGCAGTGGCAGGGCCGCTCTAGGGCGATGCTCCATCTCCGCCACAAGGGAGGAGGTGTGAAGCCGATGGTTGGTGATGGCTCTCACCGGCATGGGGTGGCGGATCCGACTCTACATCAACCAGATCTGGCTTCCCTGTGTCTGGGTTGGCATGGGCGGGTGAACGCGCTTCGATAGGGATAGGGGAAGCGCACCGCAACTGGCTTGACAAGTCCCATCGGTGGCGGTCATGGCATGGCCTTAGCTGGCAGTGGCCTGGTGGCGGCGACGGCCATCGCGCGGCCTTGGCTGGCAGTGGCCAAGCGATGTCGTGCTTGCCCGTTCGGCCAAGTGGCCTAGATGCGCTTAGGGCTGCAACGGGGGGCCAGCAGCGGTCGCACCGACAACCTGTGGCCTGGAGGCAGCTGGGGGACCAATAGCGGCTGGGCAATGACCTGTGGCCTGGAAGCAACAGCAGTTAGCAAGTGGGCGGACGGGCCCGGAGCTTGCCGCCTAGATGTGACACGCGGTTGGGAGTTGGCAGTGGCCGAGCATAGTGACGACGGGCCTCAACTACTACCACACGGGAGGTGAGGTGCCATGGCAAAAGCTATGTCCCTTGGACCGATGACGATGATGCCTTCGGACACCGTATTCTTCCTTGGAAGTGTCCATTGATCGGCTCTCCCCTTCTATGAAGACGATGGCGACGTTGGTGGCGTTCTGTTCCTCGCTTTGAGAGCCCGTGACTGTCAGTCTGTGATGGCCGCCGCCATTGTGGTGAGGAAGGTGGTGGCCTAGCTGAGGATTCAAGTTCTGATGTCCAGTGCGGCGGAATGCAGTCGAGAGGAGGGTGTTGGCATGGTAATCGGAGGGCTTTGCATCTGTTTGGCAATTGGTGTGTTGCGACCATGAAGTTAGCGGGCATGGGAGGTGCCCATGGGGTTGGCAAGGAGGCCGACGTGGGAGGAGGTCGCCAACAAATTGCTTTGCCGAGTGCGCTGCGTGGTGTCGCAGCGGGCAGGTCCCACTCCACATCAGCTGTTTCGACGCATGGAGGCTCTCTAACTGGTAGTTGGAGGCCATGTGGGGGCACTTCTACTTTGATGAGACAGCTGGGCTACTGGAAATTGTGCTTCAGATCTCGGATGGTGAAGTCGGCAGGGTGCGTGCCTGAGATAACTCCCCTCATGTCGATTAGCAACTTGCAACGGCCGTGGTGGTTATCCCTATTTCGTAGTTGCTACACTGGTGTCTTCTTAATTATTAGGCTCTAGGCTGATTGCTCTTTACTTGTAGGGAGGACAATCGCAAAAAAACTTGGATATAAAACAACTGCAAAAAACAACAGAAACAATAGATTCATGGGCCTTGCTTGTCAAATGGAATTTGTGTGTTACATTCTCTTAAAACTACAAGTGCAACAGATTATAAGTGCAATAGATTATAACTTCCACAGAATCCGTATGCTACTTCCTCTTAAAACACATAGAATTTTTTCTTATGGAATTTGTGTGCTAGTTAAGGGAAAAACACATGGTTCTCTGCTGGAATTCTTGTGTAATCCACGACAGAAAAAAAAAACGTGTGCTAGATTAAAAAAACACACACGGCTTTCTAGGTGCTTGAATTCTTGTGTTTTTATGGTGCAAAATACCCGTAAGCTTCATAAAACACACAAGTTTGCACTAGACAAGCTCAAAGAATATGGATTTTTTTTTTTAATTTCTTGTTACTAGGTAGTAATGCTATTATTGGACGGTGCTATTACCAGTTTTTCTTTTCTCCTTTTACAATTAATCTTACTAGTAGTAAAATAAAGTCCGTTTGCTACCCCATTCTTACCTTCCATAATTATTGCGGCTCTGATTAAACAATGGGAGACACCTTTGTAAACTAGCTTGTTGCACCACTAGCAAAGAGTCCACAAAAGTTTTTTGCATGCTCTACTAGCATGGACTTCAAATCCTCTAAGCAATAGAGCACAAATAAAAAAGCAATAGATTTCATTGATTACTACCAATTCCATGTCTCTAGTCGAATTTGGTTGTGCAAAAGCAGGAGACGCTTTTTTTTTCCGCGAATGTGCTTTGGCACTTACTGTATATCACTAGGTGAGTGCCCGTGTGTTGCAACAGGAATATTACTTGGACCAATGCTGAGCAATAAGCAGTAACATAGGAATGACAGGTTTGGGCTCTTCTTTTGGAAGCAAGAAATCCCTTAGTCTATTTGTGGACTTATCAACACCTCGAAAAGAATTACATTGTTTGGTAAGGAAATAGTTTGACCTTAATATGCTGCTAAGATAGATGAATGCCCTTGTGATAGGAAAACATCAAGAGGGTCAGTCCTCCACAGTTCATCAGAAGCATGGCATCTTCTAGCAACCAGTAAGCTTTGTGAACTCCTCGAGCAGGTACTTGGATTCAGCTGCGTAGTGGACTGGCGTCTCAGTTTTGCACAGTGACAGCAGATTTCAAGTTCATAGGTTGAGGAGAGATTTGATGATATACCTTGGAAGTATGATAGCTGAACTGTCAACCATGTACAAAGAGCACAGTAAGGAAGTGGCCGTCCTTCTTTTCATTCATGTGGAATAAAGGCTGTAATTACTCAATTATGTAATTACATCATAGAAATTGAGGAATGAATCATCAGGCAGAAACCTACAGAAAGGTTGGCAGCTCCCACTGCACTCATGCAGAACAACATAAAGTATTTCAAAAATACAGACAAGATATATGAAGAACAGTCTTCTTTACAGCATGTACAGATACTTAACGGTTGACAGTCAAAAAGGAATGGTAAAAAACTACTGAAAGGTAAAATGAGAGACTGATCACCCGGAAAAGCAAGCAAGGGGACCTGCAGCGATCGGGAAAAATATCAAAGCATATTAACCAATTCAGCATTGGCTTGGCCGGTAAAAATCCAATCAACAGTTACAGACTTTGAATACCAATGCGTTGGCTTGGTTGAAGCCCATATATGGGAAAAATATTGTCAAACATATATAGTTTTATTCATGCAAAAGAGGAGAACCAGGCAACCAGCACACAAAAAGTAAACCGTATCAATGTTATAGACATATTTATATTTCAATTTTTTTAGTCTTTAATTTTGATACAACTAATTATTTTTCTAGAATTGCTACAAATGATCAATAAAAGAAGGATCTTCTCTGATGATAAACATAACGTAAAACAAGTATTGGTTTAGAAACCACAAGGGGGACATCTCTTACTACTTACCAATTACTCTGATGCAAAACGACAACGGCTGAGGGATTCTGCTAGCCAAGCCTGAAGCCTATGTATGTGTATCTCCCAACAATGCCAGCTTATCAGTTCGTCTGTATCATAAGCAGATGAAAAGTCCAGGTTGCTTTCAGCAAGTAGAGAACTGTAATTTGGCATTTGCAGGACATGGGAAGGAAAAGAAAATGCCAAGAGAAATGACAACATCAGCACACCGCAAGAACAATTATCTAACAAAAACCAAGAAATCTGCCAGCTTTCCGACATTATTATCTCTAACAAGGCTTCCGACCTCGAGCTCTTCCACTGAAACAATGGCGACCTCTTCCAGATCAAGATGGTGACTGAATGGTAGTCGGTACCCTTTTTTATATCTATATAAGGAAACTTAAAATTTCACTGTTTCTTATAACAAAAACCAACAGTCTTGCTGCAAAATCATTTTCTACCTCGTTATTCCACCTATCAAATTCTAAACAGAAACAAAGATAAGCATGCATATTGAGGCACCAAACAGCTGAAAAGCAATTCAAAAATAAGACAGAACGGGAAGGGCAGCTTCTAAATTGAATAGGGATTGTGTGATTTTGATGAGGGGTGCCTCAAAACATAGTATTCGTCCAGTCCAACACTGGTGGTATTCAGCAACACAGGTGGAGGCTCCAACATTGGTAGAGGAACCATCACAAGTAGAGGCTCGAGCAGGAGGGGAAGACCAACGCATCGTGTGTGCCCCCTCGGCCTCCTTTGCAGGCACCACTGACAAAATTAATCATATATACAAACCATGACCATACATGAATTTGGTACGAACAAACAAATTTGACCATACCTATTGCCTATTAATTGGGATCGGCAGCTCGTAGTATTCCTTCACGGCCTGGCACCTCGACCAGCAAAAACGGAAGAGCAGGGCGGAGAACCGGTCCTCCATCTCCACTCTCCGGCACGGCGGCCAATCTCCACCGTTCGGCATATCAGAGATAGGGCGCCTTCCGTCTCCACAAATTGGTGTGACGGATCGATGCGAGCAGCAAGACTTTGCAGGGCACACGAACCTGAATGGTTCGTCCTGCGTGCGTCGTCATTCTGCCGTGTACACCGTCGATGGAGAGGGAGGGGGCTTCGTTACCCTATTTGTGGGGCGATATACGGCGGACGGAAGCCGCAACCCAGGGGGCTGCCTCCGGCGGCAGCACTAACGATAGCGATGGGTGGGAAGCACCCACGTCGCCGCACCGAGGGCGTGTCGCCCTGCATCACCAGCCGGGGCCCGGGGGGTGCACCTACGCCGCCACACCGAGGGCGTGTCACCCTGCATCGCCAGCCGGGGACCACGCCGGCCCGCACAGCCGCGTCGTGGGGATGGGGTGGGGTGCACCTGCACTGCAGGCAACTGGCAGGCGGCTTGGGTGGGATCGTGGAGCTGGGCAGCAGTTCGGCAGTTCCATGGAGCGGTGGAGAGAGGAGTGGGCGGAGGTTCTGCGAGAGCCAAGCGAGGAGAATTGCGTGTCGCGGGTGATTAGCCAGGCTAATCGCCCGTAGGGCGAATACGAAGACGGAGCCGGGCTAATCGCGTGCGTGGGGCGAATAGGAAAACGGAGGCGGACAGAGCGAAGCGGGGTGACGCACGATGGTCTGCCGGTAGAGTCTATCTTTTATGTTTTTTATCGGCGAAATAGTGTTGAAGTATCACGAAAGCTCTAGTCCCTGAACTATGAAAACGACCATTTTAATCCTCAAATTTTTATAGCCGACTCAATTTCGTCCCTAAACTATGAAAACGACCGTTCTCGTCCTTAAACTTTCGCAGCCGGCTGTTCTCGTCCTCAAACTTTCGTAGCCGGCTCAATTTCGTCTCTGGTCCGATGTGGAGCACCACGCTGACTCGTCTCGTCATCGCCTACTCAGTTAGAATCAGTTTTTGAAAGTCTACAACTGATTTATTCCTATTCCAACTATTTGCAACTAGTTGAAACTCTTCAATACAACATTGATGAAGATGATTTTTAATTGTAGATCTTAATAAAATCTACAAATTTTTAGTTTTAATTTTTTTATTTAACGATGTTAAGATGCTCAAAAAGTTAATATAAAATTTTAGCACCATAATAATTACCTGCTGCTGCTTGTAATTAATATAAAAGTTAATATAAAATTTTAGCACCATAATATGAACTTTTTGAGTATCTTAATGTCTTCAAATAAAAAACATTAAAACTAGAAAGTTATAGATTTTATCGAGATCTACAATTTTTATGAAAAAATCATCTTCATCCCATTTTGTATTGAAGAGGTACAACTAGTTGCAACAAGTTGGAATAAGAATAAATCAGTTACAGGCTTTCGAAAACTGATTCCAACTGACTGGGTGATGATGAGATAAGCCAGTGTGGCGCTCTACATCGGACCAGAGACGAAATTGAGCCGGCTGCGAAAGTTTGAGGACGAGAACGGTCGTTTTCATAGTTTAAGGACGAAATTGACCCGGCTGCGAAAGTTTGAGGACGAGAACGGTCGTTTTCATAGTTTATAGACGAAATTAAGCCGGCCGTAAAAGTTTGAGGACTAAAACGGCCGTTTTTATAGTTCAGGAACTAAACTGAGCTTTCGATGATAGTTTAAGAACGAATTTGATTATTCTGTCTTTTTTATTTAGTTGTAGAGTTGTAGAGATTAAGAGGACAAGCAGGAGATACTTGCGCGCGTAATTCTATCAATCCAAGGACCTATTTTTGTTTTCGATGCGATTTTTTTCTGACACAAACAGATCGAGAGGCACCACCGTACCATGGTAGTAGGTACTACAGGAACTGGGCAGTTTGCCGAGTGCCGATTACACTCGGCAAAAGGCAACAATGCACTCGGCAAAGCCTTTGCCGAGTGCAACACTCGGCAAAGATCCACCATCAAAGGGCTTCACGGTAAAGAGCCTCTTTGCCGAAAGCCGAAGCACGGGCGCTCGGCAAAGTCTTTGCCGAGTGCCGTGTTGGCTCTCGGTAAATATTTGACGCCGTCCATCATGAAGTCACGTCATTTATTTTTTTTAAAAAAAATTCTTTGCAGAGTGCAACACTCGGCAAAGGTTTTTTTCTTTTTTTTTTAAAAAAAAACCCCGCTTTGCCGAGTGCCCTGTGAACATCACTCGGCAAAAAAATTTCTTTGCCGAGTGCAACACTCGGCAAAGTTTTTTTAAAAAAAACCCGCTTTGCCGAGTGCCCTGTGAACAGCACTCGGCAAAGACTGCTTCTTTGCTGAGAGCCTGCGTCTGGCTCTCGGCAAAGACACAGCCTTTGCCAAGTGCTATGCTCAAGGCACTCGGTAAACCTTGTTTGTTTTTTTAAAAAAATTTCTTTGCCAAGAGCCGAATGCACTCGGCAAACCATCTCCAAATTTTTTTTTGTTTTTTGATTTTCCATGTGAACAATAATATATATATATATCAGAAACCCAAATTTAACAGCAATATATCACAAACCACATTTATATGTCAAACGACCACATTTCTCACGATAAGCACATAATCCACATTACAAACGATAAATTCACAAGTCCAAAGTCAACAATATCTTACAAACAACAAGTCCAAAGTTCAAACATTTATTACATAAAAAACGACTCCACAAGCTGCTCACGGCGACTGAGGGGGTTGGGATGGCCCAACGTGCGACACCGGCGACTCTCTGTACTGGTTCGATGCCGCCCCCGATTGATGCTACACAAAAGAGAAGAGATTGTAAGATATTGACAAGATAAATATGTAAGCAGTTTAAAGGAAAGTTAAAAATTTCGGCAGCACCTCCCCTGTACGGGGAGGTTTCCAAAACCTACAAGAAAAACGTTGGCACGAAGGCCGACAACCACATTTCCAGCATGAGGCCGACACATCAACAAATTCGGCACGAAGGCCCACAAATGAGCAAAGCCGGCACGAATGCCATCACTAGCTTTGACAGTAAGCATGAGCATAGAAAGTAAAACATCCGTACTCATACTCATCGGAGTAGAATCCGGACGATGTGGTGGTGGAGGTGGTGGTGGTGGTGGTGCAAGCAGTTGTTATGGGATCTCCCAACCTTGTTGCTGCCCAATTTGCTACACGAACCTGACCAAATCCGCAATCTGTCGCTGATCACGCTCCCGCTGGGCCTCCAAAGCTTGTATCCTCTGACGCTCGGCCTCCCGCTCAGCCAGTTGGGCCTCCTGCTGAGCCCGAAGTAGCTGCATCTCGGCCTACAACATTTGACCCCAATGTTTCGATAATGTAGCGCTAAAGAACGTAAAAGTCAAAGAACGACGAATGAAACTGGAATACTTACCTGGAGTGCCGCCACCGCTGTCGGCCGTTGGCTTATGGGCACGCTAGAGCTGGTGCTCGCTGCTCGGATGCGGTTGAGAGGAGGAGTAGAGCGTGTGTCGAGGACGCCTCGCCAAGCCAGAACCGCCCATGCTTCTTGCCTTGCCCCACCCTCATCACGAGCTCAGGATCAAGACACTCCTCAGTCCTCGGATTGTAGTCCGGCCCGTTGACAGACCTTGCCACCTCCGTGTATGCAATGAGGCGGGTGTGGACGCTGGAGTGGATGTACGCCTCTGGGCTTGCATCTGGGTTGTATTGGATGTTGGACTTTGCCGGTCCCATGTGGGCGAGAGCATACGCTGTGATTTGGCCAATTGGCTGGCCACCGTGCGCCGCCGACTGCGAGAAAGACAACAACAGGTGGTTAAAAATCATGTAGAATTGAGCGCTGCTAGATTAGACAAATGGTGCAGACTTACATATGTCTTTGCATATTTGCTGAGACTGGCGCTGCCCTGATGGTGAGGTACACCTGGCATCAGCATACGCTGCTCGCTTTTCTCCTGGTGCACCTTCTGCCAATCCACGTCCAACCTTTTTTTTTAAGTATCTTTGCCGAGAGCCCATGACTGGCACTCGGCAAAGGAACAATCCTTTGCCGAGTGCCACAAACGGCACTCGGCAAACTTTTTTTTTGAATTTTGATTTCAAATTTTTTCGATGGTCCTTATATATTGTATAGTAGCATAGGTTTGAATTTGAGACAATTTTATGACTTTTTCCTATATTTCATGAATTAATAATGTTTACTTGCACTTTTTCTTAAAAAGTAAATTTGAATAGCATGTGCATAAAATAATGAAATGTGGCCATTCAAAAAATGATTTTCATTGTGTAGAGTGTATTTTGAGGCTATATTCATGAACTCACCCAAAAATTTAATCGCCTTGTTCACGAAACATGGGCACCCGCTTGTGGTCGGAGTGTTTTTAAATTATATAAAATGCAAATAAAGTCCAAAAATCACGAAACCTGTCGAGGAGTCATGTTATCGCATGTAGAGGTTATGATAAAAAATAGGAAGTTTTCGAGCAAGTTACGACATCGAATGTCCAAAACCCTAACACTTTCGCATGTTATCACTCGTGATCACATGTGAAGATGTCTAGGTTTTACGCATCCGACGAGAGAACTTACTCAAAACCTTATCGAATTTTTATCATAGCCTCTACATGCGGTAACATGACGTCTTAACAAGTTTTATGATTTTCGGACCTTATTCGGATTTTATTTAATTTAAAAACACGTTTTCTGCAGGTACCTCATCATGTTACGTCAACACGATGATCGACATTTCATGTGAGTTCCTGGATACGGCCTCCAAATACACCAAATATCATGAATATCATTTTTTGAACGATCAAATTCGGTTATTTCATGCACCTACAGTTCAAATTGAAAAAATTCCAAAAAATTAAAACGAAACGAAATAAATTAACGAAATATTTTGAAAAAACTCAAAATTGTCCCAACTTTGAACATGGTGTTTTAAATAATGTGGGAAGGCCTCAAAAAAATTGGGTAAAAAAACAAAAAAATAGTTTGCCGAGTGCCTTAAACCTGCACTCGGCAAAGAGGGCCTTTGCCGAGTGCCAGATGCTGGCTCTCGGCAAAGCAGGCCCCTTTGCCGAGCACCTCTTCCTGGCTCTCGGCAAAGACCTTCTTTGCCGAGTGCAGATATAAGGCTCTCGGTAAACTATTTTTTTTTAAAATTTTAACGTCGTGAATGTTCTCGGCCGTTAGAAACGTTTTTTTTTGCCGAGTTTCACCCTGCACTCGGCAAAAGAGAGCCTTTACCGAGTGCCTCTCTTTGCCGGGTGGCTTGACCTCTTTGGCTCTCGGGAAAGCCTGTCTTTGCCAAGTTCAAATCTTTGCCGAGTGCAACACTCGGCAAATCTTGTCTTTGCCGAGTACCTGTGTTTTGGCTCTCGGCAAAGCATATGGCACTCGGCAAATTTTGCCTCTCCGTAGTGAGGAGTTCTTAAATTCTAGTACGTACCATAGTACACTGGTACAGAAATGGCCTTTGTTCCCGATTGGGAAACCCCTTTAGTCCCGGTTTCCCAACCGGGAACAAGCTTCCGGGAGTAAATGTGACCCCTTTTAATCCCGGGTCTAGAACCGGGATTAAAAGTGGACCTTTAGTCCCGGTTTGAAAAACAAACCGGGACTAAAAGGTCTGTAGCTCACATCACGTGTCCTCGGGTCTGTGGAACCTTTTAGTCCCGTTTTGTATCAACAACCGGGACTAAAGTCTTCCTTTTTTTTGCTTTTCGTGTTTTTTCAGTTCATTATTCGTTTTTTTTTAATTATGGTTTCGATTTAAAATTATCTATACACACACATATTACATATATATATATATATACATATATATATATATTTTACATATATATATGTACAATATATATATGTATATATATATTATATGTGTGTGTATCGGTTTTGACAAAGGGCACAATACGACATAAGACATATATATATTACAAACTACACACACACATATATATACACACACACACACACACACACAAACATATACATATACATATATACTAGAGAGTTTAACACTTTTTTCACTCCAAATGTTTTCCTCTCCAAAAGTTTTCACTCCAACATATATATATGCCCTTCAGTCATCTTCATCACCACCGTTGTCCGGCTTCCAAGATTCATTAGGGTCATTGTAAAATTCTCCGGAGGAATTCAAAACTTGATCATTAAGAAACCCTGCTATGGTCTCTTGAATTGCTTTGAGCTCGTCTTTTAGCAGGACCTTTTTCTTTAAATAATCAGTCTTCAAACAGAGTCAAAGGGAAAGGTATTAATATATATGATTATATATATATATATATATATATATGTATATATACATTTATATGAGTTAATATGAGATCGATTTAACGTACTTTTAGCTTCTCCCGGTCAGTTCTGACTGAGTACACCCTCATGAACTCGCAGACATAGTATCCACAAGTGTTATTCTCGGGTTGTTGCCGCAGAACCCACTTTACAAGACAAAAAAGATTGTCATCCGATCTGGACAATACATATATATAGATACATATATAATGTGAATGGCCTCTAAGTATATATACTAACCATGTGTGGGATTATAGTCAGTGGTGCTTTGCAATGTTTGAGGTCGTATTTCTCAATGAATCTTTTCCAAACACTGCCAATCAAAATAAAAATATCCAATGATCGATGTGAATATTTTCCAAACACTGCAATTGAAGAAGGTAAGGAGAAATAAATTACCTCTGAAAAATATCTATCATATCTTGGATTTGGTCCAGGCTCTTTCTCATAGAATCTAAGATCTCCATGTGGCTTTGTTGAAGATCGATGACGATCAATATCCAATGATCATTAAAGTTGTAGGGGAAGAGTATATGTTTCTTACCGCGTTGCTTTGCTAAGAACTTCATGAGATTCTTCTCTGTGTCTTCTTTCCATGTTGGGTTGGGTGTAGGGTGTTTGAATACAATATGTGGATCAATGAAACCAACTTCATTAGACCCTCTCTGTTTGCACATTTGCATCTCATAGCTGCATATATATATATAGAGAGAGTAAGGATATATATAGAGAGAGAGAGAGAAAGATTTGAATTGCAGAAAGAAAGTACACTTACAGACAATAGCAGCTCATTATTGTTTTGTTGAGGGAGTCCATGTGGCATAGTTGGTGTAATTCAGCAAAATCAACAAACATAATATCATCGCCACGGAACCAATGTTGGTTTCTAATTCGGACAGAAATCCAAGACTCACCTCGTGTACATGCCCCAAGGTACCACTTGTTTAGCAAGTGCATTTGCGTACCTAATTGACTGAGGGTTTTTGGATTCCATAGACTCCGACCATGTTGATATTTCCTCCACTCGTCAACTACTTGCGCTTTCTCCACTTGCTCCCATCCAACCATTTGGGCAAGGTTCATACCAGTTTCCGCCATGAAAGCTTCAAACTCGTTCAAATTGACCTCACCAGGTACCTGGATGCGGTCCATAAATGAGCCATATTGATTCAGTATCTGATCACTAACAATTAGCGGGGGGATTGCTTGCTTGCCTTGTTTGCCGAGTTGCGGAACATCTTTCGCTGCCTTCTTCTGTTTGTCAATAGACTTCGTGAGAGAGCGGTCATAGTCCGATAGTGACAGGGGCTGTTTAGCTTCTCTCAACTTCTTCTCGTGCTCCATCCTTTTCTGCCTTAAAGCATCGCGAGGTAGATAGTAGTACGGTTGCGCTTTCTTTTTCTTCATCTCTTCTGTCTCCTTTGGTTTTCTTGTGAAAAAATCTGCGACTTGTTTTTTCACCGCAATATCTAACTCCTCTTTAGTCTTTTCACCGGGCAGTTTCTGAGGAATGGGTTGCTTTATTTGCCTGGTGGCTTTCTTCTTTGCGGGCGGGGTTGGTTGCACCACCTGCGGTGGAGGCCTCTTAGTAGATGGCTTGGTAGGTGGGGGAGGTGTTGGAAGTCGTGGCGGCGATGACGGCTTTGCTGTTGGTGGAGGTGATGGCGCCCTGCCTGGTGTAAACACATCTTCGTACTCGCAGCCCAGAGCACTCTGATGGTCTGGGGAACGGATTATTGGACTTGGCCTTTGCTTCTGTTCTTCAGGACGAGGCGGCGGTGGCGCCCCTGGAATAATAATGTATCGCTTGCGCCATACAATGAATGTCTTCTCAGCTTCTCCTAGTGTCTTCTCCCCATCACCTCCTTCAATTTCAAGAGGCACATTACCAAAACCTTTGGTAACTCTATCCACCGAGACGCTAGCATATCCAGCTGGTATTCTTCTCCCATGGATAGTGGGTGTCTTGGTCGGGTCTACCGGGTTTATAATACCGGTAGCAACCATGACTGTGGAGTTCCCCTGTGCAATGTGCAGCTCACACGGTGTAAGTGGATTAGTGATATCATCCACGGGGAAGCGCAACGCTCCGTCATCTTGCTGATTTGGCACCTCAGTAGAAGCACAACTGCTTTTTGCAAGATTTTCTGGTTGGCTAACTCCTTCTGATGTATGTCTACTCAATGCTAATTCCAACTGTCTTGCTATTTCCTCTTGCATTCTTGCTTCAAGTTGTTTCTCACGTTCATGAGACTGACGTAGCGCTTCACGTGACTCGAGAATATATTCTTCTAACTTGCGCATCCGCTCTGCCTCCTCTTCCTTCCTTCTTCGATGGCTTCTGTAGCTATCTTTGTCCTCAGGGAAACCATGTTCCCACGTCACACCCGGTCCCAAGCCTCTGGTTCGGCCAGGGTGCTCAGCGGTACCAATGGCATATGTCAGTTCGTACTTCTCTCTATTCGGCCTGAATACCCCTTTCTCTTTAGCGTGCATAATATATTGTAATCTTTCTGCTGCGTCTACAAGTTTCTGGCCATGAACTACCTTCCCGGTCTGCAGGTCAAGACTTCCCCCATGACCAAAAAACTATTGTTTCGCACGTACAGGCCATGCAGCTGATTCTGATATGAGCCCCTTGGCTAAAATATCAGCTTTCCAATTTTTCCCACTTGGGAATGGCAGAAGGGTAACCACCTGATCCCAAGTGATGGTGGCATTCCTTTTTCGAGCATTCTCAGTGTTCCTTCTGACCCGTGTCTCACCCTCTTCCGATAACTTGTACTGTACAAATTCATCCTAATAGGGCCTACACTTTGTGATCGGACCAGTGGCTCGGTCAAAATCTGGCGTCTTGTTCTCCTTCACATATGTCTTGTAGAGACTTTTCTTCCAACTCTGAAACTGTGTGGCCATCTTCTTCATTACCCAGCGCCTAACTAGCGACTTCAAGTCTTCGCTGTTGAACTCTGGATAATTATCCGTTTCTAACGTGAAATGTTGAAGAATATCATTCCACACTAGATTCTTGTCAACATCAGAAACAAAGCTGACATCAGGAGCACTAGGCTTTGCCTTCCATTCTCGTGCACTGATCGGCATCCTGTCCCTTACAAGGTATCCACAATGGTTCACGAATTTCTTTGCATGTGGTCCTATTGGTTCGCCCGTATCTGTGTTGAACTCTGTGATCACAAAATGACCCTCTAATGGTTTCTTCGGGCCCCGGACTCCTTTGCTCTTGCCCGTAGAAGTCGTCGTTCCAGATGGCTACAAAATTAAGTTAAGAAACAAATATTTAATAAGTATCGGTAACCACGTATATAATGATTTCGTAACCATGTGTTCGCAATAAATAAATACCTCGCCAGTAGTATTATCTGCAACATTGTCTTGCTGCACATTCCCATCATCCACTAAGTACTGACTCCCGTCGTCTTCTTCCTCCGGCCAGTGTTGACTGCCAGTGTTGATAATGTCCATCATTTCTTGTTCCATATTAGCTCTATCTCCGGCCATCTAGAGGAGAAAAATTATTAATGTTAATATTGCATGTGGAACAAAAGAGACAGGAAACTTAAACCCTAGCCCTAACACTGAATTAAACCATAGCCCTAAGCCCTTACACTAAACCCTAGCCCTAGCCCTAACACTAAACTAAAAATAATACAATTAATTAGTATAAGCTAATAACTAAACTAACTAGAAAAACTAAACTAAAACTAATTTACTAATTAATTACTAATATATTAACCTAAACTAAACTAAAACTAATTTACTAACTAATTAACTAATTAAACTACCTAAACTAAACTAAATTAATGAACTAACTAAAAATAATACAATTAATTAGTATAAGCTAATAACTAAACTAAAAAAACTAAACTAAAACTAATTTACTAATTAATTACTAATATATTAACCTAAACTAAACTAAAACTAATTTACTAACTAATTAACTAATTAAACTTTCTAAACTAAACTAAATTAATTAACTAACTAAAAATAAAATAAACTAACTAAATGAAAAAAAACCGCTAGCATATACTTCGGCTGTAGGGCGCGGCGCGCGCGGTGAGCAGCGGAGAGAGGGCCGGCGGCGGATCGCGCGTGGGGGCCGGCGTCGAGGCCCGCAGAGGGGCAGTCCGCGGCGGCGGCCGGCAACACGGAGGCTGCGTGCGGCGGTCGAGGAGGTGGACAGGCGCACGGCGGTGGCGGGCCGGGCGTCGAGATCCCGCGCGAGGCGGTGGAGGGCCTGGGCGTCGAGATCCCGCGCGAGGCGGTGGCGAGCTCGAGCAGGTCAGGGCGGTGCGCGGGCGGGCGGGCGTCGCACCGGTGGGGCACTAGCGGTCCGGCGTCGGTTGGAGCGGTCCGAGAGGCGGCGGCGGCGTCGAGGGCGAACGACGTGAATCGAAGATGTCCGATGGATCGAGGTTGAAGACGAGTCCAACATATAGGTCGGGACTTTTAGTCCCGGGTCTAATCCAAAACCGGGACCAAAAACTTTTAGGCCCGGTCCCAACCAGGAACCGGGACTAAAGCTCATACTTTTAGTCCCGGTTCCTGGTAGGAACCGGGACTAAAAGTTTTAGTCCCGGTACTTTTAGTCCCGGTTCCAACCAGGAACCGGGACTAAATCTCATACTTTTAGTCCCGGTTCTTGGTAGGAACCGGGACTAAAAGTGTGTTTTTTGGCGGGCCTGAAAATTTCGGCCGACCTTTAGTCCCGGTTGCAGCCTACAACCGGGACTAAAAGTGAAATTTCTGTTCACCTCCCGCCAACTGGATCATTTCTTTTTTTCTTACTTTATAATACTTATAAACCTTACTAATTCAATAGTAAATGGAAATGTTGACAAATTTTATTGAAAAAAAGGTTCCTGCTTTATTTTACTGCATACTACACAGAAGAAAAATCTTTTACCTGTATTTCTTGATTTCTTTACAAATATTAATAGTAATATACGATAATAATCATTAATTCATTAATGCAAAAATGTAGTGCTCAACAAATATAAATAAAATAGTTGGTATTTGATAGAAAAGTTGTTTTCAATTTATTTCAATGTAAATTCATGGATCTAATGTCTCACAATTATTACATAATAGCTAAATTCGCTCTAAGCAATCACAGTAGTGAACTTTTTTCAAATATATGTCCCTTGATCATAATCGACGTAGCCATGGGGTGTCTTCATTGTTCAATAGGATGCTTGGGTCTTTGTTGACTATGAAGGGTGGGATTCGATCATCCTTCTCATAATCTTCTGATGTGTCTGTCTTATCTTCAATTCCCACAATGTTTCTTTTTCCTGAAAGAACTATATGACGCTTTGGCTCATTGCTAAATGGGTTCTTATCGTTTTTCCCTCTTTTCGGTTTCAAAGACATGTCATTGACATAGAATACCTGGTTGACATCCTTGGCAAGCACAAATGTTTCGTCTTTGAACCCACTGTTATTGAGGTCCACTATTGTCATTCCATACTGGTTGTCCACTGTTACCCCGCCTCCGGACACCTTTACCCATTGGCACTTGAACAAAGGAACTTTAAAAGTATGTCCATAGTCTAGTTCTCATATCTCCTCTATGCGGCCATAGTATGTTTGCTTAGTCCCGTTCGGGTCTGTGGCATCTATGCGGATACCATTGTTTTGGTTGGTGCTCCTTTTATCTTGGGCTACTGTGTAGAATGTATTTCCATTTATCTCGTACCCTTTGTATGTGAGGATATGCCATGATGGTTGCCTAGCCAACAAACACAGTTGCTCCGGAATACTCTCATCACCCTGACATTCTTTTCGTAACCAACAGCTAAAAGATTCCATGTGATGGCGCGAAATCCAAGCTTCAGACTTGCTTGGAAACTGTGATAGTAGGAATTCCTTATGTCTGTCCATATATGGCTCCACCAAGGTGGAGTTTTGCAAAACTGTGTAGTGTGCTTTATTGAAATAATCGTCACCCTGACCGATATATGTTTTCTTCCCTAGTGTCCCCTTTCCACTTAGCCTCCCCTCATGTCGTGATTCTGGAACACCAATTGGGTCTAGATCAGGAATAAAGTCAACACAGAACTCAATGACCTCCTCGGTTCCGTAGCCCTTCGCGATGCTTCCTTCTGGCCGAGCACGGTTGTGAACGTATTTCTTTAGTACTCCCATAAACCTCTCAAAGGGGAACATGTTATGTAGGAACACAGGACCTAGAATAATAATCTCCTTGACCAGGTGAACTAGGAGGTGCGTCATGATATTGAAGAAGGATGGAGGGAAAACCAACTCGAAGCTGACAAGACACTGAACCACGTCATTCTGTAGCTTAGCAAGATCTAGAGGATTGATTGCCTTCTGAGAAATTGAGTCGAGGAATGCACATAACTTCACGGTGGCTAGACGTACATTTGCAGGTAGAATTCCTCTTAATGCAACTGGAAGCAATTGTGTCATGAGCACGTGGCAGTCATGAGACTTTAAGTTTTAGAATTTCTTCTCTGGCACGTTTATTATACCTTTTATATTTGAGGAGTATCCGGATGGTACCTTGATGCTGTCTAGGCATTCAAACAGGCTCTCCTTCTCTTCTTTGCTAAGACTGTAACTAGTAGGTCCTAAGTATTGGCGTCCATCAGCTGTCTTCTCGTTCAAACGCTGCAGGTCCTCTCGTGCTTCAGGTGTGTCCTTGCTCTTCCCGTACACACCCATGAAGCCAAACAAGTTCACACAAAGATTCTTTGTTAGGTGCATCACGTCAATCGCATTGTGGACCTCTAGGACTTTCCAATATGGTAGCTCCCAAAATATGGACTTCTTCTTCCACATAGGTGCATGACCGCTAGCGTCGTTCGGAACGGGTTCACTGCTAGGTCTCTTTCCGAAGACTACTTTCACGTCCTTGACCATATCGAGTACGTCCTCACCGGTGCGGTTGATAGGCTTGGACTTGTGATCCGCCTTACCTTGAAAATGCTTGCCTTTCTTTCTTACAGGGTGATTCGCAGGCAGGAATCGACGATGCCAAAGGTAGACAACCTTTCTACATTTTTTCAAAAATATACCTTTAATGTCCGTGAACAGTGCACACATGCATTATATCCCTTGTTCGACTGTCCTGAAAGATTACTTAGAGCAGGCCAATCATTGATTGTTACGAACAACAATGCACGGAGGTCAAAGTGCTCCTGTTTGTGCTCATCCCAAACACGTATACCTGGTTTGTTCCACAAAAGCAGTAGTTCTTCAATTAGTGGCCTCAGGTACACATCGATATCATTGCCAGGCTGCCTTGGTCCTTGGATTAGCACGGGCATCATAATGAACTTTCTCTTCATGCATAACCATGGAGGGAGGTTGTAGATACATAGTGTAACAGGCCAAGTGCTATGACTACTATTCTGCTCCCCGAAAGGATTTATACCATCCGTGCTTAAAGCAAACCTTATGTTTCTTGCGTCCCCTGCAAAATCTGGGAACTCTCGATCGATTGCTCTCCATTGAGACCCATCAGCCGGGTGTCTCAGTATATTGTCTATCTTACGGTCTTTTTTGTGCCACCGCATTAACGTTGCATGCTCTTTGTTTCTGAACAAACGTTTCAAGCGTGGTATTATAGGAGCATACCACATAACCTTGGCAGGGATTTTCTTTCTGGTTCTTTCATCCTCAACATCACCAGAGTCATTTCGCCTGATCTTATACCGTGATGCATGGCATACCGGGCAAGAATCCAACTCCTCGTACTCCTCGCCACGGTAGAGGATGCAATCATTAGGACATGCACGTATCTTTGTGATTTCCAATCCCAGAGGGCAGACAACCTGTTTGGCTTCATAGGTAGTGGCTGGTAATTCGTTATCCTTTGGAAGCATCTTCTTTATTTTTGTAAGCAACTCCCCAAATCCCTTGTCGGATACACCATTCTTTGCCTTCCATTGCAACAACTCTAGTGTGCTACCCAATTTTTTCTGTCCTGCATCACAAGTTGGGTATAGCAACTTCTTGTGATCCTCTAGCATACGCTCGAACTTGATCTTCTCCTTTTCACTTTCGCATTCTCTCTTTGCATCGCAAATAGCCTGAGCAAGATCATCAACGGGATCATCTTGTGCTGGTACCTCTTCTTCAGCTTCCTCCATTGGAATATCATTGTCATAGTCAGCAATAGTGTCACCATCGTCCCATTGTTCTTCTTCGTCTTCTTCCATTATAACGCCTCTTTCTCCGTGTTTGGTCCATCAGATGTAGTTTGGCATGAAACCCGACTTGAACAAGTGAGAATGAAGAATTCTTGAGCAAGAATATTCCTTCAAATTCTTACATACAGCACATGGGCAGCACATGAATCCATCCCGCTTGTTTGACTCAGCCACATTTAAGAAAATATGCATGCCCTCAATGAAATCTTTGGAGCGACGATCAGTGTTGTACATCCAATGCCGACTCATCTACATTACAAGACAAACGAACATATATCACAATACTGGACATTAATTCATTTATGGAAGCCTCGCTGCAATGTAGACAGTCACAACTAGCACTAAACTAATTAAACCTAAAATACACTTCAATAGCTTAAGCATATCACGACCGATTTCAACTAAAACAGACAAATCATTCGTCTGTTCAACATCAATGGTCTTCGTTCGTGGGCTCAGTGCCTCATCAGCTAGCTCATCACCCACCGCAGCCACTTCTGCAAGAGTTCCAAACACGTGTATGGCATACTCTTCTTCCCAGTACCACCCTGGACATCCACTACCATCCCACTGAAATTAAGACAAAAATACATAAGTTTAGTAAAAAATACATAATTTATTATATATAATCATCAAATGCGATGGAGTAACTCACATTACGATCCGGACACTTGTAGAAGATGCGCCCCTTGTTGGGACCCTCCTTCTTCACTCGAAACTCAAGCACATTCTTTTTCTTACACTCACCGCACTCAATGAGAGGGAGGTCTGGTCTCAGCCTCTTTTGAACTAGATGATAGGCCGACGACCCGGAAGCATTCGTCATCTACTCTTTACTCTCTAAACTCAAATTTGTACAGCACTTAAATTCCTAATAATATATTTTAACAAGTGAAACAAAAAATAAAACTCCTAAAATTAAAATCACAAATATATACATACAACATTTGAGTAACAAATGTGAGCTATGCATACTATAAATCTTCCTTCAACCAAATATACAAGCTATCAAGTGATTTTGAGTTTGAAATATAAATTATTGGAGAAATATCAAGTGATTTTGAGCTTGAAATATAAATTATTGGAGAAATATCAAGTGATTTTGACCTTGAAATACAAATTATTGGAGAAATAACCATAGAAATATCCTAGTGATTAAACAAGAGAGAATAAAGATAGTAACCTTTGCAACCGTAGAATTGAAGAAGTTGGAGGAGTAATCTAGCCAAGCTCCACACTTGAGCTGAGAAGAAGCAAGAACATGTACGAGCAGAAACAAGAACAGCATGAATGGCTCGGGGCCTCGGGCTCGGGGGGAAGAAAATGTTTAAATTGGAAGGGAGGAACATTAGTCCCGGTTTAGGCTACAAACCCGGGCTAAAAGTTAAGGTTTAGTCCCGGCTCTGCCCATAAACTGTGGTTAAACTTTTAGTCCCGGTTGATTATCAAAACCGGGACTAAAGATAGACTTTTAGTCCCGGTTTTGATCACTAACCGGGACTAAAAGCTCCCTAGCCGTTGCGAGCCGTTGGGAAGGAGGATTTAGTACCAGCTGCTATATCTAGCCGGGATTAAAGGTTTCTTTCTTTCCGGGCGCAAAAAAATTCCGGTACTAAAACCAAAATCGATAGTGGATCAAAAGTCTGCTCTCTACTAGTGGTAGTAGTCATTTGTTATACTAATCTTATGGTCAAGTGTTGTTTGTAGATTTTTAATTAGGCTATTCACCTTTCTTCTAGCCTCTTCGGACCTTTCACCCATTCTTAGGTTCCATAATTGTTGCGGCTCTCATTAAACAATGGGAGACACCTTGGTAAACTAGCTTGTTGCACCACTAGCAAAGAGTCCTCAAAAGTGTTTTGCATGCTCTACTAGCATGGACTTCAAATCCTCTAAGCAATAGAGAAAAAAAAAGCAATAGATTTCATGGATTACTGCCAATTCCATGTCTCTAGTCGAGCTTGGTTGTGCAAAAGCAGGAGATGCTTTTTTTTTCCACGATTGTGTTGCCACTTACTGTATATCATTAAGAGGACAAGCAGGAGATACTTGCGCGCGTAATTCTATATATCAATCCACGGACTTATTTTTGTTTTCGATGCGATTTTTCTTTTCTGACACAAACAGAGAGGCACCACTGTTACCATAGTAGTAGGAGTTCTAAATTCTAGTACGTACTACGTTTCTACTCGACGGATGGAAGAGGCGTAGGAAGAGGCGCTGTCCTCCGATGATCAATCAGCTAGGCTGCTGCGGGTCCTGGAGCCGGCAGCCGGATGTTGATGTGCTTGGTGTCGTCGCTGCGAGCCAGCGAGAATGTGGCGTCGGCAGTGCGGTTGAGGTAGGTGACGGAGAGCTTGTACTCGCCGAGGAAGGCGCTGAAGTTGAAGGAGCCGCGGTCATTGGTGGCGCCCAGCACCTCCTTGGTCTGCCACTCCCCCAGCAGCAGCCTGTCGGCGACGTCTCCCGCGGGGAGGTTGGTGAAGTTGGCGTCCGTGAGGCACATCTGGTAGCAGCTGGCGTTGGCGCCCATCGCCGTCCACAGCACGATGCCGTCCACGGACGGGTGCGCGAAGCCCTCGCGGAGCACCTCCTCCAGGTACGCGGCCTGCGTGGCGTGGTCGAACGCGCCGCTGACGTCGATCTCCGTGAGCCACACCGGCAGCCGGAGCGTGCCCAGCTTATCCAGAACGGCGCGCACGTAGGGGATGTTGGGCTTGCCGAAGTGGCCTTCCAGCCCGATGCCCTCGAAGGTGACCCCGCCGTCGGCGAGCTGGCGGAGCCTGGACACGTACGAGTCGGCGCTGGAGCTGAGGTCGTCGCACGCCTCCACCACGTTGAAGTCGTTGAGGAAGAGCGTGGCCAGCGGGTCGGCGCGCTTGGCCGTGCTGAAGAACTCGGCCGTGGCGTTGCTGCCCAGCCGGTTCTCGTAGAAGTCGAAGTGCAGCATCTCGTTGCTCACGTCCCAGTGCACGAAGTCGCCCTTGTACCGGGACAGCAGGCTCTCGATGCGCCGCGCCACGGCGGCGCGCAGCTGGGAACCCGTCAGGTTCTTCACCCACGCCGGCGTGTACTTGGGGTCCTCCCAGAAGATGTTGTGCCCGCGCGCCATCACGTCGTTGGACTGCACGAACTGTAGCAGCTGGTCCGCCGCCGCGTAGTCCTCCTTCCCCGGCGACGGCTCCGTCGCGTACCACTTGAGCTCGTTCTCGAACACCGCCGCGTTGAACCGCTTCGTGAACCACTCCTGGTACGGCCTGTTCCCGATGATGTTCCTGTTGATGGCGGAACCGAAGGGGAAGTCTCTGGTGATCTGATGCACGGACACGTTCGCGCCAGCCACGCGGCTACCGTTGCCGTCTGACACGTGCACGTTCACGAAGCGCTTCCGAGTCTGGTACGCAATTAGGCATGCATGTATTGATGCCATACCCAATACCGGCGTTATTTATTAGTATTAGTTCCGACTTCCGATTTTAATTTGCTGCTACTGTTACTGTTACTATACGAGCGAATATTTTTACCAGTTGGATACGGTCATCCCTGTGCTGATTCCACTGGTCAGGTGAGAAGGGTTGCAAGGAGGCGCTTCTGATCGAGATTGTCGAAGCATTTGAGCTTGCAGTCTGTGGCAGATCGATAAAGCACGCATGACCACAAAATTGCTTCTTATTGATGGCGCTCTAACTAAATTTTTGATAAAAACATCAAATATTTCTCTTACCAAATTAAAAGTGTATTGCTCAACATCAGAGCTTACCTGGAAATAGAGGACCGAGTTTTGAGACGAGGAGCTGAGAACAAAACCACCTTTGAGAAAGGACCAGCAGTCGTTTCGCACGATAGCTGTGCCAACGCACTGTGATGCTGCGTTTTCTAGGGTCAGTATCTTTGCCTTCACATGCGCGCTTTCTGGTCCATCGAGTTTCAACCAACCTGGATATGACAGTACCGAAGCACTCACCAGTCAGTCACCATATTGCAACTACAAAGCAATAATGAACCTATATCATTACTAGTATCTGGTTATATACAAGTTAATTAACTAGTATTAGTATTTTTTTAGTCAAGCGCATGGCCGGTCTTTAAATTTATCATGTCACGTCAAGCTAACCGACCTACAGCACACACGTCCCGCACGGAACGAATCCATGGTCTCCCGCGGACCCCTATGCTGGCGAGTGGCGAGTCCCCCACCCCACCCCCTTGGCACCGCGCGCTTTCGGCGTTGTGCAACGGCGGGTGGTGGACGCGCCGAGTCCTTGGACGCACGCACGCACGCATGGCAGGGCAGGGCACGCCCGGCTGCCCGCCCCGTTTTCGCCCATGTCCCCGTGCGAATCTCGCATCGCATGCCCGGTGGCCCGACGACGGAAAGTTGGATGGAACCACGGAACATGCGCCGGTGCGCGCGCGGAGGCGGATCCAGCTCTCTGTCCGTCTCCCTCCTCGATTGCTCGCGGTCGCCGCGGCGTCGCCCGCACGGTGCCTTTGTTTCTACCGCTTGGCTGTTTATTGTACGTACATCCTAGGCTCCTACGTACCCGTGACGAGACGCTAGACGCTGCCTGCGTGAGTCGGTTTATTTCTGCCGCCTTTCCTCCGTGTCGCTTTCCTGGATCTGAACGAACGATATGCTTCTACTTCTCGTTCGTTTCATTTCATTGTCTGTATGTAGGCACGGCGATAGGCAGTTGCGCACTTTGTGCTTGGAATGTACCAGCAGTGGGTAAAGAGTGAAAACAATGGAGAGTACGAGCTAGCGAGCCCGTGTAGAGTGTACAGTGCGTCCAAGGCTGTAGTTGCAAGTGATGATACTTGCAAAATAAGTTTACATACCCCCTCCGTTCTCTCCCACTCCTTTTTCTATACAATTTTGCCGGCTTGAAATTTTTTTTTTGGAAAAGTGCCATAGCAACTTCTCATGCCACGCCTTTCTTTACTGCAGGTAATTTACTGGAAATTACACCGGACACTGCACTACTCTTTAATCCAACTGAAAAACTGAAAGCAAGTGTGTTGTACTTACTTCCAAAGGATTTCACAGTTGTTATTTGGCGCTAATTAATCACGGAACAAGTAACAATCCACTGTCGACAAAAGTCGAAATACAGTACTGCGGCTAAGAGATATGCATGCAGCGGTGAAGAACTTACAAGAGAAGCTGTATGCAGTTGCCGCCGACATGTTGTAAAGCACAAATGCCGGGGAGTAGTTGCCTTCGTCCTCTGTTCTGAAGTCTGTTATTTTGCTCGCCCAGCGCAGGACGCCACCATTGTACAGAGCAGGCTCAGGGTGAGGTTTGCACTGAAAAGAAAGGCAAAAGTTCAGGAGCAAGCCAGCAACAACAAAGCACACTCAGAGAGAGAAAGAGGTTCCGTACCTCAGTGTAAGCTCTATAGTCATATCGCACTCCATCTACAAGCACGCAACATGCATTAAATTAATTAATCCATTGTCAGCCAACAAATCAGGGCCCTCACTAAGCTCTTGTATTGTATACGATGCATGCATGCTAAGTCTTTTCCCGGCCGGTGGACTCACCAGGAGAAGCTACTCGAGCCATCGATGCAGCCATGAGCAGAAGAAAGGCCAGGATGAGCACCTTCCGAGCAGGAGGAACAAGCAGTGCCGTCGCTGCTGTAGCCTCCATGAGTGATGAGTCTGCAGATCCTAAGGGTCAACGACAACGCAAGAGCTAGGGAGCTGTAGAACACTAGCGCACTGCGGTCCTGCCGCGCGTGATTCCTCTCTAGCTCTGTCCTTTGTGTCTGTATGCACAGCACTACGACAGCAGATATATATACTGCAGCTGCTTATAGTTATATTGTTCCAACGTTAATTTCAGCTAATGCTGATTTGTTCTAAGAAAATAAATATTATTTTATGTCTGAAAAAAAGTTAAAATCTGAACAAGTGAATATGCTAGCATTATGAAGATGGAGGATTGCAGCAACTCCAAGAGACTCTCTAAATCTTTCCTAAATGTTAGGAATATAAATTTTGGTGAAAAATTATCTTCCAACAGCTTTTCTATATGGTTATCCAAATATAACCATCTTATATTCCGGATTTTTCGTTAATCAAGTATAGAAGACGAGAATGGTTCTCCAGAGTGCGCATGAGATATAGAAGAATTGTTGGAGAGTCAAGAGATATAGAAAGCGATTTTTATTCAAATGACTCTCTAAATGATAGTTTAGAGAGTGAGATTTAAAAAGACTCTTGGAGATGCTCTCAGTTTGTCTCTCCTAGGTTCATTCACCTAGCTATGTTATCTCTAAAATGGCAAAATGTGTCACCCATCTCTAACAATACAGATCAGGGGTTTTGTGGCTGCTCAACTAACAAGGCATAGACCTTGCATACTCACCACTACCTACAATTTTAGTACCGTTTTAAGAGTTGCTTACCACCACAACTAGCTTAGTGGCATTGCCAGGGCAAGCATGCATGTTGGACTTTGCATCGTTTGTGGCCGTTTGTACACGTGGAGGCCGTTGCCTAGCTCAAGGCAGCGCTAAGGTTCAGTCTGGATAGACCGCAATACGCACAAATGGGATGTGGGTGTGAGCGAGCCTGTTAAGCCACATATACATTTAGGGAGTAAAAGAAAAGGACCAGCAGAGGAGTGACTGAGCAGGGATATGGTAAGTGCGTGATTACCCAACTTTCGGTATCATGTACTTGCCCGTGTCCACGAACTCCGCGAGTTGAAAGATAGAGACGTGGGTGGTGTGGTCAGCAGCTATACTTTCCAAGAGAAACAAAGAGTGCATGAACTGACACATCCACAGCACTAAATATACAATCTGATATAGGCTGTATTTATATCCTAGTTGCAGTTGCAATTTTACACTGTAGCACGTTCGTTTGTATTTGATAACTTTTGTCTAAACATGTTCCAAGTAGGCTTAAAAGTTTCGTCACATGATGTATATGCAAAAAGTACAAACATGTAAACATTTCGTCTACATTTAATGCTCCATGCATGTGCTGTAATATTGATGTGACTAGTTACAATTACAATTTACAGTGGATCTAAACAGGGCCATAGTGATATGCAAGATTGACTATCTGATTATTCTATCGGGCTCAGATGCCCAACCGCCAACAAAGTCATGCATAAAAACCACGACAAAATAAACAAAGTCATGTATACCATGACAATTTAAAAATCATTACATAGATTCATGTCCAAGTACACTTAAGCATACTACAACACAACTACTACGTATAAATTTCTGAAACGATCATTTTCAGTCATCATTAACTGGGTCAAGTATAGGTCACCGAAGCTGTATCTAGAGCTATCATTGATAAACATCGACGCGTTGACTAGTGCACTCTCCCTTACTTCACAACTACGAGCACAAGGTCTACTAACAACAGTAAATTGTGCTCGAGCAGTGGGTGGGCCTCCCCTCTTTGTCGCAACCAGCTTATCTTGGAATCCTTCAGTAGTATGTGTTGGCCTTCTACGAGAATAATCCCAATCATAACCCAATTGATACATTTGCCTGATTCAGTATGGCTTTAAAACTGCACCCTACGTAGGTGTTGACACCAGAAGTGGCAAACGGATATACCGCAAGCGTACGGTAGTCAATGTAACCTTCACCGAGAGTATTCCAGGTATCGTATTTTCCACAGGAAACGTGAAGTATTCTAACTAGGTTCAAGACCGTCCAGTGATGAGACAAAGGAGCTATGATAACTAGGTAGAGAGGTTCTTATGTAGCAAAGGATATTTGGTTTTGGTGTTCTAAGTATAAAGAGCTTAGTCAGCTCCTCCCTTCACAAGAGGCGACAGGCGAAACAGTAGGAGACAAAACCTCTACCCGAGGCGGCTGTACTATTGTCTTGATGCCTTGCCGTTTTAATAACTTGTCTTACACACGTAGTGGAATACGAAGACCAGACAAGCCTGTCACCACTTGCTGGCTACCACAAACAATCCGTGCGACAAGCGGCCTACACTGGCAAGATATAGTCTAAACACCGCGTCTACACTACACTTACTACTTTAACCTTCGCGAAAGACTAGAGCACTTCACTAAGTAAAGCAATGTACGGGTGAAGACAATATATACTTAAAATACCAAAACCAGAATATCAAATACTTAGAAGGACTCGAATGTAAGACTTACTTGAAGATTCGCATCCGCTGAGGTACACCTTGGAGAAGATTCCCGACAGGCCCGGGGCTTTCTCCTGAAGACTTTCCTCACTCTCTCCCAACTAGCACAGCACTACAGCAGAGTTAAGCTACTACATAGTGTTTTTACCTTTGAATCATGCTCTTAAATGAAGGCCCTACTCCATTGCCACGTCAGTGATCCGTGTGCCTCTCCACCTCCAGCCTTGGATAAACCGACCTCCAAACCGCCTTTGGATGGACGCCTTGGATCAACCACCACGTGGGAAGTGTGCAGGGAGTCGGTGGAGTGCCAACCGCCTTGGATGGACACCTTGAGGGGTTCGGCGACCCACCAACTGTCCTGCGGGCCCAGCCTAGTCTTCTAGAAGACATACCAAGTCGGTGGAGAGAAAGTGGGCCCGGGAGGCCACACTTAGTGGTTCGGGCGACCCTCCTTTGATAGGTGCGACCATGGGTGAGTGTCCCCACATTTCATAGAGTCCATCCCAGGTGTTGGTTACTTCGGGGCCCACCAAGTGTGGTTCGGCCGAACTACCTTTGGTGGAATCGAAGGCCCATCTTTTGCAGCTGTCTTCTCCATGCAATTCTAAGGACAATGGTGGTGCTAACTTGCCTTTGGGTGGTTCGGTCGAACCACTCATTGTGCCCATCTTTTGCACATCGTCTCCAGAATCTATGATATTGTTGAATGTGAAGTTGGTTTGTCATTTGGCCATACTTGGTAGGTTGCCCAACCTTCATATAGAGCTTTCGGACACTGAAAAGTACCTGTTCTGAGTTCCTGCAACCAAATAATGACAAGTACATGTGGAACCAAGTTATTTGTACCTAAGTCACTATGTGTTTGGTGGTTTCCTTCCAGAAAGAATGCAATCTAGTGCTCCTTTATTTGATAGGATCTCTATCTACTTTATATTATTTGAGACATGGCTAGCATTTTTCTCTCTCTTTTTTTCTTTTCAAAATAATGGACCTTCACGTGTCCAATGTCTACTTTTTTTTGATGTTTTTCACTTTGCATAGCCTTATGTCTCATCTACTAGATCAAACTTAGAGAGATCTTGCAACCTTAAAGCATGGAGCATTTATTTGATGAAAATGGATGGCATGTTTTTGCGTACTTCCAGTGTAGAAATAGAATGTGTATATGTGGCGTGTATGTGATCTTGATCTTGGGACTATGACATAATTCTCAACTAGGGTCAACAGGGTTTGACCGAACTCAACACAAGTACAAGTAGCATATATAGAAAGGGTTTTGAATCATGGTATGAACAGTTATGGCTTTGGTAGGAAATTCATCACTATTGAGGAGTGAGTGAAACTATGGTTTTATGACATTTTTAGAAAATAAATCTCTAAGCACTTTGAATAGAAAAGGGATGAATCATGAGCTAAGAACTATATCACATTTGTCAACAACTAAGTCAATATGATATTCCTATCAAGATATGTGACCCACAAGCATAAGCATATGCAAGAGTTAGACTTTGTGACGCTTTTACCCTTTAAATGTCATGAATCATGTCATTTTTATTTTCAGATGCAAGTCTTCTTAATTTTTTTATATTTTTTTATTTTATCTAAGGAAAGCAAATAAAAGTAAAAAGGAAAGAACAAAGGGAAGTAGGAGTGGCAAACCAGTTAAGAGACATGAAGTCGATGAGTGGATGTTGACTGGTGGGCCCAGAGGTCCCTAGTGGGGTCGGCCGACCCCACTTGGGCTTGCCTGTTGCTGCCATTTGAATTCCCTCTGTTGAAAATGTACTTCTGCAAACTTGTGTTCCCATTGGCCACCAAAGTGGGGGTCGACTGACCCCCCTACTTGGCTCAGATTTCGTCATGCCAACATGTCAGGCCATGTGCTACGTCGTGGTATGTTCAGAAAAGTTCAAAGACATAGTTGGGGGGTCGACCGACTCCCCCACACTTGGGTTTCTGAGTGTTCTGAATTGCAAAGACAGGGAAAACATCAAGTGCAGATGTCCTGCTGGTGGTAACACACCAGCAGAACGAAATTCTATTCATTTTTTTTGAATGGATCATAGGCACAAGTTACCATGATAAGGATTGAATGGACTTAGCTTTGTGCCTAGCATATTTGTGAATAGGTTCAAGATATCTAGGGAAAGAGGTCAAAGGAGGATGTCCTCATACCCCATGATTGTTTCTAAGTATGCAAACCGCACTAAAGACCTTCCTCATGACTCTCTTCTTAAACAGTCATCCTCAGATAGCCTTGACGGCTTCTTTAACATGGAGGACTATCCTTTCACCTTATGGAGTGTTGAGCTTCTCCCACAACTACTTCTTCTCCCCTGAGGTGAACAGGAGAACAAAGCAACTTCCCTTGTTCGGCCCACCACCAATGCCCTTGTGGTTCTTCATGAAAGGTGGGCGTCGAAGGCGTGTAGGAGCTGGTATACTCCGTAGGGTTCAACTTCAAGCATCTTGACCTCCATAGCAGCCTTTAGGGTCTTGAAAAAATGAACTCTCGGACTGAAGGGACCCTTACCCAAGGGACAATGGAATTTTTACTAGTGGGGGCCATGGTGGAGTTTCTCTTAAGGATCAAGGTCGAAGGAAGGTGCTGGAATGGTGAAGGATGGAGATGGAAGGAAGAAGGAGAGGAAGGGGTTGAGAAGACGAGTGCCAACATTCTTCTTTTCGATATCGCGAGAAAACGTTGGGGGGACGTTGGCACAACATTCTGGAGCTGATGGGTGGCACTACGTTGTCAACGGTGGTTCGGCCGACCCCAATAATGGGTCATATGGCCGTGGCCACTTCCTCACTCATTTGCCAAATGCTTCCCTAAACGTGACAAGTTTGGGGGATGAAAAGTATGGATCGGCCGACCCATCTATTTGCCCCAAACTTTTGTCACGTGGCCTACAAGAGCTCCTGAACATTGTCCCATTTTCCAAAATTTCAAATTGTGCCAAGTGCGGGTCATCCAACCTGGGTTTGAATGGCCCAGTGTGACCAGATTATGCATTTCTAAAAATCATATTGCTTGGCTTAATTTTGGTCCCAAGTGGTCACTGAATTTCGGCTGTCCACCTCTAATTGGGAGTTTTGGGGATCCAAAGTGAAGAAATGATTTGCAGTTAACTCAGAACCTGTCTAATGATCAAGCTATACAAACAATTGAAAAAGAAAGTAAGACATATAGATTTTAATTATGTCAATTCATTATCAGGGATGAATTCTAGCAAGTCAACTTCTTCTTCAAACGTTCATGTGAATGGGAAACTCTAAGGAGGTGGCCACTTACCTTAAAGATGATGAGTTGTAGCAGTGGTCCTCCTCAGTTGCATTGAAGTTCTCCTTGCCCAAACAACTTGACTTTTGACCATGAGGATCTCAATCTATCTCCTTGAATGATCTTATGACTTACCCATAGAGATGTCGGGGTTCTTGGTACAGGGGTTAGTCCAAAAGTGCAACCAAGTTCCATGCAAGTATGTTTTGATTCAATAATCAAAGTTAACACCATGTCATGTTTGATTAAGGTGGTCTCTTTTAACCTAAGCACCATGCTTAATTTAAAAAGACTATGGAGGTATGATCTTTCGAACGATCAATACATCCAAAGCAAGGCATGCTAACATAGAAAAAGGAGGCATGATAAGATTCATTCTACTAGAGATAATAGAGTGAATGGTGAAGACAAGAAGCATTTTTTTATTATTTTATTGTAGAGGGTTGAAGACAAACATAAGAGGAATGCACTAAACAAGAGAAAGAGAAAGTGACAAACCAGTCAAGAAGTATGGCTCAACGTAGTGGAGGTTGACTGGTGGGCTGGGGTGTCCATGGTGGGGTCAGCCGACCCCACCTTGGAGGTTCCAGCCACTTTGGTTCTTTCCTTGTGCATTCTTACCTCTAATGATGTGTTCATGCACTGATGCTTTTTGCTCGGGATGTCCATCAACGCCCAAATGTGTTTGAGGGGGTCAAATGACCCCCCCACACTTGGTGTAAGGTGTGTCCTGAGTCATGGAAAATAGAGAAAACATCAAGTGCAGGGGTTCTGTTGGTGGCAACACACCAACAGAACCAAAAGTCTTACTACCCTACTCAAGTTAGGCACACAAGTTCAATGATGTTAATTTGAAGCCAACTTGTGGGGACCTAACTGCAAGAATTCATACCACTATGAATTTTGGAGAACTTATGATAAACAAAAGCATCTACAACCTCTATTGCAAAAGTTTTGGACACAAGAAGAGTGAAGGGGTTATAGATCTCTTGTTGTGTAGTGGTAGAAAGAAAGATTGAGTCAGGAGATTTCTCAAATGAGCAAGGACTTGATGAGAGGATCGACAGATAACTTCCATGCCCTTTGATGAAATTCTCCATCTCAAGGAGTGGGTGAGCGATTTTCTTCTCATGACATTCCAAATCCTCCTCAAGACTTGGATATGTCATGGTTGTTTGTGAAATCATCTTAAGCTCATCCCTTGGGTCATGAATAGGATTGGATTCTACCCTTGTGCTAAGAGATTGGGAAGACCAAACAGGTAGATATTCCTTGCCTATTCTATGACCAAGCTTCTCATTTCCAATGTCCTCCAAGATTCGCATGATTAGCCTTCCAATGAATGTGAGATGAAAGGAAAGTCCAGGAAGGTCAAAGATGTGAAAATTTAGGGAGATCTTTAGATCATCAATCACTACAGGTACACCTTGAAGGACTCCTAAATAATCAAGGATTTGACCATTTGGGAGCCTAAGGTGTTTATGGGATTATAGCAGGTGATTCTTTGATGAACCTTGAACATGGGAATGAGGAATGATGTTTATCCCAAGGCTAGGATCATAGCAAATTTCACTATAGATGCCCATGACTTGACAAGATATTCTCCTTACATGAGTGGGCATCTTAGTTATTTCGTTAGAATCTTTGGTCTCCTCTAACCATTCTTGACTTACAACAGTGGTTGGATTCTCCAACTGTTGTTGTTTCTCTTCTTGGTTAAATTTATGGGCCTGATGACTCTCATACCTTGGGTGTCTTAATGAATCTCCAGAGTCAATGACCGGATCATCATAAGACTTTGAAGGAAGGGCACAATTGGATTTATCAGGATCAAGGATGAGTTTACAGATGGATTCAAAGGACATGACAGATGTGGGCATTGTAACAACCCTAAAAACCCACACAACCTAAAAATCCCAACCAATTAAAATTTTTCATTTATTTATTATGAAAACCCATTTTTCTTGTGCAAGCATATAGGTTTCATTATGAATTTGGTAAATAAAGGAGTATAGCTTGCATTTTAATTCCATTCACATAAAATAATAGCTTATGCATCACATTTGGGATTTACTGCAATTTATATTTGTATTAACTCAATACTTAAAATGGGTAATATATGTATTTATACACTTAAGAAAAAGAAAAAGAAAAAGAAGAGAGTATAAGGAGAGCAGAACCGGCCCGACGCCAGCCCAAACCGGCCCAACCGGCCCCGTTTTCTTTTCCTCTCTCCTCGCGCCCACCGCATACGTGAGATGGGCCGGCCCACGTTGCGGCCCGGCAACACGCGCGCGACCGGCACACACGCGCTCGCTGCCAACCCGGGCCCGCATGTCAGCCGCCTTCCCCTTCCACTGTTTCTCTTCCTCACGAAGGCGACGCGCCTGCCGGGGGTGTCACGCGAATGGCGTGACCCCGGACCCACGGCCGACAGCACCACGCCCCGCAGAGTTGTCCCCCTCCTGTCCCCTCCTTTCTTGGCCGCCAAGCGAACCCACGCCCATCCGGAGCCCTAGATCCACTCGAGCCACGGCCCTTCGATCGGTCGAGCGCGATCAGGACCGTTCGCCATTGGAGCTGGCCAAGCTCGCCTATAAAAAGGAGCTCACCCCGAAGCCCTACCCTCATTTCCCCTCGCCGCCACCACGGCACAGACCGGCACACTGCACCACACCGAGAGAGAGAGCGTAGGAGAAGGGCGGAGCAGAGGAGGAGAAGCTGCCGGAGCGCCGCCGCCGCGGAGCACGCCGGAGCCGGACACGGAGGAGAAGCCCGAGCTGCGGACGAGGAGCGGCACGGCACTGCGATCACTCTGCACAGCGTCACCTCGTCACTGCAGTGCCATCCTTACCTCACCAGCCCCACGGTGAGCCACCGCACGCCATATCCGAACCTCGCCCTGCTTTTGCCATGGCGTTTCACCCACGGGACGCGCAGGCACAAGCCTTTACCGGCTCAGGAAGATCACCTGCTCCATGCACCTCATACGATCTCGCCGTGCTACGGTCATGGCGCTCGGCATCATGAGCGTGTAGGCCGCGGGCTGTTTCCGGCCCCTGAACACTTCGCACAACACGCGCACAAGACCGGCCATCAAACCACTGGACATCGGCTATGGACGCCAGGCCACTTCCGACAGGCATCACTGTCACATGTGCTCGGAGCACCGCCACCTCGACGGCGTTCCGCGCGCACAAGCCGTGAAACCGCCGACGCGACCGGCTAGCGTGACCACCAACTCACCGACCACCTCGGACAAGCTTAGTTGCGGAAGATTGAACCTCCATAGCCCGGAACACCGAGAGGTGCGTTCTCGGGGAAACGTGATCGCCGCCGACACGTTCCGCCTCGCCTAAAATCCGTTCCGAGTACCCCCGATCGCCTCGCGCTGCGGAGAAAGGCCGACGAGGTTCGCCAAGTCTGCCTCGGCACCGCCGCGTAGATAGCCAAGCCCCGAATCATGTCTGTCGCCTTGGCTACGTGCGCCTCCACCTCGTCGGAGAACTGCCGTATGCCGTGGGAGAGAAGGAGGCCCACGACATCATTTCACTAATGACAGCCAACCCTCGGGAGGGCGGCACCCTCGGCGCCCAAAATTCCGATTCGCCCGAGCCTCCCCGGGAGAGCTCGGGAGAGCGGCACCCTCGGCGCACCAAATCTCCGATTCGTCCGAGCGTCCCCGGGAAAGCTCGGGAGAGCGGCACCCTCGGCGCCCAAATGTCCGATTCACCCGAGCCTCCCCGGGAGAGCTCGGGAGAGCGGCACCCTCGGCGCCCCGAATCTCCGATTCGCCCGAGCTACGCCGAGCTCCGCCGAGCTCCGCCGAGCCCCGCCGAGCTACGCCGACGCCCCCCCGACCTCTGAGAACCACCCCCGACCACTGAGAACCACCCCTGACCTCTGAGAACCACCCCCGACCAACGTCGAGCTCGCCCGACCACCGCCGAGCTACGCCGACGCCCCCCGACCAACGTCGAGCTCGCCCGACCAACCGCCGAGCTACGCCGACGCCGGCGACTCTCTGGGAACCAGCATCGAACACCTGGTCGGCGACCATCGGGTCTGTGTTCTGATGAGGCACCACATGCCGCACTACTGGACCCGCGCGCCACGTGGACCAATCCCGAGCTGCCCCTGATTAATCGACCATTTTCCATTTTCAGAAAATAGGATAATCTTCGGAAATTCATAACTTATTCATTCGATGTCCAAAAATTGCGCATCATATATCAAAATTCTTAGAAAAATGAGATCTACAATCTAAGACTATGTTTGTGTGCATTTGGCTCTTTATTTTATTGGATTTTTCTGAAATACTCTATAGGAGTCGCTGACGCGACTATTTCGTGTTCGATTTCAGAGCCGGAGGAGGATCTGACTAAGGAAGACGACCACAAGTACTTTCAGGAGCTAGGAGACGACTACGAAGGTGCCACGTCCCACCAAATCCTTAGATCCTATTTACGCATTGCAAATGACATTGTTGCTATTGCTCTATGATTATGTATGGATTGGTTGCATGGTAGTATATTTGAATTCCCTGCCTTGATAAGACTACACCCTGCTGTCCGCTGCTAGGTTAGCTGCTGCTTAATTTACTGTTACTCTTCCACTACTTTCTACTTGCTATATGCTATGTGGTGGAATTGGGACGGTGTATAACTGATTATAACCACTGGGAGAGAGTGCTGCGTGCGTCTTGGGTGCGTGGTAAGGGTTGATGTCGACCAAGTGGGATGTGAGACAAGCCCATGGGGCAAGTCGTGCCGGGGATGCAACCTGGGCATCCCCAAGCGAGATACCTGTGGCGGGTAAAGATGTTGAGGAGGTTCCGGGTGGGATAGCCTTGGTGGTTTGAAGCCCGTGGACGGAGGTGCTGTGATGGCATAGAGAGAGTATCCCCTAAGTGAAGATGCCTGCTTGGTCAAACCTAGGATGGACTAGTTTCAGGTTCATGGGAATCCTTTTCTACTCACTCGCTTCTGATGGGCGGGAGACGGCTGGACTACTTGGTAGGACGGTGCCACTACTGCTAGGTTGAGAGGTGATAAGGGTGGGCGGAGACGGTCGAAGGGTTCCCGTTCCGTTCTAGATGCGCAGTACCACTGGATGGGCCCGGTACTGTGTCTCCCAGTCTCAGCATAACGGTGTAGGATCCGGAATATCCCAGGGCTGAGTGGTAGGGTGGCATCGACCTAGGCAAGCAAGCACCCGGAATTCTGCCTAGGTGTTGCGCAACACCTATGATGGCTAATCTTGTGGGTAGTGAAACCTCTGCAGAGTGTACGGTTGATCGATCGATACATATGCCAACCTGTTGGCTATGGACCTTTCCTGTGAAGCTTCTACTAGTGTAGTGAGTGATTCTCTTCTCCCCCTGGATGACATTTTTCCGGCAGTGTACCCGTTGTGGTAGCGTGCCGCTGAGATAGGCCCGAGAGGGAGTTGGGCCTGTCGAATGAGAGCGAGGTGTGGGTAAGTGAGATGTGGTGATGGGAAAAGGGATGATGGTGTTAACTGGAGCTAAAACTTGACTAATCAAACATTGTTTACAGCTGCATAGGAAAACCTCAGCCTATAGGTCTGCTTGTATAGCCTTGCATCCACTTTCCACAAAGCAAATGCTGCATAGGTGGGCCCCGTGGCCAGTACAAATCGTACTGATAAATTTGCTGTCAGGTGACGAGAATGAGTACGACTTCGAGGAAGATGATGGCGAAGAATAGGGTCACGTGCTACACTCAAGTTGGCCGTGAAGGATGAAACGTTTCCGCATCTTCTAAAGCTTCTCTGAATGTTGATTCCGCCAGTGTGGCGATGTAATAATTGTTTATGTAAGACTTAAATACCGTTGTATGGATCCTGGTGTCAACTGAGATATGGGTAATTTCATGGATTGTCTCAAGCAATCTGTTGAATTACAATTCGAGCCTGTGGATTTCCCTTCGCGGAAATCGAGGTCGTTTCAGGCATAGAAGGGGAGAGTATAGATTTTGCTTCTAAGCATTTTAGTTCTCCGTCTATGGGCATAGTCATCATTCCTTTTGGAGGTTCATCCAAGATCCTAGGTGTTTTCCTATGTGCCACATGGGAATTCGAGGCGTCAGATGATGCTAATTTGGGAGATTTTTGAAGAGATCCTTTCTTGAGAGGTTTTGAATGAAGTTCCTTAGAAGGTCTCTTTTGGATAGTATAATTGTAGGCATTCCCAAAACTAGCAAGGTCAGATAAGAGTTTAGCCTCGCAGTCGAAGGAGTGATTTGGAGGGTGGAATTCTTCCTCCTTCGATGTTTGTGGTATTTGAGGTTCAGGGTCGATGGCGGAATCTTTGGATAGCATTGTTGGTGATTCGGCTATCGAGATTTCTTTTTGCATGGGGGCTAATTCCTTTTCTTCCTTAGGAGATTCATTATACCCTTGGGTGTGGGGAGTGTTTCAAGAATTTTAGCAAGAAGTTTCTTCCCTTCGCCAACGGTACAACGAAGGAATGCTCCTCCAGAAGATATGTCAAGGAATTTTGCGGAGTTTTGGCTAAGACCAAGGTAAAAATGTTGTAACAGTGCTGGCTCGGTTATAGCAAGATCAGGACCAAGGGATACTAGATCTGTGAAACGGGCCCATGCCACACCTAGAGTCTCCTTTTCCTTTTGCTTGAAGGTTAGGACCTCTAGTTGAAGACGAGCAACACGAGAGATAGGGAAGAAAGCTAAGCAGAATTTGGATTGAAGGCTTTCCCACTCTCCATGTGCACTCTCTACGTGTTGAGCATACCAATGTTTAGCTACCCCCGTCAAAGAGAATGGGAATAACTTCTATTTCAAGGTTTTTCGTGTCATGCCTTCAATTTGAAGACGTGAACACAATTGCTCAAAATCACGTAAGTGAGAGTAGGGGTTTTCATCTTCTTCCCCAGCAAAAGATTGTTCCTGAACCTTAGCTATGAAACTAGGGCGAAGCTCATAGCTAGGCGAAAGAATAGGATGGGATGATGGTGGTGGCTCCAAACTAATGCCCTTTGGAGCGGCAAGACGAGAGATGGTTGATTGGTTCATGGTGTGGAAAGGATAAAAAGAAAAGAAACAGAAAAGAAGGGTAACTCGGACGACTCGATTCTAGTTAAGACAGCTACCGTTCCCCGGCAACGGTGCCAGAAAGCTTGTTGACATCAGAAGTGGCAAACGGATATACCGCAATCGTACGGTAGTCAATGTAGCCTTCACCGGGAGTATTCCAGGTATTGTATTTTCCAAAGGGAACGCGAAGTGTTCTAACTAGGTTCAAGACCATCGAGTGATGAGACAAAGAAGCTATGATAACTAGGTAGAGAGGTTCTTATGTAGAAAAGGATATTTGGTTTTGGTGTTCTAAGTATAAAGAGCTTAGTCAGCTCCTCCCTTCACAAGAGGCGACAGACGAAACAGTAGGAGACAAAACCCCTACCCGAGGCGGCTGTACTATTGTCTTGATGCCTTGCCGTTTTAATAACTTGTCTTACACACGTGGTGGAATACGAAGACCAGACAAGCCTGTCACCACTTGCTGGCTACCACAAATAATCCGTGCGACAAGCGGCCTACACTAGCAAGATATAGTCTAGACACCGCGTCTACACTACACTTACTACTCTAACCTTCGCGAAAGACTAGAGCACTTCACTAAGTAAAGCAATGTACGGGTGAAGACAGTATATACTTAAAATACCAAAACCATAATAGCAAATACTTAGAAGGACTCAGATGTAAGACTTACTTGAAGATTCGCATCCGCTGAGGCACACCTTGGAGAAGATTCCCGACAGGCCCAGGGCTTTCTCCTGAAGACTTCCCTCACTCTCTCCCAACTAGCACAGCACTACAGCAGAGCTAAGCTACTACATAGTGTTTTATCCTTTGAATCATGCTCTTAAATGAAGGCCTATGGGAGATATTTATAGGGGGAAATGGAGTAGGGGCTACTCCATCGCCACGTCAGCGATCAGTGTGCCTCTCCACCTCCAGCCTTGGATAAACCGACCTCCAAACCGCCTTTGGATGGACGCCTTGGATCAACCACCACGTGGGAAGCGTGCAGGGAGTCGGTGGAGTGCCAACCGCCTTGGATGGACACCTTGAGGGGTTCGGCCGACCCACCAACTGTCCTGCGGGCCCAGCCTGGTCTTCTAGAAGACATACCAAGTCAGTGGAGAGAAAGTGGGCCCGGGAGGCCACACTTAGTGGTTCGGGCGACCCCCCTTTAATAGGTGGGACCATGGGTGAGTGTCCCCACATTTCATAGAGTCCATCCCAGGTATTGGTTACTTCGGGGCCCACCAAGTGTGGTTCGGCCGAACTACCTTTGGTGGAACCAAAGGCCCATCTTTTGCAGGTGTCTTCTCCATGCAATTCTAAGCACAATGGTGGTGCTAACTTGCCTTTGGGTGGTTCGGCCGAACCACTCATTGTGCCCATCTTTTGCACATCGTCTCCAGAAGTTATGATATTGTTGAATGTGAAGTTGGTTTGTCATTTGGCCATACTTGGTAGATTGCCCAACCTTCATATAGAGCTTTCGGACACTGAAAAGTACCTGTTCTGAGTGCCTGCAACCAAATAATGACAAGTACATGTGGAACCAAGTTATTTGTACCTAAGTCACTATGTGTTTGGTGGTTTCCTTCTAGAAAGAATGTCTTGTTGACAGTTTTGATGGGGTAAAAACATGGTATAACTACCGTCAATAGTAGGTTAAGTCATACACCCGAACCTTCAGCAATTATGACCAAAAAAAGTATATTAAAACCAATCTTTGCATCATAATACATGATCTATACTAGATATATAAGATAGCTATGAGTTTAGTTGGACTTACCACATCATTTTTGTTGGCTCTGGCAATCCTTGCACAAAATCCCTGAACATCATTACGCATGTTTGCATTCATAGCTAGTATGAGCAATGAGCATATTGTAGAAAAGGTGTACCCAATATTTGTAAGTTTAGTTACACATGCCTTGACAGCATATTTTGTGCAACGCTCTGCTGGGGTGTCTTATCGCCCACCTCTAAGATTTATACAACACCTCTACCACGCCAAACGGTGATGGAAAAACCAATCTGACATTGCGTTAATTTCCCATTATCTACTTGAAAGTTTCGAACATCCACGATCTCAATGCGAAATTGGACAGTGTATGTTTTAGCCAAATGATTGGATCAGTTACCTACAATAGGTGTTATTATTCACATTACATGCGTATGCATATCACAGAATACAATTATACAAGCATGTAGAATTGCTTACAATGCTTGGATAGGGAAACTCAGCTTTTCTCAACTCTGGTTAGAATCCCATCCAATCGATGTAGCCATTGTGGCCAATGATTTCTGGTTGAGGGAGACCATGTCCAGGCATGTCTAATCAGTAAAGTCATTATATCAAAATTCATATGTCACATATCACAGATCATGTTTAACGATTCATATGAGATAAAAATTAATTAGGATCTCAAATATTGGCTGAGAATAAAAATTAGAATCATAAATAACGATTCACATATCACAGATAACAAATCCAAGCCAACACATAACAGATATGTCATCAAAAAAATTATGAATAACAGATAGCATAAAAGCAATACGAAACCCTATGTACAATATGCAATCAAAGGGCCAAATTACCAATACCGTGCGGGAGTGGAGAGCTCAGAGATGATGGGTGGTGGTGATTGAGGCGGCGCGAGGTCGGAGACAGACCCAGCGGCGACGACCGAGGCGGCGGGGTGCTGACCGTGTGGTGGACGAGGACTGAGGTGGGTGTGACCGTGGGCGCACGAGGGGCGCTTGAGGTCGGGGACGGGCGCGGCAGCAGGACTGAGGTGGTTGAAAACCTTAGTTTGGTTTTGGTAATTGATGACACCCTAAGGACTAACCTATATGCTTGAAAGATGGCTAAATGTAGGTTGTCCTAACCATGGTGAGTGGAGCCAAGAGATGTTAGTGATCATCAAGTGGCTCAACCATGGAGTGATGATGGTGATCAAAGGAAGAAAGAAAACGACTTAAAGGAAAACAAGAGGCTAAGGTATAACTTATAGGGCTTCTCTTTTGGTGATCATGACTTCTAGTGGAAGTGATCACATTTAGATTAGGTAGCTAACTATCAAGAGAAGTGAGTTGTGGATTACTTTCAAGTGCTCTAAGTTGCATCTCATGTGCACTAAACTAAAAAACCTGGAGATTGACATAGAAACCCTTGGAAAATGATTTCAAAAGCTAACACACATTGCACAAGCGTTAGAATACCTTGGTGTTAGCACTTGGGAACAAGGGTTGAAGAGTTGAAGTTGGAGTTGAGAGGTAGAGAGGATTCGACAGGATTCGGCGATTTCTGGAGACAACGCAATAGAAAAATAGTGAGTTTCGAGCGTCGGATGCTGGGTCACAGGGAGCGTCGGACCATTGAGTTGTGTCCGACAATTAACCTAGTTTGTGCTGTTCACTGAGAGAAAGGGCGTCGGACGATGCAGTTGGTCCGACGGCTGTCCGACGAGTTTTAAAATGCTGAGAACCTCTCTGGAAGCGTCGGACAGTAGTGCTCAATAGTCTGACGCCTTGACTGTGTTGTGTCCGACGGTGGCTAACTCTGTGAGAGTCGGACAGTGTTGATGGTAATTATTGTATGATTTTACTCGTGAACTAAATATGAAATAAGGGTATAAAGGAAAACACCACCATAAAATAGGGCTTTAACTGACAGTATTCCACAGTTTTGGTGAATCAGTGTTTTGCAGGGTGTTAATCAAAAAAGAACCAAGGGAAACCCACATGTCAAACTAAAACATCGAATTCCACCGTGAAAGGAGATCAAGAATATTTTAGAAAACATCAGAGACATGGCTGACGAAGCGGGGCCCAGTTGGCAGCCCGGGGAGGTCGGCCGACCTCCCTGACAGGTCGGGCGACCTGGCCCGGTTGTCCTTTTTGCGTGTGTTTCGACGTAGACCCACACCTGTTTTTTAGGATCAATCTCCACCGCCCGTCGAAGTCGGTTTGATCCAAGAGCTATGGTTCATCCCACCGGCCTATATAAACAGCCCCAGACCCCCAGGGTATCTTCATCAATCAGTAGATCAATATAGCATAGAGCCAGAAACCCTAGAAACATTAGAGCTTCACCATCTAGAGCATAGCTACATAGTTTAGAAGTAGAAGGAGGCAAGTTCTACTTGAATTCCGGATCATGTCTAGAGCTAGAGGCTTCCCGGAGCCATTGTAAGCTCTCTTTTGTATCTTAAACCTCTTTTGAGTGCTTGAGATAAAGTTGATTGACATTGTTCTATTATTGATTATGTTCTCAATTATGCTATTCATTGCTTATCTAGATTGTATACTTTGCATATTAGAATGCATTAATATTCATACATAGGTTTGTATAGCCCTCATTCATTGACGTCATGGATGGGTGACCAACAACATGTAAGCATGGTGCTTAGATGTAGTTTTTCTGCAAATGTGCCTTATATTCTGGGTTCTGTGGTAGATCGTGGATGTGACACTCCCGTTGAGTCTTTTGGAGTCCACACTCTGAATGTAGGGAGAGTAGAAAGTTATTATTACTTTAGAAGGCTGGCTATGATCTTGATCTTCTTTAGTAATATACTCTTAAGTATGAATATGAAGTTTCTTCGCCATGATTGCTAGTATAATTGCACCAATCTAATATGTCTTTGATATTATAGTTAGAATGACTTAGGATATCCTTATACTTCAACCTAATCCATGCTAGTGCGTAGAGAGGAAGTGCTCTAAGTGATCATTATATATTGATTGATTGGTTGATTGATCATTATGCTTATCATACATATCATTATTATTGTGACATAAACCCTGTTCTGAGTAAGTACATCATGCATGGTATTTTCCATATTTGCATATACATATAATAATCTATTTACCTGCATCCCATTTATTGCCAACCCTTCCCAGTGGTGAAATATAAATGACAACCCAGAATACTCTTGGGTAAAATGCTACAATGGTGTATATTTTATTTGTGCGCTTGTGGATACAATATAATATATTTCAGTCACTTGCTAGAAGGAGAGGTCTTTTAGAATCATGCTGAGGATGATAACCTAGTTACTTCTAAGAGATAGAGGATAAGAGTTCAAATGATCTGTAGACTAATCAGGTGGCACATTAATTTATACCTATCAGCATTTCGTTAAGAAATGTCAACAGACAGTCCGACGGTTGTAGCTTGCTGAGTGTAACAGAACCGCCTAAATCACGTGGCCCACAGGCACCTATCATCGCCACTAATGACATCTGACAGCCGGGCCCGTGTTCCAGATGACCTAGGCAGCTCTGCCGGGCTACATAAGCACCCGTATTCTCCGACAGGATCCCATTGTGAAGCCATTACAGGGTTACAACATTTCATAATAAAATACATCAGAGTAAAGGTGCAGAAGACTTTATAGTACATAGATTACAAACCAGTTGTTCAAATATAAATTCAAGTACAAATATTATAATCTGTACCTAAATAGAAGTAGCATCAAGGTAGCAGATACACATAATAATACAAACCCTGCCCAAGGGTCCAACATCACTCATCATCACTTCCTTCACAAACGAGCATCACGCAGCAGGGAGCAAGACAGACCTCCGACTGCTGACTTCCTGCAATAGGGGTTAACAAACCCTGAGTACATGGGGTACTCCGCAAGACTTACCCGACTAAGAAAAAGGAATGAGACTCAGGAATGCAGGCTGAGGGGAGTCAAGGTAAGGCTTTAGCAAGAGTCAAAGTGTTTTGCAGAAAAACATTACTAATCCTACTTGCAGTATTTTACTCAAGATTATTTTAATCCATATCCATAGTTTTCAATTCTTTCACAATATATACTTCAAGATTCCAATTTCTTATTCATTCAAAAAACATCCTAGTTCCGAACCACTTTTCGGTGTAAGTCAGTGGATCAAGTCTCCATTAACCGAGGAGCAACGTCGATTCGAATCCAGAAAATACCCAGCTGGGGATCCCTATCCAAACTGCATATGTAGCACCTAAGCTTGCATATGCTAACCCCGCCTACCACGGCTTTTTATACCCCGGAACCGGTCCTGCGCCACCCGAGAGCACAGTACCCCTCTAGTCTCCAGGCACGCCGGCCACGAGGGTACATGCTACTCTCGCCATCTCTCCACTCTCAGTGCGTGGTTGTCGGTTCCAGTAGTAGAGCCACCGGAATCAGAGGCTTCCCGTAGTATGTGGCTAGTTGCAAAGTCTCGATCCAGCAGGCCGACAACGAACGGTCCCTAATGCATTTTTCCGTTGGTTACCATGCATTGGGACTCTAACCCAAGTACAAAGTAGCCGAACGGTTCCAAATTCATGCCCGTCAGTGACAAGACATGGGAACGCCGCCACATGTCCACATCCATCCGAACGGACTTCCTTTTTCATTTTCATTTTTCCGGCGGCGGCAATGCATCGAGACTCTAACCCAAAGTACAAAGCCAACCGAATGGTTTCCAATCCGTTGATGACAATACATTGAGACTCTAATCCAAGTGCAAGTCACCCGCACGGTTGCAAATTCATTTTCATCATTAGTATATCATCACTGCTCAGAAAATAGCGTTTTATGCAAAACTAACTTTAACAAGCAGGGCTAAGCATTTTCAAACATTTTCATTTTAAAACAGGTTTTGGGGTTATATATCAAGGCAGGTCATGCAGCAAGTAGGTGACAATCAACTCCTATCAACCTAATGCAATTATTTAACTCAAGGTGATAAAATTTTTAAAACACAAGGAAGGGCTGAATGCACCGGGGCTTGCCTTGGATTGCGTGAAGTGTCGGATCCGAACAGTACCACAGATGTCAAAATCCAGAACAACCTCGGGAACAATCTCCTCACTGACTGCCTTCGCTTTTACCTCCAGTTCCTCGGTCACTATACGCATGCAATGATGAATTTTTCAATGCGATGCAACATGAAATGACAAATGCAAAATCCCAGAATAAATAATACCTAATTCAAGCATAACTGTACTTCATCACCTAGTCATAACCATACTAGACTAAGATGCCCTTAGGTCATATGGGTGTTTGACCTAGAACCACAATCAATCCGAAATTCACATCAAACCCTAATCACCAAAGTTTCCTATTTATTTTATTAATCAATTACTCAAGCATACAATTAATACTTATTCAAACTTTTTCCATTTAATGCCAAACTTCACCAACAGTTAGACCTGGATCTAAAACAGTGCCACATAAAATTTCATGATTTTTGGAATTACAGAGAATTAATTAAAATTGTCTAAAGTTGTATTTTTGATTTGATATGCTGATTTTTAACTACTGTAGAAAGTGTTCAAAACCTATATTTAATATTTTTATAAAATACTACACACTACAGAGAATATTCACAAAAATTTCCATAATTTTTGGTGCAGGTATATTAATTCACACAAAAAGATTAAAACGCAGAACTATTCATTTCAAATATCAATAAAAACCCTTTGTAAAATCCCGAAAGAAAGGAAAACGTGAAACTGGCCCGGGTCGACCCAAGCTGAGCAGGCCGGCCCAGCCCAGCCGAGCACACACACACACGCGCGCCCCACTCTCTCTCTGAGGGGCTGACAGGTCGCCCCCACCTGTCAGCTCTCTCTCCCTCCTCTGTCCCCCTTCCCGAGCGCGCACGGCACGTTCGCGGCGGCGCGTCGCGACCGTTCTGGCGATAGTATGGCTGGTAGGGTTTAAACAAAGAGCACGGTCGGAATCAGGGGCTCACCATGAACCCCAGACAGCAGACGGTGAATGACCGGAGTGGCCCTGGAGAGATGATCTCGACGTGAGGACGGGTGTGGTGGCGTGCTCACGATGGTAACCTCTGTTCCCGATGACCTGGTGTGGTTGAGTTCAAAAGGAAAGGTCCATCACCATCAAGGCTCGAACACGGATGTAGGACGACACATAGCGCTATGGTTTGCCCACTAGACAAGACCTGGCGAGGGAAGACAGAGCACGGCGGCGCGAGGCCGAGCTCCGAGAAGACGACGCTGCCCGAGGCCCTGGCTGCAGAGGAAGGGAGGCCAACGACGCAGGAAATGCGCAATGATGAGACGAGTGCGTTGCACGAATCAATTTGGAGTGAGGGGGTCAGTGGAAGGCGAATTGGACCCGTGATCGGAGGGGTCGCCGGCGAGCCGAGAGAGGAAGGAAGGAAAAGAAGGGGATGCTCGTCGACTTATAAGGGCAGGAGAGGAGTGGGTAAGAGCGAGCACGATCCGGGGCCCCCTTTGGTGACTCTGCGCGGCGGCGACACCGCGCTGCCCACGCACGCGCAGCCGACGTGCCCGACCCTGTAGGGGTCCGGAGCACTGTAGCTATTAGGCTATAGTCAAACCCTATTTCCCCAAATGATGGCTATTCCAATTTGAATCAGTGATAGCTCCCAAAATGAAAGTTGTAGAAATTTTAGAGTAGAACATTTTTGCTTTTTGGAGTATGTTCAAATTCTGCTAAATTTTGAAACTATTAAAAAAGGGGTAAATCACAATTTAAATTCCAAACAAAACTTTCCAAATTACTTTCAAAATTTCTCAATAACTTGAAAAATGGTAAAAGTAAAAGTTGTTCTATTCAGTGAACCTTACAACTCTTATTAAGGAAGTTTTATCAGATTCTCATTATTTTTGAAATTGAAGTTTCAAATTTAAATTTCAACATAGGTAATTTGAGTTAAATCTGAATTTCTATAATATAACTTCAAAATCTCCAAAAATAAAAGTTGTTCCATTTTAAAAGTGCTACAACTTGCATTAAGATACTTTCATGAGATTCATTATAGTTTATAAATTAGGGTTTGAGGTCAATTCTAAGGCTTAAGTTAATTTCTTATTTAGTTTAATATTTGATTTTTAATTAAGGGCTTAAATACATAATCAATACTAAATGAAATCAAATCACTCTAGCACCCTAAGCACAATCCGTATGCAAATGATTAAATTAAACATGATGACATGGCAGTTTAATTATGCAGTCAATACCAGAGGTATTACACTGAGCGTCGGAGCATTTCTCCAGGTACGACGTGTCGGACCAGAGTGCGGGCAAACTTTTTGAGCGTGTCGAACGCTGAGTGTTGGTCCGACGGTGAGCGTCGGACAACCTGTCCGACGTACTTTGGCATTTTGAAAGCTCTCTGGAAGCGTCAGACGCCAGTGGCCTTTGGTTCGACGGCCTCCGTCTGATGCACTGTCCGACGATTTGAAAATTGGCGCGAGTAAGTAGCCGTTAAGATCAAATGACTGACTTTAAACCAGACTGACACGTGGTGCAGATCCGAGCATCAGACGCAGGGCTTTAGTCCGACGGACACCGTCCGATGGTAGCGTTCGACGCCCCTTTTTCGTGTCTAACGGCTAGGATTGCACTTAAGGGTATTTTATACTCCCTTCCCAGGCACTTCGTGTCTCTTTTACACACTTTGGATCATTGACATACACTTTGTGAGCATCCTAAGCCTCCCACTCACTCACTTGATCATCTCTTGTTTATCTTTGTGAGTTGAGTGATTCTCAAGTGCATCATTGCTTAGTGATTTGCATTCTATAGCATTTGAGAGCAAGCTATTGCTTAGTTCTTGTTCTCTTGGGATTTTGTCGAATCCCTAGAAGCTTGGAAGAGTTGATTGGTGTGAGATTGAAAGGAGATTATCCAAGTCCACATCAAGGTGTTCTTGTGAGGGGTTCTTGCGGTTATTCCCCGGCGGAGTGGCCAAAACCGACTCTAGTGGATTGCTCATGGTGAGACGCCACTTCTCTTGTGTTGGTGAGCGGCTCCCGGTGAGGGATTGGCATGTGAAGCCTAGCTCGCAATCCACCAAGGAAGACCGGTGCCACAACGAGGAGTAGCATGACGGCAATCATGTGAACCTCGGTAAAAAAATCAGGTGTTCATTCTCTTCTCCACCTTCGAGTGGTTAATTTGGTTTTCCGGTCTTCTCCATTGGTTATTGGTATTTATTGTGCTTATTGGTTATCTTTTAGTGATTGGGTCTACACGGCGAGCGGACTTCACTTCATCGAGCCCTTTGGTATAACCTTTCTCGTACTTACTCTCCCGCGTTAGTTTTTTGTTTATGTACGCCCACCCTAGGATCGAGGTGAGAGCTCTCTTGCGGTTGAGTGCATATACTTGTGCGTAGCATATTGTGATATGTGGCTCGTATAGAGTAGCCTAGAGCTAGCGCTTAGCAAAGCTGTGTTATTTGCTAATCCTTTCATCTAGTGCTAGGTAGAATTTTTATAGGCTATTCACCCCCCTCTAGCCTATCTTGGCCTTTCAGTGGTGCGCAGGGCGTGGGGGTGATGACCCTGGCGGACGACGACGACGTCTCAGGCGTGTAGACCGGCGTGGCCCGAGGCGAAAGATGGCAAGGTCGAAGATGCGCACAGCGTCAGGGACCGAGGCGATGGGGCGCGGACGGACGAGGATGGGTGTCTCGAGCGCGGGGTTGGAGACGGCGGCATGTGACGATTGAAATGAAACGAACAGAAGAGAATGGGAGGGAGAAGAAGCCTATATATTCACTCAGGGGTATTAGTCTAGGTTTATAGTTCAAACCGGGACTAAAGGTGTAGTCTTTAATCCCGGTTAGGTGTACCAACTGAGACAAAAGAAAATTTTGGCACGCTATGAAACTGCTGCCTAGTGGCAGTTTCGTTTCCTACCCATGCAACACTAGGCAGTTCCATTTTCTTTCATTTTTTTTCATGTGTTCCATTCTCATTAAAAACAATAAAGATCGATCTCTAAATAATGTAACCAAATCAAATAGAAGATAAAAAAGACAATAATATAAGATGAGTATTTTTGTTTCTTGTTTTTTTTTGGAGTGCTCCATTGTCATTCATGTTTTTTTCATGTGTTCCATTCTCTTTCATTTTTTTTGTTCATGTGTTCTATTCTCATTCAAAAAATAATGAAGATCGATCTCTAAATAATGTAACAAAATCAAATAGAAGATAAAAAAGACAATAACATAAGAGGACAAAATTACATATACGATAACAAAGAACTTAGAATAGAATTATACGATAACAAAGATCTTACAACAAAATTACATACACGAAAACAAAAAACTTTTTCTGATTAGGTCCATATTAGATTCGAAATGTACCAACACATTTTAAAATAACTACCACAAAAACATTCTTCTAGCACCCAACTATGGTCGAAGATATGCCAGAGTGCATGACGAGCTAGCTCTGGCGTGACTCTATCTTCAAAACATTCTTCTAGTACCTGTGGCGTGCGCTAAATTGGCTCACAACAAAGATGTAGAGTCATATGTCATATGCTGGCAATGGTTGGTTTTTATAGGAGAGCCAAGGGTGGTAGTTAGGAGCACTAGGAGGGGTGGTAGTTGGGAGCAGTAGACACCTTTAGTCCTTGTCAGCATTACCAACCGGACCTTTAGTCTGTCAAAATGACCAACGGAGACTAAAAGAGAATCTTTAGTCCAGGTTGGTCATTCCGACCGGGACTAAAAGTGTCTACTGTAAAAGCCAGCCACGGTAACAGTTGGCCAGGAGATATTAGTCCCGGTTTGTATCTACAACAGGGACTAATGCTTCCTTTAGTCTCGAACATAAAAATATTGAGACTAAAGCCTAAAACCGAGATGAATCAAAAGTCTGTTCTCTATTAGTGATATGTTCTTCGGCGATATGACTCTTTGGACATAATAATATACAGTAATTTCCAAGAACCATGAAACGTTCAAAAAAGTCTGTTTTCATATGAATTTGTTACCAAATGCACAAAATATATTTTGAAAAGGTATTTATATTTTTTGGTGGGATGAAAGTATTTCTAGTAACAAAGAGTTTTGTATACATGTTAATATATTTTTGTAAAAGAAGGAGTATCGGTCATTACATGTCACGTTTACAACTACTGTCCTAGAGTCAGTTTAGAGTTACTTGTACTGACATTTTTCACAACCGTCAATAAGAGAGGCTAGTAAAATAAATTCTTTCATGGGCGTTTCCTTGAGAACCGCCAGTACAAATATTTTTTATAAATAGGTTTTTAAAAATAGCAAAAAAAATTTAAATTCGAGGAGAAGCCCACTGGCCAGCCACCCTCCCGCTCCGTCCAAATCGTAAGTCGCGGCATTTTTCGCACAAAATTTGTGCGCTACGCGGTTTCGAATCTGTGGCCTCACTCTTGTGCGTAACCTCCTCTACTGCTCCACCATCACTCACTTGTATCCATACAGTCTGGTTCCCCACGTATTATTTCAAATCGAGCCTAAACTGATTGTTTGAGTTTCTAAACGAATTCAAATGAAAAAAATTGTCAACTACAAAGTTGCATAACTTTTCAACATCTACAATTTTTATTTTAGTAGTTTCTCCATCCAAGGTTGTTTATTAAATTTAAATTTCAAATTTGACCAATTAAAGCATAGTTTTTGTTGATGGGATGATTTTAAATCGAAAGGACGCCAACTATAAAATTTCATAGCTTTTCGAGATCTACAACTTTTATTTTGATAATTTTTCATACAAGGTTATTTGAAATACTAAAAAAAATTCAGATTATTTATATTGCCAATTCCTTAAAAGAAACCGCAAGTAGAAATAAGCTTTTTTTTTACAGGCGATTTTTTTAAGGAACTGTATATAGAAATCATTTTACATAGGCGGTTCGGAACCGTTTGATTTCTACTGGCACACGTCAAGACAAACCGCTTGTAGAAAAAATACATGCCGTCGAGAGAACTCGTTTATGTACTAGTGTAACATGCTATAAACTGCTTTCCTTCGTTCAACTTTGTTTGTATGTGGCTATGTTATTGCTTTTGTATATTTATGACTACCATGTCAATGGGAGCATTATTAATTGAATGTGTAGGAACATTTATTATAATGCATGGTTAACTCTTCCATAGGATGCTCAAGACAATTGATTTCATAGTCTTACCCAGCCCAACAAGTATATTTGTTGAGACACAGTTCAATCTCTCCTTTTAACTTGTGCCACAAACCATAACGAACACATAACATAGATATATGTCATTATATTAAGAAAAAATAAATCCCTACAAAAACCACACTCCAACACACTTGACTCAACACACAAACCAAGAGAACTCGTTACCGATGGTCATTTAATATACATGAAACAATGCGCCACTAGTAGCTTAAGGCCAATTTGAATGGGTTTCACGCACATTACATAGAGTGCCACGTCAACTTTTTTCATTAAATTGGGAGGAAGAGAGAAAAGAAATATTTCATCTCCATGAAGCGTATCCGTATTATTTCCAAAACATCGGAAACGTTGTGAAACCTAAACTACGACCTTTATTTTGTTTCATTGCGACTTTTTCTCTAGGGGGTGCTTAGCGTGAAATCTGGTTCGCACTCAGCACACCAGCGAAGCCGGAACGGTCCAGGAAGCACGGAGCGAACGGACCCAGCTAGCTTCGACAATTGGTGTAGATGAGTACCGATGAATCTCCAAGCGTGCCAGTCAATTTGACCTGCAATTGACAAGGAAAATGATTGATTAGTAACACAATGCGAACCACTGGTGTGTCCCGAGTGGCTCCAGATATCCGGCCCAACGGGCCTTCTCATTAGGCTATCGGTTAGGCAGCCGATATCCGATCACGCGAATCAGGCAGCGCGAGCACAATAGGAAATATCCGATACGCATATAAACCGATCCAGAGAGAAAAATGAATGAAAGCAAATCATATTAAACAGATCTAGTTCATACATTGCCTTATGTGCCGAAACATATCCTAATTTATCACATCTATTAATTAGGATCGACCGGATCGTTGCAGCTAATTAACACATTTGAATCGATCTTGACATGACTCGAGACACAAGACAGCATATAAAGAAGATCGAAAGAATATAACGTACAGCAGGTAGGCACAAATAGTATCGGCTGAATAACCAATCTGAAGTATAGGCACCATATAATCTTATAAAGTAAACGATGCTTTCACTCTTTGACTGATCTACCTAACACGTCACTTATGTCAAGGGGATCGACCGGATTGTTGCAGCCCATGACGTAAGCTAATGATTAGATCCATTAATCAAAGACTCTCCACATAATTTGCTTTATTACTCGAGTGCGGCCTATGCATAATCAAGATCTGAACTAACCGGCTAATGACAAACAGATCTACCAGCCTAAACATGATAATCAATTGATATTCAATTAAGCAAGATAGATACAAAGATTTAAGCCAACAAGAACAGATCAAGATTGGGCAGATTGATGATGCTTAAAATAAATAAATAATAAATAATCACAAGCAACATCGGTAAGTTAATGAATCTAATCAACATGCCAAGTTAATTAGAGCCGATAACTAACCCTCAATTCAATCTAAGCGTAACTTGGATCAAATAAAGATCGATAACTACTCGAATCCATCTAGCAATGTTGCATGAGCCAGAATCATACTAACAATACATGATAAACACGAGCGTGACGGTACTTACAGCAAGCCTGCGTCCACCGGATGACACCCAACTTGTCGAAGAACACGCCGGTTCTACGTTACTCCTACTCCTAGGGTTTTGGCCAAGGGTCGGAAAAGAAAGGAACTATTGTTGTATTGATTGACGTGTCCTTTACAATGTGCTTGGGCTTATATTTATACCCAATAGCTAGAGAGAAAGTCTGAACCCAATAGCTAGTGACTCTCAAGTGCAAAATCAAGATCAAGCTAGTTCCTCTCAAGCAAATCAATCAAATGCACAATCAAGCTCAAGCAATCAACCTCAAGTGCTTCAACTCACAAACATTGCAAGAGATCATCCTTTGGACCAAATTATTGGTGATATTCAAAAGCGTGTGCAAACAAGATCAAGACTAACATCATTTTGTGCTCACTATTCATTTGTGTCATTTGAAGAGCCGGAGAACATTGAGAATGCATTAAAAGATAGTGATTGGGTAAATGATATGCATGAAGAGCTCAACAATTTTTAATGAAATGAAGTTTGGAAATTGGTAGAGAGACCAAAGAACTACAATGTCATTGGCACCAAATGGGTATTTAGAAACAAGCAAGATCAAGATGGTGTTGTAATAAGGAACAAGGCAAGATTAGTGGCACAAGGGTACACTCAAGTAGAAGGATTGGACTTTGTTGAAACCTATGCTCCGGTTGCAAGATTGGAAGCAATAAGAATTCTTCTAGCATATGCTTGTGCTCACAACATCAAGCTCTACCAAATGGATGTCAAAAGTGCATTTCTCAATGGCTTCATCAATGAGCTATATGTTGAACAACCACCCGGTTTTGAAGATGAGAAGAAACCAAATCATGTGTACAAGTTAAGGAAAACACTCTATGGTTTGAAACAAACACCAAGGGCATGGTATGAGAGGCTAAGGGACTTCCTCCTTTCTAAAGGTTTCAAGATGGGTAAGGTTGACACCACTCTATTCATCAAGAAGGTTGATGGTGACTTGATGATCATGCAAATCTATGTAGATGACATTATCTTTGGATCAACTAGTCAAGCTTTGTGTGCGAAGTTTGAAAAGACAATGGCTAAAGAATTTGAGATGTCCATGATGGGTGAACTCACATACTTCTTTGGACTTCAAATTAAGCAAATGAAGAATGGCACATTCATAAGTCAAGGCAAGTACACAAGAGACATGATCAAGAAGTTTGGAATGCAAGATGCAAAACCAATTAGCACTCCCATGGGGACTAGTGGAAGCTTGGATGAAGATAAAAGTGTCAATATGATTGATCAAAAGGCATATCGGTCTCTAATTGGAAGTTTGCTCTATGTCACCGCATCAAGACCGGATGTCATGTTTAGTGTGTGCATGTGTGCTAGATATCAAGCATCTCCTAGAGAGAGTCATATGAAGGCCGCAAAGAGGATATTGAGATATTTAAAGTACACTCAAGATGTTGGATTGTGGTATCCCAATGGTGCAAAATTTGAGTTGATTGGATATGCCGATGCGGACTATGCCGGTTGCAAGATAAATAGAAAGAGTACATCGGGCACATGTCAACTCTTGGGAAGATCTCTTGTCTCATGGTCTTCAAAGAAGCAAAATAGCATATCACTCTCCACCGCCGAAGCCGAATATATTAGTGCGGGGAGTTGTTGTGCTCAAATCCTATGGATGACGGCAACTTTGAGGGACTATGGAATTAACTTCAAGAAAGTGCCATTGCTTTGTGACAATGAGAGCGCTATCAAGTTAACTCAAAATCCGGTTCAACATCAAAGAACCTAGCATATTGATGTGAGGCACCACTTTATCCGGGATCATCAATAAAAGGGTGATATTGACATTCAAAGTATTGGAACCGATGATCAATTGGCCGACATACTCACCAAGCCACTAGATGAGAAAAGGGTTTGCAAGCTTAGGAATGAATTGAATATTCTTGATTTCTCAAATATGAGTTGAGCTCACCCCACATATGTGACATGCCTCTACTTCGACAAAGCAAAGTAAAATTGTTTGGCATAACATTCATACTTGTTAGGATTGTCTAGTGGTAACATATTGTTTTACTTGCTTATATGGCCACATATTGTTTTACTTGCTTATATGGCCTAGTGGTAACATATGAGCTCACCCCACATATTGTTTTACTTGCTTATATGGCCTAGTGGTAACATATGACATGTGTATGTGCTTGATCTCCTAGTGTTCAATCTATTTCATGAGCTCTAAGTGTATAACTTAACATGGGCAAGATAACCCCTAGTGGCGTGAAGAAGCTTGTCCTTGGATCAAACCTAGTTATATATCTTAGGCAAGTGCACTAGATTGAGCCAAAGTGAACAATAATCTCTCTTTCCAAATCAAATGAACTTGACTAATTTCTCTTCACTAAAATGAACCTTTTTGTGCAATTGTTGACAAAGGGGGAGAGAAAGTTACAAAAGAAAGAAAAAGAAAGAGAAAGAGCGATGAACCATCATTAGGCCGATGATGGGAGAGCAATAGGCCAAAGGAAAGGTGTAATTAAAATTTTGAAACACACAAGTAGGGGGAGCAATCACATATGCAAGTTGTTGCATTTGGACGTGCATTAATCATATGATTGCTCATTGCATTTGTATTTACTTTCTTATACATGCTTGTGTAGTGTATTACTAGTAGTAGGATTTGAATGATGATTTGATCAACTAGCATGTGTAGGGGTAACTAGTTGGTCGTATTTCTTCAAGCGGTAACTAGAGCTTGCTTATAATGTGATCTCACGGTATACTCTAGTATTTGTGATCTTCTAGTTACTAAGGTGCTAAGGATGGTGTACATGGCAACTCCGATGGTATCACGCTTCAAAAGTCCATTCTATACACCATTAGCACAATTTTGGTAGAATTACTCTCTATTCAATACATATGTGCTAGCTTTCAATCCAAACTCAATGCACATATGTAGGGGGAGCCAATACTACCAAAATAGAACTTATGATGATTGTCCAAATCCTTTCATGATCTACTCATGGACAAGCATGATGAGTTCAAAATCTTAATGCATATTTCTTTTGTAAAAGGGTTGTCATCAATTACCAAAATGGGGGAGATTGAAAGACCCTAGTTTGGTTTTGGTAATTGATGAAACCTAGTTACTAATCTAAGTGCTAAGTATGTGTAGCCATGAGAAGATTAGTGATAAGGAGGAAGATGACATGAGCTCAAGTGAAGATCAAGATGGAATGATCAAGGAGAAAGAAAAGGACTTAAAGAAGGAAAGCTAGAGGCTAAGGTATATTCAAATAGGGCTTTTCTTTTAGTGATCAAGACTCCAAGTGGGAGTGATCACATTTAGGATAGATAGCCGACTATCAAGGGGAGAACTAAGCTATTGGATTACTTTCAAGTGCTCTAGGTTGCATCTCAAGTGCATTGATCTAACCAACCTAGAGAACCTCTTTGAAAACCCTTGAAAAAAATATTTGCAAAATGCTAACACACTGTGCACAAGTGTTGGAGACCTTGAGTGTTAGCACATAGAAGCAAGGGGTGAGAAATAGACTTGAAAAATGCTGAAAAAGGAGCGTTGGACGGTGTAGAGGCATAGCGTCGGACCATTTGTTCGTGTCCGACACCTACACTTTGAACTGTGCTGTTGGCGAGCGTCGGACGCTCGGTAAACGAGCGTCGGACCATTGGACTCTTCAGTCCGACGATGCCGAGCAGCGGCAGGGTGACGCGTGGCACGCTGAGGAGCGTCAGACGCTTGAGAAAAGTCCGACGGTGAGCGTCGGACGGAGTCCGACGAAGTTTTAGCGATTTCAAACCTCTCTGGAAGTGTCGGACGCTGAGTCTCTTTAGTCCGATGGTACTCGCGCGAATATCCGACGGTGCGCGCACAGTGAACTGAGAGAAGGTGTCAGGACTCTACTGTTTAGTCCGACGCCCCCAGCCCGACGGTGTAAAAACTGGCGCGAAGTCGACCATTGTGATCGGACGATCGACGTTGAATCCAGCTGACACGTGGCTTCATCATGAGCGTCGGACGCAAAGGATTAGTCCGACGGACTCGGTCCGACGACATAAAATCGTGGTTAACGGCTGTTTCGAGTGGCGTAATAGCTAGATTTGCACTTGGGGGTATTTATACTCCCTCCCTGGTCACTTGGTGACTAGCTTGCACATTTGGATCATTGTCATACACTTTGTTGCATTCTAGCCTCCCACTCTCTCACTAGTCCATCATCTTGATCATCCTTAGTGAGTTTGAGTGAACCTCAAGTGCATCCTTGCTGGTGTTTTGCATTCTAGAGCACTTGAGAGTAAGCCTTGGTTCAGTTCTTATTCTCTTGGGACATTGCCGTGTCCCTAGACGGCTTGGAGGAGAAGAAGGTGTGGAGAAACTTGGTGATTGTGCTTGCTCACACCGGTGATTGTGAGGGGTCTTGTGCCTACCCCGAGCGGAGAGCTCAAAGGTAACTCTAATGAATTGCTCGTGTCATTGAGTTACTTCCTCCGTGGTAGGTTCTTGTGGCGCCTAGTGTAGGCTCGGTGTGTGATACCGATTAGCCACCGAACCATCGGTTGAAGTCGACATAACGAGGACGTAGCATGCCGGCAAGCACATGAACCTCGGGGATAAATCTTTGTGTTCATATTGCTTTCCTCACCTTCGAGTGAGTGACTTGATCTTTATCCCGGTGATTGACTTCATCTCAAGGCAAAGGTATAATCGACAATCATCGCTTTCTTATCCTCGTGCAAAGTAGCTTGTTCTCTTGTCTTGAGCAGTTGTGTAGTCTTTTAGTTTTTGCTAGCTTGCTTGTGTGGCTTAGAACTAATGATTAACTATAATTGTGTAGATGGCTTGCCTAGGTTAGTAGTTGCTCTAGCATTGCACATTTAGCCATATTTGTTACTAACCTCTTGGCCTAAGTACTTTGTAGAAATTTTATTAGGCTATTCACCCCCCTCTAGCCATACTAGGACCTTTCAGGACCCAGCCTTGTCTTTCTTATGGGCCCCTTCCATGTTTGCCCTGTTACGGTTACCGCAGAATCTCGCCTGATCCGATCTTCAGCTCGACGTGCGCTGCTGATGTCACCAAATATCCGATTCGGAGACTCCCCGATCGGTTATCCCTTCTTCACGGCCGTCGGCTATCTACTCCTGGCATCGGCTATTTACCCGATTGCCACACACTTTGATGACGTCAGCACACATCCGATCTATCGATTCATCTCATTGATCGGCTAATTTGCACGCAATCGAATTTTCCAGGCACCACCCAAATTCCAGTGTAAACACATGCCCCTAATCTTGGGATGAAATTGATTTCTTCCCAAAATTTCAAACCTTTTCTTCACATCCCGATTATTGGTTTCTCTGTGTGGACACCTCAGCACCACATCCAGACTTGTTACTTGATCCAATCGGGTGCATATTCGAAACATCGTCTCATCACCCGAGGAAAATGCCCCTGACCATAAATCAATACCAAAGTAACTCAATATAGCACGCATTCTTTCAACCCCTTCGGTCACTTCAGTTGTCCTCTGCTTCCTTCATCTTCTTCCTCACGCCGCTGGAGATCCGAAGATCCGATGGCCGGTAGTGAAAATCACAAGAAGCGCCCGGATGGCGGCCCCGCCAAGGGAGACGAAGGAACCAGCCGGTCCCACCCGAGGTACTCACGTATTCACACCTCGTAAACTCAACAAATGCCTTCGTTGGATCTTCCTTTTCTGAATCTACGCAAACCCCAGTCAAAGCAGAATCCTCTGCCTAGGAGCTGCTGCCGAAACTTCAGGTGGGAACGCCCCGTCTTCCGCTTCCTCAACAACCGACGACTACCGCCACCAAGCACAGGAACTCCGCCGCCTATATTAGGAGGCATCCCAAGAGGCCGAGCGGCTGCGGGATAGCCTAGCTGCACAGTCAGTTGCCCTCGCGGCGGCTGAATCCGAACTCGCAACCACGTGAGCCCGCCTCTCTCAGGCCGATGCTGCAGTGGCAGGTACACTTCACCATGCCCTTTCTCCATCCTCTGTTACACCCTGACCCCCAACGCGCTTGACACAGCCCTGACGGTGCGGTTGGAGAACTTCCACCAAGTCGCCAATGAAGCTGCCGACTTCATCGGTGCGCATGGTAGGTCAGTGACCCTCCACCTGCAAGACATCCAGAGCTGCATTGGTGAAGTAGTTACCAGCGGCATCTATCGCGGTGCCGCCGCCAGTCTCGCTGCCGCCAGCCCTCCATATGGGATACCATCTGTTAGCCATCGAGCCTAGCTTTCCAGCGGAAGAAGACCCAGGCAAGCGTGAAAGCCTCATGGAAGCCTTCGAGGAACATGCTAAAGAAATAGCAGTGGCCATCCCTGCCAGTGGCATTATCAAAGAAACCCGCAACAATCAGTAATTTGTACTAGGTGTCAACTGTTAATAAAACCCTCTGTATATTTTGCCCGTTGTTGCGTTTCTTTTATTTTTTGCTCTGAAGGCGATGTTCTCCACATCAGCTATCTTACTCCACCAAGTGTCTATTCCTTCTTGCTCTCAAGGCGATTCCCCTCTGAGAATTGGCTATTGCATAATTAGTGTGATTTATTCCGCCATTTTCCCTGAACAGGACAGTCAAATGCTCCATCCCACATGTGGATCCTCTCTTTCATTTTTTTTTTATTTCTGAAGGCAACTTCCAGATGAAATCGGCTGTTTGACTCTCAACTAGGTGCTCAGGCTCTGACTGGGATACTAGGGTAATACTTATTCAAGTACTTGCCATTGATAGCTCTAGCAAACTCATTCCCCTCCAAGTCCTGCAGAATGTATGCATTGCCAGGCGCACACCGTATAACCCAGAATGGGCCTTCCCAATTAGGTGACCACTTGTCGAATCGGCCATCTTTAGTACCAATCGGTAACACTACTTTCCATACTAGCTCTGACTAAGCGAACTGCTTGAGCTTCACTTTCTTATTGTAATACCTAGCTACCCTCTGCTTATTCGCCTCAATATTTTACAAAGCTCTTAGCCGATGATAATTTAGATCTTCTAAACTGTCCATCATGATATCCTTATATTCACCGGCTGTAAGCTGATTTTGCAATGTGACCCGACGTGACCCAGATTGCATCTCCCATAGTAACACAGCAGCATGCCCATACACTAACTCATATGGAGTAGCTTTAATCGAACCATGCTGAGACATCCGATAGGCCCATAATGCTTCATTCAAGGTTAAATACCACTTCCTTGGGTACTGCTCAATTTTCTTCTTTATAACCTTGATCAGAATTTGATTCGATGCCTCTGCCTGGCCATTCGCCTGTGCATAATAGGGAGAAGAATTAAACAGTTTGATGCCCATACCATCTGCGAACTCCCTGAACTCTACTGAAGTAAACATTGTGCCCTGATCGGTTGTTATGGTCTGAGGGATACCAAACCGATAAATAATATGCTCCTTGACGAACTCGATCATGTTTTTAGAAGTAATAGTCCTCAAGGGGATCGCTTCAACCCACTTGGTGAAATAATTCAGTCGCCACTAGTATGAACTTATGCCCTTTGCTAGACGAAGGATATATTTGGCCGATCAAGTCAATACCCCAACCTCTGAACGGCCATGGCTTGATTATGGGATTCATAGCAGAAGCCGGTGACTTCTGAACATTGCCGAATTTCTGACAATTCTGGCATCCCCTGTAATATCTAAAGCAGTCTTCCAACATAGTTGGCCAAAAGTACCCTGTTCTCCTGATAATCCACTTTATTTTATGAGCAGACTGATGAGCCCCACATATCCCTTCATGTACTTCGCTCATCAACTTCTCTGCATCCTACTTCCCTAAACACTTGAGCAGCACACCGTCAACTGTTTTGTAATACAATTGCCCATCGAGTAACACGTATTTGATGGACGTATACCTGAGCTTCCTGCTCACCTTCTGTGAAGGGTCTCTGAGGTAATTGATTATCTCAACCATCCAGTCTCCCTCTGTCTGCTCTGTGTTGAATACCTCTTGAACCGAGCGATATCCAGAAGCATCCTATGCCAACCGATTGGCCTTCTCATTCTGCCCCCTGGGGATATAAACTAGGGAAAATGCCAGAAAATCAACCAATAACGTCTTGCATTGATCATAATATCCTCTAAGTACGTCATCCTTGCATTCATACAGGCCGAGCAATAGGTTAATCACCAGTTGTGAATCCCCAAATATCTCAATTACCACGGCCTTTGCCTCATGTAGAAGCTGAAGTCCTTTTAGCATAGTTTCATACTCTGCTTGGTTATTAGTCACCGTAGGACCAATCTGACAAGCAAACTCAAAGTGTCGTCCCCGAGGCGAAATTAGAACAATGCCAATACCTCCACCTTGCTTGCATGAGGACCCATCAAAAAACATAGTCCATGGCATTGCCTCAGAATAGCTTGCCTGGCCTCCATGATGTTGAGTTACAAAATCTGCCATTACCTGCCCTTTGACTGCCTTGGCTGACTCAAACCTTAAATCAAATTCTGATAGCGCAAGAATCCATTTGCCGATTCTCCCATTCAAAATCGGCATAGACAACATGTGCTTGATGACATCTGATTTAGACACCACTACACACTCTGCCGTCAGCAGGTAATGCCTCAATTTGGTACATGAATAGTACAGGCACAGGACACAACTTCTCAGTAGGGGTGTATCTTGTCTCCGGATCTAGCAATCTTCGACTCAAATAAAAGACTGCTCTCTCATTGCCTTCAAATTCTTACATAAGGGCCGAGCCAATCGTGTGACTTTCGGCCGTCACATACAGCTTGAAAGGATTCCCCGCCTGCGGAGGAACAATCACAGGAGGGGACTTCATATACTCCTTTATACTTTCGAACGCCTTCTGCTGCATGTCACGCCATTCTGAATTCCTGATCATTCTTTAGCTTCAACAGTGGTGAGAATGGCAACACCTTCTCCGATAGGTTGGATATGAACCTCCTTATAAAATTAATCTTTCCAAGCAACGACTACAACTCTTTCTTGTTTGTTGGAGGTACTGCATCATCGATTGCTTTTCTGCTCTTCTCGCCAATCTCAATGCCGCTCTGGTGCACCATGAATCCCAGAAACTGACCGGCTGACACCCCGAACGCACACTTGTTGGGGTTCATCTTCAATCCGTGCTTCCGAGTGCATTCCAGGGTTGCTCGCAAATCGGCCACGTGTAGCTTTCCGACTTCACCACCACATCATCAATGTATATCTCGACAATCTTGCCAATCAGCCGATGAAAGATGTAATTCATTGCCCTCTGATATGTAGCGCCGGCATTTTTTAGGCCGAACGTCATGACTACCCACTTGTATAACCCGAGGGCTCCTGGACACCTGAAGGCCGTTTTAGGAATGTCTTCATCGGCCATAAAGATTTGGTTGTAACCAGTAGTTGCCGTCCATAAAACTGATGACCCGATGACCTGCTGTAGCATCGACTAGCATGTCGGCTATTGGCATCGGATATCCGTCCATGGGAGTTGCCTTGTTCAGATTTCGAAAATCGATGCACACCCGCATCTTGCCATTTTTCTTGTACACAGGGACAATGTTTGATATCCACTCCGCGTACCGGCACGGCCATATAAACTTGGCTTCTAACAGCCTTTCCACTTCTTTCTTGACGTCTTCAAATATTTCCGATCTGAACCTCCTAGGAGCCTGCTTAAAAGGGCGATACCTATCCTTTATCGGCAATCGGTGCTCGACAATGGACTTATCCAGCCCTGGCATCTCATAGTACTCCTACGCAAAGCAATCTCTGTATTCTTTCAACAGGCTAATTAACTCCTTGAAATCAGGCTCTAAATTTGCGGCTATGTATGTCGGTCTTGGCCTATCTCCAGGCCCAATGTCCACTTGTTCCAACATGTCAGCTGTTGTGAAACCTTGCCCTAGTTTCCCATCAGTTCCATCAATCGGATTATCCATTAAACAGAATTTTTTGAGCCGATTGCTCATATCGGCTGTTGACACTCACTACTGGTCTCAGCGGTGCCTCCATTCTTGACTTTCCCCTAGAAACATCCAAATCTTTCTACTTCCCTGTGCATGCCATTGGTAGCGGCCTCGACTTCAGGGCTATCCGCCTCGACTATTTCTACTTGGTCTCCAAGCCACTTGGATCACAATCTGGTGCATTGTAGAAGGGACACAGCAATTGGCGTGAATCCAATCATGCCCGAGGAGCACACTGTACATGCTCCCAGCATCAATGACGAAGAAGGTGGTCGTCAGAGTCTTCTTCCCAATCTTCAAATCGACATCAATTGCCCCCTGAGTCGGGGTTATTTTGCCGCTGAAGTCTCTAACTTTTATACTAGTCTTCTCCAGGTCTTCTGGAACCTTGCCAAGCTCATGGAGCACATTGAGCGGCATCAGGTTAATAGCAGCACCACCATCCACTATCATTCTAGTCATCTGCATCCCATTGATGTATCCCTTGAGATACAGGGCTCTGAGATGCCGATGCCTGGAGGGTCTATTCAAAATGGTCTGGCTGCACGGCGCTCTGTTCCTCCGTTTTTCCCTCAGATATACACGGACTTTTTCCTTTCTCTTTGATCTCTTCTAGTGATATCTGAACTTCAGGATCAACTGTCGCTGCTTTCTTTGCTTTCTCAGAGGTTCAGGATTCGAACCCTGCCCCTAGGAATTGACGCCTCTACCATATTCTGGCTGCACGAACGAGTGCTCCCTCCAGCAGCTGTGGGTTTGGCACCTTCGAATTTTAAAACCCCCTTTTGGATGGACTTCCTGGATATGCTGCCTGAAAGTCCAGCAATCATTGGTGTTGTGAGAATCTCTCGCATGAAACTTGCAGAAACTTTTCCCCTTCAGCTGCCTATCACTCGGCACAGTGTAATCCGCCGGGAACTCTATCTGTCCTTTTTCTGCCAGGAAATCGAACAATTGGTCGAGACTGTAACCCCCAAAATCATTCTGCTTTTCGTTGCTCTTGGTCTTGGGGACCACTATTGCCCTTCTTCCCTATTTCATCTCAACAGCGGTCACCTCGCCATCAGGGTTCTCGTCCTTGCTGGAGTGCTTGCTGTTGAAGAAAACATTTTTCTTGAAGCGGCTCTCCCGCCGGCAATTCTGCAGCTGCTCTTCTATCGCCGCAACATTTTGCAAGAGCTGGCCCAAATTTTCACAATCTACGCCAGCCAACTTTTCCTTTACTGCTGACAGGAGCCTGACGATAGCCAACTGCGCGAGCTGGCTATCAGGTAAATCTAGAGAGTAGCACCGGCTCCTGACATCTCTGAACCTCCTAATGAAATCAACACCCGACTCATTAGGCCCGTGTCTCATGATTGCCAAATTAGCGATGCCCTTTTCTCCATTCCTAGTGTAGAAGTGTGCATGGAACCTCTTCTCCAAACCATCCTAGCAGGTGATTGAGTTTGGGGGCAGGGACGCGAACCACGTAAACGCTGGCCCGGTCAATGACATGGGAAAGAGCCGGACCCTGTGGGCAGCCGCTCTTGAAGCTTCCCCCAACTGTGTGATGTACCGGATGACATGCTCCCTCGTGGTCACCTCATCTTGCCCACTGAATTTTGAAAACTTAGGAATCTGGTAGCGATAAGGCAGAGCTACCCGATCGAAACCATTCTGGGTACGGATGCCTGTACAGGACATTTTGGCTTGAGACCAAATTGCCCTTTAAGAATATTGGTCATGTGCCACACCAGGTCATCATCTCCCCTTGGCGGCTGCTAGTTGATGTATGGATTGTAGCCTTGCCCTGCTAGCTGGCCTGAGTTGCCGCTTTGTCCTGGTTCAGGGTGACCAGGGGCCATTTTTCCAGCCGATTGCAGGTCTGCACCCGCCTCAGGGGAAACTTCTGCTTCCCCCTTCGACTGTTGCGACTGGGTTGACGTTCCCGCCACCTCAGATGTATCAGATTGCTTGTGTTGAGAGTACCCAGGAAACACTTTGTCTTGATACACGAAACCCTCCTTGTTTTTGGTGAAGCACTCGAGGCAGGCCTCACGGAACTTGGCGACGTATTCCTCCAAGTAACCGGCTGACGACGGAGCCAGGTCTTGCATGGTTACGGCGAGGACCCTGCCTTTGCTGGAAGTCATATTTTGACGAAGTGGTCCCACTGGGCGTGCCAAAAAGTGTGTTGGCACGAAATCTGGTTCGCACTCAGCACACCAGCGAAGCCGGAACGGTCCTAGAAGCACAGAGTGAACGGACCCAGCTAGCTTCGACAATCAGCGTAGATGAGTACCGATGAATCTCCAAGCGTGCCAGTCAATTTGACCTGCAATTGACAAGGAAAATGATTGATTAGTAACACAATGCGGAACCACTGATGTGTCCCGAGTGGTTCCAGATATCCGGCCCAACGGGCCTTCTCATTGGGCTATCGTCTAGGCAGCCGATATCCAATCACACGAATCGGCAGCGCGAGCACAATGGGAAATATCCGATACGCATATAAACCGATCCAGAGAGAAACATGAATAAAAGCAAATCATATTAAACAGATCTGGTTCACACATTGCCTTATGCGCCGAAATATATCTTAATCTATCACATCTATTAATTAGGATCGACCGGATCGTTGCAGCTTGAAGCATCTAGGCCCTAGTGGTTTCGGTGATTAATGACAACAAGACGGTTATTATGACTAACGTGTGTTTTGTAGGATAACCTAGAGGTTAGGTCATAATAACATGTAGGTTCAAGCCCCTTGTCACACCCCAAAATTCCTATTTTGGGATGTGACTTAGAAAACACTAAACAATATTAAATAGTCTTGTCATATTTCTAAAATTTACCAACTTTAGTTAAGTTGTTGATATTCTAGACAGTGAAAAAATGTGAGATTCTAAAATTTTTGCAACTCAATTTAATGGTTTGATGCATTCATGCCTTTGCATAGTGTTTATGTTTGAAAACCAAATTTAAATGTTTTCAAATACACCTAGATTTGGTCCCATCATCATCTCCCCAAATATCAAATCAATATCTAAAACTCCAATCAAATCTTTTGTCGTTATCCTACATAAAACTAGCATGACTTTTCCCTCTCCCTCCTTTATTTTCTTGCGAGAGCTCTCAATAAGTTTGGGGTCCATGAATTTATCGGGCCAATCTTTTCTCGTCACTCATTCATTCACACAATTGAATCTTAAATTATGTTGAGTCCATGCTTTCATCTAGCCCATCATGAAAACACGCACTTTTCTCTCTTTTCGCTAGTGGATCAATGCTTTGCCCACACATCCAAATTCTATCCGCATTTTGGACTAAGCCCAAACCAGGCCCCCACCTCACTTTAATGTGGAAATGACATAGTCCATAGTTGTCCTCTATTGCCTCACATGGAAGAATAACAATACTAGTTCTTCCCCTAATCAAATGATCCCATGTTTCCTAAATTTTCTATTTACTCCATCGGTTTCCACCCTCACTAAGTTGGATGAGTAAAGGGCAACATGCATTTCCTGCTGCTGCTCATTGTCACCCTCTCATGCAAAACCAACAACACTAATGCTTTCTTATTTGATCTCTTGGACCCATCTCAATATTCCTCATAATTCCTCTCTCTAATTTCCCTTCTTAACTCTCTATAAAAATGCATAGTAAAGAGCAGCTCATCCCCATGGTTGCCCACTTCCTCCACTGGACTCACGCCTCTCCCTTCTGCTCATGCAGAAATTCATGCACTCATTCATTCCTTTGTTTATTTCCTAGACCAAAACTCTCTTGTCTTTACTCCTTATTCCATCTTCTTCGTTTGCATGCCTATATGGAGAAAATAGCAATTTCTCGTCCTCCCTTTCACGTGGAGAATACTTCCTCATTCTCTCTATTGTACCTCCTCTATTTACTCTCATGCAAACATAGCAGCATCCAATGCTTACTCTCTTAATTCCCTGGCCTAACTTCCTTTGCATGCCTCTCTTCAATCTCTCCATAATTCTTTTTTTTAACAACAACCTTTACACCGTCAGTTACTCTGTTCCTCTTCATTTGCATGCAACGATAATATCTTCTCCTCTCTTTTATGTGAAGATGCTGCCATCTCCTCTCTATGTGCCGTCCTTCTCCTTCCTCTCATGCAAATAACAGCAAAACTTAATTCCATAGCCACTTAATTCCCCTCTCTCTTTCTTGGCTTTGCTCTCTCTTCAATTGCATGCACCCATGTAAAAAAATAACAGCCATATCTCTATCTCTCTCTCCTTGCAACACACACAGAAGAAAATGGACATCTCCTCCATGGTTGACATGCAAAATAGCAGCACTTAATCTCGTGCATCCCCTTTGTATGCCTCTCTTCATTCTCTCCTTAATTGTGTCTTTGACAGCACCCTTTACTCCACCAGTTTTGCTCCCTATTCAAGTGCATGCATGCACATAATAGCCAGCCACATTTTCTCCTTCCTCCCTCACGCACAAGTAGGATATCACCTCCCCTTCCCCTCTCTCATTCCAGTCCTATAAAATGCAACACCCACACTGCCTCCAATCCATTTTTGCAACCCCGCTGTATCCTCTTCCAGAGCTCTATCTCTCTCTAATGGCATCTCCACATCACATGTTAAAACTAGAAGGAACCCAAGACCATCCATGGCTGCCCCTTCACCTCACCCTCCTGTAATAAAAATACAGAGCCCTCGCTGCTGTGATTCGTTTTGCCGCTGCACCTCTCATCCCGAAGCCTGAACACATTGAAGATGTCGTCACCATCTTCCTCAGTTCAGGGCACATGGGCTGCATCCACGGTGAGGTCGTCCCTTCCTTTTCTCTCTCTGTTCTTGCTGCTCAAGCACCTCTCATCGATCGCTTTGATCTCTCATGTAGCGTGGATCATCTCTGAAGAGGAATCGGCGCTGTCCCAGTGATCGCAGACCCTGCCATCACTGATCATCGATGCCAGCCCTTGTCTACATCATCTCAAGCTGCAGCTAAATTCAATGTGAGAACACCATAATTATCTCCATCTTGTTTACGTGTTACCCGCTGTATAACACATGCCATCATCTACGTGTGGTCGAAATCCAGAGAAGTTTCCTCACAATCATGTCTCTGTCCCTTGAGGACAGCAGTGATGCCGTCGGTTGGCTTCATGTTCCCATTGATCTAGGCCTCCAGTCATTGAGCCCTTTTATCATGATATAGATATCAAAGTTGCACATGTTCCTGCAATTTGGTTGGGTCATAGGAGTTGATACTAAAGAGAAACAATCTTTTCCGTGGTCGCTATCTCTGCTGTTTCAGCAGCAGTGCACCTCTAAATGGAAGTGATGCTCCTCATCAACCACTTGTCAAATAATCAAACACTTCATGCAGCATGTACATATTATCCTTGCACATGTCTCTGAAATATGGTTTGCCTATACAGGCCTTGATGGCTGAGTTATCGAGACTGCAATGCTCACTACCCGTGTTGTCCCAACAGTCATACAACATTTTATTTGCAACGGTGTTCTCCAGGAAACCATGATCCTAATCAACAAAACCTTTGAACACATGGTAGATATCATCCTTGCACATGCCTCTAATAAATTTCATGACCATAGGATCCAAGTTAAAAGAGATATCATCCTTTTGGTCCTCGCTGTCCCTGCTGCCACGTAGCAGCACTGTTGCCGATTGGCGTGCGTGTTCCCAACATTACACAGCTACGTTTGCCAATTCCCTTGAACCACATGAGCACCATATAATTGTGCATGCCTTTGCCAAATTTCGTAGCCAGAGAATGTGAGATGAAAGAGTTATAATTATTTTCATGCTTGCTGCCCCTGATGCCTCGCAGCCGCACTGCTGTGCTGGTCAGCATCCGTATTCTCATTATTTCATCACTCCAATACCCACGTCCTTCAACCAAAATGTGTTTCATATGTTTTCACATGCCCCTGAAAATTGGTTTGGTCATAGGTGCTGTAACAGAACCAACCAATTTATATGAGCACAAGTACAGCGACAGCTGTTTTCCCAGCAATCAAGCCACACTTGAGCCAATATAAACCCGGTAGTCCGTGAAATCTCGAAGGATTTCAAACTTTTACATAGTACATACCCCAAGGATCACAGAAACTCAGCAGTACACATACACATGATACATAGATTCGCACATAGTTCAAATACATCAGAGTACAAGATAAACTTTTACATAAAAGTTCAATAGCGGAAACGAAATAGATTTATACATACTTAAGTTCATAATACAGTGCCAAGTGTCGACCAGTCACAGCAACAAAGGTAAGATAGATAACATGACCTTGCCCAAGGTCTAGTCCTCCTCTTCCGAAGGATAGAAGTAATTCTTTAGTCAACCAAGCATTCCTCCTGCAACATTTGGAATAAAACCCTGAGTACTCAATTGTACTCAGCTAGACTTACCCGACAGGAAGTAAATAAAAAGACTCTCAAGGATATGCAGGCTTATTTGGTGGAGCTCAGAGGATAGCAACATTTTTGCATAAAAAGCATTACTACAATAGTTCCTCAACTTATAAGTTTTAGATGTGATTCAGTTTCGATTTCAATTAAGCTATTAAGCTACGGTTTGCAGCTATACTAAACAATCACTTGATATTATAGCAATCAATAAAACCATATGATTTCTGATATCCACAGATATCAACCTCATCTCACCATAATCATTATGTTCAAGTTGTTAACCTCTACCTCACCAGAAGATCAGTTCAGTTTCTCACTAACCAGGAGAGATGGCGATTCGAATTGATTGTACCAGCTGGCAAATATGCCAATCGCAAACCCTGTCAGTCGAGCCACTGGCTTCTTGAGTCACCGTTAAATCTTTCTGAGACGTAATATGTATCGCGGGTTTGGGGGGGCCCATATTCTCAGAGACGAACCCACTTCCAGGAAGCCTCAGGTCCTTGACCTGCCCTTGGTAAGATGGTGTCTCTGCACATACTTCCTACCTTCAGAATATGTCTACCTTATCAGCCCCAATTCCCGGCTCAGAAAGAAATACTCGGCTTCGTGGTCAGAACGACTTATCTGGCCAGCTATGTGACGATGTCCTTCAATCTCAACTGATGTCTGGTGGCCTCAGTCCTAGTCGGCCGCAAGCAGCACCGAAGTCAACATGACCCATGTCATGCAGCTCCCCGCTACCTAGCCTTGATTCTCTCATTATTTCATTGTGGCATGGTGACACATATAGCCAACCATGTGGATCTCGTCAGTCACCACCTACACTCGCGGATGACAGGAAATCACCCGACTTTCTCGTGGATGACAGGAAATCACCCGACTTCTACCGGTCTAAGCAGGGCTAAGCATAAGATCGGTCACCTGTCTAGTAATAGTATCAGGTTCACATATATAGTAGACAAGGTAGATATGCAGCAACGGTTTCAAACCAACTCCTATACTTAAATGCACAAACATACGATTTAATGAAGACCGGTGCATTTATAAAAAGAGATAGGTGGAGGCTTAGGGATGCTTCGGGGCTTGCCTGGGGTTCAGCACTAAGTTAGTGTTTGTTAGATGACACTTGTTCGACGAGCATTTTTCATCCAAGCACTCGATTAGTCCTTCCACCTTCGTGATTAGTCCACCACACCATCTTGTGGTTAGTTCCATCATCATGTCCTTCACTTCACGTGTTCATCTATCGTACCTAAATGAGATGCACAATACATATGTATAAATAAGAGAAAGTAATACAAGACATGTTAATCTAGCATCACTGAACCATAAGCTAACAATCATACCAAGCAAGGCAAAATCAAAGCAATCATAATCCCACACAAGCAGTTTATGGGCAGCAGGACAGTAAGCACAAGATTTAACCATAACTGAAGCTATGTACATGCAACTAGGGTGATCTAAGCCTTTCTGGAAAGCTATTGAAATTGTCTACAACTTTGGTATTATCCTCTTCAGATGATTTAATTCATATAAAGGTCAAACAACATAAAGAAGACAGCTCTGTCCAGACTTGGACAGATTCTGTCCTCCCAACTCAAACAATCATAACTAGAGATTTAGACCACCAAAACAGATGATCCTAGACAATTTAGAAACTATAGGAAAAGCACTACAACTTCTATGTTATCACCAAGAACTGATTCAAAGCATAACTCAGTTAAATAATGCAATCAATCAGATCTAAACAGAAAATTGGCAAAACCTGACAGCAGTCATCCAAAAGCCATAACTCCTAAACTATTAGGCCTATGAACATGAAATTTTAACAAAAGCTAGACATAGAAGTTGGCTACAACTTTTATATAGAACACATTCTCATGCAACATCATTTTCCTAGGTAAATCATCACAACAACAGGGACTATGCCTGCAGCCATTTTCAGCATATAAGCAAAACATGCTTTTCCCTTATTTATCACCTAAGCACACATAGGAATGAGCTATTTAGATAGCTCCAAACATGATTACATGGTCATACAAGACTCATCTCAGACCAAAACATATTAAGGAATCACAAGAAACATATATGCATTCATTTGTCTTTAATTATTCACTCATTATTACATAAAAACCTATTATTTAATTATTTAAGTTATATGGTAAACATCTCAAATGAGTCCCAAACTTTTATGAGAGCTAGGTGATTACAAATCATGACCAAGTTTCAAATCTTACATGCTCAGGTTCCATAATTTAATTATTACAAAATAAACAAATCTATAATGCAATAAAGCATTGGAGAGCAAATTAAATATGAAACTCAATATTTTCTGAAACAACATGACCATATTATTGATTCTCAGGCTAACACAATATCATACAAAGGTAGTGGAACACCATTTTCCATTTTTACCATAATATATTATTTATAATGTATTTAAATCTACTTAATATGCACCAAAGAAGATAAATCAACAACTCAGTCATACTTGTGCCATAAATTATGAAATTTTAACCATACATCACACATCATATAGAGAGTCTACAATTAAATTTTCTTGCCATTTGGAGCAATACAACTCCAGTTACAAAAATAACAAGCAATTCAACTGTTTATTTCCTATTTAACAAGATTAATGTCAAACACCAATAAAACAGTAAACAACCTATATGTTTTATATTTTTATGAGCAAGTGCATGTTACTAGAAGACTAACAAAATTGGAACCACTATTTTTGCACTTCTAAAACTCGAGATATTGACCAAAGCAAGTTACTCCATTATATAAACCACTTCTCGAAAACTATTTTCTACAGCACAATAATGTAAATAACATAGCACATTTTATAGATCTAGCATGCAGAGAATTTCACTACGAATCTAATAAAACAAACCACACCATTTTTGGCGCTACCAAACTCTAGATATGAATTTCTAAAGAGATAGCAAGATCTGTAATTTTTGTATGCCATTTGAACTCTGGTGGGGCCGCTCGTCATAGGCACAAGAGAGATACAGAGAGCAGGTCGACCTTCTTCTTCCTCCAGTTCGCTGGACGAACAGAGAAGAAGAGAGGCGATGGCCGGCCTGGTTCCGGGGTCCGCTGCCGAGGGCTCTGGCATGGTCGACGGCGAGGAGGCAGGGATGGCCGGGATCTGGGCGCACCCACTACTGACGCTGGCTCCGCCAAAGGTGGCGCGCAGGCCCCTGGCCACGGCGCACGCTGCGCACGGACACGCAGCTCCGGCGGCGTCCTGCAGCAAGGCGAAAACGGTGAGGCGGCGAGCGGCTGGGTGAGGCAAGGAGTGAGGACAGAGATGGTGCTACGGATTTGTCCGGAGGAACGCATAAGGAGGAGGAACAGCGGCACCTCGGAGCTCAGCTCGCCGGCAACGGAGGCGGCGCTCTGCGTGCACGCACCGGCGAGGGGGAGAGGGCAGAGTGGGAGAGCGACCGATTGGGAGAGGAATGAGTGGAGGGCGAGATGGGGGAGCCCTCTGTCCATTTTGTGCTCTAGAAGCGAGAGGGAGAAGAGCTCAAGCGAGCTGCAATGGTGGGGGCGCGGACAGAGCTCGGGCGCCACGTCGCCATTTCGCCGAACAGGTGGCGGGTGCGGTTCTGACGCGCTTCGGGAGCCGTTTTCGGCATATTCGGTCAAGATTCGGACCTGGGAGCAAGAGACAAAGTTGTTCACCTCGGCTTGATCTACAAAAGTGGTGAAGGGTGCTCAGCCATTTGACAACTGGATTAAGAGATAATTAACCCCGAAGTGGCTGCTGTCAACAGGTTAATTATGATCAAAGATCGAGTGGCAACCCTTGTCAAACGATGTCGGATTGACCTCAAATTTTGATATGTTGTGCTCCAAAGAGTTTGAAACAACTTTTATATTGGGTCCCACTCAAGTTGCTAAACAAAATTTGGAGAAACCAACACGTCAATGCAATAGGGGCAGATTTCAGACTTAGAAATTATTTAAATCCTGAAATCAGGATTTTGCCAAACTTGATTTCACTGTTTGAGGCACTTAGAGATTGAATCATGAGTTGGTCCAAAAATAACAATTGTTGTACTCCACAATATCTCTAACTTTCATTAAAGGTCAAACTTCATACCTTGCTCACAAATAGTATTTTCACTTTGGTCAAAGTAAGATCATTAGAGAGCTCAATGTGGATATTTAGGCCAATTGAGGTATTTTCTTGACATTTTCTCAACATGAGTCCTTCATGACTTTTGTTGTAGAGTTAAAATAGAGTTGTTTGGTCAAATTTGCAAGGTTTGGTTGGCTTTGCATGCTCATGTTCACGTAGTCCTGCAATCCAATCAAGCAGAGGGCTTGTCATCTCATGTGACTATCCAATTTAAATCTTCATGTAACTTCTCCAATGATCAAGGTAGATGGAGATGAATATGAAATAGTGATTAGGATCATTGATTGAAATAACTTGGTTAGGTCCACACTCGCTGGTTAGCTCGTGACCAACACCTGAGGTGTTACAGGTGCCACAATGACTGAGTTATCAAGGACATACTAACTGCTATTCCTGCCGTCCAAAAATCAGCAATGCTGCCCTGATCTGTAATCGCGTTCCTCGCCACAACAATGCTCCAAAAGACTTGTCCTTTTGACAAACCACACTCCACATAGCACCTAGCGAACCCACAAAACAGATCACTGATTGGTGCAGCGAAGACCCTGTTTTGCAATGGTTTAAGTGCTCGCTGTCCACTCATGTGTATGTCCTGAAAACAGCAATGTGCAACCACGATTCCCCATCAAACCTTTGGTAGTACCGATAAACCCTTTTGCCATATCATTTGTCTACAAATCTGCAATCCCACTAAGTTTCTTGCCATAAGTTCAGTTTAGCCTCACCTTTTGACATCGTTGCCACTACCTATCGCCTTCTACCACAGGGCATGCTCTTCGGGTGCACTGGTCATCAGCCTATGCATCCATTCTAGTCATTAGCCTATGCATCCATTCTAGTCAACAATCCAATTGCCAACATTGATAGCTCACCTCAAATGACCTCAATCCATCCAAATTATATCATCATCTTACCACATAATCTATATCAATCTAATCCTAGTCTCTTGTATTCAATAATATGCTTTACAACATATCTCTATCATCCTCGACAATATATCAATCTGTCCCAAATCAGAACATGTGTTTATGATGAATACTGTTTTGTCCCTTTCTACTCTAACAAATGCATTGTCATTCTTCCAATCTTCACTCATGCACATTTAACTGTAATCCTCTTCCATCTATACCTTTGATCTCTCATATCTTTAAAATCGTTGCTTTGTTTTTAGTAGTTTTTGCGCTCCAGCGATCGTGCTTACAAGCCCTACGTGTTTTAAAACCTTTATGTCTTGTTTTTATAATGATTGGTGTACTGTTTCTAGGTTTGCTTAAGATGCTTGTGCTGTTTGATTGCTGACGTTAGAAGTGGAGCTATGCAAAGATGATCGAAAAGGGAAATCAAAGAGTTTGAGCAAGCATTTGGAAGGCAAGTGTAACAAAGGCTCCTTGTACCTATTAACTATTAATCATTCATTTTATGCATGTGTTAATTTGATAAACCATAGGGACTTACCTAGTTTATTCTTGATCCACATATCCTTGTTTCCTATGGGTTGGTATGCATGTTGGATAGTTGCTGCCGCGCAAAACCAAGATTAATTATTTAACTTGATTAATGGTATATGCAATATGATAAAATGATGCTTTTTAGCAACAAGGTATTAGGAGCTTAATCCTGAAGCGGCCACCCAGGAGGTTCCATACAACCCCGAGGACTATATGGCTCTGGTCTTAATCATATAACTAGTGCGTCTCTAGCTTGTTAGTGGTTACCGAAAGGCGCAAGAGGGGGGTGCCTCGTGGGGTCATGGATGTTCCCGCCTCGTGTATAGTGCTGCGACCACTTACACGTGTTTTGATTTTTGAGGGGGATACGTCTGTGCACACTTGTTAGGGTGCCTAGTGAAAGATTTCGTAGTGAAACCCTGCCATACTTCCAGAGAGGAGGTGTAGTGGGGCTGGCTACCCCCGGCATATGGGAATCACGACTCGGCGGGTAAAGTTGTACAAATTCTATAGAATTCTTTCATCTGATATATCAGCCGTGCTCACAGACACGAGCGGCCTGGATCCTTCATGATTAATGTTTCTTTTTTACCTTAAAGAATGGATGTGATAAATATTGATTCAATTATGTTTTCAATTGGGATGGGTTACTCATTAAAAGTAGAATTAAGATAAATAAAACTTGATCAACTTAAAATTGCTAACCGCAGTCAAACAGTGTCAAGCCTTTGAGCCTTCATCACCCCTTTGTTATACTTGTTAAGCACGGTGCGCTTACGCTTGCTTTACAATCAACAAAAATCCTGGATGGGTACCAGATGGTGGATCAAGTGAGGAGTTTCCAAAGGAGTTTTCATGAGTACTAGGTGAGTGCTCCCCCAGTCAACCGTCCCTGTGGAGTATGGAGACCCGAAGACAAGATATAGAATAGTTTCTGCTATGCTTTTGTAATAGATGTAAGCTTCCTTGTAACTATGTTTCGATATGTAATAAAGCATTGTTCTTTGATAATCTCCATATTTGTCACTATATGTGTCTTGTGGACATCCTGGGCACACATATAGTTAGCGCTTGGTATTCTTTGAAAAACTAGGTGTGACACCCCTAGCGATGGAAATCGATTCGGTTTTCAAAGGATGGAAGACAAGACGGTGATAGGCTAGTTCCAAGTGTCGATTGGAGTTGAGAGACACTTGGAGTAGTCTTAGGTTTTGTTTTTCTCTTTGACCGTACTATAAAGAGGGGTTTGGATGGGTAGCTTGAGGGCGTCGGACTATGGTCCGACGATGGTCGTTGAACCATTGGAGTCGGTCCGATGCTCCTCCACACAGTGTTGATTGCAGGACGCTTGTGAGAGTCGGACTGGTGGTGTTTGGTCCGACGGTGGCACTATTCATCAAGTCCGATGGTTCGCAGAAAGCTGTTTTGTGTCTCAACGGCTAGTGAGAGGCTTGGGGGGCATTTATACTTCTCCATCACCCTCATTCTAGCCTTCTTGCCCATTTGTTCAGCTGAAGCAACCATTGTGACTTGGTGTTAGTGCAAGAGCCCTAGGGAGGATTGAGTGAACTCCATTGCTTGTGAGCTTCTTCCCTAGAGAGATCAAGAGTGACTTGTGTGCATCCATCACCCTCTTTGGCCTTGTTTTTGGTCAAGTGAGAGTCTAGGCTTGTTACTATTGGTGATCGGCATCACCTAGACGGTTCGGTGGCGATCGGAGGCTTGGTGATCGCTTGGAGAGCTTAGGGCGGCCCAAGCCAAGCTTGTAAGCGGTTGTGGGCGATCCACCATGCCGGAGAGGCAAAGGATGAGTCATAGAGAGCACTTGGTCTTTGCGAAGATCAAGGGGGGAGATATACCCTTGCGTGGGTGCTCCAACGAGGACTAGTGGGGAGTGCCGACTCTCCGATACCTCGGGAAAAACCGGCTTTGTTTTCCTATCTTATTTACATTCTCGCATTTACTTTGTGTTCTCTACTTTCTAGAGTAGTATACTTGTGATAGGATCCGGCTCTAGGTTGCATAACTTGTTTTCGGCTTAGATCAACACAAGCACTTGTGGGGTGAGATTGGGCAAATGGCGATAGGTTGAATTGATTTGTGGAAAAATTACTAGTTGCCCAATTCACCCCCCTCTTGGGCATCCTCGATCATTTCAATTGGTATCGGAGCCTTGTGCTCACTAATTTGGCTTAACCGCCAAGAGAAGGATGTCCGGTGGTCACAATGGTCCCCTTCCCGTCTTTGACGGTAACGATTTTCCTTATTGGAAAATTCGTATGGAGGCATACCTTGAGGCGGTGGACCTTGGTGTTCACAAAGCCGCCACACAAGGGTACCCCTCTCCCAAAGCCGGCGCAACCCTCACACCCGTTGAGGAAGATCACGAAAAGTGGAATGCTAAGGCTCACAACATCATCTTTAGAGGCCTTAGCAAAGAGGTGTTCAACCTTGTGAGGAACCACAAAAATGCCCATGCACTATGGTCGGATATTTGTGCGCTCCATGAGGGAACTAAGAATGAGCGTGAGGAACGATATTACCTTATCATTGATAAGCTCAATTCTTTCAAAATGCTTCCTAATGAAAATGCTAATGACATGTATTCTCAATTGAATATCATTGTAGAGGAAGCCAATGGCCTTGGGCTCACTCAAATCACTCCGGCCAAAGTTGCAAGGAGGATCCTCAATGCTCTTCCTATTGACAAGTATGGTCACATTGTGACCGTGCTTCATCAAGGGGATCTCTCCAATGCAACTCCCACTCAAATCTTGGGAAAATTCAATGCTAATGAGATGTACATGAAGATCACTCCCCAAGATGGTTCATCATCCAAGAACGAAGAGAAGGACTTAGCTCTCAAGGCCGACAAGAAAGAAAAATCTCAAGTCAAGTATTCTTCTCTTGACTCCAAAAGTGATGATGATGATGATGATGATGATGATGATGATGATGATGATGATGATGATGATGATGTGGAGATTGCTCTCATGGTGAGGAATACCACCAAGATGCTCAAAAAGCTCAACAACAAGGGAATCAAGTTTGATTCCAACAAGAAGAAGTTCTTCACAAGTAGCAAAAGAAAGCCCATCTCCGAGATGGATTGCTATAATTATGGAGAGCTTGGGTATCTTGCTCATCAATGCCCAAAGCCCAAGAAAGACAAGTTCAAGAACAAGAACAAGGGCAAAAGGCAAGACTCAAGTGATCAGAGTGTTGATGAGAAGAAGAAGGCCAAGCCATTCAAGAAGAAAGAATTCAAGAAGAAGCAATTTCACAAGAACAAGAAGAATGGCAAGGCTTACATTGTTGGTGATTGGCTCACCGACATTGAATTTTCAAGTGGCTCTTCCGGTGAAGATAGTGATGATGAGAAAGAGAAGGTGGCCGCTCTTGTGATTGGGACTTCACTTCCTCCACTGCCATCACCGCCCTCATCTCCAACACACCTTTGCCTAATGGCTAAGGATAAGAAGGTACAAAGTGATGATGAGAGTAGTGATAGTGACAATGAGTATGATTCACCCACTTATGATGAACTTGCTAGCTTGCTAAATCACTACACCAAAGTGATAAGAAAGCTAACAAGTAAAAATGAGAAGCTAAAACTTGAGAATGGCAACCTCTTAGCTAAAAATGAACAGTTCACAAAAGCTAGTGATGAGCATAGAGAGGAAAACCTAAATGTGTCATCCAAGCTCAAGGAGCTCAAATCCAACATAAAGGAGTTCAAAGAAAAACATGATAAACTTGAGAGGATGCACATTGAGCTCACCACTACCTACAACAAGTTAAAAGAGGACTATACTCAAGTAAAAGTGAATCATGACAACCTTGTTATGGCTTATGACTTGATTTCCAATGAAGTACATGATGCTCCTAACCTTGTTGTTAAGTGTGATATAGCTACATCATGTGATGACTTGGTTGATGAGATCATTGAGCAAGGTGCTAGTAGCAAAGGCAAAGAAGTGGTGGTGGCCGATTGCCATGATGATTATTTGAAGCTCAAGATTGAGAATGAGAACTTGAAGAAAGAGCTTGAGAAGCAATCAACCACCAACACCATTGTCATTGAGACGGTACAAGAAGATGATGAGGTTGAAGTGTAAAGAAAAGAAAACAAGATCCTCAAGAGTGAGAAGTGCCCACTTGCAAGCCTATTGGAAGAGAACAAGAAGTTGAAGTAAGAAAAGAGTTATCTCACCGTTGGCTTGCAAAGATTCATAAGGGGCCAATATCTTCAAAGTGATCTCCTCATGAACACCGTGATGAAATTCGATAGAAGTGGGATTGGCTACATGGGTGAGAAAGTGCAAAACATTAGAGCTCAAAATTGTCTCAACAAAGCAAAGAACAAGCCCAAGCCCAAGCCAAAGAGATGCTTTGAATGTGGTCAAGAAGGTCACTTTGCTGACGAGTGCAAGACATCACCACCACAACCTTTGCCCAAGCATGCTAGGCCCTTTGCATTTGATTCTCACTACATGCTTAGAAAGGATTCTAAGGGCAAGGTCAAAGTGATGTTCCTAGGTCCCCCTAACAAGAATAGGCCTAGGCAATTGTGGGTGGAAAAAGCTTTGGTTGAGAAAGTCTGGAGCCCTTCTCAAGTATGGGTTCCTAAACATCAAGCTTGATTTGTTGTGTGTAGGTGAACTACAAGACCGGTGGCTCTCATTGGGTAATTGATAGTGGATGAACTCAACATATGACCGGTGATGCTCGTATGTTTACCTCACTAGAAGAGAATGTAGAAGACCAAGGAAATATAACATTTGGTGACAATTCCAAGAGCAAAGTGCAAGGGCTTGGCAAAGTGGCAATCTCAAATGATCATTCTATCTCAAATGTTCTTCTAATTGCTTCTTTGAGCTTCAACTTGCTATCTGTTGGTCAATTGTGTGATCTTGACTTCCAATGCCTATTTACAAGTGAAGAAATTGTTATTTCCAAGAAGGATGATGAAGTGATATTCAAGGGTTTTCGGTACAATCACCTCTATCTAGTGGACTTCAATTCGGAATGCAAATTTGAAGACTTGTCTATTCACCAAACAATCTCCTGGGTGGCTTTGGCATAGAAGGCTTGCACATGTTGGGATGAGCACACTCAAGAAGCTATTGAAGAAGGAGATGGTGAGAGGATTGAAAGATGTTGTATTTGAGAAGGACAAATTATGTAGTGCTTGTCAAGCCGGCAAGCAAGTGGCAAATACACATCCATCGAAGGCATTTGTATCAACTTCAAGACCATTAGAGCTACTTCACATGGACTTATTTGGGCCAACAACGTATGAAAGCTTTGGTGGCAAGCTCTATTGCTTAGTAATTGTTGATGACTTTACAAGATATACTTGGGTGTTCTTTCTCCATGACAAGACCGAAGTTGCAGCATCATTCAAGAAGTTTGTTAAGAGAGCACAAAATCAATTTGATGTGAAGATCAAGAAGATTAGAATTGACAATGGAAAATAATTTGGCAACACAAACATTGAAGTATATTGTGATGAAGTTGGGATCAAGCATGAAGTGTCATCCTCCTATACACCTCAACAAAATGGAGTTGTTGAAAGGAAGAACCGGACTTTAATCACCCTTGCAAGGACTATGGTTGATGAGTACAACACACCGGAGAGGTTTTGGGCGGAGGCAATCAACACCGCATGCTATGCATCCAACCGCCTATTCCCTCACCGGTTGCTAAAGAAGACCCCCTATGAGCTACTCACCGGCAAGAACCGGATGTCTCATACTTCCGGGTGTTTGGTTGCAAATGCTACATCTACAAGAAGCGGCAACACCTAGGGAAGTTCCAAAGACGTTGTGATATTGGCTTTCTTGTTGGTTACTCATTGAAGTCCAAAGCATATAGAGTATTCAACAATGCCACCGGCCTTGTTGAAGAAACATATGATGTGGAGTTCGATGAATCTAATGGCTCTCAAGGAGAGCATGAGAATCTTGATGATGTAGGTGACGAACCATTGAGGAACGCTATTAAGAATATGCCAACCGGAGACATCAAGCCTAAAGATGACGAAGATGATGGTGATGATGTGATCAATCAACCATTCATCAAATGTGCCTCAAGATGATGAAGAAAAAGATGGGGTGGATCCACATGAGGACACCCACATCACACAAGAAGAAGTTGAGGCACAAGCACAAGATGTTGATGCTCCACAACCTCCTCCTCAAGCGGTTGATAGAAGAACTACTCCACTCCTACAAGCTCATCCACAAGATCTCATAATAGGGAGTCCTTGTAACACCCTTGGTGTTACTGAAGTAAAAATCGGACATGTCATCATATGCACTACACCGCATTCATAATTAAATTCAATTTATTATGCATAGAAATTAAAACAAATTTAATTTCATAAGTTGTTTGTGCTTAAGTAATTTAGAGTGATTTAATTTTATCTTCTGGTGGCTTGTTAATTGGGTGTATTAATTAATCACCGCTTAAAATAAAAATTGGAATTAATTTAAAACACTAAAACGGGCTAAAACCCTAGTTTCAAAACTATGTAGAATTGGGCCTTGGTCCCAATATCAAAGTTTTAGCTCTTATTTAGTGGAGCAACTTTGGTATACAAAGTTTTTCAAGTTACTATTTAGAAATTTAAATTAAACTTGAATTTCTATCTTCAAATTTGAATTTAAAACTCCAATTCAAAAATTACTTGGAATTTGAAGTTAAGCCTTAAATAAAAGTTGTAAAGCTCATTAAACTGAACAATTTTTGTGTTTACAGATTTTGAACTTATTCAATAAATAATTGAGATTTGATTTGAATTTAGAAAGGGCTATTTACCCCCTTTAAAATAATTTCAAAACTATTTGAAACTTGAAAATATCATGAAAACCAAAGTTGTGTGGAATGAAATTCTGCACATTTGATATATTGGACATTTTTCAACTTTATACATGAAAGTGTGTTTAATTTACAAATTAGTGTCTGTAGGGGGGTAATTGCAAAATTTCCATCCTAATCTGGATGGCGACGACGGCGACACGCAGCTGTCTTGCTGTCGCCGACGTCCGCGCTGCTCCTTCGTGCGTGGGCGCGTGTCGGTCGCCGTGGCAGCTCGGCCTCGACGTGTCGTTTCTCTGGGATCGATCTTTCCCTTATATAAGCACCAGGTCGAGCTCACTCTTTCTTTTTTTTCTGCTTCCATCGCCGCCGGTAACCTTACTGTTCAAGTTCCAAATTCGCCGTCTCCGACCACTCTCATGTAAAATTGATCGTGCTCATAGTTTTTTCCACCTCCTTGCGGTTCGATTGAGGCCGTTCCCGTGTCTTCCTGTGGTCGCAGTCGCCGGTGCGTGTCATCTTCCTCCCTGCCGGTCATTAGCGCCGCCGCGCTCGGCTTCGACGCGGCCGGGCTGAACCTGTGAGCTGATCCTATTCTCGTGTTGCGTTTCACGACTCCCTCGACCTCATGAAGCTCATAGCCAAGTCGTTTTCCTTTTGGTGAGCCAGCGTAGTCGGAACAGAGTGCTCGCCATCGGTTCGCACCGCCGCGGTCACCTTCACTACTGCCAGTTCCCGCTGCACCGCCTCCGTCCCGTCCAATGTGCGCAGCAAGGTCAGGTGAGCTTCGTGGTGCCCTGTTAGTAGCTCAGTAGGTTTGGGAAGCTCCGTAGTCACGGGAATGCGAGTGCCGCCGTGCTGCTCTCGGTCAGAGCCGCCATGGCTGCCGGCGGCCAGGCTCGGGTGGTCCTGTTGCAGAGCGAAGCTTTGGGGAGGGGTGCGGTTGTTCGTACGAACTCGCCAGGGTGCTAAGCCTCGCCGATGTTGCTGCCACCGGTGAGCTCGGCTTTTGGATCGGGCGTGCTCGCGCTCAGTCCGCCATCGTGAGGTAGGAGAAGGGGGAAGGTCTGGCTGGGTCACGCTGGATCCGTCGTGGGCCGGCCCAAGGAAGATGGCCGAGCAGTGAATTGATGTTTCTCATTTTCTGAAAAGGAAATAGTATTGAGATTTGTTTATTTCATAAGCACAAGTACAGAGCTCCAAAAATTATGAAATTAAAGGTATAGACTCCCTGGATAGTATAGTATTTACTAAAAATATGAAACCTGCAGTTCGGGTACCTTCAGTAGACTGTAAAATTGGATATCTTAATTATTAAATAACATTTCCAGGATTTTTGTAGCTCAAAATAATTATATAAAAATCATGAAATTTAGTGTATCACCGTTTTGAGCAGTGAGCTACCTCCACAAAAATCTGTAGCTCATTTGAATAAATTTTAATTGTTTTGTAATTTATCCCTAATTAATTAATAATTAAAATGGTGTTTAGTATTAATGGCTTAGGGTTTATTCCGGATCATCGAATCAAGGAACTGAGATTACCATGAGCTTAGTTAGGGGTCTGGGAGCTTTGCGACCCGTTGTCACCCTCTCGGCCATCTCCGGCCGCTTCGGCCCTGGCCGAGCTTGGCCTGGCCGGCCGGTGGCCATGGCTTCACCCCTCTGGCTTGACCAGAGCGGGCTGGAGCCGGGTTGGACCGGGCCATTTGTATTGGGAGTGCTAAGGGAGCCAATCTGGACCATGTTGATCGTTCGGGCTGGTCCAACAGTAGAGGCTGAGTAGTTAAATAAATTTATTTATTTTCTTTCTTAATATCTGAAATGTATTGTGCCTTGTGATTTTTGGATTGAGTGAAGATCAAGGATTGTTAACACTTTAAATAATCCTTGGCAACTTATTTAGTAGAATAATTTATTATTGTTATGTGGTGGTTAATAATAGTTAATAAAATGATTAGGTGAGATAATAACCACTATGATAATAGAATCTTAATGACCCTTATTGTTAGTTGGTAATTACCTTGAGGTTTACCAAAACAAAGTAACCCTTAATTACAGGCTATCCTGACCTGTAATGTCATGAGGTTGTTTCTTTAGATGCAACTTCATGGGTAAAAACATCCAAGTAGAACGACTTTTCTTTTGGACCTTTCCGTACCCTAACTCGATCACAGAACTCCCTATAGGTGCCCGTAAACCGCAAGTTGTTAGACAACAAGCTAGTCTTGTTGGGTTGCAACTTTATCGCAAAGGAAAGTAGTATCTAACTTTCTTTGAATATTTAATGTAATGTATTTGTATGTTTCCATTATGCATCATGCCATGCATTTCATCATGCATTAATATTTCGTGTAGTGAACGCGGGATATTCGTATCTGAAGCAAATCCCGAGTTGGTCTTCACTCCATAAACGCGGAACTTCCTCGGTAATTGACTTCAGAGTTGTATCTGCTCCAAGGCAATAGGCAAGCCCCGGTGCATTAGCCCCTCCTTGTGTTTTATAAATCTTTATCACCTTGAGTTAAATTGCTGCATTAGGTTGATAGGAGTTGATTGTCACCTACTTGCTGCATTTACCTGCCTTGATGTATTATCCTTGAAACCTGATTTAAAAGCAAATGTTTATAAAATGCTTAGCCTTGCTTAATAGTTAAGCTTTTATGAAAAAGATATTTTGTATGCTTTGGGTATACTACTATGAATTATTATAATTGTTTGACAGGGCAGTAGACTTGCATTGAGAAAGGAATCTCAATGTAGTGTCTCTGACTGTCTATTAAGAAAAAGAAATGGAATCCATTAGGGACCATTCGTTGTCGGCCTGCTGGATCAAGACTTTGCAACTAGCCACATACTACGGAAAGCCTCTGACTCCGGTCGCTCCTCTACTTGAACCGACAACCACGCACTGGGAGTGGAGAGATGGCGAGAGTAGCGTGTACCCTCGTGGCCGGCGTGCCTGGAGAGGAGAGGAGTACTGTGCTCTCGGGTGGCGCAGGACCGGTTCAAGTTTTGGAAAAGCCGTGGTAGGTGGGGTTGGCATATGCAAGCTTAAGTGCTACATATGCAGTGTGGATAGGGATCCCTAGCTGGGTACTTAATCGATTCGAATCGTCGTTGCTCCTCGGTCAATGGAGACTTGATCCTTCGACTTACAGCGAAGAGTGTTTCGGAACTAGGTAAAGGTGGGAAAGGGAAAGGGAATTGATGACGAGATAACTGAATGAAACAATCTAGCTTTGAGATTAAATGTTAAGCTGATTTAGAGAGCTTTTCGGCAAAACTCTTTGATTCTTGCTAAAGCCTAACCTTGATTCCCCTCAGCCTGCATTCCTGAGTCTTCTCCCCAATTTTTGGTCAGGTAAGTCTTGCGGAGTACCCCATGTACTCAGGGTTTGTTAACCCCCTGTTGCTGGTTAAAGATAGGAGCTGTACAGGTTTGACTATCGCCAAGCTAGTGGCGCCTGAGGAGATGCGATATGCAGTAGATGACATGTGCTTATCAGCACTTCCTTGGGCAAGATGTCATCTATATTATTTATAAGTGTAAGAGCTACCTTATCTTGTCTCTATCGACAAGAGTTTCTGTAAAGACTATCACTGGAATTTGTAAACTTTAATTATTCTCTTCCGCTTTTTACTCTGATGTATTTTGAACTCAATGAATGAATGTAATAAGATGGTTGGTTTCCGTTCCGTGAAATGATCCTCGGTGGGACATTACGGTGTTCGCAAGAGCACCCGACAGGGCTTCCGGAGTTATCAGTCTCCCGTGCATAGCAGTCGGAGGTCGTTGGACTACGGCTGGTGCACGTGGGCCATGGTAATTCGGGAGGTTCTGTCACAGCTGGTATCAGAGCATTATTTCACGCTACGGAACCAATCAACACCTTTTATAAGCTTCAAAATCAACCAAACTGTGTTTTAAAGCTATTTGAGAAAATTGTTTCTAACTTACCCCCAATGCTTGCTTTAAGGCGCCAGCAAAAGGCTTGTTATGGTGACCTGAGCAGAAGGTGCTGATGAGTTTCCAGCGTTTCTTCGAGGAATGATGTGACGAGCCAATCTCTCGTGCCAACTGAAGCACTTCGTCTACATTCCTTCTCTAGGCCTTGGCTTAGAGGAGCATCGGACGAAGTTGTTCCTATGATATCGATCTTCCATCTTTTTATTCCATAACTTATTTTACTTAGAAAATTTTAGCAACCACCTTATTATGAGGTGGAGGATAGCTTAGTCTAGTTTTAAGTAACAAGGTAGCTCGTAATATATTAAGCCCTATATTGCAAGTTATGGTATGTTGCTTATTTTTAAAAATATACTAAGCTATATATATAAGCGTTGGATCGATCATGCATCATGTCATAACAACTACTAATGATACCCCCGTTATGAAATATACGTATTTCACAAAATGAAACTTGCTTCAAAATGAGTTTTATGTTAAAATAAAATATCACCCTTCTTCTAAACAGATGGATCTGCAAGGCCCTGCTACTGGAGTCGATGAGTGTCTGGCTACGTTCGGGACTCCTGCAGTGTTGTGGCAGTTACTACAGGAGGTGGGCTATGTAGAACCACCAAAGTACCATTGGTCGCGCACAGTTCTTCTTGGTCGACCGTGGTATGAAGTGTCTCTATGAATCCCAGCTTGTACCAATGCACCATTCTGGCCAGCCTGGGAAGCACAGGCTGAAGGCATGAGCCCCTGGGAAGGAGCTCAGGCAACAGCATTAGAAGTGCTTAGAAATATTTGTTTTAGGTGCCAAAAGGAAGTGAGAGCCTCTTCAATGAGAAGGTTTCCGTCTGAAGCACCAGAGGATTGGGATTGTTGTCAGCGACAAATTAAGCAACTGGAAGAAAATTCAGATGAACATAATCCCATTTTGGTCGCCACTACTCGAGCTATGTTAGCGGTCCTTAAATTGCATCTGACTCGCGAGCAAGGACGGGAGGAATGGCAAGAGTTATACTCCGAGTGTTATGCAACACTCAAGGGTATGGAATTGAAAAAGAAACGAGCTTATGAGAAAGCTCAAGAGTGGAAGGAGATCGCTCAGATCCACGTTGAGCAAAAGATTAGCCTGAATACCCAGATAGAAGCACTCGAGGCACAACGACAAGCAGACCAGCGTCGCATAACGGAGTTGGAAGGCCTGGTGGATAGTCTTCATCTTCAAACTGGACTTCTTATCCAGCAACATGAAGAAGCTCATTCTTATGCCGTGACGGCAAGAGAGGGTCTTAGAGAGACTGTCGGCTACTTGCAACACCAGGATGCGATGTTTTGGGGCCTGCATGACACTTATCAGCAGCAGCTCCAGGCAGCCCACCAAAACATCACTGATCTACAGCAGGAAGTGCAAATGCTCCATGCCATATACGATCCAATTCCAGATATGGGACTTGCAGCAGCTCAGAATCAAGAAGGGTCTGATCCAGAGGATGAAGATGAAGAATTGGAAGAAGTAGTGAATAACTCGGGATCAGAAATAGCGAGTGATCATGATGAGTAGAGTGTGAGAGAGAGTTAGTTTCCTAGACCTAGTGTCAGCTTAGGGCTAACTTGATGTAAAAGTTTGTGATATAAAATCGTAGGGGGTAGAAAAATAATGTAGAGTTGTCCAACAAGTTGAAGTAAGACAATAGGTGGTTGTAAGCTGATGTAAGATAGGTGTGAACTAAGAAGTAGACTTGTATATTCTCTGAACTAATCTTGTAAAATTTTTCCTTTAAAAAAAAAGTGCAGCTATTGTCCATTATAGTTGTACTATTCCAAAAATTGTCATTCTTTCTAGGTTTTTGTATTCTTGAAAATCTTTGCTCCATAAGTTACTAGTCCTTGAGGAACTTCTGGATACACTTATTTAACTCAAAACAAAACTTTGGTTAAGTCTTCTTTCAAGATACTACCATTTCCATGAAACCTATTGTAATTGTAGTCTATGGGATATCATGATCCATGACCATGATGCAGCGTCGAAATCTGGGGTCTCTTATGGATCGCGACCATAGGAAGTTACTGCTGGACATACGCTGTTATCAGAGTAACTGGTCATGATCCTAGCCTGCAATTAATGTGCTTTCACTCTCTTTAAAACCTCTGCTGGAAAATTCATATCCGTGTTTTTCCCGAATTTCTAAAATTTCTTGTTGTTATAGCTATTTTGAAATCTACTTTGAGGGTTCGCTTCATAGGAACATCTAGGTGAACTTGAATTTATTACTCAAATAAAATATAAAAACCTAGTATATATCCTGAAATAACCACATTGTGTTCGTGTCATGTATAGCTCCTTTGGCTTGACACGAATAAATTCTTTGACGTAATTGGATGGCATGTGTCGTACCCTGACTTCCTTTACTCGGACACATGCCATTCCCTTGATCTTCAGATTTGATATATATTGGTCGAGAGCTACATCAATTGTGCCCTATAGTGGTGCCACGATCTGTGACCACGGTGCCGCGTCGGAACCTAGAGTCTCCTTGTGGCTGGCCAGCGCATGGATGTCCAGCTAGGGGCGCGCAGGTATCGAGGCCTAAGGTCATGATCCACTATAGCTTCACGATTGAATAAGCTCTCTCCCGTCTGCACCCTATATGAAAATGAAACCAACTAGCTATGATGTATTATGACCCATGATTTTAGTACAGTGTCGGAACTTGGGGTCTCCTATAGGTTACCCTCATAAGGAAATACTGCTGGGCATTTAAACCCGGGGTCTCCTGTGGGGTGTAGCTTAAAGGAAATACCGTCAAGCGTTCGCTTGTATCGAGAATTGTGGTCATTATACCTCATGGCTATCATTGTTATATCCTTGCTCCTCTGATTCCTCTAATGGGGCTAAATTAATTGTATCTTGTAATGGTGTCTTGACCCGTGACTATGGTGCCGTGTAAAAACTTAGGATCTTTGGTGGGTTGCAAACCACACCAGTTCTGACCAAAGTGTGCACTGCTATTGTAGTCGGTGCTCCTGAACCATTACATCTGCAATTAACATATTCTCTATCCCTTGAATTTAATTCCGTATTTTGCTAAAAATTTTGAAGTCCTTGATAAGGAGATTCAGGAGTTCAGTGTTTTGCAAGATATATTATTGATAAGGTCTTTTAGGACAGAAAGGCAGTTGATGTTGTGTCCTCAATCAGAAAGAGAAAGCTATATCAATACAGACAACTCGGCAGTAATTCTACCAGAGTTTTCTTAAAACCCTATAATCAAAATTCGATTTCTCTTCCTTAAGAGATTTGAAACCTTCCTTATTTTGCAAAGAGAAAAATGTATGTAACTTATCGTCTTTCCTTTACTCGTCCCATGCTTATAATTTCTACTAAATCTCGAGGACGAGATTTTCTTTAAGGGGGTAGAGCTGTAACACCCCTGGTGTTACTGAAGTAAAAATCGGACATGTCATCATATGCACTACACCGCATTCATAATTAAATTCAATTTATTATGCATAGAAATTAAAACAAATTTAATTTCATAAGTTGTTTGTGCTTAAGTAATTTAGAGTGATTTAATTTTATCTTCTGGTGGCTTGTTAATTGGGTGTATTAATTAATCACCACTTAAAAATAAAAATTGGAATTAATTTAAAACACTAAATCGGGCTAAAACCCTAGTTTCAAAACTATGTAGAATTGGACCTTGGTCCCAATATCAAAGTTTCAGCTCTTATTTAGTGGAGCAACTTTGGTATACAAAGTTTTTCAAGTTACTATTTAGAAATTTAAATTAAACTTGAATTTCTATCTTTAAATTTGAATTTAAAACTCCAATTCAAAAATTACTTAGAATTTGAAGTTAAGCCTTAAATAAAAGTTGTAAAGCTCATTAAACTGAACAATTTTCGTGTTTACAGATTTTGAACTTATTCAATAAATAATTGAGATTTGATTTGAATTTAGAAAGGGCTATTTACCCCCTTTAAAATAATTTCAAAACTATTTGAAACTTAAAAATATCATGAAAACCAAAGTTGTGTGGAATGAAATTCTGCACATTTGATATATTGGACATTTTTCAACTTTATACATGAAAGTGTGTTTAATTTACAAATTAGTGTCTGTAGGGGGGTAATTGCAAAATTTCCATCCTAATCTGGATGGCGACGACGGCGACACGCAGCTGTCTTGCTGTCGCCGACGTCCGCGCTGCTCCTTCGTGCGTGGGCGCGTGTCGGTCGCCGTGGCAGCTCGGCCTCGACGTGTCGTTTCTCTGGGATCGATCTTTCCCTTATATAAGCACCAGGTCGAGCTCACTCTTTCTTTTTTTTCTGCTTCCATCGCCGCCGGTAACCTTACTGTTCAAGTTCCAAATTCGCCGTCTCCGACCACTCTCATGTAAAATTGATCGTGCTCATAGTTTTTTCCACCTCCTTGCGGTTCGATTGAGGCCGTTCCCGTGTCTTCCTGTGGTCGCAGTCGCCGGTGCGTGTCATTGTAATACCCCTGGTATTACTGTTAACTAAAATGACATGTCATCATATCATCATGTGCATTTGCTTGTCATTAGGGCTAATAGTGTGATTAGCTTGTTTAACTCTTGTGTGTGCTTGAAGGAACCCTAATTGAGTTGTTATTTCTTGTTGATCTTTAATTTTCCTAAAACCCTAATTAAAGGCTTCAAAGTGCACTTTCTAAATTTGATCAAATCTGAGGTAGGTCCCTTAATAAAAGTTGTAGAGTTTTTAATGTAGAACAACTTCTATTTTGGGTGATTTTGAAGTTATGTTGAAAATTTTTGAATTAAGCTCAAAACAGTGTTTCAAAATTTGAATTTAAAACTGCTTTTCAAAAACTAATGAGATTTAGACAAAACTTCCTTAATAGAAGTTGTATATCTCTCTGAGATGCACAACTTATATTTTGGCCAAATTTCAAGTTCTTTAGAAAAATAAAAAGTAATTTTAAATATTCAGTTTGAAATTCAAAACCCTAGTTTACCCCCTTTTGAATATTTTCAAATCTAGGCCGAATTTCAAATTGGTGCAAAAACAAAAGTTGTCCAGCACAAAAATATCTACAACTTTGCTTTTGGGCGTGGCCTCGGATTCGGTCGTTTGGCCAGTCAATTTGAGCGATTTTCTCTGAGCAAGGTACTGTACCGGCGACACTGTTCACGCGTCACGCGCGCGTCCGGCCGCGGCGCGCACGTCGCCGGCGTGCGCGACAGCGCCGCGCGTCCTCTGGCGCCGGAGCTCCGTCCGTGGTACGCGCAGCATGGAGCCGAGTTCCCCCACGTTCTCCCCGACCGTCTCCTCGCCTATTTAAGCCCCAGGTGCTCCCTCCCGACCAAAATCGCCACCGCCGCCATTCTTGAGCTCCACTCGGTCGCCGGCGAAATTCACCGTCCACCGGCTATCTCCACCCTCTCCATCCTCTCAGTAAGTGTGCAGCTCCAAGGCGCTCCGGTTGGTGCCTTTTGTGCCCCCTCTAACGCCTTGGGTGCTCTGCTTCAGGTGTCGTCGTCTTCGGGTCCGGCAGAGCGCCGCCGCGGGCTCGGTTTCTCGACCACAGCTCGTCGCGGTGAGCTACTCCCCTGCCTAAACCTCGTTTCCTATTCTCTGACCTTCTCTTGAACTCATGCGCTCGGCGGTTGCGTGTTTCGTCCCCTAGGTCCAGCGGAACGGGTGCTCGCCGGAGTGTTCAAGCCGCCGCATCCGCCGCCGTCGTCAATCTCTTCTCACCGGTCCGCTTCAGCCCCGTCCTTCTCCCTCACTAGACTCGTGGTGAGCTCTAGATCCTTCCCAACCCTTTTGTTTATCGCTTTTTGGTCTCGGGAGGCCGGCGCATGCTCGCCGAGCCGTGGCGTCCGCCATGGTCGCGGAGAGTCTCGTCGGAGGCGGCTAAGGATGAAGTTAGGTGTTCTAGGTTGTCCGTTAGGGTGTGTAGTAGCCGCAGGTCGCATCCGGGTGGCCGTCGGTTCGCCGGTGGCGAGGGCCGCGCCGGTGCGCGCGTGCTCGCTCGCGCCGCGCGTTCGGCCGAGGAAGAAGACGGAGCTGACAGGCCGGCCCCGCCTGTCAGCGTCCGGCGCAGTGTGGGAAAAGGGGAGCGGGCCGTGTGGACTGATTGCCCCGAGTTGGGCCGGCTTCGGGCCGTTTCGGTTTTCTCTTTTTCCAGGTTTTTACAATGTCTTTTCCATTTTATTTTCAAATGAATAGTGCTGCAGTTTCATAATTTTGTTAGAATATTTTGGCTGATCCAAAATTCATGAGAATTTTTGTATGTTCTCTCTGAGTAGTGTAGAATTTTATAAAAATATTGTTTGTCATGTTTAAGTACTTTCTGCAGTAGGTAAAAATCCCTAAAATAAATGGAAAGTGGATTTTTGCACTTTTTTTAATTAAATCTAGGTAACTCCAAAAATCACCAAAATTTATGTGTCTCTGTTTGGCATGGAAGGCTATCTGTTGGTGAAGTTTGGTCCCAATTGGAATTAGTTTGCTCTTGTATTAAATAGATATGGGTTTATTAAATAGTAAAAAGAAGTGTAGAAAATGAATTTAGGATTTGTGTGACTTTGGAATTGATTGTGGTTCTAGGTCAAACCCATTTAAGACCTAGAACACCCTAGTGATGCCATTTTATGCTTGTCATATGTTTAGTTCCTTATTTCTGGCATATGCTCTTTTCTGCATCGCATTCATACATGCATTGTTGCACACGTGTAGTGCCGGTAAACGAGGAAGTCAAAGTCGAGGTGCCTGGAGGAGAAGGTTCCGAGGTGGTTCTTGAACCTGAAAGCTGTGGTGCTCCTGCCCCGACTGTTTTTGCGTTGCAAGGCAAGCCCCGGTGCATTCAACCCTCTATTTATAAATGCTTTTATCACTGGAGTTAATCAACTGCATTAAGTTGTTAGGAGTTGCGTGATGAAACAATTGATGCATTTACCATCCTTGACTACTTGTTATCCAAGGAACCTAATGATTTGAAATGAGTTGAAAAATGCTTAGTCATGCTTAAATATTAGAATTGCAAAAATGCTAATTTAAACTTGATATTTGGAATGAAGAATTATCAAGGGATGGGTATGAGTCCATGTATGATGGCAGGGTCCTTTGGCCAGGACACTGTTATTGTAATGGATGGGTTTCCCGAGTGATCGGCCATCTGTTTGGGTTAGAGTCCCAACTGATCGTCATCATCGGGAAAGGGATTTGAAAACCGGGCAGAATCCAGGGTATTTGGGTTAGAGTCCCAATGCATGGTCTCTGACGGAAAGCAGTAGGGACCGTTCGTTGTAAGGCCTGTTGTGATCATGATGAACAGCCTAGCCACATACCAATTCGGAAAGCCTAGGGTCAGGTCGCTCTATTGCTGGAACCGACAACCGCGCACTGGGAGTGGAGAGATGGCGAGAGTAGCGTGTACCCACGTGGCCGGCGTGCCTGGAGACTAGTGGAGTACTGTGCTCTCGGGTGGCGTAGGACCGGGTCCGGAATAGAAAAGCCGTGACAATGGGTTGGTATATGCAAGCTTAAGTGCTACATATGCAGTGTGGATAGAATCCCCAGCTGGGTATACTTACTTGATTCGAATCAACGTGCTCCTCGGTTATGGAGACTTGATCCTCACGTCTACCTCGAAAAGTGGTTCGAAGAATAGGATGTTTGAGAATGATGAAAAGAATAAGATAGATGGAAAAGATGAATGATGACTTATGATATTAATAAGGTTATTCAATGAGCAAAAATACTGAGACAGGATAGTAATGCTTTTCCGCTAAACTCTTACCTCCTGCTAAGCCTTACCCCTAACCTTGCATTCCAAGAGTCAGATATTTTCCTTAGTCGGGTAAGTCTTGCGGAGTACCCAGTACTCAGGGTTTGTTAACCCCGTTGCAGGAGGGCCACAGCCGGAGATTTGTCTCGACCCCTGTTGTGCTACAGTGATCGAAGAGGATAGTGGTGAGGAGTGAAGGACCCGTGGGCTGGGTTCGATTATCTACTATCTATTTATGTTGTATCGCTGTTCCAGTGCCACTGCTACTGTTTTAAGTTGGTTCGTAATAACTACACTTATTTACTATTTGAACTCGGTTTGTAATTTAAGTACTAGTTAATCTTCCGTATTTACTCTGATGTATTTTGATTATGAAATGTTGTAACTCTGTAATGGCTTCGCAATGGAGATCCTGTCGGCATACGGGCACTGATGTAGCCCGGCAGGGCTGCCTCGATCATTTGGAACACGGGTACGACTGTCAGAGGTCATTAGTGACGATGACAGGTGCCTGTGGGCCATGTGATTAAGGCGGTTCTGTTACAAGTGGTATCAGAGCGATCTATTGCTAAATCATTACGGAGTTGTTTTCGAAAACTTCAAAATATTTTGGATCTAAAATTTAAGTTAACTATTTTGAGTCCAAAACTGCTTTTCTTGTCTTACTCTGTACTAGGAGTAGGGTGGCATGTGGAACAATATTATTACTATTATTATTGTTAAGCCCTATGTCTGAAGTATGTTATTAATATTTATTTACCTGCATTGATTTAAAATTTGCGTAAGAACGAATCATGCATCATGTTGATTCACATGTTAATAACTTCCTCCCTAATGTTGGGTTTTGGGATAGGATTTACCAACCTGTTCATGCTAGCCTGTTCTATCTTGTCTTACCCTCACTTCGTCCAGCTGGCTCGCACGAAGCTGACCGCACGCAAGATGGTGGGACCGCGTGGCATTCCTCGTCACCAGCTCGCTCCTAGCCATGAGGAGGGCGAGGGCTCAGGCAACCGTCGCCGCAGCCGCAGGGAACTCAAAGAGGAGATCAGGGCACTCAAGGCCGAGGCGAGGCTGATGGAGGAGGACTTTGACCGAGCTGTGCGCAACCACTACAGGGATGTGCGCACCAACCGCGACCTGCACCGAGAGATTCACCAGGTCGAGGCCGAGGTGCAGGCGGCCATGGAGCGGGAGGCGGCAGCGCTGGAGCGTGAGCAGGTGGCAGTCCAGCAGAGAGACGAGGCTTTGGGGCGCGAGCAGGCCGCCCTTGAGCGTGTGGAGTGGGTGGAAGCCCACAATGGCAACATGCAGGCGTACATCAACACCCTGCATGAGGAGGTGCACAGGCTTAACAACCTGCTTAACCCTATCTTGGTTCCCCGTGAGGAGGACCCGGAGGGTGGCGTGGTTGTCGGGCCTGAGGACGAGGAGAGCGAGTCCGAGGAGTTGGGCTACTTCGAGCCCGTACCACTCGCCGAGGACCCAGCAGAGCCTGAGGACCAGATGGTGGAGGACGACGTCGATGAGGAGATCGTGGTCATCGACGACTAGTTGCCCGTGCTGCAGCGTTGGCAGTTGCTTGTATCCCTGTGTCGTAGTCTATGACCCTTAGAATTTTAGTTGTGGTTGGGATCTATGTGCTGTATGTCGCTAAGACTATGTATCTTGTGTTGTTATTTTTTTTAGTTTGTGCTGTTACTCCGTTTCTATTTAAGTAATGTCAAGTCCAAGTTCTGAGTTAAGTGTGCAAATCACAGATGGTTCAGACCCGTGGTCAGTCCAGCAACCAGGGAGAGGACGGTCTTCCTGAGGCACCACCCGTGCCACCAAGCCTCGCTGATGCCATTACCGCACTTGCTAATGCGGCAAATGCTTTCGCTCAGAATCAGGGTCAGCGTGGAGAGCGCCGTGGGCGCAATAATGGGAACCAGGAAACCACCTATGTGGACTTCACCGACACCCGTCCACCGGTGTTCACCAAGGCGGATGAGCCGCTTGAGGCGGATGACTGGCTCCGTACCATGGAGCAGAAGTTTGGTTTGATCCATTGCACCGAAATCCAGAAGCCACAGTTCGCAGCACAGCAGCTGCGTGGTCCCGCAAGTGCCTGGTATGCTAATCTCCTGGCAGCACAACCCGCCGGACACCAGCTTACCTGGGCAGAGTTTCGCACTGCATTCCGTGCCCACTACATCCCTGAAGGGATAATGAGAATGAAGCTCGATCAGTTTCTGGCATTGCGGCAGGGGGACTCCACTGTGATGGAGTACGTGACCAAGTTCAACCAGTTGTCTCTGTATGCCCCAGAGTACGTGAATACTGATGGTAAGAAGAGGAGCTGCTTTGTCAGAGGCTTGAACTACAAGATCCAGCGCAGCTTATCCAACAACCGCCACTGTACCTATCATGAAGCTGTTGACAGCGCGCTCGCTTTTGAAGAAAGTGACCGCCAACTTCAAGGAGAGAAGAAGAAGAAGAAGGCTGTTTTCTCTGGCAGCCAAAAGCGCCAGAAAATCATCTACCATCCCACCCACCACAACCGCCCACAGTACCCACAGCAGCAGGTAGTTGTGCATACCGCCGCTACCTCCCACACCTCAAACCAGCAAAACACCACTCAGCCGAATGCCCCTGGCGTTCGTGTCACCTCACCACAGTTCACCTACAATCAACCGTGCTACAACTGTGGCCAGATGGGACACTGGTCCCGCAATTGTCCTTTCCCCAAACGGTCCAATCAGAATGCACAGAAGGGTGCTGGTGGACAGCAACAGCAGCAGCAGGGACAGCAGCGTGGACAGCAGCAGCAGGCCCAGAAGGGCAAGGTGGTCAAGAAGGCTGGCCAGGTGTACTACACCCAGATCGCTAATATCCCGGAAGGAGAGCCCGTCATGCTCGGTAGGTTCCCTATTGCCGATAACCCTGCAATTACACTCTTTGATTCTGGTGCATCACATTCATTCATCAATCGTAATTTTGTCGTCAAGCATGACATACAAATTGGGGAGGTTAATGAGAATTTTATCATACAATCGCCCGGGGGGCGTATCAGTACTAAGGAAGTGGTATTTCGGGTACCCATAGAATTGGGAGGGCATAAGTTCCCGACCACTATGATAGTGCTAAAAGATCAGGACATAGATGCCATTTTGGGGATGAATTGGATGTATCAGCACAAGGCTGTGATTGATGTGCTGAATAGGACAATCAAAGTTAACATACCTGATAGTCAGTCCAAACTTCTTATCCAACTTCCATTACCCCTGAGAACCGTGAAGCAAGTCAATGCTACCTCAGTGCAAGAAATCCTGAATATTCCAGTAGTTTGTGAATTCCCGGATGTCTTTCCTGATGACTTACCTGGGTTGCCTCCGGACCGTGATGTGGAGTTTGCCATAGAGCTTAAGCCTGGTACGGCACCTATATCTCGTAGGGCGTACAGGATGCCACCAAAAGAACTGGCAGAGTTGAAGGTTCAGTTGCAAGAATTGCTTGACAAAGGTTTTATCCGGCCCAGTTCGTCACCTTGGGGCTGTCCGGCCATTTTTGTGAAAAAGAAGGATAACTCTCTCAGACTGTGTATTGACTATCGTCCTCTCAACGAGGTCACCATCAAAAATAAATACCCTTTGCCCCGTATCGATCTTCTCTTTGACCAGCTTGCTGGGGCCAAAGTATTCTCTAAGATTGACCTTCGATCGGGGTACCACCAAATAAAAATCCGTCCACAAGATATTCCCAAAACCACTTTCACCACCAGATATGGCCTATATGAATACCTAGTCATGTCTTTTGGCCTGACCAATGCTCCTGCCTATTTCATGTATCTGATGAACTCCGTGTTCATGCCTGAGCTTGACAAGTTCGTAGTCGTTTTTATAGATGACATCCTTGTATACTCCAAAACCCCCGAAGAACATGCTAACCACCTTCGAATTGTCCTAAACCGTTTGAGAGATCACCAACTTTATGCCAAGTTCAGCAAATGTGAGTTTTGGTTGGACAGAGTTCCATTCCTCGGTCATATTCTGTCCGCAGAAGGAGTGTCCGTAGATCCCAGCAAGGTCGAGGAGATTCTGAATTGGAAGCCGCCCACCACAGTGCATCAGGTCCGCAGTTTTATGGGTTTGGCAGGTTACTATCGTCGTTTTATCCCAGATTTCTCCAGGATATCTAAACCCATCACCAACTTGCTGAAAAATCAAGTGAAGTTTGTTTGGACATCAGATTGTGAGGAAGCTTTTCAGAAGTTGAAGGAATTGCTAACCACTGCACCAGTGTTGGCTCAGCCGAATATCGAGAAACCATTTGATGTGTACTGTGATGCTTCGGGAACCGGTCTTGGCTGTGTGTTGATGCAAGAGGGTCGTGTCATTGCTTATGCTTCACGGCAACTCAAGCGTCACGAAGAAAACTATCCTACTCATGATCTAGAGTTGGCAGCCGTGGTCCATGCTCTGAAAATATGGCGTCATTATCTGTTGGGAAGTACCTGCAATATTTACACTGATCACAAGAGTCTGAAGTACATTTTTACTCAAGAAGAGTTGAATATGAGGCAGAGAAGATGGCTCGAGTTGATCAAGGACTATGACATCGAAGTACATTACCATCCTGGTAAAGCAAATGTGGTAGCTGATGCATTGAGCCGCAAGGTTCACTGCAACTGCTTGAATGTGAAGTTATATACTCTGACCTTGTGTTGTGAGCTGGAGAGATTGGATATTGAAATGGTGCCACGGGGCAGCATAGCCAACATTAGAATTGAAACTCCTATTCGAGAACAGATCATTACCGCTCAAAAGAAAAGCAAAGGGATCAAGCACATCAAAGAAAAGATCCAAGCAGGCAAGGCTGACTGTTTCAGGATTGATGATGATGGTGTGGTCTGGTTCAAGGACAGATTAGTTGTCCCCAAGATTCCTGTGTTACGTCAAGCGATCCTCGATGAAGCGCACTCGACAAAATTCTCTATTCATCCAGGAAGCAATAAGATGTACCAGGACTTGAGGCAGAAATTCTGGTGGACCAAGATGAAGGTTGAAATTGCTCAGTATGTGGCAAGGTGTGACACATGTCAAAAAGTTAAGGCTGTTCACATGAGACCTGGTGGAGAGCTACAACCATTGCCTGTGCCAGCATGGAAGTGGGAAGATATCAGCATGGATTTTATTGTGGGATTGCCCAAGACTACTCGGGGTTTTGATTCCATCTGGGTTGTTGTGGACCGTCTTACGAAACAAGCCCATTTCATGCCAGTCAAGAAGGACTTTAGAGCTCCAAGGTATGCTCAGTTGTATATTGAGAATCTGATGAAACTGCATGGAGTGCCAAAAACCATTGTCTCTGACCGTGGTACCCAGTTTGTCTCCAAGTTTTGGAAGGCATTTCATAAGTCCTTGGGGACAAAGCTTCTGCACAGCACTGCATATCATCCGCAAACCGATGGGCAGACTGAAAGAGTCAATCAAGTATTGGAAGACATGTTGAGAGCTTGCGCGTTGAATTACCCGGACAAGTGGGACGAGTGCTTGGCCTTGGCCGAATTCTCGTATAACAACAGCTATCAAGAAAGCATCCAAATGGCTCCATTCGAGGCCGTGTATGGTAGAAGATGTCGCACACCTTTGAATTGGTCCGAACCAGGAGAAAGATGGTACTATGGGGTAGATCTGGTAAAAGAGGCTGAAGACAAGGTTCGAGTGATACAAGAGAACTTAAAAATAGCCCAGTCTAGGCAGAAAAGTTACGCTGATAAACGACGTCGACCGCTAGAGTTTAAAGTGGGAGATTTTGTTTATCTGAAGGTATCACCAATGAAAGGAGTGAATCGTTTTGGAGTTAAAGGCAAACTAGCCCCGCGTTTCATTGGACCCTTTGAGATCATCAAACGTGTGGGAAAAGTGGCTTACAGGTTGCAGTTACCTGAGCACATATCAGAAGTACACAACGTATTCCATGTGTCGCAGCTGAAACGATGTCTGAGAGTGCCAGATCAAGTAATCGATGTGGAAGGAGTTCAGTTGGAACCCGACATGACTACCTCCGAATATCCAGTTCGGATTCTGGATATTAAAGATCGTGTTACCCGCAGGACTACAACCAGGTGGTATAAAGTACAATGGAGTCAGCAATCTGAGGACGAAGCCACCTGGGAATCTGAAGACTTTTTGGCAGAAAAATTTCCCGAATTCTATGCTTCTATATAGGTATAGCCTCTCTCTGTATTTGATCTTTTCTAGCCCCTTGTTTTGAGTTTTGTTTGGGTAGCTATGATTGGAAAATTTTCTGTTTAAAAACAATGTTATCTACCTAATCTCGGGACGAGATTTCTTTTAGGGGGGAAGGCTGTAATACCCCTGGTATTACTGTTAACTAAAATGACATGTCATCATATCATCATGTGCATTTGCTTGTCATTAGGGCTAATAGTGTGATTAGCTTGTTTAACTCTTGTGTGTGCTTGAAGGAACCCTAATTGAGTTGTTATTTCTTGTTGATCTTTAATTTTCCTAAAACCCTAATTAAAGGCTTCAAAGTGCACTTTCTAAATTTGATCAAATCTGAGGTAGGTCTCTTAATAAAAGTTGTAGAGTTTTTAATGTAGAACAACTTCTATTTTGGGTGATTTTGAAGTTATGTTGAAAATTTTTGAATTAAGCTCAAAACAGTGTTTCAAAATTTGAATTTAAAACTGCTTTTCAAAAACTAATGAGAATTAGACAAAACTTCCTTAATAGAAGTTGTAGATCTCTATGAGATGCACAACTTATATTTTGGCCAAATTTCAAGTTCTTTAGAAAAATAAAAAGTAATTTTAAATATTCAGTTTGAAATTCAAAACCCTAGTTTACCCCCTTTTGAATATTTTCAAATCTAGGCCGAATTTCAAATTGGTGCAAAAACAAAAGTTGTCCAGCACAAAAATATCTACAACTTTGCTTTTGGGCGTGGCCTCGGATTCGGTCGTTTGGCCAGTCAATTTGAGCGATTTTCTCTGAGCAAGGTACTGTACCGGCGACACTGTTCACGCGTCACGCGCGCGTCCGGCCGCGGCGCGCACGTCGCCGGCGTGCGCGACAGCGCCGCGCGTCCTCTGGCGCCGGAGCTCCGTCCGTGGTACGCGCAGCATGGAGCCGAGTTCCCCCACGTTCTCCCCGACCGTCTCCTCGCCTATTTAAGCCCCAGGTGCTCCCTCCCGACCAAAATCGCCACCGCCGCCATTCTTGAGCTCCACTCGGTCGCCGGCGAAATTCACCGTCCACCGGCTATCTCCACCCTCTCCATCCTCTCAGTAAGTGTGCAGCTCCAAGGCGCTCCGGTTGGTGCCTTTTGTGCCCCCTCTAACGCCTTGGGTGCTCTGCTTCAGGTGTCGTCGTCTTCGGGTCCGGCAGAGCGCCGCCGCGGGCTCGGTTTCTCGACCACAGCTCGTCGCGGTGAGCTACTCCCCTGCCTAAGCCTCGTTTCCTATTCTCTGACCTTCTCTTGAACTCATGCGCTCGGCGGTTGCGTGTTTCGTCCCCTAGGTCCAGCGGAACGGGTGCTCGCCGGAGTGTTCAAGCCGCCGCATCCGCCGCCGTCGTCAATCTCTTCTCACCGGTCCGCTTCAGCCCCGTCCTTCTCCCTCACTAGACTCGTGGTGAGCTCTAGATCCTTCCCAACCCTTTTGTTTATCGCTTTTTGGTCTCGGGAGGCCGGCGCATGCTCGCCGAGCCGTGGCGTCCGCCATGGTCGCGGAGAGTCTCGTCGGAGGCGGCTAAGGATGAAGCTAGGTGTTCTAGGTTGTCCGTTAGGGTGTGTAGTAGCCGCAGGTCGCATCCGGGTGGCCGTCGGTTCGCCGGCGGCGAGGGCCGCGCCGGTGCGCGCGTGCTCGCTCGCGCCGCGCGTTCGGCCGAGGAAGAAGACGGAGCTGACAGGCCGGCCCCGCCTGTCAGCGTCCGGCGCAGTGTGGGAAAAGGGGAGCGGGCCGTGTGGGCTGATTGCCCCGAGTTGGGCCGGCTTCGGGCCGTTTCGGTTTTCTCTTTTTCCAGGTTTTTACAATGTCTTTTCCATTTTATTTTCAAATGAATAGTGCTGCAGTTTCATAATTTTGTTAGAATATTTTGGCTGATCCAAAATTCATGAGAATTTTTGTATGTTCTCTCTGAGTAGTGTAGAATTTTATAAAAATATTGTTTGTCATGTTTAAGTACTTTCTGCAGTAGGTAAAAATCCCTAAAATAAATGTAAAGTGGATTTTTGCACTTTTTTTAATTAAATCTAGGTAACTCCAAAAATCACCAAAATTTATGTGTCTCTGTTTGGCATGGAAGGCTATCTGTTGGTGAAGTTTGGTCCCAATTGGAATTAGTTTGCTCTTGTATTAAATAGATATGGGTTTATTAAATAGTAAAAAGAAGTGTAGAAAATGAATTTAGGATTTGTGTGACTTTGGAATTGATTGTGGTTCTAGGTCAAACCCATTTAAGACCTAGAACACCCTAGTGATGCCATTTTATGCTTGTCATATGTTTAGTTCCTTATTTCTGGCATATGCTCTTTTCTGCATCGCATTCATACATGCATTGTTGCACACGTGTAGTGCCGGTAAACGAGGAAGTCAAAGTCGAGGTGCCTGGAGGAGAAGGTTCCAAGGTGGTTCTTGAACCTGAAAGCTGTGGTGCTCCTGCCCCGACTGTTTTTGCGTTGCAAGGCAAGCCCCGGTGCATTCAACCCTCTATTTATAAATGCTTTTATCACTGGAGTTAATCAACTGCATTAAGTTGTTAGGAGTTGCGTGATGAAACAATTGATGCATTTACCATCCTTGACTACTTGTTATCCAAGGAACCTAATGATTTGAAATGAGTTGAAAAATGCTTAGTCATGCTTAAATATTAGAATTGCAAAAATGCTAATTTAAACTTGATATTTGGAATGAAGAATTATCAAGGGATGGGTATGAGTCCATGTATGATGGCAGGGTCCTTTGGCCAGGACACTGTTATTGTAATGGATGGGTTTCCCGAGTGATCGGCCATCTGTTTGGGTTAGAGTCCCAACTGATCGTCATCATCGGGAAAGGGATTTGAAAACCGGGCAGAATCCAGGGTATTTGGGTTAGAGTCCCAATGCATGGTCTCTGACGGAAAGCAGTAGGGACCGTTCGTTGTAAGGCCTGTTGTGATCATGATGAACAGCCTAGCCACATACCAATTCGGAAAGCCTAGGGTCAGGTCGCTCTATTGCTGGAACCGACAACCGCGCACTGGGAGTGGAGAGATGGCGAGAGTAGCGTGTACCCACGTGGCCGGCGTGCCTGGAGACTAGTGGAGTACTGTGCTCTCGGGTGGCGTAGGACCGGGTCCGGAATAGAAAAGCCGTGACAATGGGTTGGTATATGCAAGCTTAAGTGCTACATATGCAGTGTGGATAGAATCCCCAGCTGGGTATACTTACTTGATTCGAATCAACGTGCTCCTCGGTTATGGAGACTTGATCCTCACGTCTACCTCGAAAAGTGGTTCGAAGAATAGGATGTTTGAGAATGATGAAAAGAATAAGATAGATGGAAAAGATGAATGATGACTTATGATATTAATAAGGTTATTCAATGAGCAAAAATACTGAGACAGGATAGTAATGCTTTTCCGCTAAACTCTTACCTCCTGCTAAGCCTTACCCCTAACCTTGCATTCCAAGAGTCAGATATTTTCCTTAGTCGGGTAAGTCTTGCGGAGTACCCAGTACTCAGGGTTTGTTAACCCCGTTGCAGGAGGGCCACAGCCGGAGATTTGTCTCGACCCCTGTTGTGCTACAGTGATCGAAGAGGATAGTGGTGAGGAGTGAAGGACCCGTGGGCTGGGTTCGATTATCTACTATCTATTTATGTTGTATCGCTGTTCCAGTGCCACTGCTACTATTTTAAGTTGGTTCGTAATAACTACACTTATTTACTATTTGAACTCGGTTTGTAATTTAAGTACTAGTTAATCTTCCGCATTTACTCTGATGTATTTTGATTATGAAATGTTGTAACTCTGTAATGGCTTCGCAATGGAGATCCTGTCGGCATACGGGCACTGATGTAGCCCGGCAGGGCTGCCTCGATCATTTGGAACACGGGTACGACTGTCAGAGGTCATTAGTGACGATGACAGGTGCCTGTGGGCCATGTGATTAAGGCGGTTCTGTTACAGTCATCTTCCTCCCTGCCGGTCATTAGCGCCGCCGCGCTCGGCTTCGACGCGGCCGGGCTGAACCTGTGAGCTGATCCTATTCTCGTGTTGCGTTTCACGACTCCCTCGACCTCATGAAGCTCATAGCCAAGTCGTTTTCCTTTTGGTGAGCCAGCGTAGTCGGAACAGAGTGCTCGCCATCGGTTCGCACCGCCGCGGTCACCTTCACTACTGCCAGTTCCCGCTGCACCGCCTCCGTCCCGTCCAATGTGCGCAGCAAGGTCAGGTGAGCTTCGTGGTGCCCTGTTAGTAGCTCAGTAGGTTTGGGAAGCTCCGTAGTCACGGGAATGCGAGTGCCGCCGTGCTGCTCTCGGTCAGAGCCGCCATGGCTGCCGGCGGCCAGGCTCGGGTGGTCCTGTTGCAGAGCGAAGCTTTGGGGAGGGGTGCGGTTGTTCGTACGAACTCGCCAGGGTGCTTAGCCTCGCCGATGTTGCTGCCACCGGTGAGCTCGGCTTTTGGATCAGGTGTGCTCGCGCTCAGTCCGCCATCGTGAGGTAGGAGAAGGGGGAAGGTCCGGCTGGGTCACGCTGGATCCATCGTGGGCCGGCCCAAGGAAGATGGCCGAGCAGTGAATTGATGTTTCTCATTTTCTGAAAAGGAAATAGTATTGAGATTTGTTTATTTCATAAGCACAAGTACAGAGCTCCAAAAATTATGAAATTAAAGGTATAGACTCCCTGGATAGTATAGTATTTACTAAAAATATGAAACCTGCAGTTCGGGTACCTTCAGTAGACTGTAAAATTGGATATCTTAATTATTAAATAACATTTCCAGGATTTTTGTAGCTCAAAATAATTATATAAAAATCATGAAATTTAGTGTGTCACCGTTTTGAGCAGTGAGCTACCTCCACAAAAATCTGTAGCTCATTTGAATAAATTTTAATTGTTTTGTAATTTATCCCTAATTAATTAATAATTAAAATGGTGCTTAGTATTAATGGCTTAGGGTTTATTCCGGATCATCGAATCAAGGAACTGAGATTACCATGAGCTTAGTTAGGGGTCTGGGAGCTTTGCGACCCGTTGTCACCCTCTCGGCCATCTCCGGCCGCTTCGGCCCTGGCCGAGCTTGGCCTGGCCGGCCGGTGGCCATGGCTTCACCCCTCTGGCTTGGCCAGAGCGGGCTGGAGCCGGGTTGGACCGGGCCATTTGTATTGGGAGTGCTAAGGGAGCCAATCTGGACCATGTTGATCGTTCGGGCCGGTCCAACAGTAGAGGCTGAGTAGTTAAATAAATTTATTTATTTTCTTTCTTAATATCTGAAATGTATTGTGCCTTGTGATTTTTGGATTGAGTGAAGATCAAGGATTGTTAACACTTTAAATAATCCTTGGCAACTTATTTAGTAGAATAATTTATTATTGTTATGTGGTGGTTAATAATAGTTAATAAAATGATTAGGTGAGATAATAACCACTATGATAATAGAATCTTAATGACCCTTATTGTTAGTTGGTAATTACCTTGAGGTTTACCAAAACAAAGTAACCCTTAATTACAGGCTATCCTGACCTGTAATGTCATGAGGTTGTTTCTTTAGATGCAACTTCATGGGTAAAAACATCCAAGTAGAACGACTTTTCTTTTGGACCTTTCCGTACCCTAACTCGATCACAGAACTCCCTATAGGTGCCCGTAAACCGCAAGTTGTTAGACAACAAGCTAGTCTTGTTGGGTTGCAACTTTATCGCAAAGGAAAGTAGTATCTAACTTTCTTTGAATATTTAATGTAATGTATTTGTATGTTTCCATTATGCATCATGCCATGCATTTCATCATGCATTAATATTTCGTGTAGTGAACGCGGGATATTCGTATCTGAAGCAAATCCCGAGTTGGTCTTCACTCCGTAAACGCGGAACTTCCTCGGTAATTGACTTCAGATTTGTATCTGCTCCAAGGCAACAGGCAAGCCCCGGTGCATTAGCCCCTCCTTGTGTTTTATAAATCTTTATCACCTTGAGTTAAATTGCTGCATTAGGTTGATAGGAGTTGATTGTCACCTACTTGCTGCATTTACCTGCCTTGATGTATTATCCTTGAAACCTGATTTAAAAGCAAATGTTTATAAAATGCTTAGCCTTGCTTAATAGTTAAGCTTTTATGAAAAAGATATTTTGTATGCTTTGGGTATACTACTATGAATTATTATAATTGTTTGACAGGGCAGTAGACTTGCATTGAGAAAGGAATCTCAATGTAGTGTCTCTGACTGTCTATTAAGAAAAAGAAATGGAATCCATTAGGGACCATTCGTTGTCGGCCTGCTGGATCAAGACTTTGCAACTAGCCACATACTACGGAAAGCCTCTGACTCCGGTCGCTCCTCTACTTGAACCGACAACCACGCACTGGGAGTGGAGAGATGGCGAGAGTAGCGTGTACCCTCGTGGCCGGCGTGCCTAGAGAGGAGAGGAGTACTGTGCTCTCGGGTGGCGCAGGACCGGTTCAAGTTTTGGAAAAGCCGTGGTAGGTGGGGTTGGCATATGCAAGCTTAAGTGCTACATATGCAGTGTGGATAGGGATCCCTAGCTGGGTACTTAATCGATTCGAATCGTCGTTGCTCCTCGGTCAATGGAGACTTGATCCTTCGACTTACAGCGAAGAGTGGTTCGGAACTAGGTAAAGGTGGGAAAGGGAAAGGGAATTGATGACGAGATAACTGAATGAAACAATCTAGCTTTGAGATTAAATGTTAAGCTGATTTAGAGAGCTTTTCGGCAAAACTCTTTGATTCTTGCTAAAGCCTAACCTTGATTCCCCTCAGCCTGCATTCCTGAGTCTTCTCCCCAATTTTTGGTCGGGTAAGTCTTGCGGAGTACCCCATGTACTCAGGGTTTGTTAACCCCCTGTTGCAGGTTAAAGATAGGAGCTGTACAGGTTTGACTATCGCCAAGCTAGTGGCGCCTGAGGAGATGCGATATGCAGTAGATGACATGTGCTTATCAGCACTTCCTTGGGCAAGATGTCATCTATATTATTTATAAGTGTAAGAGCTACCTTATCTTGTCTCTATCGACAAGAGTTTCTGTAAAGACTATCACTGGAATTTGTAAACTTTAATTATTCTCTTCCGCTTTTTACTCTGATGTATTTTGAACTCAATGAATGAATGTAATAAGATGGTTGGTTTCCGTTCCGTGAAATGATCCTCGGTGGGACATTACGGTGTTCGCAAGAGCACCCGACAGGGCTTCCGGAGTTATCAGTCTCCCGTGCATAGCAGTCGGAGGTCATTGGACTACGGCAGGTGCACGTGGGCCATGGTAATTCGGGAGGTTCTGTCACAGTCCTTCAAGGGGGGTAATGACTCACTCACAAAGGCATACTCAATTCATTGAACATCACTCTTTTGTCTCTTGCATTGAGCCTACTAGCATAGAAGAAGCTCTTCAAGATCCGGATTGGGTGAATGCCATGCATGAAGAACTCAACAACTTCACCAGCAATCAAGTTTGGACACTTGAAGAGAAGCAAAAAGGAGCAAGAGTCATAGGCACCAAGTGGGTGTTCCGCAACAAGCAAGATGACAAGGGCAACATTGTGAGAAATAAGGCAAGGCTCGTGGCAAAAGGGTTCTCCCAAGTTGAAGGCTTGGATTTTGGGGAGACTTTTGACCTGGTTGCAAGATTGGAAGCCATTCATATCCTACTTGCATATGCATCTAATCACAACCTAAAACTCTTCCAAATGGATGTGAAAAGTGCATTTTTAAATGGCTTTATAAATGAACTTGTCTATGTTTCGCAACCAGCGGGTTTTGAAGACCCTAGATATCCAAACTATGTTTATAGGTTGTCCAAGGCTCTATATGGCTTGAGGCAAGCCCCACGGGCTTGGTATGAATGCCTCTGCAACTTCCTCCTCAACAAGGGCTTCAAAATTGGCTTGGTAGACACCACACTATTCACCAAGAAATACAAAGGACATATCTTCATTTGTCAAGTTTATGTTGATGATATTATCTTTGATTCGACTAATAAAGATTTTTGCAAGGAATTTGGTGATATGATGTTCAAGGAGTTCGAGATGTCCATGATCGGTGAGCTCACATTCTTCCTCGGCTTTCAAGTCAAGCAATTGAGGGAGGGGACGTTCGTGTCGTGAGAAAAGTACACGAAGGACCTCCTCAAGCGCTTCAAGATGGAGGAATGCAAGCCCATCAAGATCCCCATGCCTACCAATGGACATCTTGACCTTGATGAGGGAGGTAAATCGGTTGACCAAACTCTCTATCGTTCTATGATCGGTAGTTTGTTGTACTTGACCGCATCTAGGCCTGACATCATGTTTAGTGTGTGTATGTGTGCCCGCTTTCAAGCTAACCCTAAGGAACCTCACTTAGTTGCGGTAAAAAGAATCCTTAGGTACCTAAAGCACACCCCAAGCATTGGCCTTTGGTATCCCAAAAGAATTAACTTTACTCTTGTCGGCTATTCAGATTCGGATTATGCCGGTTGCAAGATTGATCGGAAAAGCACATCCGGAGGGTGCCATTTGCTTGGAAGATCACTAGTTTCTTGGTCCTCCAAGAAATAAAATAGTGTTGCCTTGTCAACAACCGAAGCGGAATACATTGCCGCGGGTGCTTGTTGTGCACAAATTCTTTACATAAAACAAACCCTACTTGATTATGGAATTAACTTAAAAATGGTGCATTTGTTGTGTGACAACGACAGTGCGGTAAAACTTGCTAATAACCCGGTTCAACACTCCCGCACAAAGCACATTGACATCCGTCATCACTTCCTTGGAGATCACGTTGCTAAAGGCGACATTTCCTTTGAGGGAGTGAGAACGGACGATAACTTGGCGGATATCTTCACTAAACCATTGGATGAGGCACGGTTTTGCTCACTAAGGAATAAACCCAATTGTCTTGATCTAAGCAACTTCACTAAAAGATGATCTTGTGTAGTCATGTGCATTGCATTGTAATATAAAACATGTCTAACTTTGAATTGCACGTAGGGCTTGTCTAACTCGGTCAAGATAACCGCCCAAAAGCGTGTGAAGAAGCTTACCTAAGGACAAACTTGACAAGCAACTAGTTTATTTTACGCGAATTTTGCATTGCATTTGCATGGTTGTTGATTTGTCGTTTCGTTCTTGGATTTCATTGCCTATTTTCATAAAAACTACATATGCCTATGGCAAACTATATGAAAAATTGAGGGTTTAAGAGAGGGCATCTCATACTAGTTCCAACTGGTGTTTATTTGACTCTTATGGGTTGGAACTTAGTTGGGAGAAATCGGTACGAAGAAACTTGAAGAAATACAGGTTTTAGGGTGTCGAACTGAGGCGTCGGACGCTGTTTTTCCCAGCGTCGGACCATTGCCCACAGTCCAACGGTCCCTAGCCCTGTTGACGAAGGCGTCTGATTTTCAGGCGAATGCGTTCATGTGAGTTTGTAGGATCACGGACCGGCCAAGAAGGGGGTTGAATAGGCCTATGAAAAATCTTCGCGAACAGAGGTTAGTAACAAGCGCGGCAGTGCCGGCCTATAGAGCGGCACTGCCGGCCTGCCCGACACTGCTGCTCCTAGAGCGGCAGTGCTGGACCTCGCAGAGCAAATTCTACACAATTCAAAAACTGCTTGGGGAAATTTAGATCGGACAAATTACTGATGTTCCTTGGTATGTGTAGACCCTAGCACACCCTTTCCTTGTAGCTAGAACACCACCAATTCGTAGATCGGGACCAAACCCTAGAAATCAAGAAACTCAACAAATAGAGAATGAAACAAGCAATATAAGTGACACAAGATTTAACCCGTGGTTCAGCTCGCCACAAAGGCTTGCCTACTCCACGTTGTTGAGGTTCCACAAAGGAAACTTGGGTTCACAAATCCCAATCCTCGTTCTCAAGTCAAGAGAGTTAACTCTTGAAAAGAGGGGGTGATTCCACTAGCTTGTGAGGGTGATTACAAACCTCCCGAGGCTGCCACAAGGTTGGCAAGCTCACCGGGCGACGCTCTAGCTAGCTAGGATCAAGCTTCAAGAGTAACAAATGCAAACCACTGGCTTGAACGCGAACCAAGTGCTTGAGGAAGTTGAAGATCAGTGGGGAGAAGCTTGTTCTTGCTAAGATTCAGCTCACACTCTTCTAGATTCAAACTTGGATTCAAACTTTTGAGTGGAGAGCTTATTGGGAGTGAGAGAGAGAGCAAGAAAGTGACTTCTCTGGTCTGAGAACTGAGCAAATGGCAGAGATGACCGTTGGGGGCGACAGGAAGGAGGCTAAGAAGCCCCTTGAGTCTAACGGTCAAAACAAGTCGCGGCAGTGCTGGGCTTGGAGTGGCAGTGCCGCGCTGCCAAACCAAGACAGAATGATCTGGAATTTTGTGGCTGGCTTTGGCAGTGGAAGTGAGGATGTTTGGTGTAGAGATTTGCACTTGGTAACACTTTTAAACCTGTCTTTTGCATCCCCCTTAATAGTACGGCTTTCCTATACTCAATTTCAAAATCAACACGAATTTAAACCTCCTTTGAGCCGGATGCCGCATCCTTTAAATGTTAGGGGTCCACCTGCATAAGATTACATCCTTCTAATGCTTTTTCCTATCCATTATCTCGATAAATCTCATTAGTCTTCTAATCACGTGGTCATTATCACCAAAACCCACTTTAGGGCTTGATTGCACTTACAATCTCCCCCTTTTTGGTGATTGATGATAACACGATTAGAGAGGTAAAAGATAAAGTACAGCGATATTTAAATGAGATTTTGAATGTAGAGTCTCCCCCTGAATATGTGAGTGGAATTTGAATTTCCAAAACTTAGCATAAAAGGCTAAGTTTCACACACTAGAGTGAAATGGGGTCTCCCCTACATTCATGATCTCTGTGGGGTGTAGCACACAGTGTCATAAAGATAAACGTGATGCGAATGACATGTGAGACAATCAAAGTTAGCTTCTGCCATCAGATAGGGCGGCACTGCCGCTCCAGGGCACGGCACTACCGCTCTGCCTGAAGACAGAAACTTCACGGAAGCAAAGCACCTACACAGAGTATATGAAAAATAGAACTAGTTTACATACAAACACAGGCTGGTTCACAAATAAAGTACTAAGGTTCACAACCAAATGAAATAGAGACATCAAAGTACTTATTACAAACCAAATGAGTTTGAGAAACACTCTCAACTCTACAACTACTAGCTCTCACAAGATCTAAACAGTAAGCTCACAAGCTGAACACTAGTAAAAATGATGAAAAGTTATTGTACCCCTCTCTAATCCCCTTCTCCCCCTTTGGCAACAAGCACCAAAAAGGAAGAAAAGAGAGAAGAGTGAAGTACAACTACTCGTCATCAACCTCACTAGAGGCCTCCTCCTCGTCGTCGTCGTCCTGGTCTTCTTCCTGCTCATCATCGTCGTCGGACTCGACAACGGCGCGTCCCTGGCGGTGAGTGGTGGCGGTGAAGCGTGCGCCGCGAGACGACGCGCCGGGACGGTCCTCCTCCTCCTCTCGTGCAAGCTGGTCCCAATCGATGTCCTCAACGTTGGAGCCAGACATCTCACTGAACACAGGAGGTGGTGTAGGAGGGTCAATCGGTCGCAGCCCCAAATGCTCACGTATCACCCTGTTCTCCATGCGAGCCTTGTACGCAGAGTCAGAAGCATGCATACAAGCCCCGAAAATCCTCTTTAGCATGCGGGAGAGACGGCTCTTCTTCCTGGGACGCCGCTGGGAGCCAGAACGGGAAGAACTGGGAATATCTGAAGACGGGGCAGCCCGCCTGCTGGAAGACCGGGTGGCTGCCCTGCACTCACCAACGCCTGAGTGGTGAGTCTTGTCAACCCAAAACGGCTCATGGGACACATTCTTCTTGAATATAATGCCAGACACGCGCTCAATCACAAACATCAAGTATGGAGCATATGGTAGGGCCTTCCTAGCATCCTCAGAAGTGATAATCAACTCGCTCCAAATGAAGCGAGACACTGAGAAAGACCCACTACCTGGCTGTGTCCTGGCAAGCATGTTCCTCGCTGTCCCATATAGGTTGGAAGCTGAACCAACCTTAGAATGAAGAGTCTGGTGGAATAGATTGTTCAGGATGTAGTACCGACTCTTCAGCCCCTTCACCAAACCATCTGCCTGACTGGGATGATATATAGATGGGCCAACTCGCCATCAGTGAGTGCCCGCTCATCATGCAGATCATAAGCATCCCTATCCCATTCACCAAAACCAAGGATCCGAGCAAAAGTAGTGAAATCCACTCGGTAGTGGTGAACATCAGTCATCCAGTGCAACTCATCATCCTCTCTATCAAAGTAACAGGTGGCTAGGAACTGATATAGAATCTCTGTGTTCCAGTCATACCTGAAACCCATCAAATCATAGATGCCTCTGTTCTTGCAAAAGGCAATGACCTGGTTGCACACTCTGCCATTCTTGCTTGCCAAGTGCTCCCAATCAATATACCTCATCGGAACAATCTTGGGCTTCTTGGAAGCAAAGAGGACGGACTCATAGAAGTCCGACTGAAAGGCAGACCAAAATCTGTAATCAAGCTCAACATCCTTACGCCTAGCATAAGGGTTGACCTGTCTCTGCTCCTGCACAGCCCTGAACTGGTTGTAGTAGCTGATCTTGTGCCTTTGTCTCCTCTCAACTGGAGCATGCACATGGTCATCATGCTCATCCCACTGCAGGTAAGCCCCATCAAACATGGAAAGATCATCTGGGGTATCCGGGCAGGCACCATCTGGAATGGTCCTTCCGACCTGCTCCAACAACTCAGCATCACGGAGAGCCTGCCTATCTGTCCTGGCCTCCGGTTTCCGTCCACCTCGACGGGCTAGCTGCTTTGTACGCGGGGGACGTGGGTTGCTGGACCCAGCCCCAGTGTCGAAACCACCCTTCATCCTCGCTTCATGCCTTCCTTTATCCGCCATCTACGCAAATGTGTGCGAAAAATGTGTTAAATATAGGAAGAGATGAGTGCTGACCAATTCACTAGAATGAACAAGGCCAATTTGTGGAGTCAAAGATGGGGATAAAGTTTGGAGGACAGAGCCTCACTGCACAGGGCCCGGCACTGCCGCGCCTGCGTAGTGAGGCCATACTGCCTCCAATCTCTCCCGACCTTTGAATCAACAAATCGGCATTTTCCGACCCATAGAATTGAATTATTACACATCAAACAGTCCTAAACAACACGTTTCTTCACTTGAATCCATCACATTTTATAGATCGGGAAGAAAACCAACTTAGGGCTTCTCATACCTTGAGAGAGGAAAGGAGAGAGGAAGGGCCATGCCAACAGGAGGACCTAGACACCGGCAAGGAAGAGAAGAGATCTCCCCAAGTCCAGTAGCAGGTCCGGCAGAGGAGAGGGCGCACGGCAGGGGAGGCGGCGGTGCCGGGCAGGGGCGCCGTCGCCTACTCTCACGGTTTGAAGGGAAGAGAGAGAGAACGGGAGAATGAGGGGAGAGAGGGAGGAACGGTCACGGGCACGAGATAGAGAGAGGAGAGCCCGACCGTTCTGACTAAGGTGGCCCACGGGCCGCCAAGCTGGCAAGGCGCGGCACTGCCGCGTCTAGGCACGGCACTGCCGCCCTGCCTTCCAGCAGAGAACCTAGACCTTTTCTGGTCTTCACCAAGAACAAGATCACAGGTTATTATTTGTGCAATCACTTGGTTAGAAATACTAAGAAATAAAAGCAGTGACCAAGATTGCACAAACACACGATCAATATAGTTTTGAAAGACATAATTGAACTTTTAAATCCTTTTCAAACAACCTAGCTTAAGCAAACAGTTGTGTGCTAAGTTTCAAACCACATTTCGAGAATCAAGGATGTTTAGTTCACTACGCAAAGCGCAAAACCTTTACTCGTCGAGAGGCTTAGTGAAGATATCGGCTAGTTGCTTTTCGGTGCTCACATGGCGTATTTCGATATCTCCTTTGGTTTCGTGGTCTCTCAAGAAATGATGTTAGATGTCAATGTGCTTGGTTCTTGAGTGGCTTACAGGATTGTTTGTAAGCTTTATGGCACTTTCATTGTCACACAATAATGGGATTTTGGTAAAGTGACATCCGAAATCACGAAGGGTTTGCCTCATCCAAAGTAGTTGCGCACAACATGCACCGGCTGCAACATACTCGGCCTCGGCGGTGGAAAGGGCTACACAATTTTGTTTCTTAGAACTCCAAGACACTAGGGACCGTCCAAGGAATTGACACGTCCCCGAAGTGCTTTTTTGATCTACTTTGCAACCGGCATAATCGGAATCCGAATACCCAAGCAACTCGAACTTAGAGCCCTTAGGATACCACAAGCCAAGGTTTGGAGTGTGCACTAGATATCTCAAGATTCTTTTAACGGCCATCAAAAGATACTCTTTCGGGTTAGCTTGAAATCTAGCACACATGCACACACTAAGCATAATATCGGGCCTAGATGCACACAAATAGAGTAGAGAGCCGATCATGGAGCGATATACCTTGATGTCCACGGCTTTCCCTTCTTCATTAAGATCAAGATGTCCGTTGATTGGCATGGGAGTTTTGATAGCCTTTGCATTCGCCATGTCAAACTTCTTGAGCATGTCATGGGTGTACTTGGTTTGACTTATGAAAGTTCCTCCTTTCAATTGCTTGACTTGAAACCCGAGGAAGAACTTGAGCTCACCCATCATGGACATCTGAAATCTCTTGGTCATGGTCCTACTAAATTCCTCACAAAAGATATTGTTAGTACTACCAAATATTATGTCATCGACATATATTTGGCACACAAATAAATCTTTACCAACTTTATGAGTGAAAAGAGTAGGATCAGCTTTGCCTATTTCAAAGCCTTGTTTGAGCAAGAATTCCTTAAGGCATTCATACCATGCTCTTGGTGCTTGCTTAAGCCCATAGAGCGCCTTATGAAGTTTATAGACATGGTTTGGGAACTTGGGATCTTCGAAACCCGGTGGCTGCTCCACATATACCAACTCTTGTATTGGGCCATTAAGAAATGCACTCTTCACATCCATTTGATATAGCTTGAAGTTGTGATGGGCAGCATAGGCTAGAAGCATTCGGATTGCCTCTAGTCTTGCTACCGGTGCATATGTTTCTTCAAAGTCCAAGCCCTCTACTTGAGTGAATCCTTGAGCCACCAATCTTGCCTTGTTCCTTGTCACCATTCCATCTTCATCTTGCTTGTTTCTAAAAACCCACTTGGTGCCGATGATGTTGGTGTTGGGTCTTTCAACTAGAGTCCATACTTGGTTTCTCTCGAAGTTGTTCAACTCTTCTTGCATGGCTATCACCCAATCCGGATCACCAAGTGCTTCTTCTACCTTGAGAGGTTCCAAAGAGAAGACAAAAGAGTAAAATTGACAAAAATTTGCCAAATGTGAACGAGTAGTCACTCCCCTTCGAAGACTTCCAAGGATATTGTCAACGGGATGATCCCGTTGAATAGTTTGACGTAGCCTTGGATGATCAATGGATTCTTGTTCTTCTTCTTCTGGCCAATCATTTTCATCTACTTCAAGAACAGGTGCAAGATCATCCCTCGGAAGCGGTGTTCTCTCAGCAGTTGCAGGGGTTGATGGCTCTGCTGTCTAGGGGAGCGGCATTGCCGGGCCTAAAAGCCGGTACTGCCGAGCCCCCTGCAGCAGCAGCTTCTGCAGTGGCCTTCTCTTGAGGTCCTTCTACCTCTGTAGCCTTGTCTTCTTGTGGTCTTATATCACCAATTGCTACTTGCTTGATTGCTTCACATGGTGGACCCTCCTTTTCTACAATACTTAAATCAATTTGCTCTACTTGAGAGCCGTTAGATTCATCAAATGTCAAGTCCACCGTGACTTCAACTCGACCAGTGGTCTTATTGAAGACACGATAAGCATGCTCATTTGATCCATAACCAAGTAAGAAACCCTCATCAACTTTAGGTGCAAACTTAGAGGTTTTGGGCCTTTTGTTAAGTATGAAACACTTGCACCCAAACACTCTAAAGTAAGACACCTTTGGTTTGTTACCGGTAAACAGCTCATATGAGGTTTTCTTCAGCTTCTTGTGTAGGTAGAGACGGTTGATTGTATGGCAAGCGGTGTTGACGGTATCACTCCAAAAGATATCCGGCATCTTGTACTCATCAAGCATTGTTCTTGCCATGTCAATTAGAGTCCGGTTCTTCCGTTCAACTACACCATTTTGTTGAGGGGTGTATGGAACTGAAAACTCATGCTTGATGCCCTCTTCATCAAGGAAGCTATCAACTTGGGTGTTTCGGAATTCGGTCCCATTGTCACTTCTTACTTTCTTGATGGGAAGCTCGAATTCCTTTTGTGCCCTTCTAATGAATGTCTTCACTTTATCTAGTACCTGGGACTTATCATACAAGAAGAATACCCAAGTGAAACGGGAATAATCATCAACAATAACAAGTCCATATTTGTTACCCCCAATGCTTAAGTAGGCCACGGATCCAAAGAGATCCATATAAATTAGCTCCAATGGCTTGGTGGTTGTCATGATGCTCTTTGGTGGGTGTGGTGTTCCTACTTGCTTTCTGGCTTGGCACGCGCTGCATATCCTATGTTTCTCAAAATGAACATTCGTTAGTCCAAGGATGTGGTTATCCTTTAGAAGTTTGGCCAAGTTCCTCATCCCAACATGAGCTAGCCGGTGATGCCACAACCAGCCCATGCTGGATTTTGCCACTAAACAAGTCTCAAGGTTAGCTTTACTTTTGTTGAAGTCAACTAGGTAAAGCTTCCCTTTCAAGTGACCCGTAAAGGCAATAGAGGAATCCTCCCTTCTAGTGACTTCCACACCTTTATCCGTAAAGAAACAATTATAGCCCATCTCACACAATTGTGATACGGATAACAAATTGTAACTCAACGAATCAACATGTAAAACATTAGTAATTGAATGTTCATGAGTTATAGCAATTTTACCAAGACCGATTACTCCCCCTTTCGAGTTGTCTCCAAATACTATGTTTTCACTTGGATTCTCGATAGGGGAGTATGAGCTGAACATACTCTTCTCTCCGGTTATGTGATTTGTGCATCCGCTATCAAGTACCCAACTTGATCCACCGAAGGAGTAAAAAACAATTTAGTTCCTTGATTTAGATCCCCAAGTAGCATTGGGGCCTTGCATGTTAGTCACAAGTATCTTAAGAACCCAAATTACTTTTCCTATATGCTTGCTGGCCTCTTCACCAACAATCTTGGCAACAACTTTACCACGGTTGTTACACTTCAACACATAGCAAGATTCCAAACTTTCACGGGTAATATTTGGCTTTGGTTGGTGCACAAACTTGTTTTTGGTCACCCATATTGATTCCTGCAGCTTCTGGAGAACCTGCTTCTGCTGGGGCACCCTTTGGACATGTGCTTTGGAATGATCAGGCTTCAGATTGGTGGCCTTCCCTTTCTTGGGGCGCGGCCCTGCCCTCTAGGCCCGGCACTGCCGTGGTTCGGTACTGCCACCCTAGGGCGTGGCACTGCCGCGGTCTGTGCAGGCCTCTCTGTACCAATCTGTGCCTTCCTCTCAAACCTGACACATTCCACTCTATTTTTCATATATCTTCCATTGGTCTTACCCCCAGCAACATGGCCTAAGCCACTTTTGATGTGTGGATGCCTTCCATCCTTGTATTGCACCTTCGGTTGCTCTCTAACCTTGCTCTTGTTGTTTTGCACCTGCAAGTTCTTGCCCTTACTTGCAGCTAAGGCATTGAGCCTTGCCACTTCTTTCTTCATTGTCTCTAGGTTGGTAAGGTTAGTAGCATAAGCATTTAAATCAAGTTTGGTGCATTGTTCACATGCTTGACTAGTGGAAGACCTAGATGCACCTTTGCTTTCGAGGAGGAGTGAGTTACTATCAGCAAGAAGCTTATGTTGATCCTCAAGTTCATTATGCTTTTTCAACAAGCTATTGTATCTTTGGTTGAGGTCAACATTAGCCTTCTTGGTGATAGTGTGGGATTTTTGCTCTTTGACTAAAGCCAATTGCAATAGAATCCACCTCACTATTCTTCAAAGCAAGAGCCTCCTTGCTAGCAATATAGAGATCTTCTTGTTTAATAAGAGTCTTCTCTCTAGATGCTAGCTCAGCTTGTGTGATCTCTAGTTCTTCCATTAGTCTAGCAATGAACATTTTAGTTTTGTTATCCAAGTTCTTAGTTAGCTTATCTATTTCTTCATCACTAGATTCATCATCACTAGAGCAATCACTAGAATCACTACTCGAGATGTCACTAGGAGAAGGAGTTTTGGACTTGGATTTGGTTTTTACCTTCTCACCCTTTGCCATAAGACAAGTGTGAGGGAAGCAATCATCATCATCATCATCATCGGACAAGTTGTTGAATAGCTTTGGTGTTGAGGATGAAGCTTGAATGGCAACGGTTGCAATCTTTCTATCCTCTTCACTTGAGCTGTCCACGGTTGAGTCCCATTCATGTCCAATGTGAGCCTCTCCCATATCTTTCGTATACCTTCTCTTGCTGCCCTCTTTGTGGTACTTCTTGTCTTGCCTCTTATCCTTCTTCTCATTGGAACAATCGGCTATGAAATGCTCCGTGCTACCACAATTATAGCATGTTCTCTTTTTCTTGTTAGGAAAGGTTCTTTTCACCAACTTGTAGCCATTGCTCTTGATTCCCTTGCGAAATCTTCTCATGAACAAAGCAAAGTCATCAATATGTTCTTGTTGCTACTCACTATCGCTTTCTTCTTCACTAGATGATGAAGTTGTTGGCACTTCTTCCTTGACTTTCTTGGCTGCCCCTGACTTGAACGAAGCACCTTGCTTGCTGCCCTTTTGCTTGCTTGATGTGGATTGCTTGCTTGCTGCAGGGCTGCAAGCTTCTCTTGCATGCCTTGAGTGCTACATCCTTGATTTTCATGTCCTCAAGCTTGGTTTGCAGCTCCCCAAGCCTTTGCCTCTCAAGTGCTTCCTCTCTATGCATGTCATGTGTCAAAAGCCTCCCAAGGGCATCACTAGGAGTGAATTGCTCAAATCTCTTCTTCTCTCTAATCAAAGTCACAAGGGTCTCATTTCTTGGTGTGAAAGCTTCCAACATGACCCTCACAACCTTATGATCATTCATCTCGATGCCACCAAGACCTCTAATCTTGCCAACAATGACCATCAACCTATCAAACATCTCTTGTAGCCCTTCACCTTCATGGATTGCAAACCGGTTGAGCTTGGCCATCAATATTTCAATCTTGGACCTTCTCACTTTGTCAACACCCTCATGTGCCATGTGCAAGGTATCCCAAATTTCCTTGGCCACCTCCAAACCCATCACCTTGTTGTAATCATCTCCATCCAAGGCACTAAGCAAAACACTAGTAGCTTGGGCATTGAGATGGATGTTGCGGAACTCAGCTTGTGTGGGCTTCTTTGGATCAACCGGTGCCTCCAAGCCATGATGCACAATCTCCCAAATCCCGGGATGAAGACCTACAAGATAAGTTTTCATCAAGTGCTTCCACTTGGCAAAGTTTGTCCCATCGAAATGAGGCAACTTTCCCGCGGGCACATTGATGACACATCTAGTGTCAAGGTTAGATAAGATGAATAATCAAAGGATACGGCTCCATAGTCGGTGTAGCTGCTGCCTTTCTTGTTCTTGCTGCTCTTGGTAGGTTGATACATGCTATCATCATCTCCATCTTCGGTGCTACTTGAGTCATCATCACTTGAGGCCTTCTTTTTGCCCTTTTCTTCTCTTTTCTTCTCCTCTTCTTCTCTTCTCTTCTTTTCTACTCTTCTCAGCCTTCTTTCTTCTCTTCTTTTTAGCTTTTCTTCTTTTCTTTTAGCTCTTCCTTCTCTTTTCTTCTTTCTTCTCTTCTAGCTTCTTTTGCTTCTCTTTTCAATCTTCTTTCTTCTCTTCTTCTTGCTCTTTCTCCTTCGGAAATCTTAGCTGGTGGCAGCGTGGATTGACTTGCCGTCGACACGCTATCTCTGCTGCTGTCGGTGGTGTGGAGATCATCACCACCACTGCCACCACGAACCTCACGAGCTGCACTCACCTCCACTTCACCGTTCTTGGCCATACTTCACGCGATTAAGCGTAGACCTGAGGTAACCGGCTCCGATACCACTTGTAGGATCACGGACTGGCCTAGAAGGGGGGTTGAATAGGCCTGTGAAAAATCTTCGCGAACAGAGGTTAGTAACAAGTGTGGCAGTGCCGGCCTATAGAGCGGCACTGCCGGGCTGCCCGGCACTGCTGCTCCCAGAGCGGCAGTGCTGGACCTCGCAGAGCAAATTTTACACAATTCAAAAACTGCTTGGGGAAATTTAGATCGAACAAATTACTAATGTTCCCTGATATGTGTAGACCCTAGCACACCCTTTCCTTGCAGCTAGAACACCACCAATTCGTAAATCAGGACCAAACCCTAGAAATCAAGAAACTCAACAAATAGAGAATGAAACAAGCAATATAAGTGACACAAGATTTAACCCGTGGTTTAGCTCACCACAAAGGCTTGCCTACTCCACGTTGTTGAGGTTCCACAAAGGAAACTTGGGTTCACAAAGCCCAATCCTCGTTCTCAAGTCAAGAGAGTTAACTCTTGAAAAGAGGGGGTGATTCCACTAGCTTGTGAGGGTAATTACAAACCTCCCGGGGCTGCCACAAGGTTGGCTAGCTCACCGGGCGACGCTCTAGCTGGCTAGGAGCAAGCTCCAAGAGTAACAAATGCAAATCACCGGCTTGAACACGAACCAAGTGCTTGAGGAAGTTGAAGATCAGTGGGGAGAAGCTTGTTCTTGCTAAGATTCAGCTCACACTCTTCTAGATTCAAACTTGGATTCAAACTTTTGAGTGGAGAGCTTGTTGGGAGTGAGAGAGAGCAAGAAAGTGACTTCTCTGGTCTGAGAACTGAGCAAATGGCAGAGATGACCATTGGGGGCGATAGGAGGGAGGCTAAGAAGTCCCCTCGAGTCTAACGGTCAAAACAAGTTGCGGCAGTGCCGGGTTTGGAGCGGCAGTGTCGCCCTACCAAACCAGGACAGAATGATCTGAAATTTTGCGGCTGGCTTTGGCACTGGAAGTGAGGATGTTTGGTGTAGAGATTTGCACTTGGTCACACTTTCAAACCTGTCTTTTGCATCCCCCTTAATAGTACGGCTTTCCTATACTCAATTTCAAAATCAACACGAATTTAAACCTCCTTGAGCCGGATGCCGCATCCTTTAAATGTTAGGGGTCCACCTGTATAAGATTACATCCTCCTGATGCTTTTGCCTGTCCATCATCTCGATAAATCTCATTAGTCTTCTAATCGCGTGGTCATTATCACGAAAAGCCACTTTAGGGCTTGATTGCACTTACAGAGTTCACGCCGTCGGACTAGCAGGTTTGGTCCGACGGTAAGCGTCGGACCTGCTTGAGCTCTCTGTTTCCTTCTGGAAGTGTCGGACTCTGGTGCGACTTGATCCGACGAATGCTACAGGAAGAGTCCGACAGTCGAAATGAATGCGAGATGCAGTTCTTTTCTTCTCTATCATGTGGGGCCCACACCACTTCATCCTTCTCTTCCGTTTTCCTTCGCCGAGCCGTACACCACCGTCTCGACCACTCGTACTCTAACCCTAGCACCACCGCATCCTCCGCCGTCTTCCTGCTCGGCCTGCCGGTGCCCTTGCCGCCGGCTGACCTTCACCGTGCCACTACCCCTGCCCGCGCACAGCCTCTCAATGCCTTTTGCAGTCGCGACCGCCGCTGCCGTGCTGATCTGTTCGCCGCCACCGCCATGAACCCTACCTCACCGCTCGGGAACATCCTCGGCGGGGTGTCTTCTACCTCCAGGCGACCTGAGGAGCTCCTTCCTTCCCTCCTCAGCCCTGCCTCATGGAGGAGTCGTGCCTCTCCCTTTGCTGGCGGTGAGCAACTCGTCCCTGCCCACCAAGTGTTCGACTTGGTGCCTCTAAGAGCTTTTCGTCTCAATTCCTCTCTGTTCTTTGTTGCAAAGATCTTGCAAAGCTCTTGGCGTGTTTCCTGAGATCCAGAGTTGAGATCTTGGTCGTGTTCAAGCCCTTCCCTCTAGGGTTTGTCCCTTCTCTCTTCTTTCCTTCAAACCCTAGCCTTGTTCAGTTCTTTGTGCTCATTTGTGTGCATGCCCTGTTCTTGTCACAGAGTTTTAGCCTTTCAGTGGCTTGTGTCCTTCCGTGGTGGTGCTTCACGTCGACAGAGTCTCTTTCCCCTTCTTAGGTCTCTTCTTCCCGCAGGTTGCTTGCTATTCCATTCTCATCACCTATGCTTGCTTCTGATAGGATTTGCTCATCTCTAGAATATATATGCTTATATATCCCTGTCTATCTTTCTTCTGCAGCTTGTCATTGGTCAGAGGCAGCTTGTGAGGTAGTTGGTCAGGGCCAGTGAATCTGGGGCCAAGCCCACGGATATGGATTGAGGCCAAGCCTCTCAAGTGTCAGTTAGCAGTTGCAGGCAGACAGTTGGCAGCTTGAGCAAAGTTGACAGTTTGGCAGCGATGGTTCGTTGCAAGCAAGCGAGCCGCAGTCAGGGTGGCACAAGTGGGGATGAGAGGCCTCCTCCTCGTCCACCTCAGGACAAGTGGAAGGCTCCCATGGTTGAGGGCAGCAAGAAGTGGAAGAGGCAGCTGGCAGCAGAGCAGCGATAGGCTATCAGGGTTGCACAGGCAGCTGAGGAGGCAGAGCGTGGCAGAGGCCTCCACATTGGGGGCATCGAGGTCAGCTTGTCAAACAGGGAGGGTCCTCAGGAGAAGCCACAGGCAAAGCAGCAAGAGGAGCAGGAGACAGCCACTCTGGGGAAGCAGGCCCAGGCACCTCCACTTCGTCGCTCAGGGTGCACTCGACCTACGGTGCCTCCCCGGACCACTGGTCAGAGGCACAGCGACCGAGTTCCCAAGGCCCCTGCTCCTACAGAGCCACAGCTAAAGCTAGAGCCTGAGATTCACTAGGACTTGCAGAACATCTCCACAGCCCGAGTCCGAGAGCTTCGACTCACTTCTCTTGAAAGCTAGTTCCCGGCTGAGCGAGACCCCAGGGCTTCAGAGGGTTGGTACACAACTTTACACGAGGACTTCTTCACAGCTCTTATGTTGTCAGAGGTTGGTTTGAGGCAGCACAGGGTGTGTCCCCTAGAGGACATAGTCCAGGCAGGTGGTGAGGAGATCAGGCCATATTTGACCTATTTGCCTGGACTCGCAGAGTTGTTGGGATAGTCAGGACGGTACATGGAGTCGTGGGTTCAAGAGTTCTACACCTCACTTTGGATCGATCCCGAGCACGAGTACTTGCAGTACACCTTCGGTGGAGAGCCATACTGGCTCTACGCGAAGGCTCTCAAAGGGTTGCTTGGAGTTCCAGAGTCTACTACCAGGTTGCACAGCATCTGTTACAGCACAACAGATCCGCCGAGGAGGGCACACGGAAGACTGGCACCAGGTACAGTTCACATAGCAGCTTGCTTCTGATCATAGTTTGCAGACGGCTCCTGCAGGACACCCTCAGAGCTTCGTCCCATCGTTCGTCTCTTGAACGACGTGATGAGGCGCACACTTCTACCGTGGGAGGAGTACAAGGAGGGACTTACACACTTACATCTTTGGCTCCTTGGTGCCCTGGGCCAGCAGTCAGAGTTCGATGTTGTGGACTTGATGATTTCGGAGATGGAGGACACTATAGCAGAGGGTATCAGATCTCGGCGACAGCTTCCTTACGCGCACTGGATCTCTTCCATTCTTGTGCGCATGCTGCACAAGATATGGATAGGGATCACTCGAGAGTTGCGCCAGACAGAGACTGAGTTCCTAGTTTACAGGATGATTTCATTGATAGAAGGCAGGCGTGGCAGCAGAGCACTTCACAGAGTTCAGCGTCGTCAGACTTCAGGGGCAGATATGGTCGAGGTGCAGCAGCAGGACGAGGCAATGAGGCATGTTGCCCATAGTGAGTTGGAGCAACTACTTGTGGATGATGATCCAGTTGACTCTTCCTCTTCCAGTTCTGACATGGACTACCGACCTATCCCTAGGCATCCTCGACCTCATGACTCAGAGGCCGGTGGCTCCAACTCTACTCCACAGACAGACCCAGCCCTGCTTGCTATTCTACAGAGCCTTCAGCAGTCACAGCAGCAACACGCACAGGAGCAGTCTCGCCTTGCCCAGGAGCAGGCCCAGATAGCCCAAGAGCAGGCCGCAGCGTTTGCACAGATTCAGTTGAGACAGGACCAATTTCAGCAGCAAATGCTCCAGATGCAGCTCCAGAGCTAGCAGATCTAGCTTCAGACTTTTGGGTTGATGGAGCACATCATCAGGCACACCGGAGCCCTACCGTACTTGGCCACCACTCCTCCGGTTCAGCAGGTTGGACCAGCAGCCACAGCAGCCCAGGTGACTCCAGCCATACAGTTCGGTGGACTTCAGACTCAGGGCACAGCTACCTTCTCGAGCCAGTTTACCACTCCTCTTCAGCAGACTCGGCAGTTGCTTGCTTCTCCAGGCTTCACTCAGGGGTTCACGCTGATCCAGACTTGGGTGGCCCCTCAGTGACCAGGAGCTTAGGTGTGACTTTCAGCGAGATCACAGGCTTGCCTATACCTCCTGAGTACCGACAGCCTATGCCTTTCACCACAGCTCCACCTGCTACTGGCACGACAGAGACTCTGCCATCCTCAGTTGCTTCTTCAGAGCCTCTCGCTACTACTACAGACACTAAGGCGATTGTAGTGACAGTAGCCAAGCCACAGGGTCAGCAGCTTGACACCGAGGAGCAGACTGTTCCAGAGTCTGCTCAGACAGTTACAGAGGAGCAGGCTCCTTCAGAGATAGCTACAGCAGCTCCAGACACTCAGGCGGTTTAGAGACAGCTGAGCCGACCCGAACCGCTTCACCTACTCGTTCACCGACAAAGGGTCCGACAGCTTAGAGTTCAGAGTCAGACGGTGATGCTTCTGTCGACGGAATACCGGCGATAGTCTACCGAGGGGTATGCCCGCGGTAGTAGATGAGACGGTGAGGGTGCGTCTGAGATGAACGAGGGAGCACAACTCGTGCAGAACAGAGATTTAGACAGGTTCAGGCCGCCACGAGGCGTAATACCTTACGTCCTGTATGCTGCTGTGTTGTATTGCTAGTAGATTAGACGAATCGAGTAGACCCTCCTGCCCGCCTTATATAGTCCGGGGGCAGGGTTACAAGTTGATCTTGCCATACATAACAGATTACAATCCTAGTCGATCTGGGAAACCAATCGGCTAGATCCTAGGAAAGCTATTTTCTTGCCCGCCAAGGACTCGGCGGATAGATGCGATCTCCTGGAGATCGTATGGGTGACGTGTCCTTGGTAGTTCAGGCCTGTTCGATAGACTTGGGCCAAGTATGACTATGCGGGTATACGGGCTTATACCCCCACAGCTAGTCCCCGAGCGCCTTGCATTTGTCGAGAGGTGCAGACCTTCAGTGTTGCTTGACCAGACGGATGTAAGGGGCTCAGAAAAAATTGAAAAAAGTTTCTCTTTAGCGAAGTGTATCCACTTTTACCAGGACAGAGCCAATACCTTCACCGGCAGGTGAAGTGTATCCACTTAGTCCCCAAGCCTGATAGTAGGTGACGCAGTCACGTGGTGTCAGGGTCAAAATCTTTATCCTTGTTGATCTTGTGAAGTGTCGACGAAGTCCCCGAGCAGCTTTAGTGCTCGAAAACACTTGATGAAGATGACAAAATCCCCGAGCAACTTTGCTGCTCGTAAACGCTTGACAAGGCGGCGAAATTCCCGATCAAACTTGCTACTCGGGAACACTTGACGAAGGCGACGAAGTCCCCGAGCAGCTTTGCTGCTTGGAAACATTTGACGAAAACGACAGAGTCCCCGAGCAGCAAGGCTGCTCGGAAACACTTGACGAAAGCGACGGAGTCCCCGAGCAGCCTTGCTGCTCGGAAACACTTGAAGAAGACGACGGAGTTCCCGAGCAATGCTTATTGCTCGGAAACGCTTGACGAAGGCGACGAAATCCCCGAGCAGCTTTGCTGCTCGGAAACACTTGACAAAGGCGACGAAGTCCCCGAGCAGTTTTGCTGCTCGGAAACACTTGACGAAGGCGACGGAGTCCCCGAGCAGTGCTTATTGCTCGGAAACGCTTGAAGAAGACGACGAAATCCCCGAGCAGCTTTGCTGCTCGGAAACACTTGACGAAGGCGACGAAATCCCCGAACAGCTTTGCTGCTCGGAAACACTTGACGAAAGCGACGGAGTCCCCGAGCAATGCTTATTGCTCGGAAACGCTTGAAGAAGACGACGAAGTAACCGAGCAACTTTGCTGCTCGGAAGCGCTTGATGAAAACGACGAAGTATCCGAGCGGTGCTTTTCTCTGCAACAAACGATTTGTAAACCGAAAATACCCCTGTGCCATTTGACAGAGGAATAAATAGAAAAAGGGAACAGTTGGTTTATCTTCTTGCGCATTCAAATCCCAAAACACACATCCGTCTCCGCCTATTCCTCCATCCCGTCTAGGGTTCCATTTTTCTTCCGCCACCGCCACAGAAAAGCCATCGAATCCACCTCTCCCCTGCCCAGATCTGCTATGGCAGGCACCAGGAAGAGCACCCGCGAATCAAAAAAGTCGAAGGAGGCACAACCGGGGGAATTCCGCATGTCAAACGAATGGCAACCGTCAGTATTGGGAAGATCGCAGCTCGATGCGCTCGTGGCCTGGGGATTCCTTCCTGACCAGGCGACCGGAGGCTAGAGAATATCACAAGGTGAACCATATCCAATGCCTGATTCTCGAGAAATAGTAGTCTTTTCTGATTATTTTACCCGCGGATTTGGTTTGCCATGCCATCCGTTTCTTTGCAAGTTACTTGATTATTACCAAATTTCTCTGTGCCACTTGAATCCCAATTCTATCCTCTTGATTTCCATCTTTATCCACTTCTGCGAAGCATACCTTGGCATTCTCCCGCACTTCAATTTGTTCCGCCATCTCTTCGTTCTTGTGAAATCGAGCGGCACAGGTTCTTGAGTTGCTGGTGGAGTGTATCTGAAAATGCGTGACGGGATGTCCGCACATTACCTCCAGATTCCTCTGAATACCAGTGTGCGTGACTGGAACAAGAGATGGTTCTATATCCCCAATCATGAACCAAGCGTCCGGTGCGCCGTGGATCAGATTCCAGAAAAACAGAATAGCTGGACGGAGAAACCGCATGTAGAGGAGCTAGGACAAGTAAACGAATTGCTGGAAATCATCAAGGGTTTAACCCTGAATGGAGTTGGGGTTGCTACCAATTTTGTATTTCGTCGCGTCCAACCTTGCAAGGATAGAGTTCATCCTGCCTTTGAATTTACCGGTCGGAAAGATCCGACCAGGTGCTCATCCGGAGATTTATCCGAAGCCCAAGTTAAAGAAGTCTTGGAAGAATATTTTGGAAAAGGCTCTCATATAGGCAACCGTGGCCAAAGTGCGGCTTTTAATCTGAAGAATCCCCCGCCAGAGGTAAGTTCCGAACTGCCCCGGCACTTCCATCGCTCATACTGTACTTATACCATAACTTCTGTTTGATCTCTTGAAGATAAATGGACAGGACCGAAAGGTGTACTTCTCCGATGTACCAACCGCAGACTGGCCGGGCCGAGTTGACGCGATGCACAGTTATCACCAGAGACGTGCCGAAGACGACTCTACTGAACTATCTGAAGAAGAAAGAGAGTCTTTTGACGAAGAAGATGAGGAGACACTGGCCCAAAGAACTGCTCGGGAGAAACAGCCGGTGTCAGAAAAGGCTGGATCTTCTAGTGGCGTCCGAGCTGCTGAAGCTCCGGTAAAGATTTCCGAGGACCGTGCAAGCCGCCGCTGACGCCCCTTGCACGAATCAGGATGAACCGAGCACAAAACGCCATAAGGGTGATGTTCCTGCCGCTGCCGCTGGAGCTTCCGGTCAAAGAAAGAAATTCGGCCGAAAGCGTCGTCGCTCAGAAATGTAAGTAGGATTTTCTCCATATTTTTCCCTTTTTGATCCGAACAGTGTTGAGATTTTGTCTTGGAAATGTAGGGACCCTTCTAATGAAGACGCTGAGAATCCCGGCGCTGAAAAGATGACAACTTTAGAGGCTGGTGTAGCAGAGGGCTTCCGCGCTAGCTGGACTTAAGAACATGAATCACCCCAGAGGTCGCCTGAGAGGCCCTCAACAGCTGATGCGCAAGGCTCACCATCTCCTCCCAAACAGCCACGCATGCCCACCCCGCCGCCTCCGGCTTCTCCTCCGAGGCCAAATGTCGAGGACCCGAGCTGTGAAGATGAAGCTCGGAAGTCGCCGCCGAGACACGGTAGCACTATTCCTCCTGGGAGTGCTGATCGTGGAACGGAGACCAGCTCGAAGGCGCCAACAGGACCATGTCCTCGTCCCTCCACAAAAGCTTCCCCAGAGGGTGCGGATATCGAAGAAATCGCCCGAACGGGGCCCGTGCCTTTGATTCGCACGTATCGGATGGTGGGGAACACCTATGCTGTCGCCACGGAGGAAGATCTTGCTGATGCCGAGATAGATGGACTGAAGAATGACATCCGCGATACTCGCGCGGACTTGAGAAAACTTCTCGGACGTCTAGGAAACCTTTCGTCGCGTGTGCAGGTGACACCTATCGTATTTTATCCAGACGATATAATGACTTGATAACCTATGTAACACCCTAGTGTTAGTTACTATTTTCACACTTGCATTTGCATGTCATCAAGCATAGATCATGTCATTTCATGCATCATCATCATTGCATTTTATTTGATTCCCTTTTATTGCTATATGTTTGTTTATATGTCCATAACATGCTAAATGTGTTGACATGCAAATATGATGCTTGTTTACTGTTCTAAATGCTTTAGACATGTTTGGGATAACATTTGGAACAATGTTCATGTTGGTGAAATCCCCAAAATACCCCTCTAGCTCATAGTTGACTAGAGAGCCCTCTAAAAGCTATTCTGTTTGACCAAACAAGAAGGGCATTTTAGAGATTTTGCATGTCAGTGCACCCTTAATCAAAGTTGTGTAGAATTTTATAAGCAACAAACTTTATTTTTGGGTCAACTCATGAAAATGGGTGGAAGGAGGTCAAAAAGTTGAATTAGTGCAGATTTGGAGCTGTTTTGAAGTTTTCAAAATTTTCCTAAGTCTAAACTGGTTTTCAGTTTCGGTGTACCCCTGTTCATCGACCTGTATCTCTCAATCCAGGCCGAACTAGAGTAAAGTGCCTTAATATGAAATGATCTACTCATGTAGCTCTTCAATCCATATTAGTGAAGTTTTCACTGAAACGCACCGGATCACGAGCTAGAGATCGAGCAAAAACCGGGTTTCAGTCGGTTTCGGCCAGACTGAATCGAGTCGATTCAGTCGCCGCCGACGTGGCCGCCGTCAAGCATCGGCCGCCAGGTGGCGCCGTACGCCGTCGTTGCCCTGCCGCGCGGTCGGCTTTACAAAAGCGACACTCCTCCTGTCCCCCAGCACGCTCGCTCTCACTCTCCCCGCTCTCTCGCCCTCTGCTCGCCGTTTTCCGCTCCGCCAGCGCCATCGCCGCCGAGCCGTCGCCGCGGTGAAATCCGCCGTCACCGCGCCGTCTCCGACCGCTCCATCTTCGCCGTAGCTTCGCCTTACTCTGCTCTTCATCCTCGAACCGTTGCCGACCTCAGCCGACCTAAGGTATAGCTCCAGCGAGCTTCTCGCCGCCGCGCCATTGCCGGAGCACCGCCGAGCTCTCGGGTCACCGCGACGAGGGCGATGCCGGGGTCGGCTTCTCTCTCCATTACTCGTCTAGGAGTATCCGTTAGCCGTAGATCCATTCTAGGCCGTCGGATAGGTCGATCTCGCCGTAGGTTCGCCGGAACCCGAGCTCGCCGTGAACCCGCTCGCCGCCGTGCCGCCATGCGAGCGCGGTCAGTGAGCTCCCGTGCGCAATAGTTCGATTCGTCGCACGTATAGGTCCGCTAGGGTTCCAGGGACACGGAACGAAGCTTAGCCGCGCGAGCAACGGCCGGAATCGGCCGGCGCAAGCTCGCCGGACCACCGCCGTCCGCCATTGCCGCCGTCGAGCTCGCTCCGGTGGGGTACGAACCTCGGCAGTTGGTCCATCGGGTTCGTCTCGTTGCCACGAGTCGGTAGGTAGCCTCGGCGTCGCCGGAGACCTCGCCGTCGGTGAGCTCTCGCCGGTCAGCGCCGGCGGCTCTGCTCCTCTCTCTGACGCGTGGGGTCGGGTTGACCCCGGGGCCCGCGAGTCAGCCGTTCGGGTGCGCCTCTGGTTCACTGAGCCGGGTGCACGTAGCAGTTTCTATCGGGTTTGGGTTTTATGATTTATAAAATGAATTTCCAGAAAATGTGTAAAATCTTCCAAAATTCATATCTGGAGTTAGGAGTGTCCATTTGGGGTGAACCAAATTTTGTTATGTTTGTATTTCTGAGCCCTATCAGGAGAAAATATAAAATGTACTTTTGGAATACTTTTTCTGTGCAGTTATAATTAAATTGTTAATTGCTTGTAAACTTGATAAATGCATAAGTAATTGCAGGAATGTGCTAAAAATGTGATTCCACTTGCATTCATCTTGTTTAGGGAAGTAGAATCTATGAAAAATATGTTTGCTGGTGTTTCACTGTTATTTATATGATGTCTAGTATAATGTGCCTTTTATGCTTTAATCTTGCAAAAATCACCATGCTTAATGTGTTAAGGTTATGGTCATGAATATTTTTCCTAGACTATGTTATGTTGGAAAGAAGCTAAGAAAATTAGGAAATCTGTTGTTTGATACTTTTCACTGTGTTAAGTATTTTCCATTGTTTAAAAGGCTGGTTGCTTGTTATTTTTGTGTAGACTGTTATACTTGTCCAAATGACTTGAAATTTTGTTAGTAGGCTAGTCTGGATGTGTAATAGCTACTGTAATTTTTATGGATTTTTCTGGTCACAGTAAACAGTAGGTCCAGTTATAGGCTAGGGCTTATTTAATTGTTTTTAAGCAAATATCTTTTGGGTGGGGAATGTTTTTATGCATTTCTGTGATGCTCAGCATTACCACCTGTGTTAAACAGTAGAGCTAATCTTACTTTGAGCTTAGGGCAGCAAGGTTAATATTTTGTTTATATGATGTTGCTCGTGCTTGTTAATTATAAGTTGGTTGTGGTAGGTTAGTTGATGCATGTTAATTATTAAGTGCAGGTTGTAGACCCCTCACCCGGGATGAGAAATTGTTCTATGCCTTGCTTAAGAAGGGTGAGTATGAGTTGGTTGTCTAGGGAAGAAATATGCACGTACTCAGTAAATGAGTGTGGAATGTTAAACTGATTGCATATCATGGGTTAATTCGTGCATCTCTATCTTGCATGTCATGTGCATTCTCAGTTCTCATATATGCATATCATGCATACAGGATCGCCGGGAGGCGTGACGCTGCTGCAGTTCGATCCACCGGAGGAGGGAGTTCCGCCGGAGATTGAAGTGCCAGAGGTTCCCGAAGGTCAGGAAGAAGAAGCTGAACTTCCAGAGTGCCCTGATCACCAACCTACTAACTTTGTGAAAGGCAAGCCTCGGAGCATCCCTAAGTCTCCACCTACTCTTTTTACAAATGCACTGGTCTTTATTAAATCGTATGATTGTGCACTTAAGTATAGGAGTTGATATGATACCGTTGCTGCATTTATACCTTGTCCACTTATACTTGATCCTGAAGTTATTACTAGACAAGGGGATGGGTTTGATCTTATGCTTAGCCATGCTTAGACCGGTAGAAGTCGAGGGATTTCCTATCCTTCGCGAGCATAGGTGGTTACTAATGATGATGGGGTTGGATTCCACATGATGGACTATATGTGCCACCATGCCACAGTGTCTAATGAGAGAATCAAGGCTAGGTAGCGGGGAGCCGCATGACATGGTTGAGGTCATGCCGTCTTCGGTGCTGCTTGCGGCCGACTAGGACTGAGGCCACCAGACATCAGTTGAGATTGAAAGACGTCGTCACATAGCTGGCCAGATAAGTCGTTCTGACCGCGAAGCCGAGTATTTCTTTCTGAGCCGGGAATTGGTGCGACTAGGCAGACATATTCTGGAGGTAGGAAGTATGTGCGGAGACACCATCTTACCAAGGGCAGGTCAGGGACCTGATGCATCCTGGAAGTGGGTTGGTCTCTGAGAATATGGTCCCCGCCAAACTCGCGACATATTGTGTCTCAGAAGGATTTAACGGTGGCCCAAGAAGCCAGTGGCTCGGCTGACAGGGTTTGTGATTGGCATATTTGCCAGCTGGTACAATCGATTCGAATCACCATCTCTCCTGGTTAGTGAGAAACTGAACTGATCTTCTGGTGAGGTAGAGGCTAATAACTTGAACATAATGATTATGGTGAGATGAGGTTGATATCTGTGGATATCGGAAATCATACGGTTTTATTGATTGCTATAATATTCAGTGAATGCTTAGTATAGTGGCTAATCTTAGTAAATAGCTTAACTGAAATCGAAGCTTATCACAATTAAAATGAATAAGTTGAGGATCTACTGTAGTAATGCTTTTGATGCAAAAATGATGCTACCCTCTGAGCTCCACCAAATAAGCCTTGCATATCCTTGAGAGTCTTTTTATTTACTTCCTATCGGGTAAGTCTAGCTGAGTACAATTGAGTACTCAGGGTTTTATTCCCATTGTTGCAGATGGTGTAGTCTACTACGCGTATTGCAGGAATTGCTTCACCCCTGCGGGCGAAGAAGACTAGACCCGAGGGCAGGGTCATTATCTATCCTTAGATGTTGTAAGAATGCTGTGACAGGGTCATTTGATGGTACTCGTATTTGAACTCTGTGGTGTAAAACTATGTTGACTTCCGCTACTACTATATTTGTGTAAAAGACTATGTTGTACTCTGATGTTTAAATTCGGTTGCGAACTTATGTGTCATGTGATCGGGTATTGCTGAATGAATGATCCTTGGGGTATGAAATGTTTGAAATCCTTCGAGATTTCCGGACTACCGGGTTTATATTGGCTCAAGTGCGACTGGATTGCGATTAAAATGCGATCGTTGTACTTGTGCTCGTATAAATTGGTCGGTTCTGTGACAACCTGTTGCTCTTTTGGTCTTCCAGACAGTTTATGAAACCGCTGAAGATCGCCGAAAAACCCTACACCGCCTTTGGGATGTAGCAGAGAAAAACAAGCATCTGCAGACCGAGGTGAGTCGCCTAGAGGGGTGGTGTCAGGCATGCGCGAAGAGCGTGAGACCTTGGAGCTACACTGCTCGGATCTTATGAAATCCGAGAAGCGTCTATTGCGAGAAAACAAAGGTATGTTTTAATGTTGAGCTTTTTGACAGCTATTCGTCCCGCTTTTGCTCTCTGAACGCCAATTTTGTGTCATGTAGGTCTTCAAGAGCTGCTGGATGGATCCACGAAGCGAAGTATGTGCGACGTCTCGTCATTTGTAAAATGTCTTGGTTTGATGATCTGATTGTATTCTTTGTGACGTGCAACCATTGAGCTGGAAGCTGAGGTGACATTGATGCGAGAGGCCGCCTGAAAGAACCTGGAAACGATGGCAGGTTACCTGTTTGTGTTCGGCTTTCCCCTTCCTCTCCTTTTTTTTGTAGTGCGACTGACTTGCTTTGTTTGTCAGAGATGGGACGTAGGCATCGTGCGCAGGTTGATGACCTTGCGGGTCGCCTTGAGGCTGCCAACGGAAGATTTGAGGCCTTTGTTGGTGGTGTTAAGCCTGTGCTTGACATCATTGAGTATGCGCCCGCCGTATCGCCTGCTGAAGGTCCCGGTGCCCTCGACATCGTACAACGTGGACAGGAAGCTCTTCGATTCTTTAAAGACTTCTGCGTGGATGCTGCTGAAAATGTGGCCGCCCATGTGCTTGGAGTTGTCCGATCGCATTACCTGGGAGTGAAGAACGACCGAGTACAGACCAGGTATGCTCGGGGAACCACCGAAGAGCAGGAAGACCAGCTTGAAGAAGAGGCTAGGGAAGCCGCGAAAATGTTGACCGCTGATGTTCAACTTTTTCCCACCGAAGGGATTTAAATTGAGACGCCTGAACATAGTCGAGATCTTGTATGGTCGAAGAATAATCCTACACGCCCTGCGTGTCGCTCGTGCTTTTGCCGGGGCTTTTGGAGACGCTGCTAAACTGCCCAAGCGTCCTCGGGGCTTACGTGTTAGCGAAGACCTAACGGCCCAGGCGTCCCCGAGGCTTACGTGGTGGCGAAGCTGCCCGCGCTAGGCGGGGGTTACGCTTATCGTGGGCGAAGGCTACCCGATATATCGGGACGGTCAATGAAGTGTCGTAGGGTGGCGGCCTATCATTTTTAGGGCTTACGCGGCGTTGAACCAGATGCTGCCTGGCGGGTGCGGGGGTTACACATTGGTGAAATCATGCTGCCCGAGCAGTGGCGGGGCTTACGCATAGGCGAAGACGCGCTGCCCGAGCAGTGGCGGGGCTTACGCATAGGCGAAGACGCGCTGCCCGAGCAGTGGTGGGGCTTATACGTAGGCGAAGACGTGCTGCCCGTGCAGTGGCGGGGCTTACGCATAGGCGAAGACGCGCTGCCCGAGCAGTGGCGGGACTTATACGTAGGCAAAGACGTGCTGCCCGAGCAGTGGCGGGGCTTACGCATAGGCGAAGACGCGCTGCTCGAGCAGTGGCGGGACTTATATGTAGGCGAAGACGTGCTGCCCGAGCAGTGGCGGGGCGTGCGCATTGTTGAAGACGTTTAGCTGTACAAAATGTAATGGAGGCAAAAATATCGAGAATAACAATATATTTCCCTTATTTATAATAGAAGGAAAATACACATATCTGTTTTGAACCCTGGATCAAGGGTAGAAACGTCGCAGGTGCTCGATGTTCCAGGAATTGGGGATGTCGACGCCGTCTAGGTCGGAAAGCCTATATGCACCTGGTCTTGTAACTGCCTTGACGATGTATGGCCCCTCCCAAGGAGATGATAGTTTATGCATCCCCTCCTTGCTCTGCTTTCGACGGAGAACGAGGTCGCCGACTGCAAAAGCTCTGCCGTTGACATTGCGATTGTAATATCGCCTGATCCCTTCTAGATATTTAGCTGTTCGTAGACAGGAGATCAGGCGCTCTTCCTCTAACTTGTCGACTTCATCTGCTCTGGCCTTGTTGGAGTGGGCTTCTTCGTATACCTCAACCCTTGGAGATCGATAGATTACATCTGCAGGTAGTACCGCCTCCGAGCCATACACCATAAAATATGGCGATACTCCTGTGCTCCGGCTGGGTTGAGTCCGAAGTCCCCAGATCACCGCCGGTAATTCGTCAATCCAGTTGCCTAGGCTTCTCTCCATGACTGCGTGGAGACGCTTCTTGAGGGCGTCGAGCAGCATACCGTTTGCCCTCTCCACCTGGCCGTTAGCTCTAGGATGAGCCACGGACACATATTTGACGGATATGCATCTTTCTTCGCAGAAATCCCAAAAATCACTTCCAGTAAATATTGATCCTAGGTCGGTGATGATGCTGTTCGGAAGCCCGAAGCGATAGGATATGTCCTTGAGGAACTCTGCTGCTTTGGTTGCCGTAGCCTTGACTAACGGCTTGTACTCGATCCACTTGGAAAACTTATCGATGGCGACATAAATGGAGCGAAATCCCCCTCTTGCCGTTTTAAATGGACCAACCATGTCCAGTCCCCATGTAGCGAAAGGCCACGACGTAGGGATGGTTTGCAACTCTTGGGCTGGTACATGTGTCTGCTTGGCAAAGAACTGGCATGCCTCGCATTCTCTAACTATCTTCTCGGTGTCTTGGACTGCTGTTGGCCAATAGAAACCTGCTCGGAAAATCTTGCCGACCAGAGTACGTGAAGCCACGTGATTGCCGCACATGCCACTATGAGCCTCATGAAGGATCCTGAGACCCTCTTTCCTTGGGACGCATTTTTGTAGGACTTCGCTCCTGGTATTCTTGCCCATGAGTTTGCTGTCGACCAGGACATAGCTTTTGGATCTTCGGACCAGGCGCTCGGCTTCTGTTCTATCTTCGGGGACCCTTGCTTCCAGTAGGTAATCAATGAACTGGGTTCTCCAGTCCTCTTCAAGGGTTGGGATATACGCCACTATCTGGTCAGTCGCGGAGCTGCTGGTATCAACATCAGTCTGCATGGAAGGGTTGAACAGATCCTGGATAAAAACGCCTGCAGGGACGTCGGACCGGGATGATCCAAGCTTTGACAATTCATCGGCCGCCTGATTTTCACTTCGAATGATATGATGGAATTCTATTCCAAGGAATTTCCCTTCGATTTTTCTGATTGCGGCGACGTAGGAGTCCATTTTCTCATTGATGCAGTCCCAGTCTTTGTTAACCTGGTTGATGACCAGGGCCGAGTCCCCGTAGACCATGATGCGACGGATGCCGAGCTCGGAGGCTATCTGGAGACCATGCAAGGCAGCCTCGTATTCGGCCGCGTTGTTGGACGCCATGAAGTGAATTCGCAAGACGTAACGGAGGCGCTCGCCGGATAGGTGTGACCGTCTTCTTCTCGTTCAACGACGATGGCAGTGCTGACGACGTTATTAGTCGCGGCGATGTAGATCAGCAATGTTTTGTCCTTTTTTGGAGCTGTGAGGAGCGGAGGACTCGTCAAGAAGCGTTTGAGTTCTCTGAAGGCCATATCTGCCTCTTTCGACCAGGTGAACTTCTCGCCATCTTTTAGTAACTTGAAAAATGGGAGGCCTTTCTCGCCCAGTCTGGAGATGAAACGGCTAAGGGCCGCCATGCACCCGGTGAGCTTTTGCACATCTTTGACATTGGTCGGAGGCTTCATCCTCATAACCGCGTTGATTTTTTCCGGGTTGGGGAGGATGCCTTACTTGCTGACGATGTTACCGAGCAAGTTGCCGGATCAGACGCCGAATATACACTTGCCAGGATTAAGCTTCCATTGGAATTTTTCCAGTTTTTCGAAAACTGCTTCAAGGTTGGAAATGAGGCCTTCAGCCGTTCGAGTCTTAATGACGACGTCATCAACGTATGCTGCAGCGACGTCAGGGATAAGGTCGCCCAGACAAGCTTGAATCGCCCGTTGGTAGGTTGCTCCAGCATTCTTCAATCCAAAACACATGGTCTTGTAGCAATAAGCCCCGAAAGGGGTAATGAAAGACGTCTTCTCTTGGTCTTCTTCCTTCAAAGCGATCTGATGGTATCCGGAATAGCAGTCGAGGAAGCTGAGTAGCTCGCAACCTGCTGTTGAGTCGACGACTTCGTTGATTCGTGGAAGACCGAAGGGGTCTTTAGGGCAGTGTTTGTTGAGATCGGTGTAATCAACGCACATTCTCCATTCATTATTCTTTTTTCTTACAAGCACCGGATTGGCTACCCAATCAGGGTGATACACCTCTCTGATGAAGCCGGCAGCTAAGAGCCGGGCTATCTCTACCCTAATGGCCTCCTTATTGTCTGGAGAGAATCGCCGGAGTTTCTGCTTGGTTGGCTTGGCGGTCTTCGAGACATTCAAGGAGTGCTCGATCAACTTCCTGGGACCGCCGGGCATATCCGCTGGTTTCCATGCAAAAGTGCTTACGTGCTCCCTGAGGAAGCTGACGAGCGTGTCTTCCTATTTGGGATCGAGGTCGGCCTCGATGCGAGTAGTCTTGTTTGGCTCGCCGGGGACCAGGACAACCTCCTTCGTTTCCTTGTTCTTGGTGGCTGATCTTGATGGGGTCTTCTCTGGGATGACTTGGTCTTCTAGGGCTACTTGCTTTGCGTCCGCAGCACAGATGTTCATGAGTATGGATTCTTCGACAGCTTCCACCATGGCAATGGCCTCTCGCTCGCAAGCATATGCAACTTGGAGATCGGCGCGAATGGAAAGGACGCCGTTCTCCACTGGCATCTTCATAATGAGGTAGGTGTAGTTGGGGATGGCCCCAAATTTCGCCAGAGCTGGTCGGCCGAGGATAGCATGATAAGCGGCGTCGAAGTCGGCCACCAAGAAGTCGATGTGCTCGATGCGGAAGCACTGTGGGTGCCCGAACTGAACCGGAAGGCTTATCTGCCCTAGAGGATATGACGGCTGCCCCGGGACGATACCCCAGAAGGGAGCTGATGTGGGTCACAAGTCTTCTTCTTTTAGTCCGAGTTCCTTGGCAGCTACGGAGAACAGGATGTTGAGGCCGCTGCCGCCGTCGATGAGCACCTTCCGAAAACGTGTCGTGCGTATGACCGGATCGACAATCAATGGAAAGCGACCCAAGTACGGAACCTGGGTCCATTGGTCGGCCCTGCTGAAGGTGATGTCTTGGTGGGACGAAGGAGGAAACCTTGGATCAGCGATCGCGCTGTCGGAATTGGCAACGGAGTTGACACGTCTATTGACGAGTTTCTGCTCCCTCTTTGACTCGATGGCGGGGCGTCCACCGATGATGGTGGAAACGGTTCGGTGTGCGTCAGTGAAGCCTGGAGGCTTGTCGGTGTCGTCGTGCCGGTCCCTGTCAGACTCTACGTGAGCCTTCTTCTTCTCTTCTGCTTGGAACTTCCTGGAGAAACCCTCGCACTCCCTCATGGTGTGCTTGTGGTGCTTGTGGACGGGGCACTGGGCGTCGAGGAGCTTGGAGTAGGCCTCCTCGTAATTGCGCTTTGGGGCTGGTCGGGTGTTGTAAACTTGGTAGTGGCGGCGCCTTTCTCCAGCCCTGGAGCTCTCGGGTTCGTCGTAGCGGCGGTGTTCTGAGCATCGTCGATGGTCGCGGTCATCGCGGCGGTAGTCTCTCCGAGGAGCTCGATCACCCTGGTGCCGATCAGTTCGGTGGCCCTCTTCTTGGTTCCATGACTGGTCGGGGAAGCGAAGGCGACTGTGAATGGAGTGATGAGCTGTGTCGTTTCCATCGGCATATTTGTTGGCGATGCGTAGCATCTCGGCAACGGTGGTCGGGCTGGTGCGGTATAATTTCTTCCGCAGTTCCTCGTCGGGCCTCAGGCCGCGCATAAACGCGGAGATGGCTTCTGCATCTGTGATGTCGGGGATGTCGTTTCTGATTTCTGAGAAGTGCCGGATGTAGTCTCGCAGGGAGTCCCGAGAGCCTTGCCGAAGTCTTTCAAGATCATACTTCGTGCCCGGTTGCTTGCAGGTGGCGCGGTAGCTATTGACGAACTGCTCTTTCAACTGATCCCATGTGTCAATGGAGTTCGGCCTCAAACTATGAAGCCAGTTGTTGGCGGAGGCGCTGAGCATGACCGGGAGGTAGTTGGCCATCACATCCCTGTTTCCACCGGCGGCTTGGACGGCGATCTCGTAGACGTTGAGCCATTTGTTGGGATCGGCTCTTCCGTCGTAAGTCTTGACGCCGACAACTTTGAAGTTAGGAGGCCAGATGACTGCTCGGAGGGCCGGCGTGAATGGCAGTTCCGGGGCGGTCTTGTCGTTGGGGAAGCCGTGCGTCTGATCATACTCTCTTCGTCGCTCGGCCTCTGCTGAGTGTCTGGCTTCTCTCCTGTTCTCGATGCGGCCGCGTAGGTCTTTGGTCTTTAGCTTCGCGTCGAGGTCGGATTGGTTCACCTCTTGGTCGCCGTCTCGCCGATGAGGTCTCCGACCACCGCGAGACATCTCACCATCTTCGCCGACGAGCTCTGTAGACGATGCCGTGCTATGAGATGGCGCTTGTCTTCCTTTGTTGATCTGGACCTGAGTTGCTTGGAGAAGAGCGGTGAGCCGCCCGAGCTCTGGAGTCTGGGGTAGCCTCTTGGCCTCGGCGATCGCGACGGCGACATTGGCGCTTGGAGTCGTGCAGACCTCGTACTGCCCGAGCATGCAAAATTCGGGCTCCAGATTCTTCACCGCAGTCCTCCTCGCTTCAGCTTGCTGCTCGCGGCATCGTCTGCGATCGGCGTTCCTTGCCTCGCGGGCTGCTTGGGCTTCTTCGGACTCATTGGGTGGTGGGTCGCTGTCGTTGCTGATGGCAAGGACCGGTCCCCCAAAAAATTGCTTGATGGGGGGCAGATCGGCGGGAAGGCCACCCTCTTGATCATCATTGTCGGGGCAGACGTTATCAGGGGTGATGAAGGAGCTGGTGCTGGCGTGTTGACGCAGCGTTTGAGCGTAGCTGGAAGCTGCGTTTTGTAGCCCGAGCGGCAAGTAGACGTTCGGAGGATGATCCTCTCGAGGTCGCTCCTCGACGATGCGTTCGAGAGGTGTGACGGTGACGACTAGTGTTGTGTCGGGGGACAGCGAAGAGGGGCGGCGCGTTGTGGATGACACGGACTCCAGGATTTGGAGTCCCTCTGACAGCTTCTTGGTGACCCGATCTATAGAACCGATCAGGTCGTCTTTGTCAATGTTTTTTTGAACGTAGCGTGCAGCCTTTTCATCGGAGGCAACACGCAGGGGATCTGAGCTACGTCCAGAATCACCCCTTCGCCGTTCGCGCCGACGACCCAGGTGATGGATCCCACCGTGAAGATCTGGCCCGGCGTCGGGAGCTTGATGGAGCTTGAAAAAATCACCTTGTTCGCCATGGAATCAGGTGGCACAGCCCCTACCTGGCGCGCCAACTGTCGACGGAATACCGGAGATAGTCTACCGAGGGGTATGCCCACGGTAGTAGATGAGACGGTGAGGGTGCGCCTGAGACGAACGAGGGAGCACAACTCGTGCAGAACAGAGATTTAGACAGGTTCAGGCTGCCACGAGGCGTAATACCTTACGTCCTGTATGCTGCTGTGTTGTATTGCTAGTAGATTAGATGAATCGAGTAGACCCCCCTGCCCGCCTTATATAGTCCGGGGGGCAGGGTTACAAGTTGATCTTGCCATACATAACAATTACAATCCTAGTCGATCTGGGAAACCAATCGGCTAGATCTTAGGAAAGCTATTTTCTTGCCCGCCAAGGACTCGGCGGATAGACGCGATCTCCTGGAGATCGTATGGGCGACGTGTCCTTGGTAGTTCAGGCCTGTTCGATAGACTTGGGCCAAGTATGACTATGCGGGTATACGGGCTTATACCCCCACAGCTTCCCAGTTTGAGATCCTTCTTCACGCCTCCAACCGTGACATTGCAGCCTCTTCTCCACCTCCTGAGTCTTAGATCTTTGGTGCTTGATGCCAAAGGGGGAGAGAGCATAGATTTAGGGGGAGCGATGAGAGAGGGATTTGGCTCTTATGACTTTTGACTTTTCCTTGTGACATACTCATGCATCATGTTTACTTTCATGCATTTGTGTATATATGTGTGCTTGAAACTTGGTTTGTGACATGTGTTTGAGCTTCATGTTATATATATCATGTCACTTGGTTCTCTCTTGGTTATGCTCATTGTCTTAGCTTCCGCACTTCACTCCGATCTTGAGCACAACACTTGGTACTTTTACTTATTTTATATACTTGTGTACCTTGTGGTCTTGATTTGTATAAGCCTGCCTAACCCCTTTGCTCTTATTGACACATGCTTATATGAATCAAGACTTTAAAAACCTTACTCCTTCCAAATCTATTTGAGGTTGTTGTCATCAATCACCAAAAAGGGGGAGATTGAAGCATCTAGGCCCTAGTGGTTTTGGTGATTAATGACAAAAAGACGGTTATTATGACTAACGTGTGTTTTGTAGGATAACCTAGAGGTTAGGTCATAATAACATGTAGGTTCAAGCCCCTAGCGATGGAAATCGATTCGGTTTTCAAAGGATGGAAGACAAGACGGTGATAGGCTAGTTCCATGTGTCGATTGGAGTTGAGAGACACTTGGAGTAGTCTTAGGTTTTGTTTTTCTCTTTGACCATACTATAAAGACGGGTTTGGATGGGTAGCTTGACTTAGGGAAATGTTAGAGAGTGTAGATGTGATGCGCACTTATCCAACATAGCTCTAGACAGCCCAGGGGGTTTTGGAAAGTTTTTGATTCGGCGAAGTTTTGATTGAGTTTTGAGCGTCGGACCCTAAGCAGTATGGTCGTCGGACCAATACTCAGAGTCCGACGGTACGTGGCAGCCTCTGGTGGCTTCTTAGCTCACCAGAGACCGTCGGACGCTGCTGGGATGGTCATCGGACCATTGGCCAGCGTCCGACGGTGCTAGGGGTCTCACAGGCGAGCGTCGGACCGTGGAGAGAGAGGGCATCAGACTAATGCTTCGCTGAGTCCGATGTTTCCAGAGAGGTCCAGAGAGCTCAACTGAGCGTCAAACTGTGTCCGACGGGGAGCGTCGGACCTTTGGTCCGTGTTGTAGCCATTGAGGGTCATTGTGCTGAGTTCACCCGAGAGCTCGAGGGCGTCGGACTATGGTCTGACGGTGGTCGTTGGACCATTGGAGTCGGTCCGACGCTCCTCCGCACAGTGTTGACTGTAGGACGCTTGTGAGAGTCGGATGGTGGCGCTTAGTCCGACGGTGGCACTATTCATCGAGTTCGACGGTTCGTAGAAAGCTGTTTTGTGTCTCAACGGCTAGTGAGAGGCTAGGGGGGTATTTATACTTCTCCATCACCCTCATTCTAGCCCTCTTGCCCATTTGTTCAGCTGAAGCAACCATTGTGACTTGGTGTTAGTGCAAGAGCCCTAGGGAGGATTGAGTGAACACAATTGCTTGTGAGCTTCTTCCCTAGAGAGATCAAGAGTGACTTGTGTGCATCCATCACCCTCTTTGGCCTTGTTTTTGGTCAAGTGAGAGTCTAGGCTTGTTACTATTGGTGATCGGCATCACCTAGACGGTTCAGTGGCGATCGGAGGCTTGGTGATCACTTGGAGAGCTTGTGGGCGGCCCAAGCCAAGCTTGTGAGCGGTTGTGGGCGATCCACCATGCTAGAGAGGCAAAGGATCAACTTGTAGAGAGCACTTGGTCTTTGAGAAGATCAAGGGGGAGCTACACCCTTGCGTGGGTGCTCCAACGAGGACTAGTAGGGAGTGCTGACTCTCCGATACCTCGGGAAAAACCGGCTTTGTTTTCCTATCTCATTTACATTCCCGCATTTACTTTGTGTTCTCTACTTCCTAGAGTAGTATACTTGTGATAGGATCCGGTTCTAGGTTGTATCACTTGTTTTAGGATTAGATCAACACAAGCACTTGTGGGGTGAGATTGGGCAAATGGCGATAGGTTGAATTGATCTGCGAAAAAATTACTAGTTGCCCAATTCACCCCCCTCTCTTGGGCATCCTCGATCCTTTCACAGCTAATTAACACACTTGAATCGATCTTGACATGACTCGAGACACAAGATAGCACATAAAGAAGATCGGAAGAATATAACGTGCAGCAGGCAGGCACAAGCAGTATCGACTAAACAACCGATCTGAAGTATAGGCACCATATAAGTCTATAAAGTAAACGATGCTTTGACTCTTTGACTGGTCTACCCAACCCGTCACTTATGTCAAGGGGATCGACCGGGATCATTGCAGCCCATGACGTAAGCTAATGATTAGATCCATTAATCAAAGACTCTCCACACAATTTGCTTTATTACTTGAGTGCGGCCTATGCACAATCAAGATATGAACTAACCGGCTAATGATAAATAGATCTACCCGCCTAAACATGATAATCAATTGATATTCAATTAAGCAAGATAGATACAAAGATTTAAGCCGACAAGAACAGATCAAGATTGGGCAGATTGATGATGCTTAAAATAAATAAATAATAAATAATCACAAGCAACATCGGTAACTTAATGAATCTAATCAACATGCCAAGTTAATTAGAGCCGATAACTAACCCTCAATTCAATCTAAGCGTAACTTGGATCAAATGAAGATCGATAACTACTCGAATCCATCTAGCAATGCTGCACGAACCAGAATCGTACTAACAATACATGATAAACACGAGCGTGACGGTACTTACAGCAAGCCTGCGTCCACCGGATGACACCCAACTTGTCGAAGAACACGCCGGTTCTACGTTACTCCTACTCCTAGGGTTTTGGCTGGGGGCCGGAAAAGAAAGGAACAATTGTTGTATTGATTGACGTGTCCTTTACAAGGTGCTTGGACTTATATTTATACCCAATAGCTAGAGAGAAAGTCTCAACCGAATGAAAACCCTAGCTAAAAATAAGGAAACAATAAGATTTCCTACTCCTAAGATAACTCGGGACCCAGCCTTGCCTTTCTTGTGGGCCCCTTCCATGTTTGCCCTGTTACGGTTACCGCAGAATCTCGCCTGATCCGATCTTCAGCCTTCAATGCGCGCTGCTAATGTCACCAAATATCCAATTCGGAGACTCCCCGATCGGTTATCCCTTCTTCACGGTCGTCGGCTATCCACTCCTGGCATTGGCTATTTACCCGATCGCCACACACTTTGATGACGTCAGCACACATCCGATCTATCGATTCATCTCACTGATCGGCCAATTTTCACGCAATCGAATTTTCCAGGCACCACCCAAATTCCAGTGTAAACAGGGGGTGTTCTTCATCGAATCCATCGGACACGTGGGACCTATGAATAGTAAAAATAAGCAAAGAAATTGTATCATGAATTTTTCACTATGGGAAAGACCCGTTACATATAAAGTTTCACGCGTTGGAAAATGGAAAGTGAAACTCCCCATTAAAACTAGCCTAAAGGAACGTTTTCTTGGCCCTGTTTGGCTCAGCTTTCTATACTCACACAACATGGCACAAATAAACTCCAATTTCTCTGTGACCGCACTACGGTTTGTTAGTAGCGAAGTGGGATAGAAAAATCATGTGGGTTGCAACCCATTCACTACTACAGGTGAGGTGGCCATAATCGGCTAGGAACTACCAATGCAACTATATTCCGTCCTGTTATGGGCCTCCATCATTTGGAAGAGCATGGACTTCACCTACAGACAAGATGAGGCCGCCCTATGATGGACATTGCATCAATAAACATTAGTAAGGATATGAGTTTTGGGAAGAAGGGGCGGCGATGGAACCTTATTACACTTGCCTTTGGATCTGGCGGCGGTGAGCACACGTGTTAATGTCGGTTAGTCACCGGTGGATCTGTACGGGCCAGCCGAAGGTGTGCATCGTTGCATAGCAAGAGCTCTGCCACCGGTACTGCATCGCCACTGAGCAGCACTGATGAGCAGGAGCAGTGGTGAGGAACAATAGCAATTAGGACAAGAAAAATGTACTATGATGTGTGTGTTGGATGGGGGTGGGGGAGGGGTGAAAGGTCCTAAATGGCTAGAGGGGTGAATAGCCTATAAAAATTCTACAAATAACACTTAAGACAAGCGATTAGTAAATTAAATGACGAAGCGAGCTTTGCGCTAGCCTACACAAAGTGTTGCAAGCCACCTAACCGTTCTAAACTATTGTCTCTAGTTTCACACACAAGAAGCTAAGTCACTACTTTACTCTACTCCTAGGTGAGAAACTACAAAAGAGAGTTACATAAAAGTAAGTGCAAGAAAGTAAAGAGTAGAAGGGTGATTTTTATACCGCCGGTGAAGAGAAGATGAATACCAAAGCAATCAATCACAATAGACAAGAGAGATCCTCGACAGAGAGATGACACAAGATTTTTTACCAAGGTTCACTTGCTTGCCTGCAAGTTACTCCTCGTTGTAGCGATACACCCACTTGGAGGTTCACGCGCTAATTGGCATCACACGCCAAACCCTTCTCAAGGGTGCCGCGCAACCAACACAAGATGGGGATCCATAAGCTACGCACAATCCACTAGAGTAGCGAATTGCGATCTCCCGCGGCGAAGGCTCAAGAACCCCCTTACAACTTCACCGATCGGAGGCGGAGACAATCACCAACTCCTCTCAACGATCCTCGCAGCTCCAAGCCGTCTAGGAGTCAGGAAACTCCAAGAGTAACAAGAGAATCTGCTGTGAAAAATAATCACCAAGTGCCTCTAGATGAACACACTCATGCAATGCACTTGGTGCCCTCCAATCTCACCAAATGATGATCACAATCAAGTGGAAAGTGTGAGAGAGAGGAGTGGAGAGGCTCACTAGCTTGCTATGTCAATGAAAATGGTCAAGAGAGAGAGCACAAGCCAGCCCCTCCAACTTATATAGCCCCCACTCCAAAAACCAACCGTTACACACAGTTTACGGGGCACCGGACGCTCCAACAGTAGCACCGGACGCGGAACGGCATTCCGCGTATCGCCCGATGACACGTGTACTAGCTGTTTGAATTTGCCCGCTGCGTGCGCTCACACCGGACGCGTCCACCGTCACTCTGGACGCTCGGACGCTAGTGTCCGGTGGTTCCAGAGAGGTTCCAGAGAGCACATTTGCTCACCAGACACGTCCGGTGCAAGGTCATCGGACGCTCCTCAGCGTCCGCCGCTCCAACGGCTAACTACTGCTGCTCGCTCAGTCAGATACACCGGACGTGTGAACAGTGTTCACCGTGCGTCCGGTGATAAAATTTTCGCGTCCGGTGAAAAACTTCACTGAACCGACCCGAGAGCACGGAGTTCACACCGGACGTGTCCGGTGCTACCCCACCGGACGATCCCAGCGTCCGATACACACGTTTTAGCACTTTTACAAAGAGTTAGCCATCAGAAGACTTTGGCAAGTGTCCGGTGCGCTTTTCTACTAAGTGAAATCACCGAAAAGCATTGAATCCTGCCGAGCTTGAGAGAGAACCCAAACCCCTCTCTAACACTCAAACTTCACCCCGTTTCCAAAGGCGCTAACACTCCAAAATGTCTCTCACTTTAGTGCACGTGTGTTAGCATTTATCAAAGAGTTTTCCGTGGGTTTTGTTAGTGACACTAGCATCTACATGCATATGCACCAAATATGAACATCTAGTGGCACTTTGATAACTGCATTTCGCGAATGAGTTCTCCCCTCTTGATAGTACGGCTATCTATCCTAAATGTGATCACTCTCTCCATAGAGTCTTGATCACCAAAAGCAAAAGAGCTCTTATTAATTATACCTTTGCCTTGAGCTCCTAAATTTTCTCCGTCTTCCTTCTCCTCTCTTGATGAAGCTTGTGAACACCTTTTGATAATGGACTTACATCATTTGCATGGACGTCGTCATTGCCCTTCACTTGTGGCCTCCACCGACCCGGTCCTTTTGCCCCATCTTGATGTTTGCTAATTATTCTCATGAAACACTTAGAGCAAACATTAGCAAACTAGGTTTCATCAATTACCCAAAACCAAACATGGGCTTTCAGAGGGGAAATGGGGTTGCTTGCCCTGTGCATAACTTTTACTCTACACGGGAATCAAAATTTTATCAGTTCCGTGCGGGAGGGCTCAAATGCTGGATCGGCAAATTTGCAACTAAGCGGTGGTGACTGCACAGTATGATACGACGATGAATAATAAGGCACACATATTCAAATTTTGGCATGTACAATTAACCAATGCTGACAAGGGTATGATATTGTGGGATGAGGTGGGATATGGTGGGATGGTGTGGGATCATCCCCGGACGAGTGTTGTTTGGTTCAGAGTCAAGCAGGAACAAGGACATTCCACCTAGGAATATGCCTAGTATATACTGGTGACTCTCATCCCTCAAAATCGAGGGGACGGGATCATCCCAGGTGGGACGGGCGGTGGGGAGGCGCGCAGGCCCCACCTGTGAGGAGCTCATCCCACTCATGGTGTCTCTAAACCAAAAAATGGATTCATCCCGTTCTTCTTCAACCAAACAGAAAATGGGCTCGTCCCATCCCACAAACCAGAGTCGGGACTATCCCACCCTACCTTGACTTCCAACCAAACGTACCTAAAAAATGATTCAACTGACAGTTCAACAAAAGTAATAGTTCAATAATAATTCAGTACTGATACAGACAAATCCAGAGGATTCATCAATACTAGTGGGAGTACGGCAACTCATCCTCGCTTGAAGACTCGCCGCTTGAATTGCTTAAGGGCCTGTCCGGCATTAAGGTTGGCGATGGATGAAAAGAGCTGGTTTATTTCAAAGGACACAAGGAAGAGACTACGTAGCTAGTGTATGTGTGTGGCTATTCGTCTACTAGACGTACACCAGCGATAATAATGGTGACGAGTGATGAAACAACACGTCCGTGTAAGGCCGGCAGCCTCAACGTGCATTTCAGTCGGCTCGGCCTTCCACACAAGGGGAATTCAAAGTCAATACCACCGCCGCATTGACGGATCAACTGTAAGTGCTAGAAGCACCATCTGTTGGTTAGATCTCTTTGCAGTCCTCACTATTGATCCATCTGATGATGGAAGTATCACAACATCGCTTCTGGCTCCCATGGTGGTGAAAATGTCGACAGTGATAACTCAATCTGTAGTAGTGATTTATTGGGATTCTCGCGTTACAGTCAGATTTTAATCGTATCCAAACACAGTCCTGTTCAGGTGTCTGAAAAGAAACATTGATTTCTGCTGATGCTGATTTGTTGTGAGAGAAAAACACTGAGCAAAACATTGAAGAGATGGCTCCTGCCCCTTCCCCTCTCTCTCCCGACGTCTCGCCTCCCTATCCTAGACCCACGCCGGAGTTCATCCCGAACCCGACGGCCACCCCTCCGGCACCTCCGCCTCCCTTCCCCCTGAAGACGGCGGCTTCCACCTCCTCCTTGTCTCCCTCGGCAGCACTTTTTGTATCACACGGACGCTCCAAGTCTGAGCGCTGGTCCGCCGATAGCCCGTCCTGCTCCGGCTCGAGTGGCTCGTCGCCATCCTACCACGACATCGTCCTCTCGTCAGGCGCGGCCTCCTTGGCAGCGTGCGGTGGAGGTTCAGTTGAGGTGGCGGTGGGTGCGTCATCCTCAGCGGCCCCCGTCGCGACTGACCCTGCTTCTCCTCCGGTGGCTCCAAAAATCGTGCTCCTGCGCCGGTCTCGTCCTGGACGGGGCGGCTCTGCTTCCTCGGCTGGAGCAGCTCGCCCGGGTCGAGATGGGTGGCAGGTGGCCGAGTCCCGGGGTGCTCAGCGGCGACATTTGAGTGCGGCTCGTCCACCACGCCGCGCTGTGCCTGCAGACCTCGCCGGCAAGTGCTTCAATTGTCTGTTGCCCTCTCACACCGCGGCCTACTGTCACGAGACAACTCGCTGCTTCCGCTGCCGGTCCCTAGGTCACCGTTCCTACGTTTGTCCTTTGGTGGCTAGCGACGGGAGCACATCTTCTCGCGCTGCTGTGTGGCGGTGGATTGGCCAGGGCTACGAGGCTGCTCGCACTGCCCCCCCCCCCCCGCGACGGTCTGTTCCGGCGGGTGTGGCTCGTGGGGCTAAGGTGTGGCGGCGGATTGATCAGGCCCGTGAAACTGCTAGTGCTGCGTCCCTGCAACGGTCTTCTCCGGCAGGGGGCGCCACTACGACGAGAGGTTCCGTGTGGCAACGAATTGGTTCTTGCCGTGTTGTTGCTGGCACTGTGCCTCCGCATCGGCTCTCTCCGGCGGGTATGGCTGATGGTGCTGGTGCGTCAAGAAGACCCACGGAGATGCAGGACCATGATCTTGGAGCTCAGGCGGGGAGGTCTCGCCGGCGTCAGCATCCGCGCAATCGTCGGCGTGCTGAGCCTATTTCTTTTGCCCCTGCTCTGGCATCTGACCCATTGCCAGGGGATGCCCCCTCGTCAACTTTCAGTGGGGCTGAGAAGCCTCCCCCTTGCATCATTGACTGGAGCGAGCAAGTTGCTAGTGCAGTAGAGGACCTTGCTCGGGCAGTTTTTGTGTCAGTGATCGGCGAAGAACCTCTTGCTGCGAAGGAGGATGTGGCGGCGATGATCGCGCCCAGAATTGGTGTTGAGGCTGGCTCATTAGTGTTGCGCCGTGCTTCTTCCTCAAGTTACTTGCTAGTCCTCCCTGACATGGCCCTGGTCGATTGTTTGGTTGGGTTGCAGCAACCAGTCCGTTCGTCCATGTTCAGTTTCAGCCTGCTGTGCAAGCGGTGGAATCGCCTGGCTGGTGCCCATGCACGTGTTCTACCGTTTCTAATTGATGTTGAGCTCAGAGGAATCCCTGCCCACGTGTGGGAGAGTTTGACTGTGGATCGATTCTTAAGTCCTCATGCTTGGGTCCAGCAGGTGCACCCTGATACTCTAGCGCTTTCGGACCTGTCTTGCTTCCGGTGCTTGGCCTGGAGCACGGATCTGTCTGTGCTTCCCTCAGAGAAGGAGCTATGGGTTGTGGAGCCTCCAATGGCTGTTGCTGAAGATCCGCCGGTCAAGAGAGTGTTGGCGTATCCTATTAATCTGAAATACAGTGTTGTCTTCCGCCCTGCTGGACCAGATCCGAGCCCCCTACCTTCCTCTGATGGAGGCGAAGATGCTGATGATGATCCAGCTAGGCGGCAGCGGCGCCGTGTTCAGTCTCCTCGGTCACCACCCGATGCTAGGCCGACGGCTGCTAGCGCTGCCGGTCAGGCAAGTGGGCAGAGGATGCAACCCAGCGTGTGTGGAGGACCCTCTGACCGAGGGGACTCTCTTGGGAGCCTCCCCAAGGCCGCGTTGATGACCACGGGAATCAAGTTGGATGATCAGGAGGCGCGGGACCTCCCAGAAACGGTTTTCGCTGCTCCATTTGAAGTGGCGCAGGGAACCGAGGAGGCAACGGAGCGGGCCCCCCTAGGCTCGGGTGGCTCCGATCGTTTTAATGCCGCGCAAGAAATGGAGAAGTTGGCGGCTGTAAATGCCATTGTATTGGAACTTAACGCGCAACCATCGACAGATGTTGGGCTGCCACGAGCTGATAAGCTGTTTCCTTCGGTGGCCTCCCCTACTCTAATGAGTTTTGAATTAGATAATGAAGGCACTGGTGGGCCTCTTTCATCTCTCAAGTCCATCGCTGTGCACCTAGTTGAGTTTGGGCTGATAGCGACGACTGTGGACTCCTGTGAAACTGAGAAGGATCTGCCTATCTCTTCTAGGCCGGATGATGCAGTACTGGACCTTGATGGGCTGATAGCAACAACTATGGACTCTTGTGAAACTAAGAAGGATCTGCCTATCTCTTCTAGGCCGGATGATGCAGTACTAGACTGTGATGTTTCTGGCACTCCATGTGATGTGGGCTTGGGTGAGGCTACGGCTTGGAACTCCCCCGGCCGGTCGACAGTGCTGTCTTCCTCCAAGGACATGCCTGTTCGTGTGGCAACGGATGGAGCTCTATCTCCGGCCTCACCCAACTCACTTGGGCGCTCCCCCCTGTCCTCTGCAATCCCAGAGTTCAAGCTCCTGGTGACCCCACCCCTGCGGCAGGACGCATCTGCTCGGCCTCTACGAGTGTACTCACGCCGACGTCTCCGACGGCAACTACGCAGGCGCTCGAGTCAGGTGGGCGCTGACCCTCCACTGTTAGCGCCCCACCCTTGACACATGATGTCCCCCTCTCGGCTGCTGGCGTGGTAGTTGAGCCAGTGACTCAGCCTATTATTGATAAAATCGCAGATCAACTGACAGGATGGAAGGCGGACCTCATAACAAGAGCCGGAAGAAAAGTGCAGGTACAGTTTGTGCTCACCGCTATGCTTGTATACCCCCTCATGGCCATAGATTTCCCTCCTTGGGCCATCAAAGCTGTGGACAAATTGAGGCGTGGTTTCCTATGGCGGGGAAGAAAGAAAGCAAAGAGGGGACACTGTCTTGTTGCGTGGGGCAAGGCGTGCCGTCCATTGGAGCTGGGTGGCTTGGGAATCTTGGATTTGAAAAGTCTTGCATGGGCACTGCGGATGCGCTGGGTTTGGCTTCAGAAAACGGAACCCCATAGGCCCTGGGCTTATTTTCCCGTCCAGGTGCCAAGTACAGGCCCAAGCCTTCTTCAGTTTAGCGGTCGTCTCGGAGGTTGGCAACGGGGCAAGGACACTATTCTGGGTAGATAGATGGCTGAATGGACAATCAATTGCTAATCTTGCCCCTCATCTTATTGCTGGAATACCAAAGAGGATTGTGAATAAGCGCACCGTTGAGGAAGCTCTTACAGATCATGCTTGGGTCCAAGATATCCAGGATGTTACAACAGTGAAAGTGATGTTGGAGTTCCTCAATCTCTGGGAGCTTCTTTTTGGGAGGCAGCTTCAGTCAGAGGCTGAAGACTGTCATATTTGGCGTCTTTCATCTAGTGGACAGTATTCGGCCAAATCAGCTTATGAGTGTTTTTTCTTGGGATCCACCATTTTTGGCCCATATGAGAGAATTTGGAAATCTTGGGCTCCACCCAAATGTCGTTTCTTCATGTGGTTGGTCGCTCATAACAGATGTTGGACAGCTGATCCGCTTGCAAGACGGGGGCTGCCACATCTGGCTCAGTGCTCTCTTTGTGATCAGGAGGACGAAACCATTAACCATTTGTTGGTGTCATGCGTATTTGCTCGGCAGTTTTGGTTTTATTTGCTTCAACATTTTGGGATCCGACATCTCTGTCCTCAGCCTTCAGATTATTCTTTTGATCAGTGGTGGGAAAGTTCAAGCAATATTACTGTTGGGTTTACAAGGAAGGGCTTCAACTCTCTTGTGATCTTAGGAGCTTGGACCTTATGGAATCACCGAAATCGTTGTGTTTTTGATGGAGTTTCTCCTAGCCTGGGTGCTGTTTTGGGTTGCGCTTTGGAGGAAGGTCGGTTGTGGGCAGTGGCGGGGGCCCGGGGACTAGCTTTCCTGGCTTCCCATCCTCCCCTCCCCTCCCCTCCCCTCCTGTAGCCCTGTAGGCTGTCTGTCTTGGTCGCCTCCTTGTTGTCACAGGCGCGAGTCAAGTCTGTTTGGGTTTTATGTGGTGTGTGTTGTATTTGGGGTCCTTTTCCCTTTTCTATCTTCTTAATATAATGAAGCGCAGTTCTCCTGCGTTTTTGAGAAAAAAAAAACACTGAGCATACACTAGGACACAGATCATTTTTCTTGACACCAGCCTTTTATTTTTAGTGGACGGTTTCTCGTGACATCGTACTTCCACTAGAAACTAATTTCTACTGGCGATTTTCTTTATAAACCGCTTGTAAAAATTATGTATTTCTAGTAGCGGTTCTCTTAACAAACTAGTCAGTAGAAATAGAACCGCCACTACAAATAATCTGAAACTAATTTTTTTGAGTTTTCCAAATGACCTCGTATGGAAAAATTATCAAAATAAAAGTTGTAAGTTATTAACTTTGTAGTTGATGACATTTTCATTTGAAATCATCTTAGCAACCAAAAATACATTTGAATTTGTCAAATTTAAAAATTAAATTTTATAAACGATCTCGGCTGGAGAAACTATCAAAATAAAAGTTGTAGATCTTGAAAAGTTACGTAACCTTGTAGTTGACAACTTTTTCATTTGAATTCGTTTAGAGCCTCGAATAGTCAATTTTCCATCGACTCATTATAATTGTGGGGAACCAAACACTCTTTTAGACACAAGTGACTGATGGGTGGAGTGGTTGGAGGAGGTAACCGCCCGAGATTTAAATATTTTCTAGTATTTTTAAAACTCGTTTTTTGAAAAAAAAACATTTGTACACCAGTACAAACCCGATTTATACTCGTGGTTTATTAAGAGAACCGCCTGTACAAATGTGTTATACTGTCGGTTCTCAAACCACTGCCCGTGAAAAAAGTTTATTTTCACTGGCATCTCCCACTAATAGACGTGAAAAATGCCAGTAGAAATAGCACTACAGCCGCCTCTAGAAATCATCCGTGTATTAGTGATACAAACTCATTACTAACGATCATTTAATATACTCTTGGCCCTATTTGGGTTAACTTGCGGAAGGTTGTCGGCACCGCGGTGCGCTAAACCGCCCAGAACACCACCGGTAGCGTCAGCATCCCCTACACCAATGCACACCAAATGCATCTCTATCCTACTAGTTTGCTATAGGGAAACTCCAAATGCAGAGGCTGGCGAGACGAACGTTATCCACTACGGGCCCCACTGTCGCCGCCCATCGTCGTCGTGTAGCCCGCCGGAGGGAGGAGGCGTGCTGCCGGTGCCGGAGAGAGGAAAAAGACGAGGAAAAAGAGAGAAACCAGGTGGCGGTGCCGATGCCAGAAGAAGGACAGCGGGAGGAGGCCGAGCCGCACCACCGGTGCCGGAGGGAGGAGCCATGCTGCCAGGAAGCCGCCGCGCGATCTCCGCGCGGGCCACCTCCATGGCCAGCGAGCGAGCTACGCGCGGAAAGAAGGAGAGGAGGGAGGGAGGGGAGCCACGCCGCCGGGCACCGGCGCGCGAGCTCCGCCAGCCCACAAACATGACCGGCGAGCGAGCTGCACAGCGAAAAGGAGAGGAGGGAGGGAGGGGAGCCGTGCCGTCGCTTTCAAGCCGAGCCGCCGGTCCCCGCACCGCCACACTCGGGCCGCGCCGCCAGCGAGGAGAAGTGGAGCCGGAGAGAGCGAGGAGAGGATAGCGGTCCGAATAGCGATGTGTGCGTGGCAGCTCCCTCACCTGTATGCCGCCTGTCAAGCGGGCCCCACCCCCTTTTAGCGTGGGCGATGCAGATGGGACGGTGCGCATAGCCTGAAACAATATGGCATGGTATAAAAAAAGTCTAATTTCTCCTGTGACACAGAACCACTGATTGTTAGTAGGCGAAGAGGTGGGGAGAAAAATTACTTGGGACAAAAATCACGTGGGATTCTCGCGGCTAGCCGGTACAATCAGATTTTAATCGTATCCAAACATGGCCCTTGATAGTAGATCAAATTAACTCATACGTTCTTGTTAGATACTTATGTCATCCGTTAAGAGGTTTCCACATGATTTCAATGTTCAAAGCAAACTATACTCATAAAACCAAAGAACAACCAGATATCTATATGTTTTGATTAAATCTACAATATCTTTATGGAGGTTTGCTCTTATTAGTTATCCCATAATACATCAAACAAAAGAACAACCACTCAACCAGATAATAGGAAAAATCATAATTCATCTTTTTTTTTGTGACTTAAATCATAATTCATCTTGTGCTTGAGTTTTCTTCACAGCAAGGCCATTTTCTACCCATGCGGTGTAACCACCTTCTATGTTCTTCACATTTGTAAATCCCTGTTTTCATAAGCATTCATATGTTTCAGAAAAATGAGAGACGTGCAAAAATAATTAAGACATTTTCTTGAGATCTAAGACAAACATTTAGGAAATTAAAGGGTCCCATTAAATTGTCACTGAATTTTAACAACACCCTCATACTCTAATACCGGACAACATAACCCCTTAACTTTCAAAAGCTACAAATTACCTCCCCACTACCCCCACCCAATGTTTAAAAAATTAAAAATAGAATTGCAAAATATAAAAAATAAATGAATATTTGAGTCTCTAAATGATCTCCTCAGATGTTGTCAACTAAAAAGATTGTATTAAGAGATGTAATTCTAGTATAGACTGTGTTGACATTCAAGGTCATTTGTTCAAAATCCGATAACTTAAAATGAATGTTTGGACCTCTAGATGATCTTATGAAAAAGTAAATAACTACAAAGATATAGATCAAATTGAGAACTCAATCCTCTAGAGGAAGCAAGGGGAAGGGAAAGTTCTTACAGCTGCCATGAGATCAGCACATGCTAGTTCAGACCTTACTCCGCTTTTGCAGCCCTTGAAAGAAAAAAAGGTGGATCAACAGAAGAACAAGCGAGACAAAATGATCATTGTGAGGATAGACACACACATGCCATGGTGTATAAATACAATTACTCTTATGAGCTGTGGGTAGAGATCATCAGTAATACCACAACTATGTTGTCCTTTTTGTCGAAATCTGCTGCGACTTGTGAAATGAACTGGGGGTTCTTCTCCCTTCCTGCTGAAACCATACAGGGTCACATCCAGTAAACTACAGTTCAAGCTAAACAGCTAGTGTTTTCTCAGGGACAGGAAAGTCTTCAGTCTTGTGATGTAAGATCTGTCTTTTAATGTGTTCGGTTTAGGGACTTGCCTTGTGAAGTGAAGAAAAGATAGGGCACGTTAAGGGAATCCTCCACATGCCCAGTCCTGAATTCTTCCTCCGTTCTGTTAATATATATTTTGTGTTAAAATTAATCAAACTCCAAAGATATATCCTATAGAGATCCATGTGATATGCAAGAGCATAATCATGAAAGCAGTCTGCGGAAAAGAGTATGGTAGCTCTCTGACAGAAAATGGCTATTCAGAGTTCATTGAGCAAACTATTTCCAGGATAATCAATTCGGGAGATTGGTTATAATTATAATGGAAGGCAAATATTGGTCGACTGTAGGAAAAGCTAGTCGCTGGAGAGTGACAGGACTGACATGGTAACCAAGTTCTGACGGACGAATAACAATCAAACGAAGGTTAGGAACATAAATTCTGTTTCACTTGGTGCCTCATGAGTCATGACTAATAGTACGTTTATGTGAGGCACCGGATGCGTGAGTAGCACGACAAGAGGGCAGTTGATTGCTATACTAAGGTCAGTTTCAATGGTGTTTTATCATAATTTTATGGGTATTAACTATGCTGATATGTGGCACCGTATTAACGAAGAGAGAGGATAAGAATTTCATAGAAGTAGAGAGTTTTATGGGATGAAACGAAACTCTTCTGTACTGTTTCTAAAATCTGAATACGTTGAAAACTGTGAGATGAAATATCCATTGAGACTGATCTAATGACTTAATGCTGAGAGAAAGCACACAAACCAAGCTTGAGCAAGGAGAGAACAACAGTCACCTCATCACGACACGAGTTATCATAAAAAAACAAAGGTCACCTGACGTCCAGGTAGCGGTGACCGCCGGAGCGGATGAGGTCACTTGCCACCGCCACGCCCACGGCCACCACCGGCGCAGCCGATGGCTTCTCCGAGCCGCGCGCAACCAGCAGCAGCGCCGACAAGGTGCAGATCGTAAGCAGGATGGCCGATCTCATGGTCATCCAGGACGAGAGAGAAACAGGGGCGGTAACGGTAAGATGCGACGGCGAGAGTTTGTGCAAGGACAAGGTGGCAGAGCAGAGGTCGGGAGATCGAGTTGTACTGGCATGACCATCCATCATCTTAAAATAGCAAGGAGAGACTGTATTGCCGCCGATTTGCCGGTAGAACTATGAATTAGCACACAGCGTTTGCTTTTGTGGGCGGGCGGAGTCCAATCCCGTCAGCTCCGCGGTTTCGTTTCAGCTCGCCGACCACCGAGGGTCCACTTTTCCTGTGGGCTGGTCGGCCTCTGCACAGCCAGGAGCGTTGTTGGCCTACTACGCCTTTTCCATTTGTAATAACGCAACTACGCAAGAGGCCGTGCAGACGGGTGCAGATGGATGAGGCACTCTTTGGTGAACTTACGAACTTAGGTTAATTTTAATGGTGGATTCATGATTGTCATATCAGCTTTGAAAACTTGAATTGGGAAATAAAATTGGCTCTCTCAAGTAGATTCATTTCACTGCTGTGTGCATGATCCTGAGAACTAACGTGCCATGTAAATTATGCAGCCATTTGAAATTATATATAAACTAAGTACACTACGCTAGCATCTCAATAGACGAAATAAACAATCAACTATTGATTAATTTAATATCCGTATGTGTATAGGTATATTTTGAAAGAGTCCAAACATCAAACTCCTTGAAAAGTCAAGTGCAAGCCAGCTAGCCACCATCGCTCGTATATATATTCATAAAGTACTCGTAAAAAAAAAAAGATGAAATACTGTTTATCTTCGGTTCTTCAATACGCGCCCCCAAGCACCGTCCGCCGCGTTGCCACTCTAGGGCACATAGGATCACCCGGTAACAGAAAATAATGAAACGATTTAGTCTAGTGGGGGTTTCTTCGGATTTCATTGTATTGGTAACTATGATGGATGGGTTTTATCCTGATAAAACTCTGTTTTTTTGCATAATGAATACCCTGCCAACTCATAAAAAAAAAAGCTGAAGTGGCATCGCAATAAATAAGAATGAAACCCTGTCGAAACCCGACTTGAGACGTTATTAGAAACTAATGTACATTAATTGCTCCAAATAAGAAATTGCTAAAATTCTCGAATAATCCCTCCGTATTAAAAAAGAAGTCGTTCTGAACAAACTTTTAATCGAATATTGGAAAATATAAACCATAAATAACTTTTAAATTACTGACTTTAGAAATATGAAAAGCATATACATAGATTTGTTTTCAAATATACTTTCGTAAAAGTATACATATATCACTTTTCAATAAATATTTTTTGTGACAAAACCGTCCAAATCACTGGACCCACGTGTACCGTCATCGTCCCTAAGGACATCCGGTTACTGTATACGAGTTCCCCGCAACCTAGGTGGCCTGCCGGGTTCCATCGGAAACCCTGATTTCCCCGAGGATCTCATTGGAAAGACCTTGCATGCATTACACTAGTTTACACAAATAGTTTAAATCAGAGTAAAGGGTGCGGAAGTATTACCTGATCATGGGTTTACAACTATAATTTACATTATCCCGAACCAGAGTTTCGTAGTGGAGTAGCATCTTACAACTAGACACCCTGTCCAAGAGTTATATCTTATACACATCTTCATCCATGCACGACCCGTCAACCGGCACGGTCCCAGAACTGTACGCTCGACTCACCTGCAACAGGGGGTTAACAAACTTTGAGTACATGGGGTACTCCGCAAGACTTATCCGACTAAAGAAAATAGGGAGAAGACTCAGAAATGCGGGCTGAGGGGAGTCAAGGTAAGGCTTTAGTAAGAGTTAAAGTATTTTGCAAAAAATCAATACTAATCTTGAATCCTACTTTCAATATTTTAACTCAATATTATTTTAATCAAGAACCATTGAACTCATTTATTTCACATTTGTCCTTCAATTTCAATTACTTATTCATTCTCAAAAACATCCTAGTTCCGAACCACTCCTCGTTGAATGGTCGAAGGATCAAGTCTCCATAACCGAGGAGCAAAGACGATTCGAATCGATTAATACCCAGCCGGGGATCCCTATCCACACTGCATATGTAGCACTTAAGCTTGCATAAACCAACCCTATCTACCACGGCTTTTCCAAAACCTGAACCAGTCCTGCGCCACCCGAGAGCACAGTACTCCTCTCTTCTCCAGGCACGCCGGCCACGAGGGTACACGCTACTCTCGCCATCTCTCCACTCCTAGTGCGTGGTTGTCGGTTCAAGCAGTAGAGCCACCGGAAATAGGGCTTTCCGTAGTATGTGGCTAGTTGCAAAGTCTCGATCCAGCAGGCCTACAACGAATGGTCCCTAATTCCTTTTCCGTCGGAAACAATGCATTGGGACTCTAACCCAAATACAAGGTGTGTAATACCTCTAGTATTACTAAGTAATTAAACTGCCATGTCATCATGTTTAAATTAATCATCTGTATATGATTGTGCTTAGGGCTCCTAGAGTGATTTGATTGTATTCATAGTTGATTGTGTAATTAAACCCCTAAAAGAAAAACCTAAAGTTAATTCAAAAAGGAAATTGTATTAAACCCAAATTTGATCCTAAAACCCTAATTCAAAAACTACTTGGAATATTGTGAAGGTGCCTTAATAAAAGTTGTAGATCTTTTAAAATAGAACAACTTTTATTTTTGGATATTTTGAAGTTATATTGTGGAAATTCAAATTAAACTCAAAATAAAGCTTTGAAATTTGAATTTAAATCTTCATTTCAAAAATTATGAAGAATCTAACAAAACACTCTTAACGAAAGTTGTAAGGCTCTACAAATGGGACAACTTTCATGTTTACAGAATTTCAAGTTGTTATAAAAATTTTGAAGAATTTCAGTGCATTGTATTTGAATTTCAAACCCCATTTTACCCCCTTTTAAATATTTTTCAAACTGAGCCGAATTTGAAAATGATTCCAAAACCAGAAATGGTCTACATGAAATTCCCCACAAGTTTTGTATTTGTCATTCCTGCAGATTCGGATTGGATAGGCCATGATTTGAATCAAATAGCTTTTGACTCCTAGGGTAGAGCTACAGTAGCTAGGGGGTCCCCAGTTGCGCTCGTCGCCGTCCGGCTGGCCGAGGCACGTACGCCACCGTGTCGAAGTCGTTTGGGGGGCCCCAGAGCATGTCCCAATCCTACCCACTCCTCCCGGGGCGTTAAAGGCAACGAACCGGCCATTTTCTCCCGTGTGCTCGCCGCCGACGTGCTCTCGGAATCCGACGAAGTTCGTCGAGCCTCGCCCACCTCAATCCAGATTCAAACCTCTGCTAGCTTCGCCACACTCGTGCGCACCTTTTGTAGTCTTAGCCCAAGCCATAGCACCTTTTGGAGGTCGGGTCAAGGGGGTTGTCTTCCTCGCGGCCGGCCGGAGCTCCGCCGCGGGTTCTTCATCGTCGATAGACTGCTCGGGTGAGCTCTAGACCTCGATTTCCCGTGTTCCAGTCTATGTGTGCTCTGTGGTTGCTCATGCGCGTGTTCGTTTGCCGTTTGGTGCCATAGGATACGGGAAACGAGAAGTTCGCCGTCGGTGAGCGCTGCCGTGAGCACAGTCACCATCAAGCTCGCTGTTCTGCTTCGTCTCTACCCCGGTCATGGTGCGCATCATCTTCGTGGTGAGCCACTGGTTCTATTTCCGTCCTTGCCTTAAACGCTACTATAGTGGTCTTGTCAAAACGTCGTCGCGCCGCCATGCTCCGGTCGTCGCGCTGCCATGGCCGCGGTGGGGCTCGGTAGAGCTTGATCTTCTCGGTAGGGGTCTTAGAGGGGTTCCCAACGGGGGCCTGGGGGTTCGGAGCAGGCTCGCCGCCGCTGGGGGCCTATTGCCGGTGAGCCGCCGCGGCTGCGCCGCCGCGTCCGAACGGAGCAGAGGAAAGGAGAGGAAGAAGAGGAAGCTGACAGGCCGGGTCCACCTGTCAGCGACCCAGTGAGAAGGGAGAGGGCGCGGGCGAGCGTTGGGCTGGCCCCACTGTTGCTGGGCCGACTCGGGCCGTTTGCCGCTTTTCATTTCCTGTAATTTAGAGATGTCTTTTCCATTTTAATTTGATATGAAGAGTGTTTGACTTTGTTATTTTCGTAGGAATATTTTTGTGGCTCTATAAATCCTAAAAATTTTTATAGACACTCTCTGTAATGTGTAGTATTTAATAAAATATTAAATAGTGAGTTTGGACAGCTTCTGCAGGAAGTAAAAATCAGTCTTTTAATTCATAAATGCAACTTTAATGAATTTTAGTTAATTCTCTGTAATTCCAAAAATCATGAAAATTGGTTTGGTACTGTTTTAGGTAAAGATCTATCTGTTGGTGAAGTTTGGTGCCAAATGAATATAGTTTAGTTGTTTATTAATTAAATGCTTGATTAATTGGTTAATAAAAGGAATAGGAAATAAAGATAAATATGATATTGTGTGATTTTTGGATTGACTGAGGTTCTAGGTCAATCACCCTTATGACCTAAAGCAGGGTGGATTAGAATAATCATGGTTATCTTGAGGTAGGGTTATGACCATGAGTGTATTATTTATTATCGAATTCTGTCTATCATTTCATGTTGCATCGCATTGAAGCATTCATCATTGCATGCATGTAGTGACCGGCAACGAAGGAGTCAAAGCCGAGGTTCCTGCTGCGGAGGTGGTTCCTGAGGAGATCTAGGGCTTTGATATTTGTGGTACTGACCCGAACCCGACACTCTACGCAATCCAAGGCAAGCCCCGGTGCATTTGCCCCTCCTTGTATTTAAAATGTTTTATTACTTGAGTTAATCTACTGCATTAGGTTACTAGGAGTTGAGTAAATAAACTATTGATGCATTACCTTTCCTTGACCACTGATTATACCCGAGAACCTAATTTATTTAAACTATTGAAAAATTGTTTAGCCCTACTTAATTGAATTAGATTTGCATAACATGCTATTTTTAATTATGATGATATGCAAAGGATGAACCATTAATTGGGATTGGTATGGTCCTCGTTGTTGGCGGTGTACTTGGCCAGTCCATTGTCATCGATGGGGATGGGTTTCCGTGTGGTGGCCGTATGTTTGGGTTAGAGTCCCAACTTATAGTCGCCAGAGGAAAAGGGATGTGAAAACCGGGTGGTCTCCAGTGTACTTGGGTTAGAGTCCCAATGCATGGTTTCCAACGGAAAAGTTTTAGGGACCGTTTGTTGTCGGCCTACTGTGATCGAGACTTTGCAACTAGCCACATACTACGGGAAGCCCTATCTCCGGTAGCTCTATTGCTTGAACCGACAACCACGCACTGGGAGTGGAGAGATAGCGAGAGTAGCATGTACCCTCGTGGCCGTCGTGTCTGGAGACGAGAGGAGTACTGTGCTCTCGGGTGGCGCAGGACCGGTTCAGGGATAGAAAAGCCGTGGTAGACGGGGTTGGTGTATGCAAGCTTAGGTGCTACATATGCAGTGTGGTTAGGGATCCCCAGCTGGGTACTAATCGATTCGAATCGTCGTTACTCCTCGGTTATGGAGACTTGATCCACTGACTTGCATCGAAAAGTGGTTCAGAACTAGCATGTTTTGAGAATGAATAAGTAATTGGATTTGAAAGTGAAAGAAATGTGAGCTATTGATATTGATTATTAATAATGTTGAGTGAAATATTGAAAACAGGATTAGTAATGCTTTTCTGCAAAATACCTTGACTCTTACTAAAGCCTTACCTTGACTACCCTCAGCCTGCATTCCTGAGTCTCATTACTTTTTCTTAGTCGGGTAAGTCCTGCGGAGTACCCCAGTACTCAGGGTTTGTTAACCCCGTTGCATGTAGTCAGCAGCAGGAGGTTTGCCTTGTCCCTTGCTGCGTGACCATCATCCAGGATAGCGAGGAAGAGTGAAGTGGACCTGTGGGCAGGGTCTGTGTTATGACCTATCTTATTATGTTATGTTGTTGTTCTACTACTGCTACTACTATTTGAACTATGGTCTGTAATAACTGCATATGAATTCTATTTGAACAACAGGTTTGTAATCTAAGTACTATTTAATCTTCCGCACTTTTACTCTGATGTATTTTTATTACAAAATATTGTAATTCTGTAATGGCTTCGCAATGGGATCCTGTCGGAGAAATGGGTGCTGATGTAACCCGGCAGGGCTATCTAGATCATCTGGGACATGGGTCCGACTGTCAGAGGTCATTAGTGACAATGACAGGTGCCTGTAGGCCATGTGATTTAGACGGTTCTGTTACAAGGTGACCAAATGGTTTTTAAATCCCTTTTCCGTCGGTGACAATGTGTTGGGACTCTAACCCAAGCTACGATCACCGAGCAGGAAATCCCTTCCCGTCGGTGACTATATACTGATCAGGTGCACAGCCACCGAACGAAAACATCACCAATTCCCCTTTCCATGAATGTAATCAATAATATATCACAATAGCTCAGAAATAGCATTTTGTGCAAAACTAAATTATCCAAGCAGGGCTAAGTATTTTTTAAACATTTTATTTCAAATAGTTTCAAGGATAGTATTTCAGTGGTCAAGGTCGGTAATGCGTCAATTGGGTTATCACTCAACTCCTATAAACTTAATGCAGTAGATTAACTCAAGTTATAAACATTTTGTAAATCACAAGGAAATGGCTGAATGCACTGGGGCTTGCCTGTTGCTTGAAGTAGATAGGACCCTGAAGTCAACCGCCAAGAAAGATCCATGTCCACTGAGTGAAGACCTTACTCGGGACTTGCTTCCGATAATAATTACCGCGCGTTCACTATACGAAATAATAATGTAGGCTTAACATGATGATATGTATGCCATGATGCATGAGATGCACTAAACTTTCAATTACATAGAAAGTAAACTTCATTTAGAAAGTTGAGTACAACTTTCCTTCACGATAAAATTGCAAGCCAACAAAAACCGGCTTATCGATTATCAACTTAGGGTTTCTCTTTAACAGTTGTTGAAAGCCGCATCAATCGATTCATTCTATTATTAAACGAGTTAATAATGAACTCAAACAATTACTAAAGATGCCAATGACCATTTAGGGTTAATGATCCAAGGTCAACACACAACCCTAAAGTCACACAAATTCCTAAATGGATTTGGTTTTCTATTTGATTCATTAATCGGTTTATAGGGCATTAAATAATAATTTAGTAAACTATTTCCATTTGAGTCCAAACTTTTTCTAGAGATAGTTCTTAGCCTAAAACAGTGTCAATTTAAATTTCATGATTTTTTGGATACTTATTTTAACCTACAAAATTCATGGAAGTTCCCCTTTATGAATTAAATTAGGCATTTTTATTATATACAGAAAGTGCTCAAAATATTTATTTTATATTTTTTATGTATTCATCATAATACAGAAAGCATCGACAATTTATTTCATCATTGTTAGAGCAATAACTTAATCCTATAAAAATAACAATCTGCAGTACTATCCAATAACTTAGAAAATTGAAAAACGAATTTAATTCATTAGAAAAATGGGAAAACGTCATTTGGTCTAACACGGCCCAGCTCTGCAGGCCAGCCCACGCACCCCCGTACTCCCTCCGCGCGCTCTCCCGCGCGGCAGGTCCAGCCCAACACGGCCCGCGCGGCCCAGCTTCTCCCTCCCTCTCTCACAGCACCTCTGCGCCTACTGGGCCGGACCACGCGCGGCCCAGCTCGTGCCCCCCTCTCTTCTTCCTCCTCCCGCCCACGCCTAGACATCGGCAGAGCATGCGCGTGCGCGACGGCTCGCCGACGGTGGCATCTCCTCCGAGAGGAAAGTCACCGAGGGACTCGGGAAGACCTCGTAAATCTACCAGGGACTTAACCCGACGTTTGGGACACGGCAACGCGAGCGGCGTCGGTCATGGCGGCTCGGTGACACCCGACACGGCAGCGCGCCGACGTTCCGAGCGCTAAAGACCTCCCCGAGTGTAACCGGCTTCCTATAAAGCATTAAGGAGCTCACCTAGACTGGTTGGTTGAGTTGGTTGGAGTTGGAACGAACCGAAGGCGGTTCGTCGGCGTCGGTGGCGGTCCGACGGCACGCTCCGGCGTCGAGGTCGCCGTTCCGGTGTTTTCGGACCACCAAATGGAAAACCAACGAGTGCATGAGTATCGGGGAGTTACACAGAAGCTCAAACACGCATATATGTTGAACATAACTCGCTGGAACTGGCAGGACACGCGAGCCGGGCCACGGTGGTGCTCCCGCCGGCCGCGAGGAAGAAGATCGGCTCCCCGGCGCTACGGGCGACTAGACGTAGCACCCGATAGCTCAACAGTTTCGCAAAGTAGCAGGGCACGCTCTGGGAAAGCTGAATTGGAGAATGGTGGACCGGAAACGGCTGAATTTTGGTCAGAGACTGAGAAGGCACCGCCAAGCCAGAAGGGAAGAGGAGGGAAAGGATAGTGAGCTCGACGGCCTTATAAAGGGCTAGAGGGAGGGGAAAAGGTGACCGACAACCTCACAGGGCCCCCACGACTCCGACACGCCGGCGACAGGCCCCGGCCGGCCCGGGCGGCACCGGTGCGCGACGCGGCGCATGCGCGCCTATGCACACACAGTAGAAAGGGGGCGCTACTGTAGCTAGCAGTAGGGTCCTCGACTGTGTTTGTGCAATTACTCCATATTTTACACAGTAACTCGAGAATCTCCAAAAATAAAAGTTGTGGAAGAATTCGTGATGAACAACTTTGTTTTTTGAACCATCTTCAAATTCTGAGTAGATTTGAAATTATCAAAAAGGGGGTAAATCCATTTTTTCAATTTCATTTCAAATTCAGACCAAATCTCAATATTTTACTCAATAACTTGAAAATGTGTAAAAATAACAGTTGTTCTACTTGTTGAGCTTTACAACTTTCATTAAAAAAGTTTGGTCAGATTCTTTGTAAAATTTGAAATGGCATTTCAAATTTGAATTTCAAAACACTAATTATGGTTAAATTTGAAATTCCATATAATAACTTCAAAATTACCCAAAATGAAATTTGTTCCATTTTAAAAGGGCTACAACTTTTATTAAGGTACCATCATCTAATTCTATTTAGTTTTTGAATTAGTGTTTCAGGGTCAATTTTAAGGTTTAAAATTAATTTTCCTTTTCAATTTTCTTTTTGCTTTAGATATTTAACAGACAACATACACTTATAAACCAAGGTCACTCTAAAGTACCTATACACAATCATATATAAGAATAGAACTTATTTTAGTTGATACACACTAACAGGGTTAAATGCGGGATAATTTTACATGCAATCATGATGACATGACATGTTTTAACCAAGGGTGTTACATTTTTATAAAAATATAAAGTCAAAGTCATATTTTAAAGACCATGTTATTGTCCTAAACGATTTTTAAATCCGACACGGAGGGAATACACTAGACAGCCCAACAGCAGGTCTCAAAACCTGTCATAGGACAATCGTAACCTAACCTTTTGGGCTCCGAAATTGGAATGCTGCATTTGTAATTTCGTATCAACGATTCAGGAGGAAAAAACAAAACAAAAATCGCAGAATCAATAACGAGTCAATCTGTCCTCAAATACTAGAGCAGGACTGCAGATAATTTATTTTCTTACACTAGTAAATTGCACGCGCCCATGCCGGGTTAGGACCATCGTTGTATCTAACAAACCTAATGATAAAAAAAAGGAATAACACGTGATTCAGAGAAGGAGGAACAAAATGATCAGCCACAGAATGTTCAAAGACAATACACATTATTACATGAGCCATAGAAGGTGTTCAAATAACACCTATACCTAGCCACATAATGGCATAGACAAAAGTCACATGCTATTGTTCTTCTAAAATAGCTTTGTACAAGCAAATAATAGCAGTACTAATCAACTTATAGATAATGCTCGAGTGCTTGACACATTAGTTGATCAGATAAATTAAATGCACACTATAAACACTCTTTCCTGAACCATGACCTAAAAAAATGGATAACATTATAATCTTTGTGAGATCAATACCAACAGTCTACAATGTCTACTAAGAATCCATCAGAATGGAACCATATGTACCAGCACACCCACTATGATTCAATAAACACTAAATAATTTTGCAGGCAGAAGGTAAACAGACAGGAACATCTAATGGCACTGCTGCTGCTAATGGACAGTGTCCAGACAATCCAGCAGCAAGAGCGAATAGCTCTTTCCTATCCACCTTGATAACAGCTGGAACCTGATAAGAGAAAAAATAATAACTGTAAGTAGCCAAGATGTGCTCATTCCTATCTCTTTCACTATCTCCATGCTTCCTGTAGACGTTCAACAAATTAAGAAAATTGTGCACCATAGGTAGCTGCCAAAGGTTACTGATCCTACATGCATGCACTATATTAGTTTTGTCAAACATTACCAGTTGGAGATATTAGCGGTGCAATACTAAGCCTGCAAGAAAGCGGACATGCAAGAAAGTGGAGAGACATGGATAGGAACAAATACATCATTGGCAATGGGGTGTGCTCAGTAATAGAACCAACAAATTATGTCAAGCAAAAAGCACCATTGACAATGGACCTATAACCAGTAACAAACACATAAACTGTCGCAACTAACGAAAACAAGACAAAACAACACAAGCAAAAGGGAACCGGTACGATATAATGCCATAGTCATTGCAAAACCAGTGCAAACAGCAAGAATCATGGAAAGATGAAATAAGTACTAATCAGTAATCACCGCACATCGCACAATTCTATTGTCTCAGAGTTGAAAAAGCTCATAATTGCACAACCCCAAAACCTCAGTATGAAACAATTAATCATCACTATATAATGAAGTATTCAGTAATTTCACGCATGATCGGCATATTTTTAAAAGTATTAGAGCGGCGGGTGCCAAGGGCCTCATAGGGGAAGGAGACAAGATATGCACAGGTGTGGGGCTCCTCCAACGATGAAGGCCGGCGAGCCAGATCCACACGTGTCTGGCCCAGGAGCTTGCAAGGGAGAGCGAACAACGGGAGAAAAAGCGAGGATGCCATGAAGAAATAGACCCTTTTTTCTGATGGGGGAGGCAGACGCGGACATTTGGGTGCTGCAGCTGAGGCCATTGTACTCCAAGCCAATAGCAGATCGACAACGACCAGTGCCGGCCAACGGTAGATTGACAACCAGAACAACGCAAAGCTGGTCAGACAGGTAGGGTTCAGGGTACGAAAAATCAATGAACAATATTATAAGATATCATATTATATCCATAGAAATTAAATATTCCTAGTATAGATAAATTTATTGGATGGATACACATGCTGATCACAACCCATTAATGCCATTGTTTCTGTACAAAGAAACCAAATGTACGGTTCTCATCTCAGCTTTAATTAGAAACATTCAGTTACTATAAACAGAGGAACTCATCTACAACACAACTGGTTTAGCATGTTAATATTCCTATCTAATCAAAAGATAAATATGGAAATTAAAGGAATCATGTATGAAGTAGCAAGCCTCAGAGTTTATCTAAAATCATGGTTAAAGAATAAAAACATATTAGGTACTATAATTTACTACCCAAATACAGTTATTCCCTTATATCCATCACGAAAAACTAAAACAGAGACATGTACTGATAATTAGCTACCTTATAACAAATAATAATTTCTAACTACTTCCTGTACAATAAAAAGATAATGTAAAAACGACACTTGGTGGAACAAATCTGATAAAAGGGCAAGCATTAATCAAAATAATGTAGCTATAAACTTTATGGAATAAAGCATTAATCAAATAAATCCCGTATTTCTGCTTCTATCATAGATAGTTCATGCTACCAAACAACCAAACAATTGAAAAGTTAACATGCAAAAAAAAGCTAGAAGCCAGTTCTGCACTTCCCATACATATACTTTCTTTTCTGCAGTCACTGTACTTGCAGTTTGCAAGGAACAAATAAAGACAGTTCAGTTCACTAATTAGGATTAGGAGATAACTATGATAACTTATTCTTAGTTTCTCTAACTGTGATACATGTGCTAAACGGCCAAGTCACAAATAGAATAGTTGTATAAAGAGAGAAGAGGGAACAGAGAAGAAACTTACATAGATGCAACCACGGGAACAAATGAGCGACATATTCAGTGTGGTTGGATAAGCGAAGCCAATGTGGTTCCAGTGGCCTGTGTCATGAGCAACTATATGAGCCTTATATCTTGAGCAGAACTCGCATAGTGGCATGGGATAAAACAGCCAGGTCTAATCAAAAGGGAAAATGCACAAGCAATCAATATAACAATGACTGGTCTGCACATCAATATAAATGAAAGGCGAGAAATCTCTTCAACGTGTTATCCAGACATGTGACTAAAGAGTACACATTAGCTACAGGAATTGTTTTTAGCAAGCAACACAGGCCAAAAGAATGAGATAGTTTCTTTTCAGGAACCATAGTATTGACAGGAATAAGGGCTGTAGGAGGGGAAACAACAAACAACATCAGCATACACCACAGCATGTTATGGGCATCAATTGCCACATCAAACTATCTAAAGGCAGAACTTGTGGTATGGGATTCTTCTTATTGAGACGGAATTAACATTATCAACCTGTCTACTGTGAAAGGCACAGCTCAGAATATGATCCAGCTCTAAAGAACCTAAAATGAAATTATTAGGTATGGGACCGTGAGCAAAGCAAAACAAAATTGATGGAAGATAGCCTAACATAGATAATATCAACACCATCTTTTCAAGATGCAATTGATGCATAGCTGAACTATCTTCGATTTCCTGGTTTATTGATGCAAAGTTAGTTTTTCCGTCAAGGTATAGGCATCGATGGTGGCAAGTTTTCTGCCTCTAGAACTGATGTTTAGGCTGATTCAACTAATGGCTTTATTTGACATTAGTTTTTTTTTAAAAAAAAACTACTTCATTGCATAGATATTAGTTTCTAGACTACAAATGAGCTGATAAGGAGCATATAAGAACTGAAACACTCAATTCAGTCTCATCTAGCTTTGCATAAAACACCAGTTTCCATTTGCTTCTTATAAGCAGCTTTTCAAACAGGCCTTACCTAAAACGCTTTAAAATCTTTAGAGAAGTAAGGCCGAAGCAATTTCACAACCAACATCTAAATGCACTTAATGGAGAACACACCTTTCATTTCCTAAAGCAATATTCCAAATTAACGATAGAAATTCAAAAAGTATGGTCCTAAGACATTCTCATACCACTCATTGTGGAATACTATAGGTAACGCAATCTCATATGACTCAGATTCTTTTTTAGACCAAAGGTAAAAGCCCTGCTTCTATTGAAAGCATATAGACACCACTCAGATTCTCACCTGCAACTCCCTTTTCCGATCAATCACTAAGTCCGTATTTGGTCCATACAACCGAACAATAACAGAAGACTCATTGCCGTTGTATTCTTTGACAAAAACATTCAGCACTGTAGGTAATAAAAATACACATCACGGACTACAAATTGAAAGAAAATTATTGCTGCACACATGAATCAATGAATCATTGTTCATGCAGATCATCCCTATTGGTGAATTAGGTGCAGATACAGAGATAGCAGGCTCTTATTATTTTCAAATGCTGCAAGCATAAAGGAGCATATCTGACAATGACAGCAGACATGATACAGGCCAATGTAAATATTATGCATCACCTCGGGGGAGTATCTAATCGCACAAAGTTTGCAAAAAGCATTGGCTTCTGCCGGCTGATAAATCTGAAAAAAGCATTAGCAATCCCCAAATCAGATAGGCTTCCCGTCGTGCATCCTGTCTCTCACAGACACGGAGACAGAGACATTTTCACAAACAGTAACCGGCTCGTTTGCCGGCGGCACGGGATCGATCACGACGCGTGCGTGCTCACGCGACTACTCGAACACGACAGACGCAGCGGCACGAGACCAGCCCAGGTGCAAGCAAGAGGATGGAAGAGACATGGGAGAGGAGGAGAGGGGGTACTTACATGATGTGAGGCGAGCGGCAGCGAGATGTCGACGGAGGCCGCCAACCTGCGGACGTCCGTGGGCGCCGCGGCAGTCACAGCCGTGGGCTGAGGCTTTCACGCCGGCCCGTGGCTGCGCCGACTATCGGGGCTCTAGCGCGCCGCCGCGCTAGAGGAGGCCACCGCGGGAGGGCAGGCAACCACACCCGGACCTGCCTCGCTAGAGGTTGCGGCGCCGTCTCCGGACGCACGCGACCGGGGCCAACCCTAGACTTTGCCGGAGGAGGGAGAGATGAGGCGTATGCGGACGAGCGAGAGTACAGCTCGCCCGTGGCCAGGGGCGTGCCGGCAAGCACCACCGTGCCACGTCGTGGGGAGGGGGTGGAGCGCACCCGCGCCGCCGGGCCAGGGGCGTGCTCACCCCGCATGGAGGCGCGCCGGCCCACACCGCCGTGGGAGGGGTTGGGGTGCACCCACGCCGAGGGGCCGCTCGCCCTGCACCGCCGGCCCGTACTGTCGTGCTAGGCTGCACGCGCTACGCCGTCGCTGGCCGGGAGGCGCGTTCCTGCGCATCCTGCCGCTCGCCCCGCACCGCCGCGGTAGGGGGCTGCACGCGCAGCACCGCCGAGCCTCCTCGCCTAGGGGACGCACACGCGCCACCTAGGGGAGTCGTTCTCGCCGCGCCGCCACTAAGAGAGGAGAGGGTGAGAGAGAGAGAAACAGTAGATCTAGGGTTTTGGAGAGGAGAAGAGAGCAGTATATATTTGGTCTAGGAGACAATCGGTGGGAGTAGCAGCACCCTTCATCAGCAATCAAACGGTGCATATTAATTTCGCTACCGTGGCCGGGGTGAGGCCGCGCCGGCTCCTGCTGTTCTCTTGTATTTAGATGTGGCTGATGATACGCGAGACAACATGCAACAGCAAAGAAAACATCAGGCCTTGCATGATATGCTTTCCCCAAAGTAAGCTGGCATCCTCGTTGAACTGAATGCACCGAGAGCTCCAATCCTTGCTACTTTCGCTCACTCCCCAGAACCTGCCACTGCCAGGCTGCAAGTCAAAGCGAGCCAAGAATCCCATTGCGTTTTCGCGGTGGCTCCTGAGTCCTGACTACACAAAATTGGTGAGCCTAGTCACTTACCCACACATATGGTGCACTGGTGTGTGGGTAAATGAAATGCAAACTTGTACAGCAGCCATCCTTCCAAGTTCCAAGTATTAGCAAATCGGATTAAAAAAAAAAGTATTAGCGAATCCTTCACCTCAGTAAGAATAAACTGTAACTTAGTTATTAATACACTGAGAAGATATACTGGCTCGATGGATCCATTTGAGCCCTCGTTTCCAGTTTTTGGTTGGAATCCCCGGGCCAGGATGGTTCTAGTAAGTAGGGACTAAGGTTGCACTTGCACATTGCATACCAATGCATTCCTCAATAGTTCGATAGTTTGGTGCTACCATGGACATAATACTTGAGATAAGCACACGGGTAGTATGATGACCGTAGGAAGATCGGACTCTTGTCTAAAGTAACCTTATACAATTTCATATACTATATTTTCATTGTATATGTTATCTAAAATTTCTTCAAAACCAAAAGAAAATATTAAAAAAATAAAAAAGAGATGATGGGTTCTAATTAGTTTCTTAACAATGTACTTGTGTTGTCACCAATGAGTATTTTTACTAGCATCTTGAACATTAGATTGACTAATAAAATGACCTACTTTTGTGTTTATCATGATATAAATAGGGCCTCCTCCTTTTATCATCCTTTATTCTTTAATCAATCTAGGGCCTCCGCTACGTTGGGACAGGTTAGTTGCAGAAAATTGCTAGGCTGTTCTGCTATTGGCAGCTATTTGGGGAGTGCTTTTCCAAAGTAGTATTTGTGAAACAATATAAAGGTGATTTTTACAATTTCATACATAAAGATACAAGAACTTATTAAGGATAACTTGTACCTCGCCTATGCAGCATAAGCCTCCTTTGCTAGGGAACGAAGGAACCTCATAAGTAGTTTATTTGCTCCAGAAAGCTTCACATTAGAATCTTCCCCATGTTTATTTTGTGTGCTTTCTTGGACCATGTGAGCTCTCTTCACAAGCTTCCGCAGCTCCTATTCACAAAATGTTAGAGAAACTGAAGAATCTCAAACATTGAGCCAGAACAAGTGCAGTTGACTTAGTTGTTTTAGTAAGTTTAGGTGTGCAAGAGCATCCCAAATGGCTCAATAGGTATTCATGAGGATGTTTCGTTTTAGATTTCTTACTAATAGAAATCTAACGCGCATTTACTTATTAGGCAATTTGGCAAATAATAACAAAACAACAACTCAAGCAATTAAACATGGTTAACATGGATTATTATTGTGAACCCTTGTTGGGAAAAACAGTACCAAATAAGGTTTCATGGCTTCATGTTAGCTTTCGTGATCAGAAAATATATTACAGGTACAGTTCTTTAGAGATTGATTACTTTATCGTTTAGAGCCTTAGTTGCTATATCTGTGTTGGTCAAGATGAGTCTTCCCTCTAAAGGAACATGAATTATACTTCCATAAAGCAATCAAGAAGTAATTAAGTCTCTCATTCCAGTGTAAGTCTACCCTCTAGAAACATTACTAATGATCTTTCCATCCATACGAACTGGCCACCTTTTGCACCAAAGTTACCTCAATGTGAACCAGCATTTGAATCAACTATTTTCTTTGTTTCAGAAATAGTTTTCTGTTTGGATAAAGGTCAATTTCAGCTAACAATTTTTCTGTACATTTTGTGTGAAAGGATGAACAGACCAATATAACTGAGGGCCTGAAGTCTGAAGACCTGACAAAATTCATGCAAGAAATGTAGGGACTCCTTAGACTCCAGCTAAGAAACTACGTAATTACTGATTTCCACAGTGTACTCATTATTTTATCATTTTTGAACCAGAATCTGCCTGTAATACGATACTTATCTCTCTACTTCAACAAGACAACAACAGTAAAATTTTAACATTTCATTCAAGGGAAAATTATCAAAGCTCTGTTTCTTAAACTGCTTTTGCGCAAAAAAAAAGGTTGGATTCAGGCCTGTTAAACTAATTTCAGTTTTTTTTAGGGAAAACTAATTTCAGTTAAGTATTTTGGACAAACCATACTAGATTACCATCAAAGAATAAGAAGCATAGAAAAGTGGTGCTAGGAACAATTAGAGAAACATGTTGGGAAAAGGTTTTATAACTTTAGTTTGAGTGAGCCTGCCTATTAGTGTTACGTTAAAGCTGTCCTGACCTGGGGCTTCAAATAATTACTTCCAGCAAAGGTTTCAAGAGCTTAGAAAACAAAAGTGAGAAAGAATGACACGAGATCACAGCACAGAAACCATTTGTGCTGCGTACAGAAAAATACAATCTTATGAAAAACACGTCAGCCATTATTATTATTTTATCAATTCGCCCATTATTAATCTATTATCTGCCTATTCAATGCATGGATGAAAATTATGATCTTTCAAATCAAATATCAAATGTAAGTGCAGACAATACCTGACGATCAAATTCAACACTATGGACAGAGTAAACTTCATTAGTAACTGACATGTCTTTGCAAAGGAGGCCCTCAAACCATCTATCTGCAATTTTCATATACTCTTGATTCTCCTATTGAAATGCTGAATGGTTAATTCCGTGTTTGCTAGGTTTTCATTGTTCTAGTTATGATAACCAAAAAAGCTACCTCTTCTCCATCAGGTAGGTAGGCCCTCCTCTTCCTCTTCTTCCACCAGCAATGTACCTTCACTAACTAAGGTATGTAACTTGCTCTCATCTCCATCCTTGGAAGCCTGTATTAGAGTATCCATCAATTCTGGTTGTGCATCGCGCAGAAGTCTTCCTGGGCAAAATTGGTATAACATAAAATGAATATAGATAATATATGACAAATACATATAACACAACAATTCTTTACAGGTTCTCTATTTCTGAAAGCTTCTTTACTACTTCTGCATCCATGTATCAACTTATATAATTGTAAATACCAAAACCATATTGCCATTGACGAGCTTCAGAAACATATAAATCAATCTCTAAATGTCATGGATCAACAAATTACATTACTGAACCAAACACCCACTTGAAGAACACAATAATTCGGCTTCGGCATAAGAAAATGCTGGTAGTAATACATGATCAGAGAAACAGACGGACCGATGTAATTGAACTGTCTCCTCTTTCCTTCCCGCACATCCGGCCCAAATTTCTGAGAACCAAGAATTACTCGTGAACGTCCCTAATCCAGTTATCCACTACAATCTCGTCGAGGAAAAGAACGGATGTACGAACCTTCACGAGCATGAGCGCGTCGAACACCTCGCGCTCCAGCGACGCGGCACTGAGGATGCGCTTGATCTGAAGCGGAGAGAACTTGGCGAGGTCCATTCCCCACTTCACGGCGCGGCGGGCCTCCCGCTTCAGTTCGTTGCGGCTCTTCTTGAAGGACACGGCGGCGCCGTCGCCGGCGTCTGGATCGTCGGTGTCCTCGGCATCGGAGGGCAAGGGGCCTGTGGGTCGGAGGGCGCGTGGGTGGCGGAGGCCAGGTAAGGGGACCGCGAGTGAGGACAGTAGGCCGGCCTCCTTGAGGAAGAGGAGCGGACGACGTAGCGGCACGGCGGCGGCGGCCGCGTGCGCCATGGCGAAGGTTACAGGATTACCAGTGCTCAACGGCTGGCGTTGTAGCGCTGTTTTCTTTAGTGTTTACCAGTATTCTCCCTCTCTCCATTTGATTACGTAATTATAGAAAACAGAAAACATACCAATCAAAGTAACTCAATTTTAATCAAATTAGTGTTTATATTTTTAAATAAATTTATTATAAAAATATACTTTATAACTAATTTAATGATACTTATTTTGCATATTGAATGTTAGTACCTATTTATATAAATTTAGTCAAAGTTAAAACAATTTGATTTCTCAAAAAACGAGAATTGCATGTTCAAATGGATGGAGGGAGTATACCGGTTGGCCTAAATATTTCTCATTACTGGTCACCCGAATTATGCCCAATTCTAAAAACACTTCTTGTTGGAGCTGCTACGTCGTGTTCGGATTGAATATAATTGAGGTCTTGTCTTTGCTAATTATGTGGACCGAGTGAAATCTTTAGTTTAGTTTTGATAATTGATAAAACCATTATATATTAATCTTTGTTTCTGTTTGGCAGGACTTTTTTTGGCTGCGACTGATTTATACAGCTGATTTGCTATGAAAGAAAAATATTGTTTTATGAAAAAAATAAGTTAAAAATAGTTCAACCGAACATGACCAAAGGTATACTTTCAAATGATGGAGCATGTCGGCACCCATGATGATATAAGTTCAACCCAAGTGTTGATCACAAGCTCCATCTTGAAAAAGAGAATGAAAAAAAAAATGGGCTCAAGGAAAAATTATAACTTATAGGGTTATTTTGTTTGGATACTCAAGACACCATAGGAGGTGTGAGTGTATTTAGAATCAATAGACGTACTATTAAAAGTGGGTAATATCACGGTTAATACGGCTATCAAAGTATCACTAGGCAAAGTCATACATGCAGATGCATTAAAACCTAGTATGCTAACAATTAGCCCTTAAAAAATGATTTGAAACATACTAACTCATGTGCCTATGTGATGGAGACTTTGAAGTTAGTTCTTCGAAGCAAGGAATATGGTGTGGAGTTCAGTTGAAGAGAGAAAGTGGTCTATTTTAATTAATTGCAAAACATGTGCACATTCTCTTTCAATGCCCTATCGTGTTTGACTTTTTGTCACTTTTTGTGCTTAGATGGTAAAAAATACTCGGTAGCTTGGATGCTTTCTTGGTGCTTGATCAAACTAGGGTGGGTTGAGGAGTGTAACAATGTTTTTGTGTGTAAGTGCTCTGGTCTCTTTGTAAAACAAGAAATGAAGTGGTCTTGTAACACCCCTGATGTTACGGTTAATTAAAACCTGTCATGTCATCATCCTTAGTTGCAAATCATCTCGCATCAAACCTGATCACTGTGCATCACTAAGACAATTTTTATTTTCACATATGAATGTGTTTAGGTACCTTTGAGTGACTTTATGATTTAAATATTTGTTTGTGTGTATGCCTTTAAATTCAAAAAGAAAATTTAAAAGGAATCATTTAAAAACCCTAATCGGACCCGAAACCCTAAATCAAAAACTGAATAGAATCATGTGTTGGGCCTTAAACAAAAGTTGTAAATCTTTAAAATTTAAGCAACTTCTATTTTGGACAATTTTGAAGTTATTAAAAATAATTTTAAATAAAACCTTAATCTGGGTTTTAAAATTTAAACTTGAAATATAAATTCAAAAACTATTAGGAATCTAATGATGGTATTTTAATAAAAGTTCTATCCCTTTCAGAATAGAACAACTTTCATGTTTGGAGATTTTAAAGTTTACCAGTGGAAATTTAAATTAAAACCCAATTAGTGTTTGTTTAGTCAAATTTAAAATGCCATTTCAAAAACTATAAAGAATTTGGGTAAACTTCTTTAATGGAAGTTGTAAGGCTTTTCAAGTTGAACAACTTTTATATTTGGGTATTTTGAAGATATGCAGTGAAAATTCAAATTAACCTCAAATCAATGTTTTGAAACTTGAACTTGAAACACCATTTCAAAAGTTATGAGGAATCTGATACAATTGTTTTAATGAAAGTTGTTGGGCTCAATGAGTAGAGAAACTTTTATTTTTACCATTTTTCAAGTTGTTGATAAAAATTGAAAGTAATTTAAGAAATTGTGTTTGAAATTCAAATTGGGGATTTACCCCCTTTTAAATAGTTTCAAAACTAAGCCGAATTTGAGCATACTTCAAATAGTAAACTTGATCTTAATAAAATTTTGCACAACTTTTGTTTTAGGACTTTTCTCTGATTCAACTTGGAATAGCCATAATTTGAAACTTATAGGCTTTGACCTATACACTGCTACAGTACATCTACAGGGGGCCGGCTCTGTCCTGCCCAGGGGCAGACCGCGTGCGCGCGCAGGCCGCCGGCGTTGCCCAGGGCCGGCCGGCCGCGTGTGGCCGGAGGTGACAGGCCCGTGGGGCCCTTTTCACGTCCAGCACACCTCCTCTGCCCTAAAAGCCACCGAGGTCGTCTTGCCCGTCTTTGTTTCTTCCATTGCCGCCGCCGGCGAGCTCTCGGTCGCCGACCAAATTGGTGCTGCCCTGAGTATCATTCCCAAATTCGCCTTGCCACTGATCTTAGCACATCCTAGAGCTTCTATTCGACCTGTTTGTGCCGGCATTCGACCACCGGAGATGCCGGAACGCCGTCTCCTTCGTCTCCGACTCCGGCAGAGTGCCACCGTGTGCAACTTCGACGTGGCGAACTCGCCTTGGTGAGCTACGTCCTACCCTATGCATGTCCTAGACTCTAGTTAGCCTCTTGATGCTCACACATTTTCTGGTTTGTCCTTAGAGGCTTTAAACTCGTCGGAACGGGTGATCGTTGTCGTGTCCGAGCCACCGCGTCCGCCGCCGTGCTTGTCCTCACCGACAACGACTCCTCTCCAGTCCTCCTTGTCTCCAATCGACATGCGCATGGCGCTCATGGTGAGCTCCTGATTCGCGTAGTGTCATCCTTTTGAGCTCTACCGGGCCGAGTTGCACGGAACGCCGGTATGAAAGCCCATGTTTGGTTTTGGGTAATTGATGAAACCTAGTTTGCTAACGATTGCTCTAAGTGTTTCATGAGAATTGATTACCAAATTGCAAGATGAAGCAAAGGACCGGGTCGGTGGAGGCCACAAGTGAAGGGCAATGACGGCATCCATACAAATGGTATAAGTCCATCATCAAAAGGAGTCCACAAGCTTCATCAAAAGATGGTGAAAAAGCTAGGAGCTCAAGGCAAAGGTATAATTCATAGGAGCTCTTTTGCTTTTGGTGATCAAGACTCCATAGAGGGAGTGATCACATTTAGGATAGATAGCCGTACTATCAAGAGGGGCGAAATCGTTGATGAAATACGGTTATCAAGTGCCACTAGGTGTTCATGATCATTGCATATGCATATAGATGCTAGTGACACTAACTTGACCCGTGGAAAACTCTTTGAAAAGGCTAACACACGTGCACTTAAGTGTGAGATTCTTTGGAGTGTTAGTGCCTTAAAAAACGGGGTGAAGTTTGAGGGTTAGAGAGGGTTTAGTCCTCTTTTCTTCCTGCCGAGCTTGCGAGGCAGGATTCGGCGAATTTCGGAAACGTTTCAATAAGAAAACAGAGCGTCGGACCGTAGAGTCACAGAGCGTTGGACCATTAGTCTCGGTCCGACGGCTAACACTGCTGAGAGCGTCGGACGCTCAGTTTCGGAGCGTCGGACTATTGTCCGAAGCGTCCGACGGTGTAGAGCGACGAAGAGGTGACACGTGGAGAGCAGAGGAGCGTCGGACTCTCGGCGTTAGTCCGACGGTTTTCAGGGCTCAGGGAGCTCTCTGGAAACGTCGGACCGTGGTTTCGTTTGGTCCGACGCACCGTGTATTTTCAGTCCGACGGTGCAACGGCGGTGAGCGTCGGACCGTAAGGATTGGTCCGACGGCCTACTGTCCGACGGTTCGTTTAGCGCGGGAAGTTAGCCGTTGTGATCCAACGTTCGACTTCAAACGGCTAGTGACACGTGGCGTTCATCCGGGGCGTCGGACCGTGCTGATTAGTCCGACGATCTGGCCGTCGGACAGTCCGACGGTACGCAGTGAAGTCTAAACGGCTATTTCTTTGTGTGTGGCTTATAAATAGTCACTTGGCTGGTTTAGGGAGCATCTCTTGGCACTCCTGAACATCATAGCATACTTGTGAGCCTTCCCACTCCACTCTCACTCATCCTACTTGATTGTGTTCATCATTTGGTGAGTTTGGAGAGCATCAAGTGCATTGCATTGATAGAGATCATCTAGAGGCACTTGGTAGTGGTGATTCGCAGCGGTTTCTCTCATTACTCTTGGAGTTTGCCGACTCCTAGACGGCTTGGAGCTGCGAGGATTGTTGAGGGGAGTTAGTGATTGTCTCCGCCTCCGATCAAGATATTGTGAGGGGTTCTTGAGCCTATCCCCGCGGGAGATCGCGAAATGCATCTTTAGTGGATTGCTCGTAGCTTGGTGGATCCCCATCTTGTGTTGGTTGTGCGGCACCCTTGAGAAGGGTTTGGCGTGTGATGCCAATTAGCGCGTGAACCTCCAAGTGGGTGTATCGCTACAACGAGGACTAACTTGCCGGCAAGCAAGTGAACCTCGGTAAAAAAATCTTGTGTCATCTCTCTACCGAGAATTTCCCTTGTATTTGATTGATTGGTTATATTGGACTTCATATCTTCTCTACACCGGGGGTATTGAAATCACCTTCTCTCTTTACTTTTGTGTACTTACTCTCGTGTGTAGCTTGTTAGTTAATTGCTCACTTAGGAGTAGTGTTTAGTAGTGACATAGCCTTTGAGTGTGAACTAATGATCATAGTGTAGTATACTTGTCTAGGTGGCTTGCATAGTGTAGTTTAGAGCTAGTGCTTTGCAAAGCTTGCTATTGTTACTAATCAGCTTGTCAAGTGTTGTTTGTAGATTTTTATAGGCTATTCACCCCCCTTAGCCATTTAGGACCTTTCACGGTACCGCCGCGGCCAAGCCCGCCATGGCCGCCATGGTTGCGGTCATAATCGCTTGAGCCTTTGATTCATCGCTAGGGGTGTACCAGCAGCTAGAACATGTCGTGGGGCGCCTTGTGGCCCGCTCACGGCCGCTCGGCCGCCGCCGGCTGCTCCTGGCCTTGGCCGGGGCTGGCTCGGCCGGCCGGCAGAGCTCCTGCCGTGGGCAGGAGCTGGCCGAAGCTGGCCAGCATCATGCCGAGTCGGCCTGAGTAAGTCTGGGCCAAATTGGGCCGAGTTGGGTCGACCCAGTTGAGCTGCAGTGCAGTTCAAAATGACTTTTCCATTTTCCTATAAATGAATAGTTGTTAGATTTGTGAATTTTGTGAGAATTTTTGCATTACTCCAAAAATCATGAAATAAATGGTGTAGGCTCTCTGAGTTATGAAGTATTTATGAAAAATATGATATAAGCATTTTGAGTACTTTCTGTAGACTATAAAAATGTGTATTTTAATTAGTAAATGGTATTTCCATGATTTTTGTAGCCCAAAATAATCATCTAAAATTATGAAATTTTTGTAGTAGGTGTTGTGAGCAGTGAGCTACCTCCACAAAAATCTGTAGCCCATTTGGATAATGTTTCAATGCTTAGTAATTAGTACTTAAATAAATAAATAAAACTATAAAGTGTTAATGAATTTGGAATTTTGTGTGACTTTAGGAATTGTATGTTAACCATGGGTCCTTATCATGTGTTGATCTTGGGCACCTTGCTAATATTTTTAGTTCATGATAATCTTGTTGATTAAGATGCTTAAATAATACTTCAAGTAATATAGACAAATCGTTAATTAGAAATATTATTAACTTATGTTATACACATATTATAATAGGATTTTTATGAATCATTCAAGTGAGTACTGGACATTATTATAGGAGAGCTATTTCAACTTTCAACAACTGTTAAAATGGTCAATAAACCAAAAAGGTTAATATTCAATAGTAATTAGATTCATTGGCTTACAACCTTATCATGAAGGAAAGTTGTACTCAACTTTCTAAATTAAGTTTACTTTTATTTAATTCACACTTTAGTGCATTTCATGCATCATGGCATACATATCATCATGTTAAGTATATATTATTCTTACGTGTAGTAAACGCGGGATAATTTATTATCTGAAGTAAGTCTCGAGTAAGGTCTTCACTCGGTGAACGTGGATCTTTCTCAGTGATTGACTTCAGGGTTCCATCTACTCCAAGCAACAGGTAAGCCCCGGTGCATTTGCCCCTCCTTATTATTTAAAAATATTTATCACTTGAGTTAATCTACTGCATTAGGTTAATAGGAGTTGAGTGATAACCCATTGATACATTACCTTTCCTTGACCACATATTATACCCGAGACCCTGATTTATTTAAAGTTTTGAAAAATGCTTAGTTATGCTCAATGATAGAGTTGCAAAATGCTATTTTGAAAAATGTGATGATATGAAACAAATGAATCATTTTATGGGATTGATATTGTTCTCGTTGGGTGATGGTGTACTTGGGCAGTCCATTATCATCAACGTGGATGGGTTTTTCCGTTTGGTTGACCATCTGTTTGGGTTAGAGTCCCAACGATCCTCGCCATCGGAAAAGGGATGCGAAAACCGGGTGGTCTTCAGTGTACTTGGGTTAGAGTCCCAATGCATGGTGTCCAACGGAAAAATATTTAGGGACCATTCGTTGTCGGCCTGCTGTGATCATGACTTTGCAACTAGCCACATACTACGGAAAGCCTCTAACTCCGGTGGCTCTACTGCTGGAACCGACAACCACGCACTGGGAGTGGAGAGATGGCGAGAGTAGCGTGTACCCTTGTGGCCGTCGTGCCTGGAGACTAGAGGGGTACTGTGCTCTCGGGTGGCGCAGGACCGGTTCCGGGGTATGAAAAGCCGTGGTAGGCGGGGTTGGCATATGCAAGCTTAAGTGCTACATATGCAGTGTGGATAGGGATCCCTAGCTGGGTACTTCTGGATTCGAATCGACGTTGCTCCTCGGTTAATGGAGACATGATCCTCACCCCTACAGCGAAGAGTGGTTCGAAACTAGGTGTTTTCGAGAATGAAAAGGAAATTAAAAGTACATGATATATGAGAATTGATATTAGAATCATGGATATGAATAAAATAATATTGAGATCAAATAATGAAAGAGAATAGTGATGTTTTCTGCAAAATACTTTGATTCTTGCTCAACCCTTACCTTGACTCCCCTCAGCCTGCATTCCTGAGTCTAATTTTACACCTTTAGTCGGGTAAGTCTTGCGGAGTACCCCATGTACTTAGGGTTTGTTAACCCCCTGTTGCAGGTGACTTAGGTGTACAGCTCTGCATGGGACCGTGCCAGTCAACGGATCGTGCATGGATGGAAAAGTATATGATGTAACCCTTGGGCAGGGTGTTTAGTTGTAAGATGCTGCTCCACTATAAAACTCTGGTTTGGGATAATGTAATCTAAATTTGTAAATTATATTTCTGTAATACTTCCGCACTCTTTACTCTGATTCAAATTATTTGTGTAAACTGCTGTAATACTGCAATGCTTACAGTGAGATCCTCGGAAAGTTAGGGTTTCCAAGGGAACCCGGCAGGCCACCTAGGTCAAAGGAAACTCGTGCAGACTGATCGTGGGTCCTTAGGGACGATGACGATGCACGTGGACCCTATGATTAAGGCGGTTCTGTCACAGGTCTTTAATAGCAAGGTCTTTTGTCTTCCCTAGTGGCGGCAATCTAGAACATAGTTATGTTGAACAAGTCTTGGAGGACTCTACTTACGCCTAAGTCCAATTGTCCAAAGCAACAGCGGAAGTAATAATTGGCAAGTTGAACCAAGGCCTTCCGGAGATGATCACAGGTAGTTGGTTGAGACGGCAGTGGTGTAGTGTGTAGAGCGGTTTCATCTTTGAAATTTCCGTGTTTCTAGTTTGGCGCTAGTTTGAGGGGTTTGAATTGAGCGGTATATCCTGCTGTTGGTTTTATGTTCTCGGTGTAAAGTGATAATCCTATATGTGATTCGATATTAAAAGTTAAAATGTAAGCTTTCTAATAAAGCTTTGTCGAGGCTTTGATTAAAAAATGTTATGGCATAATGAAATTTTTATAGCTCTAAACTTAAAACGAAAACGGTATGAGAGATTAGAAAGTGCAAAATAGTTAGAGGGAAGAAAGGTGGAAGAAAGAAATGCCAATGAAATTTTTGCAGTTTCAAATTCAAAGCGAAAGAGATTCCGGAGTTGAAAAGGAGTGATAGATGAACAACCCAAGGTACTTTAGAATAGAAGAAAAAATTGCTGAAAACTTTGAGCACCTCCAAAAGTTTTCTAAACCTACTCTTAGTTTTATCTTTTTAAGTAAGATTGAAAAAGCATTGTCTAACAACTTCTTGACTCCCAACCTTTTCGTACTTGGAAAAACTGATATAATTGTGCGAAAATATATAGATACATATCCATCAGACAATCTAGAAACGAAATGATGCGAGAAAAATGCAAGATGCTTCATTCTTAGGTATATAGAAAGAACATTGATTACTTGTTTGCTTATATGAGTAGATGGACATTTCATTTTCTGCTAAAACTCTAACAACTAACAAATGTATTTGGATTTAAGGACAATAGAGGCAGGATGTGACCTTTGATCCAGAGTTAAAGGGGATGGGCCAGGTTTTCTGTAATTTGAGTGGACAGACTCGCGGCTATTCTTCGCGTTGCCACCAACCAAAGATGCAATTCGAGGGGGACGTGCCTTATAATTTATTTGATTACTTAAGGTTGGATTAAGCCCAATTAATAAATTCAATAAATAGATAATTTATTACTTTTGGTTTGAGAATCACACAATAAATCATGCATCCTATTGCAAAGCACGGATATCTTTGCTAGTCAGATATAAAAAGGAGCAAGAAAGTATAAAAATAAAAATAGTTAGAGTAATTTGAGAATATTACAAGATTGCTGATATAAAATTACATTTTATCTTTTAAGAGCAAGGCTTTGAAAATAGTTGGAGGAATCTTCTAATTCTTTGAATTTTTAGCCACCTAAAAAAGTCACGATTTATTATTAAAATTGTTCTTTAACTCTTGAATCGGATGGAGATGCTCATATCATATGTCTAGCAATGATTCCAAATACCGAATATATCCAACCAAGGCTCTGTTCGGCTGGCTAATCCAGCTAGCACCAGCCAGTCAGTCAGCAGTATTTTTCTCTCAGAACAATCAGCCAGGCAGCCGTACTGTACCAGCCAGTAATAATTTTAAAGCTATAGCCGAACACCCTCACGCATATTCATTGTAGATGCACAGTACCCCTTTCACAAAATAATGCTACTAGAACAGTAACAGTTCTCATGAAAGTGAACCTGTTTTAAACAGTAACGGGTTTGATGTACAGAGCAGACCCATTTAGAACAGTAACAGATCGCGTAACAGTCAACAAGTTTTAAACAGTAACCTGTTTTAAAAAAACCAGTAAAAGTACTGCAGTCCTACTACCAGCTAAAAAAAGGGCCCGTGCAACGCCCGGGGACCGGGGTCTAAATTATTCGAGAAGCAAAGAGTGGAGCCGAGAATCTGTGCTTCTCATGTTCCGGCGATGAGCGCCCGCGTGGTTCTCCTCTTCCTCGCCGCCGCCCTACGCCCCTGCGCCGCCCTCGTCCGCCTTCACTCCGCCACTTTTTCCTTCACTTTCCTCGACGCCCCAGCGCGATTTGGTGAGCATCGCCCTTCCCATCCCTCAATGGAGACTACCGGTCCTCACTCTTACTTTATATTGGCGCGTAGGGCCCCGAGTGGGCGGCGATGGGATCTGCGGCTCGCTGCGCGCCGCCGAGCCGGCCGAGGCGTGTGAGCCCATCAAAGACCGCGGCGGCCGCCGCGGCGCAGGTCGGAAGGCTTTCGTGCTGATCGCGAGGGGCAACTGCAGCTTTGAGGAGAAGGTTCGGGTGGCGCAGCAAGCGGGGTTCGACGCCGCCGTCGTGTACGACGATGAGGAGAAAGCCAGCCTCTACTCCAGTGAGTACCACCATCCCATTCTGCTTAACCCTACTCTTCGTTTAGGAACTAGCCCACAACTTCTTTGTAATTCATTTGCTCTGTTATGGCTAACTAAGGAATTTCGTTAGTGGTCATTGTATTGGTTGCATAGTAGGCAAACTATTCACCTGTTGCTGCAGGGTAGTTAGTGATTTCTTATATATATCAACGTAGACGGATATTTTTTAGCTGATGATGGTAGTTTTTTTTTTTCCAGATTCTATTGAAGATGAATCTGTGTATGCTTACACATCTGCGTGGCTATTATATTCATTCAGTGCTTCTCCCTGCAAAGGGAAAAAGAATAATCCACCTCATGCAACAACATGAGTAATAAGAATTTTGCAAATGTCTTGTCGGCTACTCTGCTTAGAATCTTGCAATTTGCAAATGTACTTAATTGTTAGTTAATTTGATAAAAATAGTAAATCTAAAATGGGGATATGCTATCCGAGATAACGATTTAGATCCATTAACTTATGGTGACATGACTAGATAAGAAGTCCTTGTTTTTTTTTATGTAGGAAGAAATAGCAGCTTGCCTGCTGTTTTTCTTTAGATTATTTTGCTTGTTCTCTGGAGCAATATAAGAATCAAGGCAATGTCTCAAATGCATTGACGTGGTCGGACCAAGGAAAGACATGGTAGCATTGTACTCATAAGCAAAATTTGCATTCGAATTGGATGGTTACAACCAAGTAGAATAGAAGTCCTATGTACATTATTTAGTGCATCATTTTAAACTAAAGGGTGATTCATTGTTTTTGACTTCTAAAAAAGTTAATTCAGAATTATTAGCAAATAGAACTTCACTTCCAAATCAATTGATTCAGGTTTATTAGCTACTATGGCAGCAGCATTTGTTTCACTTTTGCTCCTTATTTACCGACTTTAGCTCTTTCTTGTCTCATCTTTTAAGGCAGCATCAGGAGACGGATGAATCAATTCAACCTTTTTACCATCATATTAGTCCATCATGCATGAGTATTATTGATGAAGAACTCATGTAGGGTTATTACTGGTGAAGTGAATTGCCATAACCTCACTAGCATGGACATTGTCAAGAAGTTTTGCTTGGCTCTTACGCCACATGCTACGTCTTTAGCCATACTCTGTGCATTGGTTTAATTCTTATTGTAACTTAAGGTAACAAAATGGTTTACAGTTTATTTTTCAATTGGTTACTATAATGATCATGCAAATTTGGATGTTGTGCCAATGCAAGTTTAGTCATTGCTTTTAGGTAGGCCATGACAACATGATAGAGGTGCTAAATAACATGTTAGAACAAATAATTATATCCATGCACAATTACAGAATTTTGCCTTGGTTATTATGTCTCTTCAAGCTTTCTTGAAGTGACCTAGAATATAAATAAAGAGCTAAAAGGGAGAAAAAGACTTTACGCTCTAGTTCTAAGGAGACAAACTCAGCTAATAATTCCAAATTCATTGACTGTGAAGTGAAATGTTGAATGCCTTCATTTCATTAAATTTGTTCAAGGCTCTAATCTCATGTAGTTATAGCAATTTCTGTTGTATGTTTAATTTCTTAGCCATACGATTTTCACTTGTGAGTTTCAATTATTAACCGGCTGCCCCTGGAAACACATAGCTAACACCAGCGTATGATTAAAATGTCTATCTGTCCTTAGAAAAATGTTTTCTTAATCTCTGGCTGAACATTGCTATCAGCTTAACAAGTTAGTTCTAATGCTGCTCAATCTATTAGCAATACTGGCCCGCTGCTGCATGTAAGTAAATTAGGCTTAAGCAAAAATGTGTATCAGATATGGCAATACCTCCCTGATTGAATTTTAAGCAAAATCATATTTCTTTTATTTGTCTATCCAGGGAAAACATAGTTGAGCTAACACTGGTGTACTATGTTTTCAAATTGTATAATCAAGCCTAGTCAGACATGTCCTTGTACCCAAGATGTATGTACTCACAGCATTGGTAGAGAAAGAAAAACACGGATCAAGATTCGAGCATGGGTTGTCAGAGGAGGAACTCAGCTTGTAATCCCTTCGAGTTGGTGTGAGCGTAGTCTCCTTAGGGCTGATCGGGATGGATCCTGGCAGTGCTCAAAGAGGTGATGCCTTGCTGAGGCAGGGGATGGGAGCCGGCAGCTTCCTTGCGTGAGCTCCTAGCCTGGTGATGTTGGGAAGAGAGGAGCAATGGCTTGGAATGGATGCAGTGACAACAGCTGGGAAGGGTGCGGTGGTGGTGAGAGCTTCTCCTCATTCGAGCTCCTGCAAGACGGCGGCTGCAGTCTGCAGCAAAAAGGATCAGATTGGAGAGGAGTGGAGGAGGTATACAACTATACAAGTGAAACCCTATTGGGCTGAAAAACACTAAGCCCAAGTGTCCAAGTGACCAGGTTCACATTCTCAACTCCCCAGGCTAGTTGTCCATGTCTTAATCGGTTGAAAATCACTAATCTGACAAGTAGAGTTCTGATTGGCCTAGTCGACTTGGGGTGTCTAATTGAGCTGAGGGGACCGATAAGTCAACTAATCACAATTAATCAGACGACTTGGTAACATTGCTGGTGTACAGTATACCACTATGCACATCAAGGTAGTGAGGTTTCTATATGTAGTTAGGTACCTAGAATTTAGATAGCTTGTCATCTCATGAGAATCTGAATACCAGAATGAATCCTTTCAATGTTAGACATAACAAAATGATTTTTGTGCCTGTTTAGCCAAGCATTTTTCTGTATTCATCTGTTCAGTTGTTGTAGCCTTGTGGAAGATTCTCTGATGAGTTAATACTTTCCTCCTTTATGTTAATTAGTGGTTGGTGATTCTGAGGGCATACACATACCTGCAATATTCGTTTCCAAGATGGCTGGGGAAACACTAAAGAAGTTTGCCAGAGGTGAAGATGATGAGTGCTGTATTAACTCATCGATGGATGAGACTGCAGGGACAGTGTTGGTAATGTCATTTGTGTCACTTGTTGTCATCATATCAGTTCTTGCTTCTTTTCTGTTTGCTCGAAACTGCCGACTTCTTCGCCATGGAGTTGATAATCACCCAACTTACATTAAGAAACATGTGGTGGAAAAGCTTCCCTGCTCAGCATACAGTGCTCCCTGTTCTGGTGAAGATAATTTTCAGGAAGCTTGTGCAATTTGCTTAGAAGACTACAATAGTGGTGATATGCTTAGACATCTCCCATGCAAACATGGTAAGAGCTTGAGATATTTTGGTACCTGCTATCTTAAATTATAATTGCTGACTCAGTAGTGACCAAAGATATTGAGGTGCAGTCATATAACTGTTACTGTTTGTTTCTCAGTGATAGATACAAATGTACCAATATAATCATATCTATTGAGTGACCCTATTGGGTAGATGCATATCCTCTCTCTCTCCCTCCCTCCCTCCCTCTCTTTAAGGCAGACAATGATTTTGTGAACCAACAAAATGATATCAGATATCCATTAGCAGCAATTGTGTTCGAAACTTTTCTTTTCGTATAGCTCCCCCACTATCTTATCATCGATAATTTTATTTTATTTACAGAATTTCACAAGATCTGTATTGATTCCTGGCTCACAAAATGGGGAACCTTCTGCCCTATATGCAAGCTTGAAGTAACGTCAGGCGAATAGGCATACTTCATCAGTGCATCCTAGTGCTGGCAGTTCTATTGAAGTTTGTTGATCTGTTGATCCATTGCTAGGTCCAATATTGATTTTAACAGTTGATCTGAGAATGAAGTACAGATCACAGTTGTTCAGATTGGACCTTGTGGTGTGCTACTAGACTGAAGTGGATCGTCTGTTTTAGCTCCTTGTTCGGTGTGTCGAAGACCTCAAGAAGCTCTGCTGCTGATAAGTGTCAGCACTTCTGTTGCAGTGTATTGCCCTGTATTCCTAGAGAAACTAGGTGTTGTGTGCAAGCAAAGTGTAATCGTCCAACGTAAACCCTCTGTATACCAGGTTACATTATTTGTTCATTTTATTTTATGGACAGGCAGAGAAATGTTCGTGAATAAGACAGAGAAATGCCCTGTTACTCAAAAAAAAAAAAAAAAAGCTCGAAGGCACAAGGAAAAAAACTCAGCAGGTAAGTCGCAGATGCCCATGCTGTCTGGTTCACCGCCGAGTATCAAAGCAATATACTGCGGCTAGTTAGATCGTTCGCTGCTCTAAATTATAAATGTTTTAACTTTTTTAGACGTATTATTTTTACTATGTGTTTTAATGTATATCCAAGTACATAATAAAAACTATGTATTTAAAATAAAATGTTATGTCATTTGGAATGGAGTACAATAATGTGTATAGTGTTATAAGCTTTTCTCGCATGAAAAGAAAAAGGATTAAGTCTATTTTTAACCCCTCAACTCTTGCTTTTGTTTAATTTTAACCCATAACTATTAAATCGTCTAACTTTGCCTCCTTAACTATCAAAACCGTTTAATTTTGACTTTAGAGCCATCGAACATCACTCTCAGGGGTCAAAATTGAATGATTTTGATAGTTGAAGTGTCAAAGTTAGACATAGGTAAGAGTTGAGGGGGTAAAAATAGACTTAATCAACTAATTTAGTTTTTAAATATTTACGAAGAATAGACTTATCAATAAATATTTATATGTATTAAATATTACCTCATCATTAGATTGTTTTTGTTCTAAATAAGAATCCAAAATTATTTAAAATAAATTTTTCATAAATATTTAGATATTTACTTATAAATTTAAATATTTAGATTTATAAATTTACATTTACCTATTGATAAATATTTAAACATTATGTGATTGTTGGCCTAATAATGTAAAAATAACATAGTAGATTTCAAATGAAAATGTGACCAACTATATAATTGTATATCTCATTGAGATCCCCAACTTTGTTTTTCACCAATTCCCAATCCAAGTTTGGTTGAATAATTTTAGAAAATAAAAAATACAAAAACTTTATATATATATATATATTTGGATTCTTATTCAGAAAAAATCTAATGATGTGTAGGTAGTTTTTTATACATATAAATATTTATCGATAAGTCTATTTTTTATAAATATTTAAAAACTAAATTAGTTGATTAAGTCTATTTTTAACCTCTTAACTCTTACTTATTTCTAACCTTGACACTTCAACTATTAAAACCATTCAATTTTGACCCCTAAGGCGATTTAGAGTGGTTTTCGATAGCTCTGGGGTTAAAATTAAACGGTTTTGATATATGAGGTGGTAAAGTTAGACGGTTGTATAGTTGGAGGTTGAAATTAGATAAAAACAAGAGTTGAGGGGTCTAAAGTGGACTTGATCTAAAGAAAAAAGAGTAAGGAATCAATTAAATGTGGCATGTTTTCTCGTGAACTGCTGACAGTGCCAGAAAAAAATGACAAAGGGTGACACCAAACCAGACACGATTGTGTTCGGGTCTCCTGATTTTGTGGCAATTAGAAGCATACTCTATATGTTGCTGGTGATATGTATAAATAAATGTATATTAGTAGATAACACTTATCTATGCGGATACATTGCATGGATAGATATTAGTGGCGTATGCTAGGTGCTGCTGATGTGGATGTCTTGGTGCATACTTGATGCAACACACTATTTTGGAGGATCAACTCCAAAGTGCTGATGTGTAGAATTAGCACAAAGTGTTGATTGGAACAACTTCAACGTGCTAAAGATAATGTCCTAAGGGCTGGTCCGAATTCACGGACAACAATCCGAATCCACGGATAATACGAGCTCAATCCAAAGCTTAAGATCAAGATCTAGCTCTAGTCCAAGATCTTTATATAGAAACCTGAGTTCTATTCATATAATGGGAAATACATGACAAAAGTTATAAAACTTGAGAACATTGCCTCTACTTATAGGCTATGAGCCCTTACACAACTCATAACTAATAGCCAACTAGATGATAATCTAATATGACAACTAATATATTACTCAATGACACGTAAGAAACAACTCATAAGACACCTTAATATCTTATAGTATCTTGTACATGACATATACTTTGACATCATATTACTTCTAGATTAATCAACTCTCCATGAAACATAGAGGTAAACTCAGTTTGAATTCGTAATCCTAGTAGTAAAGTTAGATTTTTTTCTCTAACTCTTAGTATCAAATTTCAGTTTAAATTCATATATTTAAATACTCTTAAATGTTTATGATCCGTCCATATGAACGTTTATATATAAATTATATTTATTCAAGATCGTATGAAGAAGATTTTTTTTTTTTACACCATACAGAAGTATAACCGGTTCACGTCCACGTGGTGTTTGGAACATGAGAATTTTTTCCTGTCTATGGTTTTTAACCTTATTTCTATGTTTTTCAGTGAAACTGTAACTGTTGTGAAATTCCTGCTGTCGGCGTTCCAAAACAGTCGTTGGGTCGCAAACCGGCCCAAAAGGCCAAAACTGCAATATCTGAACGGGAAATTCTTCGGACGCCAAATCCGCTCCCCGGTTCCGTTCTTTGTAGCCATCGAATCCGCGTCCCGGTGTCGACGCCCTCGGCCCTCGTCTTCAACATTCCGCCCAGGTTAAGAGTTAACAGCTCAATTCCGCATCGATCCGAAGATTAGGGTTTCCCCGGTCGCCGCTGATGAAGGGCGGCCGCCTGCACCGCCCGGAGCCGCCGCAGACCCATCTCGCCATAGCGTCGGCGGCCGCGGCGGCTCCCATCCCCATCCCCGCCCCTAACCCCGCCGATGACTGGGTGGACGGCTCGTGGACGGTGGACTGCTCCTGCGGGGTCACGTTCGACGACGGCGAGGAGATGGTCAGCTGCGACGAGTGCAGCGTGTGGGTGCACACGCGGTGCGCGCGCTACGTCCGCGGCGTTCACACCTCCTTCTCCTGCCACAAGTGCCGGAGGTCCAAGCGCGCCCCTTCCTCAGCCGACGAGGCCGAGGTTGCCGAGCTCCTCGCCGAGCTGCCCACCCACCGCCCGCCCCCGCTGTACCGCCGCTGGGCCGAGGTTCCGCTCCCCGCTCGCGTCCACGTCCACGGGCTTCCCGGCGGGGGCGACGGCGCTCTGTTCCGCGGCGCCCCGGCCTTTTCCGCCGCCCTGTGGCGCTGCACAGGCTACGTCCCCAAGAGATTTGGCTTCCGTTACTGCGAGTTCCCCTCCTGGGCCGACGATAGTGATGGCGCTGATGCTCTTTTTGCGCTAGCCAGAGAGAAGCCCAGGGATATGGCGGATGATGTTTTGATAGGTATTGAACCGAAGAAGGAGAAGCATTACGTCCGAAGCCTGAGTTGTCGTGGCAAGAAACTTGACAGCGATCAGCAAGCAATGCCTCCTCTAACCAAGGCTAAGAAGAGAGGTAAATAGTTTGGGCATGATTTCCTGTTTAATTGCTGCACAAAGAGCATTCTTCTTCTTCTTTTTAAAATACAGTGTTTGTGGGTTCCCTATATGCTACAGAGCCTAATAGTTGGAAGGATGGGTGTCAGCAGAGTGAGGACCGTGGGATACAGGATTCCATCCGTGATGATGGTCACGCTGAAACTAATATGGCCAGTTCTGATTTGCTAACTGCTAAAACCAAGAAGATGGAGGAATCCTTGGAGCCAAGTGGGGAGAAGAAAAACTGTGATCAAATTCTTGAGATTTTGAGTAAGGATAGCAAAAAGGTGCCCATGAAGTTGGAGGTCTCTTCTGGAGTTCAAACAACATCATCCATTGTAGAACAAGAAGAGCACTCAGGGTTTATTGGGGTAGAGGTTAGTATATCTCACATATATTGCATATTACTGAATATATTGCATAACTGTATGGTTGTTTGTTTGTTTTGGTGCTATAGCATGGCTTTGCTGTTTCTACTTTATCATGTGTTGCTGGAGTTTGCACTTTTTGGCTAGTCAGCACTCAGAAGGCCTGGTACTACTTCAAAGATTAGACTCACAAACTGTTTAAATCACCATCAATGTAACAAATAGCGGGCTATAGCATGGAATTGGCGCTACATAATTCCATTTTCCTCAGCTGCTTCAGCTATGAGTGCTTTAGCAGTGCTAAACAGGCTTTGCGGTGAGGAAATTTAGTGCTGCTTTCCTTGATCCTGGCTGGAACAGGATCGTCTCACCTTTCCTTGCTGGGTATCTGTCAGCTAAGTTGCACGGATACGGATACGTGTATCGGTATCGGAAGGATACGGATACGCGGATACGGCAATTTCCTAAAAAAACCCGATACGTGGATACGTTTACTATTTAAAAAATAAAAATAAAAATAGAAACAATGCAAGTCAGAATTTAAAACTGGGAACAATAGAAGGTCACAATGAACAACTTAAGAGTACTATCATTACAGCAGCAAGTTCCTATTCCTCATTTGCTTCATTATCATCCACAATTTCAACTGGCTGCTCATCTAGACCAAAAGACATGTTTGGAGATGCCAAAAGCACCGCTCATATTTGCAGATGCCATCTACTGCATAGAAGCAATCAAGCAACAAGAACTCAAAAACTCACTAACTGCACTGCAGAACTAGAATAGATCGAGAATGGGGAGAGGAAGAAAAAGAGGAGATCAAGAACGGGAAGGGGATGAACTGACGCCGACGAGCAGGGACCGGCGACCGGCGAGCAGCAGCAGGGGAAGGGGCAGGGGCAGCTGCCGGCGAGCAGGGACAGAGGCTCGTCGTGCCGGCGAGCAGGGGCGGAGGCTCATCACGCCGGCGAGCAGGGGCGGATCCACGGATCCTCGTCGCGCCGGCGAGCAGGGGCGGATCCGCGGATCCTCGTCGCGCCGGTGAGCAGGGGCGGAGGCGAGCAGGAGCGGAACCTCTTCGCCGGTGAGCAGCGAGCTAGGGATGCGTCGTCACCGCGAGGTGTTGCGGCACGAGTCACGCGGGCGTGAGGGAGTGCGGCATCGCTGGCTGGCGCGGGCCTGTTCACTCTTCTAGTTGGGCCAGGCCGTATCCCATAAAGGCCGATACGTATCAGCACACGTATCCGATATTTGCGAAAATAATTAAAATTCGGATACTCCGACGATACGTATCCTATGCGTATCCGAGACGTATCCGTATCGGATACGTATCCGATACGGGATACGTGGCCTCCATGACGTATCGGTGTAACATAGTCTGTCAGACTGCTGTCCTCTGCTTTGCCCTTTCTCATCGACAGCCACTTCACCCTGGAATCCACAGCTTTACCCTTCCCATGGGAAGGAGGGTCAGACAGGTGACGGGGAGTCAACTCCGAGAGTGCATGGACACTGGTGGGATTGGGGTAGAGCATGCGGGGCAGGAGAGGGAGAGGCGCAGGGCAGAAGGGCTCGATGGGTAGAGGAGGTGGAGACAAAGGAAGCAGGCACAGAAGCGATTCGGCGGCCAGGAGAAGGGAAGGAAATGGGAATGTGATGCAGTTCACATGGGCCTGGACGTTATACGACAGGGGAAGATTGTGGGACTTCTATGTTTTCCTTTGGGCCCAGACATCTCAGCTGGAAGTTCTGTCATTAACATTTTCCCTTTTCTTAATTAATCGGCTCATTGGATTAGGGGGGCATTAAAGTGTGCTATTGCGATTCTTAGCTTATGAGGCATGTGTCCACCAAATAATTTGGCCTGCAATTTTAAACATTGATTGCCATACAACACTGCTCTCCACTACTGTAGATTCTAAAGTAGTTAGTTATTCTGGCATAACTCTAACATATTGTTTTTCTCTCACACTATTAGTAATGTGCCCATGCATTATATCAAATAGTTTTTCCTTGGTTTATTACTCACTGTATGGAACACATGAATGAGCATGGAGCATTTATTGCATGCCTCCAATACATATGGGTTTCTGATGGGAAGTATCTTGAGGTACTCCACTGAAATTTAAATGGTTGAGAATATCAATAACATGCATGCTGATAGAATTTTATGGAGCTTATATATACTTTCCATAGTACCTGGTAAATGCAAAGAGCAGCACTGCTAAGAAATATCTTAATATCTCTTGCCCTGCCATGTCATTAGAGTCTTAGAGCTGTAATTGGGCTTCCAGGTTCCAAAACAAGTAGAATAAAAATGCTTGAACATTCACGTGTAAAAATTGTGGTTTGAGGCGACACTTTGGGTTGATTATCATTGGGATTTACACTCCTTGTCCATGTTGGTGGCATGATTCATTTGGAAACACTGTAACGAATGCGTCTTTTGAGTGAAGAAACCCTAGTGTTTGACATCCTTATTCAGGGGTTAGTGGACAATCCACTCTCTGGTGTTCTGAGTTGGAAATTGGAATCTCTTTGGCCTGAATGTTGTTTGGTTTTTAGCTCAGCTTACCTGGTTTTACATGGCATTTCTGTAATCCTTTCTTTCTTGCTTCCTTCCTCCTCTCCTCCTGTTCGTTCTTTCGTTCGTTCTTTAGTTGTATATGTTTCTTCTTAATATAATGAAGGGCAGCTCTCCTGCCTGTTCAAGAAGAAACAATGTTGAACACTTCTTTTTAGCATCAATGAGGGGATCATGGTGAATGTCACATACCTCAAGATGAATTATAACTACATCATGTGCCTAAAATCATTTAGATATGTGCTTGAGACTTCAATTGTCATGCACATATTGATCAATGTTCTGTTGTAAAGCAGAGGTACGATAAGTTGGGCATCAAAGCTATCAGTAACATTATTGTAGAGAAATTCACCATGTTAATTGTGTTTTAATTAAACTACTGCACTGCAATTAAATAAATGGATCAATGATTTCGTAACCAAATGAAATCAGGAAAGAGATGCAGATACTTGTCGTAGTGCTTTTTCTTTTTCTGTTAGGATCTATACCTCTGTTGATGAATTTTACGTTTTGCATAAATTAACTTGTTGTAGTGAAACTGTAGTGTTTTTTTGTTAATTATTGATGTGTTCATTGTAGTGTATCAGTTGTTGGTTCCAGTGCTACAATATATTTTGATATGCAAAAAGCATGGTAGGGTTGCTATCTATTTAACCTTTTTCTCCCCCATTTCAGCCTTTGGGTTTTGGTATAAACAGTAAACAATATACATATTGCCATAATTTGTGGAGATTTAGTTTAGAGTACCATGCCATTTGAAGCCGATTTATTTGTGTTCTCGTGCTTTGAATATGACTGCACATTTGCAGTTCCAAATTCATAAAGCAATAATATGTTTTCATAATCTATCATATTTAGTTTGCCTATGGATTAACCATTTAAAGCAGTGAGTTCTTTATGTTTCTGACACCTGAATTCCCGTTTATTTTCTTATTTACTCTATTAAGTTAATTGCTACATTATTTGGCAAAAAGCAGGTTGCAATGTATAAGCAACAGCCAGAAGGGGATCGCACTATGGGCTCAAGGTCTGGCATGACAAGTTCAGGTAACTCAAGTTCCCGAGACACTTAACTGCTGCACAAATATTGGTCCTATGAAACCCAGTAGTGCTACTTATATGCTTGTTGCTTGGAACATTCTGCAGTTATCAGAACAGGTGATGGCAAACCATCTAATGGAAATATGATAATCCATGCAGGTCCCATCAAAGTGCAAGACATGCAGGGCCTTCAAAATCAAACTTCAAATCTGCAGGTTATTGCTGGTGTACCAGATTTACTGATTGGTCAGTCAAAACCACAGACTACTAAAACCGAGCCTAGTTCTCAGGAAAACAAGACAGCTCACTGTGTCGAGTTAGTGAGTGATGACCACAAAAGCAATAAGCAAGGTGTAGGGGATGCTGCAGTTCTTTCAATCATCCAAAGAGATTCATCCAAATCAACATATGGTTCAGTATCCCAAGAACATCTGAAATCTGAAACACAAAATCCGAGGCACACAGTTGCTGAGAATCCTAACTCAAATTTAGGTTCTGCAAAAGTTTGTACATCCTTTTCTGGTTCTATCTCTATACCACCTGATTTATCACACTCATTGGCATCTAAAGAACCATCATCAGGGAATAGTGATTGTTCAAAGAAAGAGGAGTTGGTCTCACCAACTTCCAGCAAACATGATTCTGTGAAATTTTCTGAAGATAGTTCCCAGGAAGTGACAAGGTACTCTGAGAAAGTTCAACTAAAAGGTTCACCGCCTTCTGCACCAAAATCATCTCAAGCTAGTAGAATACATGTTTCTACAGTCAAACATAGATTGCCGGTGTCAAAGGAGCAATCACAGAAGATAGCCCTCACTGGAGGTACCTCAGCAAGATCATTCCATGGAGAAGTGCCATCACTGCAGTCTCGTAATAAGGCATTAGCTTCTAGTTCTTCCCATAAAAAGGACAAGATCCACCAGCGCATCATTAATGTCACACAAGATAGTTCCAATAACTCAGCATCAACCGAGCTGCGTGCATCTGAGTCGGCTGCCCCATTGAGCGATGAACAGGTATGAAGATCATAAATTTTCCCTACTCCAATTTGTTAGTGAATGTACCTCTTTTCTCACGTTTTTTTTTTTTGAAAACAATTCTGTAGCTTGCATTATTGTTGCATCAACAATTGAACAGCTCCCCCAGAGTACCGAGGGTGCCACGTTGCCATCAAGCAGCTGGTGCACAGATGCTTCATCCAACTGGATCTGTTTTTTCTAAGCGGCATTCTTCACATGGAGGAAGGGATCATGCAGCGGTAAGGTTACTAGAATCTGGAGGACATAAGGTTACCTTTTTTTATGCCAATTCACCATATTTGGTTTCTAATAATGTTGGGATGCTTCCTTGGGAGTGCAGGTTATAAAAAAGAGAAACAGAGAGGAATCATTAAAAGATAGCGAGGACACCAAGAGGACAGAAAAGAGACATAGAGTTTCTAGCACAGAACATGCTGCTGTGAAAGACTCATGCAGATCAGCTGAAAATATAGCATCAGAACAGAAAAATCGTGGCATATGTTCAACAGGAGCCAACACTGGTTTAGCAAAGGATGATTTGATGGATACTATTATTTCACACAGTTTACCTGGTATGTACTTCAGAGTTCAGACTGTCCATTTCATCTGGCTGTGTACTGTGAAAGTCTGTAAGTATGCCATATATTCTTTGTACAGGATTGATTGATGAAATTATCAGTAAAGACAGGAATATAACATATGGGGAACTCTGTGACGCCATCCATCAGGTATACATTTTTTAAGTATAAGCACATGTCTATATTCTGGGTCCTCATGCTGATCATATTCTACGTTTCAGCATTTTAGGGATTCAAGGAAATCCAATGTGGGAGGTTCTGCGTATCGCAGCTATGCGGATGCCATCAATGATTGTCTTAGGAAGAGGAAGGAGTGGGTTCACCTTGTTGACCAAGCTTCAAAGGTAACTTTATGGGATTCATCATTGCTTTTCATTATATCTGTTTACACTTTCCTGTATGGAGCAAGGATGCAAGCTCCACTTGTTTTGGGTCAATTGACTCAAAACTTGCTAAAATGAACTAAAATGGCATGCCACATAATTAGTTTAGGGGGAGGAATGAACTAAAATGTTTGGCCATCGATAATTGGTGTTGGATGGCCCAAATGACTCTGCGACATCCTTGCCGCTCTGCAACCAGCCTGAAGAATCAATTCAGCACATTCTTATTTCCCGTGTTTTTGCTCAGCGCATCTGGTTCCTGATCTTCCAGAAACTGAACTTCTGCCTTAAAATACTTGGCCGGCGGGGGAAAGAAAATACTGCACCCCCCTCTCCCCCGAACCTTGACAGTGTAGACCCTATAGTGCTGCACCGTAACGTAGGCTGGCAGCCACACCCACCTGGTTCAGCGCCCCGTCACTTCCTCAGGTAAGACTGCACTGCTGACACAGGCTGACTGCCACTATTACCACAGATCGGCACCCTGGCACTGTTTTATGGGTTGCCAGCGAGGGAGGTTGTTTTATCCAACCTGAAATTTGCTCCATGGGGGTTGCTACTCATGAGTCACAACCATGAGGCTATGAACACTTACACTGAACTTCGCTGCCTTGGCGCCTTCAGTCACTACCTCACGTGTTTTGCTCTGGTGGAGCAGTAATATCAGGCCAATACCCAAGGAGATGCGTAAGGGGCTCAATTCTCTAATAATTCTAGTATCATGGGAGATTTGGAAGCATAAGAGCATCTCCAACAGTTTTGTAAATGACTTTGCCATCCTTATATTTTTGGAAAAAACTCAAAAAATCCTCTTCCAACAGTTTGGTATATAGGTTTCCAATTTTTGGCAATTTGCAAAAAGTACCAGCAATGCGCGCATATATGTGCGCGTGTTGAGAGCTGCGCATCCGTGGTATCTTCTCTTCCCGCGCGCCGCCACACGCGCGCATCCGTGGTATCTTCTCTTCCCGCGCACCTGCCTTGTTCCCACGCGTAGCACTGGTGCCGTGAAAGAGTTGATTCTGTATACTGTCCTACTGCTCTTGCTGTCCTATGCAGCACGGATACGGATACGTGTATCGGTATCGGGCGGATACGCGGATACGGCATTTTTCCAGAAAATCCGATAAGCGGATACGTTTTGTCATTTTTAATTAAATTAATAATAAGGCATATTAATAAAATTCTAAAAGTAATAGCAGCCAAAAGGAAGATTGAAATGACCGTCCAAATGCTGTATATTGGCAAGAAGCGTCTACATTGAATGATTTTCTGAACAGTAAAGTTCATAGACCACAAGCAGTAAAACATAAGTTCGGAGCTCTGGTGTTGGTCATTGGCTCACTGCCTCATTGCCATAGAACGAAGCACAGGCACTAGTACCACTCGTGGCTAGGTAAAATCATGGATAACAGAGAATACTAGATCTAGAAAAGCACTAGCACTAGTATTACTCGAATGATTTGGAGATGCCATGTACTCGTGGCTAGCTAAAATCGTGGACAACAGAGAACGCTAGATCTGGAACAGAACAAGGAAAATCAACCAACAAGAGGTCAAGAACTGAAGAACAAGAATACAAGACTAAATCAAGAATGGGGAAACAAGGAGAGGTCACTGGAGGTCGTCCGCTCAGGCGCTCACCACTGAATCACCGCCGGTGCCTATGCATGCTGCGACAGCAGGCAAGGCGGAGGCTCATCAATCGTGCACCGGCGGCCAGAGGGCTGGGGCAGTGGGGCGCTCCTCTGTGCTGCGACTTCGATGCGGCATGGCGCTGAAGCTCTCCGAACGGGCGTCGCCAGCAAAGCAGAGGCTCGTCGCCGGTAGCTGTGGGCATGCTTGAGCGGTGGTGCGCGTTGAGCGGACGGAGAGGACTGCGTGGGAGTGGATAAGGAGGGACATCGGGATTCCTTTGGGTACGCCGTATCGGTTGTTTGCTGTCGTGATACGTATCGCTGGACGTATCGATATTTAATCTGATTTATTTTTTTCCCGATACGCTGCCGATACGTATCAAAGCCGTATCCTGCACGTTTCCGTATCGGATACGTATCCGATACGGGATACGTTGCCCACCCGACGTATCCGTGTAACATAGTTGCTGTCTGCATGGCTGGCAAAATAAGCTGCTGCTCCTGCTGTCTGCACTGTCTTGTTGCTCCTGCTGTTTGCATGGCCGGCAAACCTGGGCTTGCTCTGTTTTTTTTTTTAAGTCAACAAAAATTGTTGGCGTATGGCTTCATGTCCGGCGACGGCGTATGAACAGCCTGTGACCTGGGGACGATGCAAAAGGAATACCGTGACGGGGAGATGGCGTGACCTGACGACGACGCGAAAGGGAAAGAAAAACGCCGTCTGGGTCGAAAATTTTGGTTTTTGGGAGTGAATAATGGGGAACTATTAGAGATGGACTCTGTTTTTATTTCCCATATTAATTTAAGAGTTGACAAACTACAAGTTTTAGAAAAGAATATTTGCCAAACTGTTGGAGATGCTCTAAGAATGGCTGTATGTTGAGGGTGTTTTGCTAAACATTCAGGCCCTGGTTCAAAATGTGTCTGATGAGTGTTGTTTGTGGAGCATGGCTGGTGCTTCTAAGCTCTTTGACAGGGCTGTTTCTCTCAGCTTCTTTGTACCTCTTTTCTCTCAATGAAATGACATGCAGCTCTTCTTGAGAACATAGTTAGATGACCTGGAAAAAAACCAATTGAGTACCCACTTGCAGCCTGATGCATAATTACTTCTGTTATTGCATCTCCAAGAGTGCCCAATTTTTTCTTCCCAAAAACATGGTGTTTTCCAACTCCAAATCAAGTATTGGCAGAAATAAACAAGGTTATCTCCAGGAGTACCCAATAATTCAATCCCAAATAAAAAAAATAGTCGATATACGGTTTTATCCGTGACAGCTTTTTTCGCGCGAGTTCGTTCCCTCTCCATCACATACTCGCATCTACGTCGCCGCCGTCGAGCCGGAACAGCGCGTCGCCAAACTGCAGTTGCTCGTCCTGTCGTTCCGCGAATGAAAGACGACTGAGCCCAACGAACGAATGAGTGGCCGCCGTTTATACGTCACGTAGGACCGCCCGGGCTCCAGCATCTCATGCGTGAACTGGAGGAAGCTGGCGGGCCCAACGAACCGCAGCTGCTCGTGCATGAACGGAGGAACCAGTAGCTGCTGCGTGTGCCACGGTCGACACGTGACCCAAGCTTTGAGTTGCTCTCCGCACGTTCATGGTCGATGGCGAGGACTGCTTCGTGCTCAAGATCGGCAAGCCTGCAACATATGGTGCGGGCAGTCCCACCCCTACGAGTACCGTGCAGAAATTTCCCCTCACGAGGGAGGGTACGCGGACGAGGAATTGTGCGCATCTTTACGCGCAGGTCTCTTTTTCGCTAGTGACAAAAAATTGGGAGGTAAGAGTGGGAGCTGTTGGAGATAGTTTTGTTTTCCAATCTTGCTAAAAATTATGGATTGGGAGAATGTTTTGGAACTCTTGGAGATGCTCTTATGTTCCAAACTCCTTTTTTCCCTCGTTATGCGCCATAACATTAACTAAATTGGGTGCCTAGTCTTGCGCCCTGATTGTATATGCTATGTGACAATCATTAGTAAGCTTCCATGCCTTCCCGAGAAACCTGCCTTCGGGTGCTTCTGGATAACTATCCATAGTAGAGTTTCAGACATCAGCAATAGTATAATCTAAACTGTCCTATTTAGAAGTTCCATTTTTTCTCAGAAATAGCGTTTATCTACAGTAGTATTCTTTTCGGTATTAACATTTTCTTTGTTTTTGGTTTGATTTGATAGCTGCAGATTTATTCCATCGGTTTTATTCTGTTTCTTTAGTTTGATGTTGAAGAATCATTTTAACTGACTTTTGTTTCAGATGAATTCAAATAAGCGGCGAAAAGGGGAAAATAACTCATTATTGGCTGATGTACTGGAAGCAGAGAACATGGAAACTGGACCTGAAAGGGATTCAGAGGGGAGTGCTGATTTGCATCAGGATGACCTGCCTAGAGGCAAACGGAAGTGTCGAAAACGCAGGCGACTTGAGCTCAAAGGTAGGAGAGTCAGGGATACAAGGAAGAGATCCAGCATTGATTCTTCCTCAGAAGATGCTGCTGCCACCTTGTCTGATTCCAGTAGTGACAGAAATAATAACCCCATGGACGATGATAAGAACAAAGAAGATAGTTCTGTTGCCCCAGAAATTGGTGGTTACATAGACGCTAAGGGTGCAGATTCAAGTTCATAGGATTCAACTGGTTGGTTTTGAATCTTGTGGTGAATTTTCATTTTGGTCAGTGTTTGATGGATTTCTTTATCTATCTACATATCTTGGGCCAAAAAGAAAAATGGGTAGAAAATGGGTACTGTCTGCATCACCTATTCCTTGAGAGCAGGAAATGAATCGTCCTGACTGCTGAGTTCGTCTCTAACGAGTAACAAATATGTTGTTGTGTTCAGCAATATTGTATATATTATTAGTCAGAATTTAGCCTTAGTGATATTATGATAGAATTAGTTGCCTGATACAACAGTGATAGCAAATATTGTTTTGTTTATTTAGTGTGTTAATGGACCATCTTGTTTATCAGGGAATTAAGTAGACATTTTCGTGTCAAGTATGATAAATAAATTGTTAGATTGCTATGTTAAGTAAGTTCTGGTTTTTTTTACCACTTGTCTGTTCGCGAAGGCATGTAACCTATAATATGCAAACTACTACTCTCTTCTTAATTGGGAATATATGCTCTGGAAGTCAGACTCCTGTGCAAACTATGGAAACACTAATCAAGGCCACGTAAATCTAATTCGAAGAAAACTCTAATTATAAGATGTTTTGTTTTTTCTACATATATTTCTTTTACGACATGTATAGACGTGGTGTATATCTTAAGATAACAAGAGCTACATATTTAGAAAAGATAATACGTCTTATAATCTGGAATGGAGGGAGTAGTATCCAATGGTCGTGGCTCTTTTTCATTCGCCACCAACACAATAACATTCACCAACATTAGAAAAAGAGGCTAGTTTAGCATCAAATGAAATGACATTGACAGGTTATGTTCATCGTAAGCACCTTAACAAGACTAGTTAACTAATGTAACATTAATAGCCATGTACTACTAATACTAATATAAACAATTACAAAGCACCTCAATAGCCATGTACTACTAATGTAACCTTAATAATTACAAGGCGAAATAGCTAACAACTTGTACAACAGCACCACCAGGAGAGCAATGACTACATCTTTTGCACATAACATAGTAGAGTTTGGACTACAATCTGATGGACAGATGAATCCAACACTTCCACACACAAACTGGTTTTGAGTTGTTCCTAGAGTTGCACTCAAACAATGCCTCTTCATAGGTTATGAACTTTTGTGCACAACTCCTGGGTAGGCATGCCCTTAGTCTTGGCAAAGTGCCCAAAAACTCTAAGTTTGCGGCCAAGCAAGCTAGCAAGGCGATATATGGGCCACGCCATCGGAGGAGGCCCAAGCCATGGAAGTCAGGCTGCACGGTGCACGGCACTAGGTTGGCATGCACTGCAAGGCCGCGTGAAGAATCCTTGATCACGAAGGAAGATCTTATCGGATATGCTAGTTATCGTATTCTTGTAAATACATATCTTTTAACCGATCAGAATTAGATTCAACCGGCCTGTAACCGTACCCCCTACTAGATAAGGAGGGTAGAGACCCCTTGATTTCATCTCATCGTATCATACAGTCCATAGGACTAGAATATTACGTTCTATCGACGGCCTAAACATGTCTAAAACCTCGTGTCATTGCTCTTGTGCTATTGTCTAATTCATATCATGTGCATCTCTATCGATTCATCTATTACCATGAGCATACTCCTCAGTAGACTGTCCGACCATATTTTGTCGACAGCGGTGTGCTGAATTCCATGATGAACCCAATGGTCTGTTTCTCGAGGTCCATGATCCTCCATGAGCTAGGACAGTCGTGCACGATTGGATCCATGACCTGGATCGTAGGCGGTGCAACGTCATCCTGCACCGACGAGCCAACATCTTCAACACCATCTCTGACCTCAGCGCCTCGCTGCTAGGTTTGGAGATCCATTGATCAGTACAATTTGATAGCGTCCATATATCGGATTACCAACGGCTTAGCCAAAATTTTGTCCCTCATGGAATCTGTATTAGATAGATCTACTACATGCGACAGATCTCCTGCACACCATGCTACCCTTTTGTGGTCTTTGATGACAAAGGGGGGAGACTGAAGCAAAGACATGCATATATGAGGAGAGAATGGAATAAAGATGAAAGGAGAGGAATAAAGTTTTTTGAAAATTTGGAATCTCTCAAATAGGGGAGTAAGCTCATAAACATGATTGATGATATTTGAATGTGCGTATTCGTATGTTTGTTGCATTGCCCAAATTCTAACTTGGATATACATGCTTGGATATAATGTTGATCTCACAAGGTGCTCTAGTGTCTTTTATTTCATGAGCATTCACATGTGGTATCTAGCTAGTCTTGATGCTAAGGAAGGTTTATTCATGCACCGAACGCTGGTGGACTCGTGATGTCACGTTCGGTGACTTCAAAGGAGCGTCCGGTGGTTGGTGAATTGTTAGGAGCCATTGGAGCAGCGAACATTATGGAGCGTCTGGTGACCTTCCAGCGGACGCATCCGGTGAGCCGCTGCACTCTCTGGACCCTCACTGGACTTGCACCAGACGCGGGCCGCTGGGCTTTGGTGGGATGCAGTGCACGCCCGATGGGTGCGTCTGGTGCCCCCGATTTTCTAAGTAAGGGTTGAATCTTTGAGAGAAGCTATAAATAGAGGAGTGGCCGGCTTGGGGTGTCTCTTCTGGCCATTTTTATTGACATAACAAGCTAGTGATCCATTCCACTCCTCTCTCACTCATCCTACTTGATGGTGTTCATCATTTGGTGAGATTGGATAGCATCAAGTGCATTGTATTAGTGTGTTTATCTAGAGGCACTTGGTGATTGGATTTCGTAGCGGGTTTCCTTGTTACTCTTGGAGTTTTCCAACTCCTAGACGGCTTGGAGCTGCGAGGATCGTTGAGGGGAGTTGGTGATTGTCTCCGCCTCCGATCGGTGAAGTTGTAATGAGTTCTTGAGCCTTCCCCGCGGGAGATCGCAAATTGGCTACTCTAATGGATTGCTCGTAGCTTTGTGAATCCCCATATTGTGTTGGTTGTGCAACTCCCTTGAGTGGGATTGGTGTGTGATATCAATTAGCGCGTGAACCTCCAAGTGGGTTTATCGCTACAACGAGGAGTAGCTTGCAACAAGCAAGTGAACCTTGGTGAAAAAATATTGTCATCTCTTTGCCGAGGATTTCATTTGTGTTGATATTGATTGGCATTCATCTTCGGCGGTGTAGCGATCACCATCTCTCTCGTTTACGCTATTGTATTTATCGTGTGTAGAGATAGAACTTGTAGTTTTCTCACTTAGAGTAGGCTCTTGGTGTGTTATTAGAGACAATGGCCTAGAATTAGTTAGGTGGCTTGCAACACTTTAGTAGGCTGGCGCAAAATTTGCTTCGCCAGTTTATTTGTCTAACCACTTTCTTTAAGTGTTATTTGTAGAAATTTTTATAGGCTATTCACCTCCCTCTAGCCATTAGGACACTTCACTATTGTGTGCCAACGTCTATTTTCAAACGGTTGGGACACGTCCTGGTGTAACAGAACCGCCTAAATCATATGGCCCACAGGACACCTGTCATTGTCACTAATGACCTCTGATAGCCGGGCCCGTGTCCCAAATAATCTAGAAGGCCCTGCCGGGTTACATCAGCACCCGTTTCTCCGACAGGATCCCATTGCGAAGTCATTACAGAATTACAACATTTCATAATAAAGTACATCAGAGTAAAAGTGCGGAAGATTAAATAGTACTTACATTACAAACCGGTTGTTCAAATAGAATTCAAGTGCAGTTATTACAGACCATATTAAAATAGTAGCTAGTAGCAGTAGAACAACAACATAACATAATAAGATAGACTGGTAACACGAACCCTGCCCACGGGTTCACTTCACTCTTCCTCGCTATCCTGGATGATGGTCACACAGCAAGGGGCAAGACAGATCTCCTGCTGCTGACTACCTGCAACGGGGTTAACAAACCCTGAGTACAGGGGTACTCCGCAAGACTTTCCTGACTAAGAAAAAGGAATGAGACTCAGGAATGCATGCTGAGGGGAGTCAAGGTAAGGCTTTAGCAAGAGTCAAGGTATTTTGCGGAAAAAGCATTACTAATCCTGTTTTTAATATTTTACTCAACATTATTAATAATCAATATCAATAATTCACAATTCTTTCACATATAACTTTCAATTCCGATTATTTATTCATTCTCAAAAATATCTTACTTCCGAACCACTTTTCGGTGTAGGTGTGAGGATCAAGTCTCCATAACCGAGGAGCAACGACGATTCGAATCGATTAAGTACCCAGCTGAGGATCCCTAACCACACTGCATATGTAGCATCCTAAGCTTGCATATACCAACCCCGTCTACCACGGCTTTTCTATCCCTAAACCGGTCCTGCACCACTCGAGAGCACAGTACTCCTCTCATCTTCAAGCACGTCGGCCACGAGGGTACACGCTACTCTCGCCATCTCTCCACTCCCAGTGCGTGGTTGTCGGTTCAAGCAATAGAGCCACCGGAGATAGGGCTTCCCGGAGTATGTGGACTAGTTGTAAAGTCTCGATCACAGCAGGCCGACAACGAACGGCCCCTAATACTTTCCGTTAGATACCATGCATTGGGACTCTAACCCAAATACCCTGGTAACCACCCGGTTTTCACATCCCTTTTCTGTTGGCGACGATAAGTTGGGACTCTAACCCAATCATATGACCACCACCCGGAAAACCCGTCCCCATTGATGACAATGGACTGGCCAAGTACACTACCAACAATGAAGACAATACCCTTCCCTTTCAATGATTCATTCTTTGCATATCAGCATAGTTCAAAATAGCATTTTATGCAAATATAAATCAATTAAGCAGGGCTAAGCATATTTCAATACTTAATTAAATCAGGTTCTCAGGGTAATAAGTGGTCAAGGAAAGGTAATGCATCAATAGGTTATCACTCAACTCCTATTAACCTAATGCAATAGATTAACTCAAGTGATAAAACATTTTTAAATACAAGGAGGGGCAAATGCACCGGGGCTTGCCTTGAATTGCGTAGATAGTTGGGTCGGGATCGGTGCCACAGATATCAAAGCCTGGCACAAACTCAGGGACAGTCTCCTCAGCAGTCGCTTCACTTTGCACCTCCGGATTCTCGGTCACTATACGCATGCAATGATGTATGCTTAGCATGATGCGACATGAAATGACATGCAATATTCGATAATAAATACACATGACTAGAGCACAACCCTACCTCATAAACTAGCCATGATAACTCTCATACATGATGCTCTAGGTCATAAGGGTGATTGACCTAGAATCACAATCAATCCAAAAATTCACACCAACCCTAAATGATTAAGGTTTTTATTTATTTTATTAAACAATTAATCAAGCTTTTAATTAATAGATAATTAAACTATTTCCATTTGATGCCAAACTTTATCAACAGTTAGCTCTTGACCTAAAATAGTAGCAAAATGAATTTCATGATTTTTGGAGCAACACAGATTTAACTAAAATTCATCAAAGTTGCATTAATGAATTAAAAGACTGATTTTTACTTCCTGCAGAAACTATCCAAACACCATACTTGATATTTTTATGAAATACTACAGACTGCATAGAGTCTACACAATTTATTTCATAATTTTTGGCATAGTAGATTTATTCTACCAAAAAGATGAAATAGAAGCACTATTCATTAGCAATATAAATGGGAAAATCAATTTAAATGCCTGGAAAAAGAAAAACCTGAAGGCAGCCCACTCGGCCCAGTAGCCAGCAACCGGCCCAGAGTGGCCCTGCCCGCGCGCGCGCCTCCCACTCTCTCACCGGGACGCTGATAGGCGGGGCCAGGCCTGTCAGCTCCTCCCACCTCCTACCAGCGCTGACCTGGCGGGTCACCGGCGGTTGACCGCCCCGCACTCGCTGCCGGCAAGCCGGTTGGCCCAACCAAGAGCTCCAGCGTGCTCAGGACCTCCCCGCGGACCTAACGAGCTAAGTGACGACCATATCTAGGGTTCGGGATGCACTCGGCCGCGACGGCCGCCGTACCCCGTCGAGCACACGACGGTAGAGTTAGGGATTAGAAGCACCATCGATCCGGGAGCTCACCGCGAGATGGACGGACGGGTTGGTTTGGCCGAAGACAGAGTAGAGGGGTGGGCGTGACGACGGCGGCGGCTGCAACGGCTCGGCCGTGACGGCGAAGCCCTGTTCCGATGAACTTGAGGGACAAGACCACAAACCATCTAACGCATAAGAATCAGAGGACTACCAAGAGCTCGAAACACACTGCGAAAAGGTTAGACCCTCACCACAGCGATTCGGACTCGGTGACGACGAGGCCCGCGGCGGCGCTCTGCGCACCCGCGAAAACGGTGACGGTGCTCCGGTGCCCTCGGGTTACTACAGCTTGCACCACCGGGTGCAAACGAAGGGCAAGGATGCTGGCTTGCTTTCTGTGAGGTGGAGGGTGTGGAGGTGGCCGAGGCATGATGAATTTGGCCGGAGACCGGAGTGCTCTCGCCGGTGGCCGAACGGAGAAGAAAGTTCGGGGAGGGGTTCCTCGTCGTCTTTAAAGGCTGGGAGGGGAACGGATGAGAACGAGCGCGACCCGGGGCCCCCGAGAGATGCGAACGCTGCGGCGACAACGCACTGCCCTAGCCGGACGGCGGCAGCGCGCGCCGCGTGCACGCGCGCATGGACGTCGGTAACAGTGGGGGGTGGGGGGCGGTACTGTAGATTCCAACCTAGGGTCAACATCTAAATGTGCCATGGTCACCCTATTCTCTGTAGCAACTCGAATTTATGCAAAAATAAAAGTTGTAGAGAATTTTGTGAAGAACATTTTTGCTTTTTGAACTATATTCAAATTCGGCCAAAATTTGAAATTACAGAAAAGGGGGTAAATTGAGATTTGAATTTCAGTTTGCAATTCGATGAAATTCTCCAAAATCTACTGTATAAGTTGAAAATATGTAAAAATTAAAGTTGTTCTAATTGTTGATCTCTACAACTTTCATTGAGGGTGTTTTGTCATGATTCTTGATAATTTTTAAATTTATGTTTCAAATTTGAGTTTCAAGTCACTGTTTTGAGTTTAATTCAAATTTCCAGTGCATGACTTCAAAATCTCCAAAAATAAAAGTTGTTACATTTTAAAATATCTACAACTTTCATTAAGATACTTTCATCAGATTCCTTATAGATTTTGAATTAGGTTTTGGGATCAAATTAGGGCTTAATAGCAATTTCCTTTTTGAATTAATTTTTGATTTTCTTTTAGGGGTTTAATTGCACAATCAATCATGAACACAATCAAATCACTCTAGGAGCCCTAAGCACAATCACATGCAGGTAGTTAAATTAAATATGATGACATTGCAGATTAATTAAATGTAATAGCAGAGGTATTACAGCCTTCCCCCCTAAAAGAAATCCTCGTCCCGAGATTTGATATATGATTAAGACTTGAAACAAAGTAATGGAAAAGAAAATGTGGCAATTAGCCTAATTCAACCTTGATCACTAAACGAGTAGAAGAGTTTATACATTACACAACTCGGAACCTTACATCTACAGAGTAGCGAAAAATTCGGGAAAATTTTCTGCGAGATAGTCTTCCGATTCACATATGGCTTCATCTTCGGAATGCTGGCTTCCATTGGATCTTGTACCACCTAGTTGTAGTTCTTCGGGTAACGCGATCCTTTCGATCCAAGACTCGAATCGGATACTCAGAGCAAGTTAAATCCGGCTTCGAGTTCCACGCCTTCAACATCAATGACTTGGTCAGGCACTCGCAGACATTTCTTCTATTGTGACACATGGAACACATTATGCACTTCAGAGGGGTGCTCCGGCAATTGCAGCTTGTAAGCTACTTTTCCCACACGTTCTATAATCAGAAAGGGTCCAATATATCGTGGAGCTAACTTGCCTTTGACTCCGAATCGGTTGACCCCTTTCATTGGTGACACCTTCAGGTAGACATAGTCTCTAACTTTGAATGCTAGCGGACGGCGCCTTTGATCGGCATAACTTTTCTGACGTGACTGTGCCACTTTCAAATTCTCCTGTATCAGTCGGACCTTCTCTTCAGCTTCATTAACCAAGTCGACTCCGTAAAACCATCTTTCTCCTGGTTCGGACCAATTTAACGGAGTACGACACCTACGACCGTAGACTGCTTCAAACGGAGCCATCTTGATGCTTTCTTGATAGCTGTTGTTGTATGAGAACTCTGCCAAAGCTAAACACTCATCTCATGTGTTGGTGTAATTGAGTGCACAAGCCCGCAACATGTCCTCAAGTACTTGGTTGACTCTTTCAGTCTGTTCGTCAGTCTGCGGATGGTATGCTGTGCTATGCAAAAGTTTTGTCCCTAATGACTTGTGAAATGCCTTCCAAAAATTGGAGACAAATTGGGTACCTCGATCGGAGACAATGGTCTTTGGCACTCCATGCAGCTTCATCAGGTTTTCTATATACAGCTTTGCGTATGTCGGTGCCCTGTAATCCTTCTTGACTGGTAGGAAATGAGCTTGCTTCGTGAGACGGTCCACAATAACCCAGATTGAATCAAAGCCTCTAGTTGTCCTGGGTAAACCCACGATAAAATCTATGCTAATGTCCTCCCATTTCCACGCAGGAACAGGTAATGGTTGCAGCTCTCCCCCAGGCTTCATATGCACAGCTTTCACCTTTTGACAGGCATCACACCGGGCAACATACCGAGCAATTTCTATCTTCATCTTAGTACACTAGAATTTCTGTCTCAAGTCCTGATACATCTTGTTGCTTCCTGGATGAATGGAGAACCTTGTCAAATGTGCTTCATCGAGGATCTTTGGCGCAACTCAGGCATCTTTGGAACTACTAGACGATCCTTGAACCACACGACACCTTCATCATCATTCCTGAAGTAATCTGCCTTTCCAGCTTGTACTTTCTCCTTGATGTGCTTGATTCCTTTGCTTCCTTTTTGAGCAGCAATAATCTCATCTCGGATAGGTGTTTCAATACTGATGCATCTCAATACACATCAAATGGCTTTTCAATATCAGGCTGAGCTAATACTGGTGCTGTGGTCAACAATCTCTTCAAAGTCTGAAAAGCATTCTCACACTCGGGTGACCAGACAAACTTGACCTGATTCTTCAACAACCCGGTAATAGGCTTGGCTATTCGAGAAAAATCCGGAATAAAGCGACGGTAGTATCTCGCCATTCCCATGAAACTGCGGACTTGATGTACCGTGGTTGGTGGCTTCCAATTCAAGATTTCCTCCACCTTACTCGGATCAACTGACACACCTTCCGCGGACAGAATATGCCCGAGAAACAGAACTCGGTCCAACCAAAACTCACACTTGCTGAACTTGGCATAAAGCTGATGTTCCTCAAGCGAGTCAGGACAACACGAAGATGATTGGCATGTTCTTCAGGGGTTTTGGAGTAGACAAGGATGTCGTCAATGAACACGACCACGAATTTGTCGAGCTCCGGCATGAAGACGGAGTTCATTAGGTACATGAAATAGGGCAGGTGCATTGGTTAGGCCAAAGGACACGACTAGGTACTCGTATAGGCCGTATCTGGTGGTGAAGGCTGTTTTTGGAATGTCTTCGGGACGGATTTTTATTTGGTGGTAGCCAGACCTAAGGTTAATTTTTGAAAACACTTTGCTCTAGCTAGTTGGTCAAAGAGTAGGTCAATTCGAGGTAAAGGATATTTATTTTTGATGGTGACATCGTTGAGTGGACAGTAGTCAACACAGAGTCGGAGGGACTTGTCTTTCTTTTTCACAAAGATGGCAGGGCAACCCCATGGTGATGAAGCTAGGTCTAATGAAACCCTTATCCAGCAAATCTTGCAACTGAACTTTCAGCTCTGCCAATTCTTTGGGAGGCATCCTATAGGCTCTACGGGATATAGGTGCTGTTCTAGGCTTCAACTCAATAGCAAACTCCACATCACGATCAGGTGGCAAACCAGGTAAATCATCAGGGAATACGTCCGGAAATTCACATACTACTGGAATATCCTGCACTTCTTTGACTGCGGTTGCACATATCCTACCAATTGCTCTTTGAGGGATTGGAAGTTGAATGAGGAGTTGGGTTGAACTATTAGGCAAGTTTACCCTGATGGTTCTATTCAGCACGTCAATGAGAGCCTTGTGCTGATGCATCCTATTCATTCCTAATATCACATCTATGTCCTGATCCTTGAGTACTATCATGGTGGTAGGGAATATATGCCCACCCAGTCCTATAGGTACTCATTGCACTATATCCTTAGTATTTATATGCCCCGGGCGAATGTATTAGGAATTTTTCCTTTATTTTCCCAATCGGTATCTCATGCTTGACGACAAATGTGCGATTGATGAATGAATGAAATGCACCAGAATTGAAAAGCATAATAGCAGGGTGACTTGCGACAGGGAACCTACCCATCATGACGGGTTCACCCTCGGGGATCTGATCAACCTGGGTGTAGTAGACGTGGCCTGCCTTCTTGACCACCTTTCCCTTCTGATTCATGCTGCTGGTGACCACGCTGCTGATTCTGCTGCTGCTGCTGCTGATGATGATGACCATGACCCTTCTGAGCATTTTTGTTGTACTGCTTGGGAAATAGGCAGTCAAGGGCCCAGTGGTCCATCTTGCCACAGTTGTAGCACGGATGATTGTAGTTGACTTGTGGGGTGGTGACACGAACGCCAGGGGCATTCGGCTGAGTGGTGGTTTGCTGGTTGGAGGTGTGGGATGTAGCAGCAGTACGAACAACAACCTACTGCTGAGGGTAGGGTGGACGAGAGTGGTGAGTGGGATGGTAAATGAGTTTCTGATGTTTCTGGCCGCCAGAAGTCCCAGCTTTCTTCTTCTTCTTTTCCTCTTGGTGCATACGGTCACTTTCTTCAAGAGCAATGGCGATGTTGACCGCCTCGTGATAGGAGCAGTGGAGATTGTTGGACATGCTTCGCTGAATCTTGTAGTTCAGACCCCTGATGAAGCAGACTTTCTTTTTCTGGTCAGTGTTAGTGTGCTCAGGGGCGTACTACGCCAGGTGATTGAACTGCCCAACATACTGCATGACGGTAGAGTCTCTCTGCTGTAGGGCCAGAAATTGGTCCAGCTTCATCTTCATCACACCCTGCAGGGATGTAATGAGCACGGAAAGCTTCACGGAATTCTGCCCAGGTCATTTGATGTCCATCAGGCTGAAGCTACTAGGAGATTTGCATGCCAAGCGCTGGCAGGACCTCGCAGTTGCTGTGCTGCGAATAGGGGCTTCTGTATCTCTATGCAGTGAATCAGGCTAAACTTTTGCTCCATGGTGCGGAGCCAATCATCAGCTTCCAATGGCTCATCAGCCTTGGTGAACACAGGTGGACGGGTATCCATGAAGTCCACATATGCTTGTCTCATCATCGTCGCGGCGGCCACGACGCCCACCACGGTTGTCCCTGTTTTGCACCATTGCATTGGCGGCATTGGCCAAGGCTGCAATAGCATTGGCTAAGGTCGGTGGAATAGGCGGTGGGTTGGGAGTAGCTCCATCCTTAGAGGTACCAGCACCGGTCGAACGGGTATGGACAGGCATCTGTTTAATTGCAAATCGAATTTAGAACTAACATTACTTGACGAAACATAGAAGTGGTTCAAGCTTAAACATTACAACACTTAAACGATGTTTAAAAGACAGGACTAGGACTTAAACAAAGTTTCCAAACCCAAGCTAAGGTTCTTGGCACTTAACATTACAACACAAAAGGGTAACGATAGGTTGACACTCCTAGTCCTAAGACTAGTCTAGTCGTCGTCGATGACGATCACCTCCTCCTCGTCATCACCCTACACAATCACAACCTCCATGGGATCAACTGCCTCAAAGTCATCCTCAGGTGCCTCCTCCTCAGATGCCTCCTCCTCAGGTCCAACAACTAAACCATCCTCAGGGTCTTCCTCATGTGGAACAAGGATTGGATTGAGCTGGTGATTGAGCCTGTGAATCTCCTCGTGCAGGGCTCCATTGTACCACTCAACAGTGCTCCACATAGTCCTTGTTGGCGGTCCTTAACAACATAAATATAACATCATTTTAAATACTAAAACAAATAGAGAATATGGCTTTATCTAATCTTTCCATGAGTTTTGTTGTGTACCTAACTTACAAGGGGTAGCACGTGGAAATGCATGGAAATCACCGGAAAGCGCACTTCCAGAAAACATATTCAGAAAAGGTGCAAATCAAGAATAAAAGAGAAAAGCCCATCAAAATATCAAACGGGATCCATCCGTAATCGCGGGGGAGGCCCAGGCCCAGATAGCAACCGACCACCCGAAGGCGGTGGCCAGTTGCCGCCTCCCAGGGACCGACCGCCCCCGGGGGCGGCCGCCCCCCAGATGGCACTTCCTGGGCCCAGTTTTCAGCCACATGCTCAAGGCGGTTCCCTGAAGGCGATTTCACCTGCTACCATACTTAGAACGCCCAAACCGCCCTTGATCAACTATAAATAGATGTGCTTCACCCCCTCCAAAATTCACACCAACATTGGAGCACTACCCTCACATTTCTTACTTGTTCTCTAGTTTAGTAGTAGTAGAGCAAGGCAAAGCTATCAAGGAGAGCTTGTCTCCTTGGAGGAATCAAGAACATCTTGGTATGAATACACATCGGTTCTCCTCTATGAGCAAGCTCTTATCTTATTTATATAGCAATGCATCTGAATTAGAGTATAGTCTTGTCCATATTATGATCATAACATGTAAACTAGTCCATAGTCTATGTGTTATGTTCTTGATATGTTCATCAAAGTTCTTCATCGTTCATCAAATTAGTATGAATAGAGGAAGAACTAAGGATGGGATAATAGTTCGTTGTGCTGTCATGGTTGCTCCTAGCCAAGCCTGTCAATCCGAAGGGTTGAGGTCCCGGGGGGCTAGGAGTTGTTTCCAATTACACAGGCGTGGTGCTCGGGTATGCGGGAATCAGCGGATATGTCGGTACCCCACGGGTAGAGGGGTAGGTGGGCAGGTGATGACAGCCCTGTCCATCCCTAGCATTCCCCCACGTTCGGGTATTGAGTAGGAGTTCGTGAAGTCTCTATCGGCTGGCAGACCAGCTGCGGGGATCTCCCTATCATCCCAGACTTAGTCCTGATCCTAGTCTTATTAATTCGATGTAATTACTATTCGTTGCATAGCTGTATATGACCAATGCCTGCTCTCGCAGTTATTCTTTATTCTTTATTTTATATTTTATCCTTGCGGTTGCTCCGATTTGTGTGTCACTATCTTATAAACATGCTTTAACCCCTGCCTATGCTATGCCTACCTATGCATCCAATAAGTGACATGTTTATACCAAAAGCTAGATGGAATTCATCATGCCCTCCTACGGGAAATTATAAATACGACACCCTTGAATACTCACGGGTTGAAATGCTACAATGATAGTTCTGTGCGCTTGCAGAGTAGTCTTATTCCTTACTAAGCTATCGATTGGCATACCTAAGTACCATTACTTAAGGATTGTAATTCTTGTGCACCCCATGGCGCCGTGCCACAGTTTTGCATATCGTAAGTAATGACGGTTAGGAAGGCCAATCGAGCACTTCTAACTGCTATTACCAGACTGCATTACCTAGGCCGGCGCCACTAAGGGCCAAGGATTACCTTTCTGAAGTAATGGTGGTTGGGAGTGCCAACATGCATTTCTGGCGCCGTTGCCGGGGATGGACTTTTAGTCTATCTTTTGTAACGACGTTAAGAAATGCCAACAGTCCTCCAGCTCGTTGACCCTGGTACGGGCCTCGTCCCTCTCCTGAGTCAAACGGTCAACCTCAAGGCGTAACTCGTTGTTCATCCTCACGTCCCTGTAGTGGTTACAACGGGCCACCTGAAAGTCCTCTTTCATGAGCTTCACCTCCTTCTTAAGCTCATTAATCTCCCCTTTCAGCTCCTTGCGACTGCGGCGGGGACGGCGGCAACCGGAAGCCTCCTCCCCGACACGTGGCGCCAGCTGGTGGCGCGGCACTCCCCTAGGACCAGTCATCTTGCGAGTTGTGAGCTTGCTGCGTGCTAGCTGGAAGGTAAGTATGGATTAGCAAAGATATAACAGGCTAGCAAGAATAGGTTTGGTAAATCCTAACCCATATACCCAACTTTTAAGGAAGGAAGTATTAATATAATGATTTTAACATGATACATGAATCGTACTTACGAATTTTAAATCAATGCAAGATAAATAAATACATAAATAAATTTAACATAGGGCTAGCAATAAAGTTGTTCCACATGCTACCATAACTAATTTACGGAATAAGATAAGAATAAGCAATTTGTACCAAAATAGCAAATTTTGATTTTTACGATCCAAAACATTTTGAAGTTTTGCAAAGTAATACCAGCAATGATTTAGCAATGGAACGCTCTGATACCAGCTGTAACAGAACCGGCTAAATCATATGGCCCACAGGCACCTATCATTGTCACTAATGACCTCTGACAGCCGGGCCCGTGTCCCAAATAATCTAGAAGGCCCTGCCGGGTTACATCAGAACCCGTTTCTCTGACAGGATCCCATTGCGAAGTCATTACAGAATTACAACATTTCATAATAAAGTACATCAGAGTAAAAGTGTGGAAGATTAAATAGTACTTAGATTATAAACCGGTTGTTCAAATAGAATTCAAGTGCAGTTATTACAAACCATAATTAAAATAGTAGCAGTAGCAGTAGAACAACAACATAACATAATAAGATAGATGGTAATACGAACCCTGTCCACGGGTTCACTTCACTCTTCCTCGCTATCCTGGATGATGGTCATACAGCAAGGGGCAAGACAGACCTCCTGCTAGCTGACTACCTGCAACGGGGTTAACAAAACCTGAGTACGGGGGTACTCTGCAAGACTTACCCAACTAAGAAAAAGGAATGAGACTCAGGAATGCAGGCTGAGGGGAGTCAAGGTAAGGCTTTAGCAAGAGTCAAGGTATTTTGCGGAAAAAGCATTACTAATCCTGTTTTTAATATTTTACTCAACATTATTAATAATCAATATCAATAATTCACAATTCTTTCACATATAACTTTCAATTCCGATTATTTATTCATTCTCAAAAACATCTTACTTCCGAACCACTTTTCGGTGTAGGTGTGAGGATCAAGTCTCCATAACCGAGGAGCAACGACGATTCGAATTGATTAAGTACCCAGCTGGGGATCCCTAACCACACTGCATATGTAGCACCAAAGCTTGCATATACCAACCCCGCCTACCATGGCTTTTCTATCCCTGAACCGGTCCTGCGCCACCCGCGAGCACAGTACTCCTCTCGTCTTCAGGTCACGCCGGCCATGAGGGTACACGCTACTCTCGCCATCTCTCCACTCGCCAGTGCGTGGTTGTCGGTTCAAGCAATAGAGCCACCGGAGATAGGGCTTTCCAGGAGTATGTGGCTAGTTGCAAAGTCTCGATCACAGCAGGCCGACAACGAACGGTCCCTAATACTTTCCGTTGGATACCATGCATTGGGACTGTAACCCAAATACCCTGGTGACCATCCCGGTTCTCACATCCCTTTTCCGTTGGTGACGATAAGTTGGGACTCTGACCCAATCATATGACCACCACTCGGAAAACCCGTCCCCATTGATGACAATGGACTAGCCAAGTACACTACCAACAATCAAGACAATACCACAATACCCTTCCCTTTCAATGATTCATTCTTTGCATATCATCATAGTTCAAAATAGCAATTTAATGCAAATATAAATCAATTAAGCAGGGCTAAGCTTTTTTCAATACTTAATTAAATTAGGTTCTTGGGGTAATAAGTGGTCAAGGAAAGGTAATGCATCAATAGGTTATCACTCAACTCCTATTAACCTAATGCAATAGATTAACTCAAGTGATAAAACATTTTTAAATACAAGGAGGGGCAAATGCACCGGGGCTTGCCTTGAATTGCTTAGAGAGTTGGGTCAGGATCGGTGCCACAGATATGAAAGCCTGGCACAAACTCAGGGGCAGTCTCCTCAGTAGTCGCTTCACTTTTCACCTCTGGATTCTCGGTCACTATAAGCATGCAATGATGTATACTTAGCATGATGCGACATGAAATGACATGCAATATTCGATAATAAATACATATGACTAGAGCACAACCCTACCTCATAAACTAGCCATGATAACTCTCATACATGATGCTCTAGGTCATAAGGGTGATTGACCTAGAATCACAATCAATCCAAAAATTCACACCAACCCTAAATGATTAAGGTTTTTATTTATTTTATTAAACAATTAATCAAGCATTTAATTATAGGATAATTAAACTATTTCCATTTGATGACAAACTTTACTAACAGTTAGCTCTTGATCCTAAAATAGTAGCAAAATGAATTCATGATTTTTGGAGCAACACAGATTTAACTAAAATTCATCAAAGTTGCATTAATGAATTAAATGACTGATTTTTACTCCTTGTATAAACTATCCAAACACCATACTTGATATTTTTATAAAATACTACAGACTGCATAGAGTCTACACAATTTATTTCATATTTTTTGGCACAGTAGATTTATTCTACCAAAAAGATGTAATAGCAGCACTATTCATTAGCAATATAAATGGGAAAATCAATTTAAATGCCTAGAAAAAGAAAAACCGAAGGCAGCCCACTCGGCCCAGTAGCCAGCAACCGGCCCAGAGCGGCCCGTCCGCGCGCGCGCCCCTCCCACTCTCTCACCGGGACGCTGACAGACGGGGCCGGCCTGTCAGCTCCTTCTCCCACCTCCTGCCAGCGTTGACCGGCGGGTCACCGGCGGTTGACCTGCCCGCACTCACTGCCGGCGAGCCGGTTGGCCCAACCAAGAGCTCCAGCGTGCTCAGGACCTCCCCGCGGACCTAACGAGCTAAGTGACGACCATATCTAGGGTTCGGGATGCACTTGGCCGCGGCGACCGCCGTACCCCGGCGAGCACACGACGGTAGAGTTAGGGATTAGAAGCGCCATCGATCCGGGAGCTCACCGCGAGATGGACGGACGGGTTTGTTTGGCCGGAGACAGAGAAGAGGGGTGGGCGTGATGACGGCGGCGGCTGCAACGGCTCGGCCGCGACGGCGAAGCCCTATTCCGATGAACCTGAGGCACAAGACCACAAACCATCTAACGCATAAGCACCAGAGGACTACCAAGAGCTCGAAACACACTGCTGAAAAGGTTAGACCCTCACCACAGCGATTCAGACTCGGAAACGACGAGGCCCTGCGGCGGCGCTCTGCGCACCCACGGAAACGGTGACGGTGTTCCGGCGACCTCGGGTTACTACAGGCCTGCACCACCGGGTGCAAACGAAGCGCAAGGATGCTGGCTTGCTTTCTGTGAGGTGGAGGGTGTCGAGGTGGCCGAGGCACGATGAATTTGGCCGGAGACCGGAGTGCTGTCGCCGGCGGCCGAACGGAGAAGAAAGGTTGGGGAGGGGTTCCTCGTCGTCTTTAAAGGCAGGGATGGGAACGGATGAGAACGAGCGCGACCCGGGGCCCCCAAGCGACGTGAACGCGGCGGCGACAGCGCACTGCTCTGGCCAGACGGCGGCAGCGCGCGCCGCGTGCACGCGCGCACGGACGCCGGCAACAGTGGGGGGGGGCCCGATACTGTAGATTCCAACCTAGGGTCAACATCTAAATGTGCCATGATCACCCTATTCTCTGTAGCAACTCAAATTTCCCCAAAAATAAAAGTTGTAGAGAATTTTGTGATGAACATTTTTGCTTTTTGAACTATATTCAAATTCGGCCAAAATTTGAAATTACAGAAAAGGGGGTAAATTGAGATTTAAATTTCAGTTTGCAATTTGATGAAATTCTCCAAAATATACTGTATAAGTTGAAAATATGTAAAAATGGAAGTTGTTCTAATTGTTGATCTCTACAACTTTCATTAAGGGTGTTTTGTCAGATTCTTGATAATTTTTAAATTGATGTTTCAAATTTGAATTTCCAGTCACTGTTGTGAGTTTAATTCAAATTTCCTGTGCATAACTTCAAAATCTCCAAAAATAAAAGTTGTTACATTTTAAAATATATACAACTTTAATTAAGACACTTTCATCAGATTCCTTATAGATTTTGATTTAGGTTTTGGGATCAAATTAGGGCTTAATAGCAATTTCCTTTTTGAATTAATTTTTGATTTTCTTTTAGGGGTTTAATTGCACAATTAATCATGAACACAATCAAATCACTCTAGGAGCCCTAAGCACAATCACATGTAGGCAGTTAAAATAAATATGATGACATGGCAGATTAATTAAATGTAATACCAGAGGTATTACATCCGGGCCAACTTAACATGCGTCTGGTGCACACAAAGAAAATCCTAACGGCCACATTTTGAGGTGTGGTTGGCCAGTTTGGGGAGTCTCCCTTCAAATTTGGATGATTCTTACTCCCTTATGACTTATGAGCTTGGTCAACACCCACCCACTCATCTCTCTTGTTTGATTACCAATTCAAAGTGAGATTGAGTACGTCCAAGTGTTTTTGCTTGAGTGGTAACATCTAGTGGCATTTGGGGATCGTTTTGCTAGTGGAGTTATTGTTAGTCTTGCTGATTGGCGTCACTTAGCCGACTTGGAGGAGTTGTGGAGTCGTGGGAATAGAAGGAGATTGTTCTTGCTCACCTTCGGTAATTGTAAGGGGTTCTTGTGCCTTCCCGATGGGGCATCAAAGGTAACTCTAGTGGAATGCTCATTTCATTCAACTTCTCAACATTGGTAGGTTGTTGTGGTGTCTTTTAAGAGTTTCGGTGTATGATACCGGTTAACCACCGGACTACGTGGTGTAGAGGGACAATACGCACGACCAGCTTGCCGGTTGAAAGGTCCTTGTTTGGTTTTGGTAATTGAGTGACAACTTAGGTTGACTATTGTATTTGAGTGATAAATACATAGGTGATTAGTCCACAGATATGTATGTGATAAAGGAGCTTATTGCATATGAAACATGACATGGAATCATGTGGCTAGATGGAGAAGATCAAGACAAAGCTTGGCTTGACGGACCGATTGCGATGGTGAAGGGCAAGTTGGAGGCTTTGAAGCCGTTGGTACCGAGTGTTGGGAGGCTTGAGCAAATACTTGGCGCCGAAGGACCAAAGCAATGGTGAAGAGCAAGTGATGTTAAGGATCAGTGGACCAAAAGCCATGTGATGATATGAAGTGGATCATATCATTCTTGATGGTGGTTGGTGCATGTGTTGCATCAACATCGATGGAGATGGAATGGAAATGCGTAAGGCAAAGGTATAATCAATAGGGCATTTCATTTCACCGGTCTAAGTTGAGTAGAGAAGTGCTTGACCGGGTCTAAAATAGATAGTCGTACTATAAAGAGGGGAATCTTTATTTACATCGGTTATCTAGTTCCACTAAGTGCGAGTCTCATTTGCATATACATAAGCGTTAGTGACGTGGTGAGTTTAAGCCTTAAAAATTATTTGTGAAAAGCCAAAAGTATATTGGAATATTTTGTGAAATTTTGGCATATTAAAAGGCTTAAAAAGGTGCTGGAATCAACCAGTTAGAAGTGGTTGCAACCAAGCTAAAATTAAATTGGAACCAGCTGAGAGCAGTTGCAACCAGGTTGAGAGCAGCTAAAAAACTTTTGGAAGCAGTTGCAAACAAATAAAAATTAGAGAAACATGTTCGTACTAGCTGCATGTTTGTATTGTGGCCGTAGTATGTATACATGTATACGCGTGCATGCAAGAGAGAAAAATCAGCTGCACTTGATTGGTTGCTTGGGATTTGATCTAGTCGTCATTTTCCAACTTTGAGCTGGTTCCGGTTGAAAGCCCATGTTTGGTTTTGGGTAATTGATGAAACCTAGTTTGCTAATGTTTGCTCTAAGTGTTTCATGAGATTAATTAGCAAACAACAAGATGGAGCAAAGGACCAGGGTCGGTGGAGGCCACAAGTGTAGGGCAATAACTGACATCCATGCAAATGGTGTAAGTCCATCAACAAGAGGAGAAAGCCCTAATGACGGCATCCATGAAAATGGTATAAGTCCATCATCAAAAGGTGTCTACAAGCTTCATCAAGAGATGAGAAGGAAGATGGTGAAAAGCTAGGAGCTCAAGGCAAAGGTATAACCAATAGGAGATCTATTGCTTTTGGTGATGAATACTCTATAGAGAGAGTGATCACATTTAGGATAGATAGCCGTACTATCAAGAGGGGAGAAATCGTTTGTGAAATGCGGTTATCAAAGTGCCACTAGGTGTTCATGTTCATTGCATATGCATGTAGATGCTAGTGACACTAACAAAACCCATTGAAAACTCTTTGGAAAATTGCTAACACACTTGCACTAAAGTGAGAGACACTTTGGAGTGTTAGCGCATTTGGAAACGGGGTGATGTTTGAGTGGTAGAGAGGGGTTTGGGTCCTCTCTCCCTCCTGCCGAGCTTGTGAGGCAGGATTTAGCGCTTTCTGGTGATTTCGCAGTGTAGAAAAGTGCACCGGAAACTTGTCGAAGTTGTCCAGTGGTTAACTCTTTGAAAAGGTGCAAAAACGTGTGCACCGGTGTGAACCTTGTGCTATCAAGTTCGGTTCGGTGAAGTTTTCACCGGACGCACGAAAATCTTCATCGGACGCGCTGGGAACACTTGTTCCAGCGTCCTGGTGCCTCTGACGTGGCGAGCAGCAGTTGACCGTTGGCACAGCAGACGCTGAGGAGCGTCCGGTGACCCTGCACCGGACACGTCTGGTGAGCAAATGTGCTCTCTAGAACCTCTCTGGAACCGCACCGAACGCTGGCGTCGGAACGTCCGGTGTGACTGGCCCCAAGTCCGGTGTGAGCGCGCGCAGCGGGCGAATTCAAACGGCTAGTACACGTGTCACTGGGCGATATACCGGATGCCGCTCCAGACGCGTCCGATGTGAACTAAAGGAGCGTCCAGGTGCCCCCGAAAAATAGTGAGTAACAGTTGAATCTTTGAGTGGGGGCTATAAGTAGTGGAGTGGCCGGCTTGTGCTCTCTCTCTTGGACATTTTCATTGACATAGCAAGCTAGTGAGCCTCTCCACTCCTCTCTCACACATTCCACTTTATTGAGATCATCATTTGGTGAGATTGGAGAGCATCAAGTGCATTGCATGCTTGTGATCATCTAGAGGCACTTGGTGATTGGATTTCGCAGCGGATTCTCTTGTTACTCTTAGAGTTTGCCGACTCCTAAACGGCTTGGAGCTGCGAGGATCGTTGAGGGGAGTTGGTGATTGTCTCCGCCTCCGATCGGTGAAGTTGTAAGGGGTTCTTGAGTCTTCCCCGCGGGAGATCACAATTGATTACTCTAATGGATTGTGCGTAGCTTGTGGATCCCCATCTTGTGTTGGTTGTGCGGCACCCTCGAGAAGGGTTGGGCGTGTGATGCCAATTAGCGCGCGTGAACCTCCAAGTGGGTGTATCGCTACAACGAGGACGTAGCTTGCCGGGAAGCAAGTGAATCCTCGGTAAAAATCATTGTGTTAACTCTCTTGCCGAGGATTTCATTTTTGTTGAGTGATTGATTTATATACTCTTCATCGCCGGTATAAAAAATCACCCTCTCTCCTTTACTTTCTTGCACTTACCTTTGTGTAGCTTACTAGTGTAGCTGATCACCTAGGAGTAGAGTAGAGTAGTGACTTAGACTTGTTGTTGAGTGAACTAGAGACAATAGCCTAAAACGGTTAGGTGGCTTGCACTTTTGAGTAGGCTAGCACAAAATTCGCTTCGCCGCTTATGTGTCTAACCATTTTGGTTAAGTGTAGTTTATAGAATTTTTATAGGCTATTCACCCCCCTCTAGCCATTTAGGACCTTTCAAGTGGTATCAGAGCCGAGGCACCATTGATTTGAGGCTTAACAAGCTACGGTGACAAAATGGCTCAACTCAACATTCACATTAACAACACCAAGAAGCCACCCCGGTTCAATGGCGAAAATTATGCCTATTAAAAGAGTGCAATGACATCTCATATTAAGTCAATCAACTAGAGAAGTGTGGAAGGTTGTAGAGACCAAGATTGAAATTGCAAATGCGGCCAACCCCTACAACCGCCGAAGAGAAGCTTCTCCAACTCATGATATTGCGGTTTGTGCTATCCATAAGGCCGTAGATGAGAAGGTCTTTGAGCAAGTTAAGAACATTGAGAGTGCTCATGAAGCTTGGAAGAAGCTTGAGGAATCATATGAAGGCACCAAGGGTGTGAAGACCGCAAAAGCATACATCCTCAAGGACAAATTTGCTAGCTTCAGGATGAAGGAAGATGAAAGTGTGGCCGAAATGTTTCATAGATTGCAAGTGATAGTGAATGAGATCAAGGCAGTTGGTGAAGAAGTTAAGGATAGTGACTTCTCAATGAAGTTCTTGAAGAGCTTGCCCAAGAGGTTTGTCACATTGATCACGGTTTTGGTGAAGACTACCTTGAGTGAGTTGACACCAAACCAAGTGCTAGCGGAGGTGATGACCGATGATGCTTATAGAGATGATGATGACAAGGAGGAGTTGATCAACAAGAAGAAGAAAGAAAAAGATGAAGACTCCAAGGATGAGAATAAGAAAAGTGTGGTATTCAAAGCCACATCATCATCAAAGGGCAAGGGCAAAGCCAAAATTGAATCAAGTGAAGATCCATCAAGCAGAAGTGAAAGTGATGAGGAGATGGCCCTTCTAGTGAGAAGATTTAGCAAATTCATGAAGAAGAAGGGCTACTGGGTAAGAAGAAAGAAGAATTCAAGGAAGTTTGATGGGCCAAGAAGATGCTTCAATTGTGGAAGCAAAGGTCACTTGGTGACCGATTGTCCACACTCAAGTGATGATGAGCACAAGGGCAAGAAGAAGCACAAGAATGAGAAGAAGAAGAAAGAAAAGAAAGAGTCATCATATAAGAAGGAGAAGAACAACTCTCATTTGGTGACATGGGAGATAGTGATGAAGATAGTGATGATGAGAAGAAAAGCAAGAAGAAGGCTCATGCAAGCATTGCCATTCATGACAAGCCTTCCATCTTCGACACTCATTCTTGCTTCATGGCCAAAGGCTCAAAGGTATCATCCTATAGAGAATCTAGTGATGATGATAGTGATGATGACCTAACAAAAGAAGAATTGATTGACATGCTTAATGATGCTCGTATTCATTTTGACTCACTTAGAAAGGAATGCAAGGGGTTGCGCAAGGATAAGCTATCCCTTGAGCAACAACTTGAGGAGCTTAGAGCATCTTATGAGAGTCTAAAGGAAGACCATAAGAAGCTTGAAAAGTCTCACACCAAGCATGATGAAGCTCATTCCTCACTAGTGACTCAAAATGAGGACTTGCAAAGTCAAATTAAAAATAAGTAAACTTCTTGTGAACCTATTGTTGTTGCTACCACTAACCCTTCTTGTAGCACTTCCACTACTACCTCACCCACTAGTGACCCCTCACTAGTACTTGAGAACAATAACCTAAAGGAGGAGGTTAAAAAGCTCAATCACTCCTTAGCTAAGGCTTATGCTGGTGAGGACCGCTTGCTTATGTGCTTGGGTAGCCAAAGGGCATCTCTCCATAAAGAGGGATTGGGCTATATCCCCAAGAAAGGCAAGACCGCCTTTGCTCCTCACAAGACTTATTTTGTGAAGAGAAATGGCTGGTATTGCACAAAATACAAGCAAGTTGGTCATTTAGAGCAAGATTGCAAAAGCAAGAAATCCAACACTCATGTATCCTCAAATTAAATTTGATTCTTTCTACATTCTCACTAAGGGCTCAAATGGTGTCAAGGCTAAGTTTGTTGGTACATCCATGTTGGGTCCAAAGAAGAAGACCATTTGGGTACCAAAAAGCTTAGTCATTAACCTCCAAGGACCCAAGCAACATTGTGTACCTAAAAGGAATTGATCTCTTTTTGTAGGTCAATTACAAGGCCGGAGGAAGGCATTGGGTGCTTGATAGTGGATGCACACAACATATGACCGGGGATTCTAGTATGTTTGATTCTCTCAACACAAGTGCAAATAGTGGCTATGATGCAATTACATTTGGTGATAACAAGAAAGGGAAAGTGAAAGGACTAGGTAAGATTGCAATATCTAATGACATGTCCATCTCAAATATGTTGCTAGTTGAAAGCTTGAACTTCAATTTGCTCTCGGTTGCATAACTTTGTGATCTCGGTTTCAAGTGCATATTTGGGGTTGATGATGTTGAAATTGTTAGTGTTGATGGCTCAAATTTGATATTCAAAGGCTTTAGATATGACAACCTATATCTTGTGGATTTCAATGCTAGTAAAACTCAATTGTCAACTTGTTTGATCTCTAAGTCAAGTTTGGATTGGTTATGGTATAGAAGGCTTGGTCATGTTGGAATGAAACAATTGAACAAACTAGTTAAGCATAATCTAGTTAGAGGCTTGAAAGATGTCACTTCTGAGAAAGATAAGCTTTGTAGCTCTTGTGAGGCCGGTAAACAAGTTGGAAACACACATCCTAAGAAGAGCATGATGAGTACAAGTAAACCTTTTGATCTCTTGCATATGGACTTGTTTGGACCAACCAAATATACTAGCATTGGTGGGAAGAAGTATGGATTTGTGATTGTGAATGATTACACTAGATACACATGGGTATTCTTTCTAGTTGACAAGAGTGAAGTTTATGGTCTATTCAAGTCTTTTGTCAAGAGAAGACAAAATGAGTTTGAAACAACCTATCAAGGGTAGTGAATTCAAGAACACCAACATTGATGAGTTGTGTGATGAGTATGGCATTGGACATCAATTCTCACCCAAGTATACACCACAATCAAATGGCATTGTTGAAAGGAAGAATAGAACTTTGATTGATATGGCAAGATCAATGCTAAGTGAATACAATGTTAGTCATTCTTTTTGGGCCGAGGCTATCAACACCACATGCTACTACATCAATCGGTTATATTGTCATGGTATGCTTGCAAAGACTCCATATGAGCTATCGAATAGTAGAAAGCCCAACATTGCATATTTTCGGGTTTTCGGTTGCAAATGCTATATTCTCAAGAAAGGCACAAGATTGAGCAAGTTTGAAAAGAAATGTGATGAAGGATTTCTTACTTGGCTATTCAACCACAAGCCAAGCATATAGAGTTTAGAATTTGGCCTAGTGGTACTCTTGAGGAGGTGCATGATGTTGAATTTGATGAAACCCAAAGCTCTCAAGATGAATTTGAAAATCTTAATGATGTGAGAGGCAATGACTTGGCAAATGCAATGAAAGATATTGATATTGGTGATATTAGGCTGAGGCAAGTCAATGATGATGAAGATGATGGTGCTATTCATAGAAGTGTGTAAGTTGATAATGATGCAAGTGCAAGTGACTCACAAGATCAAACTCAAGTGTAAGATCAACAAGCTAGTTCATCTCAATCCAATGATCAAGTTTCTATTCCCCAACTGATCTCTATTGCAAGGGATCATCCATTGGATCAAATCATTGGTGGTATTCAAGGTGGAGTTCAAACAAGAGTAAGGCTAGCTCAAATTTGTGAGCATTTCTCATTTGTGTCATCCATAGAGCCAACCAAGATTGAGGAAGCACTGCAAGATATTGATTGGGTTAATGCCATGCATGAAGAGCTCAACAATTTCACAAGAAATCAAGTTTGGGAGCTAGTGGAAAGACCTGAGAAACATAATGTGATTGGAACAAAATGGGTTTTTAGAAACAAGCAAGATCAAGATGGCATTGTGATAAGAAATAAGGCTAGATTGGTTGCACAAGGTTACACTCAAGTAGAAGGGCTTGATTTGGAGAAACCTATGCACCGGTTGCTAGATTGGAAGCAATTAGAATCTTACTAGCCTATGCTTGTGCCCACAACATCTAATTATATCAAATGGTTGCGAATAGTGCATTTCTCAATGATTACATTAATGAGTTGGTATATGTGGAACAACCTCCCGGATTAGAAGATATGAAGAAGCCCAACCATGTATACAAGCTAATGAAGGCATTGTATGGTTTGAAGCAAGCACCTAGAGCATGGTATGAGAGATTTCTTGCTCTATAAAGGGTTCAAAATGGGAAAGGTTGATACTACTCTCTTCACTAAGAAGCTTGGCAATGATTTGTTTGTGTTGCAAATATATGTGGATGATATCATATTTGGATCAACAAATCAAGACTTTTGTGAAGAATTTGGCAATATGATGGCAAGTGAGTTTGAAATGTCCATGATTGGTGAGCTTAGTTACTTCCTTGGTCTTCAAGTGAAGCAAATGAAGAATGATACTTTTGTAAGTCAAGGTAAGTACATAAGGGACATGGTGAAGAAATTTGAATTGGAATTTGCTAAGCCAATGAGTACACGTATGGGAACCAATGGTCATTTGGATTTGGATGATAGTGGCAATATGGTGGATCAAAAGCTATATAGATCAATGATTGGAAGTCTCCTTTATGTGACCGCATCTCGACCGGATGTTATGTTTAGTGTGTGCATGTGTGCAAGATTTCAAGCCTCACCAAGAGAAAGTCATTTGAAAGCCGCAAAGAGAATCTTGAGGTATTTGAAGGGAACACAAGATGTTGGTTTGTGGTATCCTACGGGGTCCAACTTTGAAGCTTATTGGATATTCAGACTCCGACTATGCCGGCTGCAAGGTAGATAGAAAGAGCACTAGTGGAACATGTCAATTGCTTGGAAGGTCACTTGTTTCATGGTCATTGTTGACGGTCGTTAAACTCCAAATATAACCATTAACTGTTGCATTAAAAGGCATTAAATAAATCCCAAACAATAGTTGTAGGGTTTGATACAAACGAGTTCCATAAGTTTTACTTTCTCCCAATGTTTTGCAGTTTTATTTAATTTTGCACCAGATAAAAGTATCTCATTTGATGAATTGGAGCACACCATTGTGAATGTCTTGTCGCGCTGATCGAAATGGATATATCACTTGCTATATTTGGACTCCGGAAGCGAAAGATATAAATTAGAGAAGAAATGCACGTGGGACCCGCATGCATAGCGCCATGTAGGCCAACCAGATTTTGACACTTGGCGAGCAGCAGCAGGCGCTGCCCCTTGCGGAGGGAGCACGTGACCCAACCAGCCAATGGCTGCGGCTGTGGGCAAGGCGCGTGCGCTTGCGCGCGGCAGAGCGCGGGAGCCGTTCGGCCCGGGTGGACAGGTGGCGGCCTCTGGTTAGTGCTCGCATGCGCTGGTGTGGTTCAGCTACGCAGGATTCAAGTGGGCTGCCCAAACAGGCCGGCCCAGCTGCCCGGAAAGCTCCAGAAGACTCCAGAATTGCTGACAGAGTCCGGTTTCGTCAGTTTAGCTCTGGTTCGGGCACTTAGAGGCTGGTTCTTGCCCGGTTTTCTTCGCAGGTCGGTTCAGCAGCAACTTGGCAACGAAGTAAGGTCCACTACCGACCTAGATGTAACAGAACCGACCAACTTATACGAGCACAAGTACAGCGACAGCTGTTTTCCCAGCTATCAAGCCACACTTGAGCCAATATAAACCCGGTAGTTCGTGAAATCTTGAAGGATTTCAAACTTTTACACAGTACATACCCCAAGGATCACAGAAACTCAGCAGTACACATACACATGATACATAGATTTGCACATATTTCAAATACATCAGAGTACAAGATAAACTTTTACATAAAAGTTCAATAGCGGAAACGAAATCGTTTTACATAAGCTTAATTTCATAATACAGTGCCAAGTACCGACCAGTCACAGCAACATAGATGAGACAGATAACATGACCTTGCCCAAGGTCTAGTCTTCCTCTCCCGAAGGATAGAAGTAACTCTTTAGTCAACCAAGCATTCCTCCTGCAACATTGGGAATAAAACCCTGAGTACTGAATTGTACTCAGCTAGACTTACCCGACAGGAAGTAAATAAAAAGACTCTCAAGGATATGCAAGGCTTACTTGGTGGAGCTCAGAGGATAGCAACATTTTTGCATAAAAAACATTACTACAATAGTTCCTCAACTTATAAGTTTTAGATGTGATTCAGCTTCGATTTCAGTTAAGCTATTAAGCTAAGGTTTGCAGCTATACTAAACAATCACTTGATATTATAGCAATCAATAAAACCATATGATTTCTGATATCCACAGATATCAACCTCATCTCACCATAATCATTATGTTCAAGTTGTTAACCTCTACCTCACCAGAAGATCAGTTCAGTTTCTCACTAACCAGGAGAGATGGGGATTCGAATCGATTGTACCAGCTGGCAAATATGCCAATCACAAACCCTGTCAGCCGAGCCACTGGCTTCTTGGGTCACCGTTAAATCTTTCTGAGACATAATATGTATCGCGGGCTTGGAGGGGTCCATATTCTCAGAGACAAACCCACTTCCAGGATGCATCAGGTCCCTGACCTGTCCTTGGTAAGATGGTGTCTCCGCACATCCTTCCTACCTCCAGAATATGTCTGCCTTATCACGCCCAATTCCCGGCTCAGAAAGAAATACTCGGCTTCGCGGTCAGAAGACTTATCTGGCCAGCTATGTGATGACGTCTTTCAATCTCAACTGATGTCTGGTGGCCTCGGTCCTAGTCGGCCGCAAGCAGCACCGAAGTCAACATGACCCATGTCATGCAGCTCCCCGCTACCTAGCCTTGATTCTCTCATTATTTCATTGTGGCATGGTGACACATATAGCCAACCATGTGGATCTTGTCAGTCACCACCTACACTCGCGGATGACAGGAAATCACCCGACTTTCCCGCGGATGACAGGCAATCACCCGACTTCTACCGGTCTAAGCAGGGCTAAGCATAAGATCGGTCACCTATCTAGTAATAGTATCAGGTTTACATATATAGTAGACAAGGTAGATATGCAGCAGCGGTTTCAAACCAACTCCTATACTTAAATGCACAAACATACGATTTAATAAAGACCGGTGCATTTATAAAAAGAGATAGGTGGAGGCTTAGGAATGCTCCGGGGCTTGCCTGGGGTTCAGCACTAAGTTAGTGTTTGTTAGATGACACTTGTTCGACGAGCATTTCCCATCCAAGCACTCGATTAGTCCTTCCACCTTCGTGATTAGTCCACCACACCGTCTTGTGGTTAGTTCCATCATCATGTCCTTCATGTTCACGTGTTTATCATCTAGCGTACCTAAGTGAGATGCAAAATACACATGTATGAACAAAAAAAAGTAATATAAGACATGTTAATCTAGCATCACTGAACCATGAGCTAACAATGCCACCAAGCAAGGCAACATGAAAGCAAATCCTAATCTCACATATGCAGTTTAAGGACAGCAGGACAGCAAGCACAAGATTTAACCATAACTGAAGCTATATACATCCAACCAGGGTGATCTAAGCCTTTCTGGAATGCTATTGAAATTGTCTACAACTTTGGTATTATCCTCTTCAGATGATTTAATTCATATAAAGGTCAAACAACACAAAGAAGACAGCTCTGTCCAGACTTGGACAGATTCTGTTCTCCCAACTCAAACAATCATAACTAGAGATTTAGACCACCAAAAGGGATGATCATAGACAATTTGGAAAGACATAGAAATATACTACAACTGATCAATTATCACCAAGAAGTGATTCAAAGCATAATTCAGTCAAATAATGCAATCAATCAGATCTAGACAGAAAATTGGCAAAACCTGACAGCAGTCATCCAAAAGCCATAACTCCTAAAATATTAGGCCTATGACCAAGAAATTTTAGAAAAAGATAGACATAGAAGTTGGCTACAACTTTTATATAGAACACATTTACATGCAACATCATCTTGATGGGGAAAACATCCCAACAACAGAGACTACACCTGCAGCCATTTCAGCACATAAGCAAAACAACATTAATTTGATTTCTATCAAAGCATACCTATACTTATGAACTATGGACATAGCTCCAACCATCATAGCATGATCAATAACACTCATATCAGATTAAGACATGGCAAGAAGTCATAAACAACATGCATGTATCTATTTACCTCCAATCTCCTTCTAAATATTACATAAAAGTCATTTATTTAATTATTTAAGTCATGTGATAAACATCTCAAATGGAGTCAATATTTTTATGAGAGCTAGATAATTACAAAACATGACCAATGTTCAAATCTTACATGCTCAGGTTCCATAATTTAATTATTACAAAATAAACAAGTTTATAATGCAACAATTCATTGGAGAGTAAGATAAATGTGAAACTCAACATTTTATTCAAACACATGACCATATTATTGTTTCTCAAGTTACTACAATATCACACAAAGGTAGAGGAGCACCATTTTCCATTTTTACACCTATATAATAATTATTACACATTTAAAACTACTTATTAGGCATAAAACAAGATAAATCAATAACTCAGTCATACTTGTGCCATAAATCATGAAATTTTAACCATACATCACACATCATACAGAGAGTCTACAATTAAATTTTCATGCCATTTAGAGCAATAAAAATCCAGTTAAAAAATAACAATCAATTCAACCATTTATTTCCTATTTAACAAGATTAATGTGAAACACCAATAAAACAGTAAACAACCTATACGTTTTATATTTTTATGAGCTAGTGCATGTCATTAGAAGACTAACAAAATTGGAATCATGATTTTTGGACATATGTTTCTCAAAATGTGGATCGGGATGATTTAAATAAACTTCTAAACCACATTTCAATAATGAATTTCTACAGCATAAATACAGGCATGCATGACACAACCAACTGTACTAACATGCAGAAAACTTTACCACGAATCCAACAAAACAAGCCTCATCATTTTTGGAGCTCTAAAACTCTAGATATTAATTTCCAAAGATTAATGCATTTCCTGGAAAAAGAAAACAGAAAAAAACAACTAAACCCTAACAACTGCTAGGAGCACACGGCCCATTTACCCAGCCCGTGCACCAGAGGCGCTGCCGACTGGGCCCTCTGGCCACTGGGCCCCGCTTGTCATCGAGACAGAAAACCGGCGGCCGGTTAACAGGCGAAAGCTCGCCGTCGGCGGCTTCTCCGGCGACGAGACTCGCGCCGTCGGATTCCTCACTACGAGATGCACCCAACGAGGTAGGTTATGGAGGGGTTAAGAGCTCGGAGCTAGGGAGGCGGCGTCCATGGCGGCTCGGCGGCGACGGTGAGCGGCGAACTCTCCGTCTCCGGTGGCAAGGTGGTCAGGAAAGGCGCGCACGAGCAGGATAAGGTCACAGAGGAGCTCTTAGGCTAGATCTACGGGATGGACGGGCTGCGGCAAAGCGGCTTCGTGTATGGCCCACGGCGGCGCCCAGAGCGCAGCGGCGGTGTGCCGTGTTCCGGCGAGAAGAGGCCGGTAGAGTTTAAACTCTCGATGGCACAAACTTCAACAACTCCTAGGGACACTAAATAGAGGGAGAAAAAGCAGTAGGGAGGTGCCACAGAGGGCTCTTCATGTGAGCCGAGCTCGCGGCGGCGCTAATGGCGGACGCGGCCACGGCTCTGGCCGTTCCGGCCTCAGCGGTGAAGAAGGCCAGGCACAGATGGTTAGGGAGGCAGAGGAGATGGTGCTGCAGCCATAGTGGCGAGGAATTGGACGGTGGAACAGCGTGGAGGGCGAATTTGGTGGCGAGGCGGGTACTGCACCAGCTGTCGCCATGGCCAGCCGAGAGAGCGAGCGGAGAGGGAGAGCGGCAAGGAAGGAAGAGAGAGCCAGGAGAGGGCGAAGTGGAGTGCTCTGGTGCCCTTTTCATTGAGCAGAGAGCGGACAGAGACGCAGCAAGGCGATTGGCCATGGTGGGCGGTGCCCAGAGCTCGGGGAACACGTGTTCTCTGTTGCAGCATTTTGACGAGCACGTGGTGGGTGAGATTCAGGCGCGCTTAGGATTCGATTTTTGGCATATTCGGGAAAGATTCAGACCTCGACCACAGAAGCAAAGTTGTTTCCTTCCAAATACTCTCCAACTTTGATTAAGGGTGCTCGGCAATTTGATCACCCAATTAGGAGATAATTAGCTCTAAAGTTGATGCTGTCAACAGCCCAATTACGATCAAGGATCGAGTGGCAACTCTTGTCAAACGAAGTCGGATTGACCTCAAATTTGAATATGTTGTGCTCCAAAGAGTTTGAAACAACTTTTATATTGGGTCCCACTCAAGTTGCTAAACAAAATTTGGAGAAAGCAACACGTCATTGCAATAGGGGCAGATTTCAGACTTAGAAAAATAATCAAGTCATGAAATCAGCTTTTCCTCGATATTGTATCCACTATTTGAGGCACTTAGGAGTTGAATCATGACTTGGTCCATAAATAACATTTGTTCTACTCTAAAATATATATAACTTTTATTTTGGGTCAAACTTCATTTCTTGCTCCAAAATAATATTTCTACTTTGGTCAAACTAATGTAATTAGAGAGCTCAAAGTAGATGTTTAGGCCAATAAAGGTATTTTCTTGGCATTTGCTCAACATGAGTCCTCCATGACTTTTATTGTAGAGTTCAAATAGAGTTGTTTGGTCAAGGTTGCAAGGTTTGGTTGGCTTTGCATGCTCACCTTCACTTAATTCATAAATCCAATTAAGTGAATAACTTGTCGTTCCATGTGAATTCTCAATTTAAATCTTCATGCAACTTCTCCAATGATCAAGGTAGATGGAGATGAATATGAAATAGTGATTAGGATCATTGATTGAAATAACTTGATTAGGTCCACACTCGCTGGTTAGCTCGTGACTAACACCTGGGGTGTTACACTAGATAGGTCGGTTTAATCTAATGGTGCACAAAACTTGATGGACGGATCCGACGGAGAGTTGTAAACGTGACGCGGATTGATGACATGGCAATTCCTTGGCCCCTAGTCCACCTCAAACTATATAAGCAGACCCCAGGACCCCCCAAGGCGCCATCTCCTTCTCATTAGCTATCTCTAGAGCAAAAGTTAGGGTTTCATCCCTCCATGCAAGTAGAAGAAGTTGAGGTCCCTCTAGATCTTCTAGTTCATCTTCTAATTCTTGTTCTAGTTCATCAAGTTGTAAACTAGAAAATAGGGGGAGAGAAGAGGAGAGAGGCTACGAGGGAGCCGGATCTGTCGGATCTTCCTCGATTTTGTACTGCTACAGATCTGGTTCATCTTCAACTAATCTCTAGGTTCTTCAATTACTAATCTTAAGTTCTCTTTTACTTAACTGCATTATTTACTTTAAGTTATTTATTAGATTCTCGCTTGCATCAAGTGCTCTAGTCTTTGCAACGCTAGAGTAGTAATTAATAGATTAGACGTGGTGTTTAGTCTTGCAATTACCTGGAATTGCACCTAGCCCTTCGTATAGTTGTGGTAGCCCCAGGTGGTGACAGCCCTGACGGCCGACGTATTCCACCACGTTCGGGTTAGAGTTTGTAGGACCGTAGTCAGAATTTCTTAGTCCCATTCTCATCTCAGTCTGAGACTAGTGTTTTGATGTCCCAAAATAAATACACTTATAGTGAGCCTTGATTCATAGATCATCTAGAGAACTTAGGAAATCTTTCTCTCTCTCCCTACAAAAATAGATATATTTATCCTTGGGTGATCTTGAGACCTAATTAGTACACTTCGCGTTCCCCGTGGAAATCGATACCCTGGAATACTCTCGGGTGAAAGCTACAGTGGTATCCGTGCGCTTGCGGATTAATCTGTTTGCGTTAGGAAACGTCAACAAGCTTTCTGGTGCCGTTGCCGGGGAGCGGTAGCTGTGCTAGTTAAAAAATAAGTCCGTCCTTTTCATTTTTACCACCATGGATTCAACTCCTATATATAAACTTTCCGCTCCAAAGGGCGAGTTGTTGGAACCTCCACAATCATCACATCCTATACTCGCAGATGGCTATGAGCTTCGCCCTGCTTTCATAGCCATGGTTCGGGAGCAAACTTTCTCTGAGGAGATGGCAAAAATCCATACATCCACCTACGGGAATTTGAGCAACTGTGTTCGTGCTTGAACATTTCAGGCATGACACATGAGACCTTAAAATGGAAATTGTTTTCGTTCTCTCTTTCTGAGAGGGCGAAACAGTGATATGCTCATACCGTTAGAAGTGTAGATGGAAACTGGGATGAACTTCGAGACAAATTTTGTCTTGCTTTCTTCCCTATTTCTAGGATTATCACTCTTACGTTTAGAAATTCTTTGTTTTCAACAAAAAGAGAAAGAAACTTTAGGAGAAGCCTAGGGCATGATTTTCAAGTTTGATCACTTCTGGCCCAGATTTGTCTATGCCTGACCATGTTCTTCTACAACACTTCCATTATGGCCTTAGCAAAGAAGCTGCCCTTTTTCTCGATGTCTCTTCTAGAGGATCATTCTCTCATAAGGACCGTTAGTGAAGGAAAAGCTATCCTTGACAAAATTCTTGAAAACACCCCCCTACACTGGCGTCTGTTGGCGTTTCTAAGCTCACTACCAAGAATAGATATTCCTGATAACGGCGTTAGAAATGCTTGTTGATAATTCCTATGACTATTGCAGAATTCCACAAGCGCACAGAATCTATCGGTGTAGCACTTCACTTGGGAGTAACCAAGTATCGTATTTATTTCCACAGGGAAGCTTCTAATGGCTAGAGTTATCCAATGGTAAACTAAGAACTATCATGATTTATGATAAAAAAACTAGTGTAGTGATGACTAATCCAAATAATCTAGTTTAAGATAGAGCCAAGCAACGGCGTAGATAGTGATGAGCTCAAGAGTGGAATGCAAGGCAACACAGTAGGCTAACTCCACTTAGCACTTCGGGGCGAATGCACGGTCCCAAGAGATTGGGATTACTCACAAACAGGAAAGCCCTACTCCAATACTACTAGACCGAACGTGGTGGAATCCAGAGGATTTTAGCGCTGTCACCACCTAAGACCTACCACTACTATCCGTGGGTCTAGTCACAATCCAAGGTAACTTCTAGTCCAAGCACCACGCTTACACTATAGGCTACTACTCTAACCTCGCACTAAGATTAGAGCACCGTCTAGCGGCGAAGATCCCGCACTAAGTGTATGAAAACCGATAATTAATCCCCTAGTACTACCGCAACTAGAGCACTCAAAGTAATACTTAAAGTAAATACTTGGAAGTAAATACTAAAAGTAAGTACTGAAAGTAGTGCGGGAAATGTATGTACTAGAAAGGAAATTATATTACCTGAATCGAAGAGTACCTTACAAAGGAAGTGCCCGAGAGAGAGAGAGAGAGACCTTCGCAGAGCTCTCCTACTCTTCAGTTTCTCTTCACTCACACTCTCACTACTAGCCTTGCTAGGAGGCTTCTCACTAGATGAGCTAGGATGGACTAAACTCCAAATCTCTCTATTCTTCCTAAGCTGATTACAACTTGAGCATTCGAGGGGTATTTATAGCACTTGGAGACCCCTGTGGTACTTGTAGAGGTGGCCAGAGGTCAGTGGCCTGAACTTGTAGGGCGGGCGCCCTGCTAGGGGGGTGGGCGCCCGGTGGATTCCACCGCCTTCGCCATCCAACACTCCAGGATCCTCCCCAATGACGGTTGCAAGGTCGGTTGAGCACGTTTCGGTGGTTGGAGAGGCCGTTTGTGGCCCTTGGAGGATGATAAGTGGGTCCATGAATCCTTGACATCACCTTTGATCTCCCTTGGATGAAACCGACTTCAAATGGATGGCCACAAGTGCTTGGGTGCCTCTCCTCTGGATTGTGGACGTGGCAAGCCATATTGACAGGGCGGGCGCCCTGTCCAACAGGGCTACCAGATCCAGGTGAGGTGATTTTGAGCCATTGATGTTGTATCAATGTGCCAAACTCTGTTTAGGAGATTGGGGCACGGATCCATGACGTGGCGGAGTGAAGATGGCACCAAGAGGGGGGGCGGGCGCCCTGTCACTTGGGCCCAATGTGGCTCTTGTCACGTGTACTGCTCAAATGTGCCTTGGTTTGCTTCATTTTCACCTGTATTTCACCTGCAACCCAAATTCTTCAAGTACAAGTGGAACTCCGTTAGTTTAAACTAAATTCCTACCTTCTATGTGCCATTTCCTTGCTCAATTTGATCAATGTTGATGGTTAAAATGTGCATTTAGTGAGAATCAACAAACTCCTCCCGAACTTACCTTTTGCTCGTCCCCGAGCAAAGACTCAAGATGTTATGCTTATAATTAACTTCTTATTAATGACTCACTTTTGATTTCAACATGTTAATGCAACTACCCATATCCAATCACCATTACCCATGGGGCTTTTATCTATCCCTTAACCTAAAAAATAGAGCATAGACTAGCTAGAAAGAGGGTTTGTTCTCCTATGCCCTTTTTGCCTAGTTAGATCTTATGGAGGATTTTTAAATATTTGCAATAATCATGCTTTAGACTCTTCTGTGTCACACTCAGTCTCTCTAATATGTGTGTGGAATTTTTGATCTCACTCAAAAAGCTTGCAATGCCCTCACATCCTATCTCTAATAGCTTATGTGGGGTTTTAGGATCACAGGAAAATGGGGCATACCATATATAATGTAATATTGCTAATGTCAAACAATTGGATCAAAGGAGCAACAGGTCATAGACTTAGACCGAGAATGTGCACGTGTATGATGGTGGTACTAATTACTCCTTTCATGGCTTTCCCTTTTTAGAAACATGGTTAGCTCTTTCTTTTCTCTCTCTTTTTTTTCATCAGAGCACTTGCTCTCTTTTCTTTTTTTTCATCAGAGCACTTGCTCTCTTTTTTTTTACCTAGAGACTAGCCATGCCTCTTTTTTGAGGAGTATTTCAGAGGGATAAATGATAATGCCATGGAGTAGATCCTAACATAAAAGGCATGTTGTTGCTTATTCTTAGTGTAAGAATAGCAATATAATGGTGGGTGTTCGTGTTCTCGGTCATGAGAATATGACTAGTTTCTCTACTATGATTCACAAAAGTTTGACAAGGCTCAACATAAATATAGGCAGCAATGTGGAATTTTTTCTATCTAACAAATATGGCTCTGGTAGGTGTTCTCTTTTGCCACTTAAGATCTTAAGCAAATTTTATCATTATTTTAAAGAAATTCTCCACAGATTAACCTTGCTCATGACAGGATAGAAACTTACTCATTTCTTTGCTAAATTATGATACTCGAATTTTTCAAGCCTTGTTCTAGCATTTGCAACCCACGGGGTTCAAGTTCATGGTATAAGTAAAATCACAGTAACTGTCAAATCATCAGCGAATTACTAACTTGAAGTAATTATAAGCAATAAACTTTTTCATTCTCCTGTTCCTAGTAGTGTGAAAGTGTGGGTGTTTATTTTTTCAAGCATAACAATACTAAAATAAACAATATATGATTACTACTACTATTATATAATTATTATTATTTTATTATTTTTTTAACATGCTGGAAATAAAATAATGTAAATGCGTAAATAAAAGGATGGGGCTGTGTGTACTTACCTTCGCGGGGGACCTCCCCCAAACTGGTTCTGAAAGCATCACTGGAAATCCCACCCCTGGCGGCGATAGAAATCGTCCCAGCGGCGGTCATTGCGACGAGCCAGGTAGTGCATATCCCTTGTCTCCTCCTCATTCTCTTGCCTGTATTGCCGGAATTCATATGACAAGTCTTGTAACCCTTGGTGAAGCTAGGTCTTGGCCAATCTGCAGGCCCTCTATCTGATGCTGGACATAGCCAAGGTCTCCCTTCCCATCCATGCAGTGAAACTGAGTGTCTCGGTGGAGGGTATCCTTCAGTGTTGGATGAGTGTGAGTCTTCCATACCAGTGTATCTGTAAGGGCCACCCAAGTGTTGGGTACTCCCAGAACGGCTGATGTGTGCAGGTGCTTGGCCATAGGTATCCCATGGGTCAGTCGGCTGGTGCTGCTGCTGCAGGGGGTGGCTAGTACCAATTGGAACCTCCTGCTTGTTGAGAGCTAGGAGCCGGCCATGCACCCTGTTGACACCAAAGGTGGCAAACGGATATACCGCAAGCGTACGGTAGTCAATGTAGCCTTTCACCGAGAGTATTCCAGGATATCGTATTTTCCACGGGGAACGTGAAGTGAACTAACTAGGTTCAAGACCGTCAGATAGTGATCAAGGATGTTGGTGATCAAAGAGGTTTAGAATATAGGTATAGAGAGGTTCTATGTAGCAAAGGATATCTGGTCTTGGTTTTCTAAGTATAAAGCGGTTTACCACCTCCTCCCTTTACAAGAGGCGATAGGCGAAACAGGAGGGGATATAACTCCTCCCGAGGCGGCTATACTATTGTCTTGATGCCCTGCCATTTTAATAACTTGTCTTACACACGTGGTAGAATACGAAGACCAGACAAGGCTGTCACCACTTGCTGGCTACCACAAACAATCCGTGCGACAAGTGGCCCACACTGATAAGATATAGCCTAGACACCACGTCTACACTATACTTACTACTCTAATCTTAGCTAGAGACTAGAGCACTTCACAAGTAAAGCAATGTGAAGGTAAAGCAAGTATATACTTAAAGTACCAGAACCAGAATATTAAATGCTAGAAGGACTCAGATGGAAAGCTTACTAGAAGCTTGCATCCGCTGAGGTACACCTTGAAGAAGACTCCCGACAGGCCCGAGGCTTTCTCCAGAAGACTTCCCTTACTCTCTTCCCTCTTATTCTAATACTAAAACTACTAAGTAGTCTTTCTCTCTATGATACACTTGATATTTACTCCTTTGATGCCTCTAAAGTGAAGGACTAGGGGGTATTTATAGGGGGAATGAGAGGAGTGCCATGTCATCAATCCATGTGCCTTTCCTCCTTGGCCCTTGGATAAACCGCCCTTGAAACCGGCCTCAAATCAACGGAGATGATCAATCCAGCACGTGTGAAGTGTGCTCAAGTCGGTGGGGGAGGTAACCGACCTGGCTAGGGCACCAGGGGGTTTCGGCCAACCCCCCAATGACCTGTGGGCCTAGCCAGGACCTTCTAGAAGGTGTCCCCACCTGTCCTAGAGTGTGTAGGTAGCCTAGGTCCACCTTCCATGGTTCGGCCGACCCATGGGTGTAACAACCCGGGTTTTCCAATAACCAAAAATACGATCTTTTTAAAATTTATCTTGCAAATGTGAGAAGCATGTAGTTACTAGGCCAAATCAAGGCTAACCTGCTAACTATCGTCGCATACATGTAGAGTTGTTTGTAGGAGTGTACTCGTGTTGATGAGTCAGTATTGGGTTTTGTGTCGAAGTGCACAATTCCATAACAATTCCTCTGGATACACTTTCTAAATTTCTTTCGAGCCCCTCTACAATTTATTTGAACCCCTCCATTTACCCTAGCAAAGTAGGGGAATTATTTCCCCTCTCCTTGAAATCCTAACCCTGGAGTAAACTCATTCACAAATCTCTCTCAAATTCCTTATTAAACTCATAATAAGGAAAGTGAGAACCTCCCTTTGACTCAATAGGCCGACCGGCCCATCCTTCTCCCCTTATCCTCCTCTTTCCCTTCCTAACTGGCCCAGCGCACGATAGCACCCTTCCATTTGCACAAGCAACCGGCCCACTCGACCCCCTCCTCTCCTGCGCACGTGCACCACGGCCCAGCACGCCTCGTTGGTCTGCCCTGTGCCCCTTGCCCGCTTGGCCCAGCTTAGACCCGTGGACGGCTTGCTGGCCCAACTGGCCCACCCGGACACGCGACCCCCAAACCCTAGACGGAAGTCGCACCCAAGGAGCCGCCGCCACCGGCCCTCGCGGCGTGCGCGCGCACGTACGCGTACTCACTGCGCCTCTGACCGCCGCGCACCCCATGGATGGCCGCCACGTACCCCTTTCCTCGCACGGAAGCCGAGGATCGCCGTCAGCAACACCCAGAACCCTAGGACACCCTCACCCGTGCGCCTAGGACGCAGCCACCGCCGCCAGGGCGCAGCCGCAAGCGCTCACGCCCCTGCCCTACCTGCTCCGCCTCCCAGATGAACGCCGCGTGGCCTCTACACGGATTCCAAGAATCGCTGCCGTCCATCCCTGCCGAACCCTAGCTGCGCACGTGAATAAAAGCCGTAGCCAACTCCCTATTCTTCTTCTCTGAGAGGCAGCCGTCGCTCTGCTCCTCTCACCTGCTGCATGCGGCTGCACACACACCGAGCCCCGTCCACGCCAAGGCCACACCGAGCCGTGTTGCAGCCGACCACGGTTGCGGCTGCCGCAACTGCCGAGCCTGCGTCGAGCAATGGCGCCATGCCGCGCCGCCAGCGCCGGCCGCGGCCGCAACCTCGCCATCCCCTGCTGACAAGCTGGGAACGCCAAGACCATGGTTGCAGCCTGCCACGCCACATCGGAGACCCCATACCTCTCCCCGGAGTTCCTTCTCTTCGCTAGGTGAGCACTGAAGCTAAGCCCTCTCCTTGTTCCTTGATAGTCTTGCCGCTACCCATGTCTGAGAGATGGCCCTTGCGCCTCTATGAACACTGTTGCAGGGGAGCCAAGGCCTTGCCGAGCCATGAGCAATAGCAGCTCTGCCAGCAACGAGGCCCGACCCGCGTCAAGCGATCTACCATGTGCAAGCCCTCGGTGAGCTGACCAAAGGCGAAACATTTCCAACCCCTGCTGCCGGCGAGATGCCGATGAAACTTTCTGCCTTTACCCCCTACCCACCTACTGCCGGCCCAAGGCCGATGATCCCTCCATATGTCCGGCCTTTGAGCCGTGTTTTCTGCAGGGACCTCGTCGACCGTGTGGAGCTGACTGTTAGTAGGCACGATGTACACTCGCGCACTCGCCGTGTCCTTTCGTGGCACTCATGCCCCGGATGACACCGGCATGACACAACGCACTCACACACACTAGAAAAAACCTAACCAACCGGATGACAGACCATGAACGCTTGGAACAACCATGACGGGCATCGCCGTCGCGTGCACCCGGGGCGCCGACGTCTCGACGGTGTTCCCGCGTGTTGTAGCTACTTAACCATGACGGGCATCGCCGTCGCATACACCATGCCATTTGACGTCAGCCTTCGTGCTGCGAATCCATGCCTTGTTAGGAACCCAGCCATGCTCCGCCACCTCCTGGCCACTTGACGCCATCCTCTAGCCTCTGGCCAGCCACAGCCTCGATCGGCCAGCCATAGCCCCACCCGGCCAGCCGTGGCCAGCAAGCGCAGGCCACGGCTAGCCGCAGCCAGCCCACAACAAACCCCAGCTGGCCAGAAGCTACTAGTAGCTAGCCAAGAGGAGCTGGAACATGTAGCAGCAAGCCTCGCCACTTTCCTTTGACACCGACCCTGTCCGGCCTTCGTGCTGTTGCCCCGTTGCCAGATCTTTAGACCCCATAGATGATGCTGGACTGTTGGAGAGCTTTAAATAATAGATTGACGATTGGACTGTTGGAAAGCCCAAATTATAGATGATGTTGGACCTGTTGGAAAGCCCAATCGATAATGTTAGACGGTTGGAAAGACAAAGTGATATACGACACTGGACTATTGAAAAGCCCTTTCTCTTATTTCCTATACACATGTCCACCATGTTGTACCCTATCCTTACGATATGTCTATGCCTCTGTTGTATTCCATCCTTACACTCTCTCTGTACATGTATCTGTAATACAGGATCCATCCACCTTCGAGCTATGGATTGTGCTATTCCACTGTCTTGTCAAGTTATTTTGTCTTTTGGGTCAAGTCATTGGTTCTTACTGTTGTGTTGTTTATCTGTGTGCCATGCCTTCGAGCTGGCTATGGGATCGTACTTCATTCGGATATTGCGATCGCGGGATTCATCTCACCATGGCCATAATGCCGAATGTAACTCTACCTCGCGTTATAGTTGACCATGGAGCTATACCCCGTTGCTGTTTATGATTCTTCATGCTCAGATCCCTCGTATGCTTGTACTCTATGCGACCGTCGTATTCCTTCGATTCTCACGGTGACAACCGCACCGCTACGAATTCGGGAAATGACTTAGTGCCAGTGCACCCAGGTCAGTGGTACCCTACGAGTGGTTTGCGCACTTGTGTCTTTTGCATGTCGCTCTCTTCTGATGCCCCGTCTATTCCATGGCGTGCGTGTTGGAAGAAGTAGACCACTGCCTTATTATGTTTCTCGCTCTTTTGTTCCCGTATAGCCCGCTCTGTTCGATCCCGCCATATCCATGGCGATTGGATCAAAGACCGAACTAACCCTTTTTAGTTAGCAAAGCTATGGTCTATATCAAGATCTTGGATCTATGCGAGTTGACTCGATCGACCGCTTAAAACCATCTTCACTGAAGGTGTGACTGAGAACATAATATGGATGTGCCTAGTTAACTCCTCTCTCTCCCTCTCTTGATTCTGGGTGTTTAAGCACTTGTATGATTGTACCCGTTTGAATCACAGCCTTGGTACCCTACAAGTGGATTAAACACTCGCACTATTTTGTGCAACATTTATTGTTGGTAATTCCTTGTTCTTCCCTTCTGATCGGCCGTCCTCCGATCCCCGTCTTCTCCGTGGCGTTCAGATCGGAAGATTGTGAGCCATGGTGTTTGCTATGGATCAGCTCTAGCCTAAACCATTTATTATAAAGCCATACCGGCCAGGCCACGACTTAAGCTTGTGCTTAGCAAACCCCACTCTTAATTTTTCTTTGGCCCGATGAAATTGGACATACGCTGAGCGGGCCAAGTCGTGTACCTTTTATTATTCCTCCAGTATTTATGGATATTCCCGCGTCCCGTAATCTTTTGGTGTATTGGGTGTTTTCATGCCTTGTATTGCTTCGCGGAGTAGTCGTTTCCGGATTAGCGACGATCGGGTTGAGAACCGCTGGAGGAGGAGAACATGGACGACGATAGGAACTGTAACAGAACCGCCTAAAGCACGTGGCCCACAGGCACCTGTCATCGCCACTAATGACATCTAACAGCCGGTCCCGTGTTCCAGATGCCTAGGCAGCTCTGCCGGGCTACATAAGCACCCGTTATCTCCGACAGGATCCCATTGCGAAGCCATTACAGAATTACAACATTTCATAACAAAATACATCAGAGTAAAAGTGCGGAAGATTAAATAGTACTTAGTTTACAAACCGGTTGTTCAAATAGAAATTAAGTGCAGTTATTACAGACCATAATTAAAAGTGGTAACAGTAGCGGTAGAACAATATTACAACAAGATAAATAGGTAGTACACGAACCCTGCCCACGGGTTCAACTTTATTCTTCCTCGCTCTCCTGGATGATAGTGACACAGCACGGAGCCAGACAGACTTCAGGCTCATGCTGACTACCCTCAGCGGGGTTAACAAAACCCGGAGTACTGGGGTACTCCGCAAGACTTACCCGACAAAAAGGTGTAAAATTAGACTCAGGAATGCAGGCTGAGGGGAGTCAAGGTAAGGCTTTAGCAAGAGTTCAAGAGTTTTACGGAAAAGTATTATTAGTCCTATTTCAATATTTTATTTCCATACTATTATTAATCATTACCATATTTCCAGTACTTTCCAATATCCATTATCATTCTTTCAATATATATTTATTCATTTAAAAAAAACATCCTAGTTTCGAACCACTATTTGATGTAGGGGTGAGGATCAAGTCTCCATAAACGAGGAGCAACGACGATTCGAATCGATTAATACCTAGCTAGGGATCCCTATCCACACTGCGTATGTAGCACTTAAGCTTGCATACGCCAACCCCGCCTACCACGGCTTTTCATACCCCAGAACCGGTCCTACGCCACCCGAGAGCACAGTACTCCTCTACTCTTCAGGCACGCCGGTCACGATGGTACACGCTACTCTCGACATCTCTCCACTCCCAGTGCGTGGTTGTCGGTTCCAGCAGTAGAGTCTACCGGAGTCAGAGGCTTCCCGTAGTATGTGGCTAGTTGTAAAGTCTTGATCACAACAGGACTGACAACGAACGGTCCCTAATATTTTTCCGTTAGAAACCATGCATTGGGACTCTAACCCAAGTACACTGGTAACTACCCGGTTTTCACATCCCTTTCCGATGGCGAGGATCGTTGGGGCTCTAACCCAAACAGATGGTCGACCAAACGGAAAAACCCATCCCCGTGGATGACAATGAACTAGCTAGGAACACTGCCAACCAACAAGGACATAACCAGTCCCATAAAGTGATTAATTTGATTTGTATCATCACAGTTCAAAATAGCATTTTTGCAAATCTAATCATTAAGCATGACTAAGCATTTTTCAATACCTTAAATAAATCAGGTTCTCAGGTATTGATAAGTGGTCAAGGATGATAATGCATCAATTGGTTGTCAATCAACTCCTATTAACCTAATGCAATAGATTAACTCAAGTGATAAACATTTTAAAATAGCAAGAAGGGGCAAATGCACCGGGGCTTACCTTGGATTGCAAAAAGAGTCGGGTCAGGGTCGGTGCCGCAGATATCAAACCCAGGCACAAACTTCGCAGCAGGTTCTGCAACTGTCACCTCGGACTCACCTATTGATTCTCGTTCACTACACGTGTGCAATCATGAATGCATGAATACGATGCAACATGAAATGACAGATGAGATTCAATAAAAATAGTACAAATTCGTTCATAACCCTACCATAGGCTAACCATGGTCATTCTAATTCATGATGCCCTATGTCACAAAGGTGTTTGACCTAGAATCTCAATCAATTCAAAAATCACACCATTCAATAATTATTTCATTTCCTATTCCTTTTATTAATCGATTAAACAAGCATATAACTAAATAATGATTAAACTTTTTCCACATGATGCCAAATTTCACCAACAGATAGATTTCAGTACCAAACAGTGGCACAACAAATCTTATAATTTTTGGAATAATGCAAAAATTACTAAATATCACCAAAGTTCCATTTATTAATTAATGTGTTGGTTTTTAGCTCCTACAGAAACTGACCAAACATCATATTTAGTATTTTTATTAAATACTACATGTTACAAAGAGCATCCACAAAAATTTTGGTGATTTTAGGAGCAGTAAAAATATTCCTACAAAAATATTAATTCACATCACTATTCATCCGAAATATAAATGGAAAAGCGCCTTTTAATCTCTCGGGAAAAATGCAAAACGAATTTAGCCCGAGCGGCCCACTAAGCCAGCTAGTGGCCCAGCACGGCTCGCTCGAGCGCGCGCGCCTCCCTCTCACTCGCCGGGTCGCTGACAGCCAGGGCCGGCCTGTCAGCTTCGGCTTCCTCCTCCGGCCGGGCGCTTGCGCACGCTTGCACGCGGCGGCACGGCACGGTCCTCGCCGCCGGCGACCCCAGCGACGATTCCGGGCTAGCCTAGTGCCTACTCTACGCCTAAACTGACACCTCCAAGCACCTAGCCCTAACCCGAGACGCCTTCGACTGAGCAGGAGCTCGCCCATGGCGGAAAGTTGCGGCACGGCGGCCCTGTTCCGACCACCGCAACGCGGTAGCGACCAAGGGAAACGAACGGGGATGAACAACGGCTCACCACGAACCTAGCAGGCGAGTCGTTTGAAGCAGAGGTGATACGGGAAGGCGAGTTCGATGACGTCGACGGCCGCGGCTGGCTCGGCTCCGGCGACCAAGGTTGTTCCGGTGATCCTAGTGCACCGAAAAGGAAAATATTGCGCTCAATAAGACACACGCAGGTCGGTGAGCAGAAAACGCGAAGTAAAATGAACGGGAGCTCACCACAACCAGGCTGATGACTTGTGGCTACTCGCGGCGGCGTTCTCGCCGGAGCAGAGGAAGAGGAAGACGGCGCTGAGTGAGCCCCCGACAACAACTCGCCCACCCGAGCGGTCCAGAAGGTGCGCAAGGGAGCGGTAGCGCTGCTGGCAAGATGGAGTGGACGGAGATGGTACACGGGACGGTGAATCTCACCGGTGACTGCGAGCGTTCGCCGGCGACCGAGCAGGAACAAAAATGAAAGGGGATGGTGCTCGCCGCCTTTAAAGGGCAGGGGGTGAAGGGATAAGGTCGGGGACGTCTGAAAGGTCCTTGTTTGGTTTTGGTAATTGAGTGACAACTTAGGTGGACTAATAGTGTGTTTAAGTATTGATTACACAGATGATTAGTCTCTAGGTACTTGTGTGTGAGAAAATATGCCATGAAGGTGGAAATGGCTAGGGATGATTGCTTAGCTCACATATGTGGTGATGAAGGAGCTTAATGCACATGATACATGACATGGAGTCATGTGGCTAGGTGGAGAAGATCAAGACAAGGCTTCGCGTCGACGGACCGGTTGCAAGTGTGAAGGGCAAGTCGGGTGATGGCTTGGCTCCGATGGACCAACGCAACGGTGAAGAGCAAGCAAGTCGAGGATCGATGAACCAAAAGCCACGTGATGATATGAAGTGGATCATATCATTCATGAGGTGTTGGTGCATGTGTTGCACCGGCATCAACCGAGTTGGAGATGGAGAAGGTGATGAAGACAGTAATTGGAATGGAAAGCGCAAGGCAAAGGTATAACCTAGGGCATTTCCATTTCACCGGTCTAAGGTTGAGTAGAGAAGTGCTTGTCCGGATTTAGGATAGATGGGCGTACTATCAAGAGGGGCAAACTTGTTTGCATATCGGTCATCTAGTGCCACTTGAGTGATCTAACATTGCATACATTGCTAGAATCAAGTGGCGTGGTGAAATGAGAGAAAATCCTTTGTGAAAATATTTGTGAAAAGCTAATGCACATGCACATGACGTTGAACACTTGTGGTGTTAGCACATTTGCAAAGGTGAAGGTGTTTGGAGGTGAAGTTGTGAGGTAGAGAGGTTTTCGGCGAAGAGGAGAAGCGTCGGATGCTATGGAAGAGGGGCGTCGGACCATTGGCTTCGGTCCGACGGCTTACCCTAGTTTTTTGAGCTGTGGTGAGCGTCGGACACTCGGTTAACGAGCGTCGGACCATTGCCCACTTCAGTCCGACGGTGGTGAGCAGTGTCGGCATGACGCGTGGCGTTCGGGAGAGCGTCGGACGCTAGAGCTTCGTCCGACGGCGAGCGACGGACTGGAGTCCGACGGTTTTGAGCGAGTGGAAACCTCTCTGGAAGCGTCGGACCGTGGCGATCATTGGTCCGATGGCTAACCTCGCGAGAGTCTGACGGTGGCCTAGCTGCATCTCGTCTGTGAGAGTCGGACGGTTCGACGCCTGGAGCAGTGCGCGCGTCGGACCATCAGCTTGAGCGTCCGACGGTTGGGAAAATGGGCGCGAGAAGTAGCCGTTGAGATCCAGCAGCTGCAGTTGAATCGAGCTGACACGTGGCAACCATCGGAGGTGTCGGACCGTGGGTTTTTAGTCCGACGCTGTCGCGGCTGAGCATCTGACGCTCAGTCCGAGGGTCTGTTTGAGTTGATAACGGCTCCTTTGGCTTGAGGGCTATTTATAGGAGTGTGTGGCCAGCTATGAGAGGTGTCTTGCACCTAGGGGAATGTGTTTCCCTTTCTTGTGCTTGGCTTAGTGCTCTCCAACTCACTTGTGCTCATACAATTCACATCGGAGAAGTGAGTGATCGATCGCTAGTGCATTGCATTGTGAGATTACTTCGAGTGGCACTAGGTGATTCGAGTTGCAAGCCGGTGGTGCTTGTTACTCTTGGAGGTTGCCACCTTCCTAGATGGCTTGGTGGCTTGTGGCTCCGTGAAGCAAGCAAGAAGATTGTGTTTGGCTCCGGAGAAGCTTTGTGAGGGGTTCGAGCTCACCCCGCGAGAGATCGCGAAGAGCATCGCTAGTAGAGCGAGACATGAAGAGCGACAAGTGGTCCGGCCGAGTCAAGTGCTAGAGCTTGTGGTAAGCACTCCACGTGGGAGAGTGTGACTTGCGGGTCACCACTAGCAAGAGGACCGGCGGCAACCTTGGAGCTTGTCTCAATGGAGGACCTAGCTTGTGGCGACAAGTGAACCTCCGGGAAATAAATCACCGCGTCAACATCTTCCCATCCTTCGCGGTGGTTTGCTCCCTTCTACACAATTTATTTATTTTGTGCATTACTTTACTTGTGTAGTTGTAGTTGCTCTTGTGAGACCGGTTAGCTTGTGTAGCTTGCCACTCGCATTCTTAGCTTGTGTAGCTTAGAACTAGTGCCTTGCTTAGCTTGTGTAGCTAAGTAAGTTGTGCTCCTTGATTAGGATTGTGTATCCTTAGTCATTGAGCAAGTAGTGAGCTTAGGTGCTTAGTGCGCTTTTGCTTGCTAGTTGGTAGGAGTTTCCCCCGTGCTTAAATGTACTAGTGCTTAGGTTTGTGGGATCTTGCGCTAGAACGGTTTAGGGAAGCTCAAGCTAGGCTTGCACCTTTGTTTTTGCTAGTATGTTTTACAAGGTGCAAAGAGTTATAGTTAGAGGGGTGAATTGTTGCTAGAACCGAATAGGTTTTATTCCGCTGCGATTAGTTGTTAAAAAGGACTATTCACCCCCCTCTAGTCCGCCATCTCGACCCTACAACGTCCGAGGCCCCCTCCTCGGCCGCTCGACTAGCGCCGCGGCGTGCCCACGCCGACCGGACGACGGCAGCGTGCGGCGCGGCACGCGCGGTACGGCCGAGAAGATGAACAGGGGGACCCCCCTAGCTACAGTGCTACTCAATCTTGGTCAAATGCTATTCGGTTTGATTCGATCTGATCCAGCCAGAATCTGAGGAAGTGTTGAATACAAAAGCTGTAGAGAATTTTGTATAGATCATTTTTGCTTTTGACACCAAGTCCAAATTCGGTCAAATTTTCAAACTACAGAAAAGGGGGTAAAAGTAGGGTTTGAATTTCAAACTGAAATTTTAAAATTACTTTTGATTTTTCTCAACAATAAGAAAAATAGTCAAAATAAAAGTTATTCCTCTTAGTGAGCTCTACAACTTTTATTAAGAAAGTTTTATGAGATTCTCAATATTTTTGAAATTGAAGTTTCAAATTTAAATTTCAACATACTAATTTGAGTTTAATTTGAATTTCTGTAGTATAACTTCAAAATCTCCAAAAGTAAAAGTTGTTCCATTTTAAAAGATCTACAACTTCCATTGAGACACTTTCATCAGATTAATTATAGATTTTGAATTAGGGTTTGAGGTCAGTTCTAGGGCTTAATTTGATTTCTTATTTAATTTTTATTTTTGCCTTTTAATTAAATGCTTAATTACACAATCCACAACACATGAAATCAAAGCACTCTAGTGACCCTAAGCACAACCATATGCAGATGCTTAAATTTAATCATGATGACATGGCATTATTAATTAACCGTAATACGCAGGGTATTAAAGCCTTCCCCCCTAAAGGAAATCTCGTCCTGAGATTTGATACAAGATAAAACAAGACTCAAACAAAGTAATGGAAAATAAAATGTCTTAAGCAATCTAAACCCACCTGATACAAACTATCTAGGGGACTTTGCACTCTACACCATCAGACACTTACATCTACAAGGTAGCCAAAAACTCGGGGAAATTCTCGGTGAGATAGTCTTCGGATTCCCATGTGGCTTCTTCTTCAGAATGTTCACTCCACTGGATTTTGTACCGTCTGGTTGTTGTCCTTCGCGTGACACGATCCTTTCTATCCAGAACCCAAATAGGATACTCCGAGTACGTCAATTCCGGTTCAAGTTCCACTCCTTCCACATCGATGACGTGGTTGGGTACTCGAAGACACCTCTTGAGTTGTGACACACGGAATACATTGTGTACGTCTGAAAGATGCTCTGGCAACTGCAACTTATAAGCTACTTTTCCCACGCGTTCTATGATCAGGAAAGGTCCAACATAACGCGGGGCCAACTTGCCTTTGACGCCAAATCGATTGACTCCTTTCATTGGCGATACTTTCAGATACACATAGTCTCCCACTTTGAATGCTAAGGGTCAACGCCTTCGATCGGCATAACTTTTCTGTCAAGACTGTGCCACTTTCAAATTCTCTTGTATCAATCTAACCTTTTCTTCGGCTTCATTGACCAGATCAACTCCGTAAAACCATCTTTCTCCAGGTTCAGACCAATTCAATGATGTACGGCACCTACGACCGTAAACTGCCTCAAATGGAGCCATCTTGATACTTTCTTGGTAGCTGTTGTTGTACGAGAATTCTGCCAATGCTAAACACTCGTCCCACTTGTTAGGGTAATTGAGTGCACAAGCCCTCAACATATCCTCTAGTACTTGATTGACTCTTTCCGTCTGTCCGTCAGTCTGTGGATGGTATGCAGTGCTATGCAGAAGTTTTGTACCTAAGGACTTATGAAAAGCCTGCCAAAACTTGGAGACGAACTGGGTACCTCGATCAGAAATGATGGTCCTCGGTACACCATGCAACTTCACTAAGTTCTCAATATAAAGCTTCGCATATGCCAGTGCCCTGTACTTCTTCTTGACAGGTAGAAAATGAGCTTGCTTGGTGAGGCGATCCACAATAACCCAGATGGAATCAAAACCTCTTGAGGTCTTGGGTAATCCCACGATGAAATCCATGCTGATGTCCTCCCACTTCCACACAGGAACAGGCAATGGTTGCAACTCTCCTCCAGGCTTCATATGAACAGCTTTCACTTTCTGACAAGTGTCACATCTCGCGACACACCGAGCAATCTCAATCTTCATTTTTGTCCACCAGAACTTTTGCTTCAAATCCTGATACATCTTGTTGCTTCTAGGATGGATAGAAAACCTTGTAAAATGTGCTTCGTCAAGGATCTTTTGTCGTAACTCAGGCACCTTTGGAACTACCAGACGATCCTTGAACCACACGACACCATCATCATCAATCCTGAAACAATCTGCCTTACCGGCTTGAACTTTTTCCTTGATGTGCTTGATTTCGCTATTCCCTTTTGAGCGGCAATAACCTCGTCTCGGATGGATGTTTCAATACTGATATTGGCCAGGCTACCCTGTGGGATTGTTTCTATGCCTAACTTTTCTATCTCATAACACAATGATAAATCATATGGCCTGACTGTCAAACGTTTGCAGTGCACCTTCCGACTGAGTGCATCGGCGACCACATTCGCCTTGCCTGGATGATAATGCACTTCAATATCATAATCCTTGATTAGCTCGAGCCATCTTCGCTGTCTCATGTTCAACTCTTCTTGTGTAAAGATGTACTTCAGACTCTTGTGATCTGTGTATACATTGCAAGTACTGCCCAACAAATAGTGACGCCATATCTTCAAGGCATGTACCACCGCTGCCAACTCAAGATCATGGGTAGGATAATTCTCTTCATGTCGCTTGAGCTGACGTGAGGCATAGGCAATGACATGGCCCTCTTGCATCAAGACACAACCCAGACCGGTACCAGAAGCATTACAGTACACATCAAATGGCTTTTCAATGTCTGGTTGAGCTAATAATGGTGCGGTGGTCAACAACTTTTTCAGAGTTTGAAATGCATTCTCACATTCTGGTGACCAGACACTCTTGACTTGATTTTTCAACAGGTTGATAATGGGCTTGGCTATTCTTGAGAAATCCGGAATAAAACGACGGTAGTATCCCGCCATTCCCATAAAACTGCGGACTTGATGTACTGTGGTTGGTGGCTTCCAATTCAAGATTTCTTCTACCTTGCTCGGGTCCACAGATACACCTTCAGCTGACAAAATATGACCGAGAAAAGGAACTCGATCCAGCCAAAACTCACATTTGCTAAATTTGACATAAAGCTGGTGTTCTCTCAAACGGGTAAGAACAATGCGAAGGTGGTTGGCATGTTCATCATGGGTTTTGGAATAAACAAGGATGTCATCGATGAACACGAATACAAATTTGTCGAGTTCGGGCATGAAGACTGAGTTCATTAGGTACATGAAATAGGCAGGTGCATTGGTTAGGCCAAAGGACATGACCAGATACTTATAAAGGTCGTATCTGGTGGTGAATGCTGTTTTGGGGATATCTTCGGGACAGATCTTTATTTGGTGGTAGCCAGGCCTAATGTCAATTTTGGAAAAGACCTTGGCTCCAGCTAGTTGGTCAAAAAGTAGGTCAATGCGAGGTAAAGGATATTTATTTTTGATGGTGACCTCAGTTGAGTGGGTGATAATCAACACAGAGTCTGAGTGACTTGTCCTTCTTTTTCACAAAGATGGCAGGACAACCCCATGTAACACTCCAGGTGTTAGTCACGAGCTAACCAGCGAGTGTGGACCTAATCGAGTTATTTCAATCAATGATCCTAATCACTATTTCATATTCATCTCCATCTACCTTGATCATTGAAGAAGTTGCATGAATATTTAAATCGGATAGTCACATGAGATGACAAGCCCTCTGCTTGATTGGATTGCAGGACTACGTGAGCATGAGCATGCAAAGCCAACCAAACCTTGCAACCTTGGCCAAACAACTCTATTTGAACTCTACAACAAAAGTCATGGAGGACTCATGTTGAGCAAATGCCAAGAAAATACCTTTATTGGCCTAAACATCTACTTTGAGCTCTCTAATTATATTAGTTTGACCAAAGTGGAAATATTATTTTGGAGCAAGATATGAAGTTTGACCCAAAATAAAGGTTTAAGATCTTTTGGAATAGAACAAATGTTATTTTTGGACCGAGTCATGATTCAACCTCCAAGTGCCTCCAATAGTGGAACCAAGTTTGGCAAAATCCTGATTTCAGGATTTAAATAATTTCTAAGTCTGAAATCTGCCCCTATTGCATTGACGTGTTAGTTTCTCCAAATTTTGTTAGGCAACTCAAGTTGGGCCCAAAATAGAAATTGTTGCATACTTCTTGGGGCACAACATACCAAAATTTGGCATCAATCCGACCTTGTTTGACAAGGGTTGCTACTCGGTCTTCGATCGTAATTAGTATGTCGACAACATCAAGTTGATAGCTAATTATCTCCTAATCTCTTTTTCAAATGGCTGAGCCACCTTAATAAAAGTTGTAGAGTGCTCTGAGGTAAGCAAATTTCATAATTGGCCCTTTGCCTAATTCGGCCCAAAAGCAGCGCAAATCGGCGTCCTAACTCGCCCCCGACAGAGCCCGCCAGCTGTTCGGCAAAATGCCTCTACGGGCGCCGCGTGTCCAGGACGTGGCAACCGAGCTTTGGAGCTCCTACGACTTTGCCGGCCACCACCTCCGCCATCCCGCGCTCCAGCTCCAAAATGGGAACGCCAGACCACCCTCATGCCCACCCTCTGCTCATTCTCCACTCATTCCTCTCCCTCTCAGTCACTCTCCCGGCTCCATCTCTCGCTCTTCATCCCCTCCCTCCCATTGCTGTGCGCGGTCAGCGCGCCACCACCATTGCCGCCGAGTGGAGCTCCGTGGCGACACCTCCTTCCTCGCTCTGGGCTCCGCGTTCCCCGTCAGTCGTGCGCTGTTCTCCGTGGAGGTGCACCGCAGCCTCAGCGCTGGGTGATACGGGCTCGTGCGCCGCTGGCCGGATTGACGTCGCAGGTCGCTGCCGGTGCTGTGCGAGCCGCGCCATGGCCTCGCGTGGCCGAGCCACGGCGAGCTGCTGGCCGGCACCCCTGGAGATGCCGCTGCCATGCGCCAGCGTGCCCGGCATGTTCCTGCGCGATCGCCACCGGGCAGAGCTGAGCCGGCCAGGCCGACGCCATCGTCTCCCTCCGCTCCCTGCTCTGTTCGAGCGAACAGACAAAGGAAAGGAAGAAGAAGACCCCTCTTGAGACTATGACAAGTGGGACCCGCGGGATCCCATTTCCTACCCTAAACTTGCAGATTTTGATTTATCTTCTAAAATTCATATCTCTTGTTTGTGATCTCCAAAAATTATGAAATAAGTTTTGTTAGTTTCCTCATGAAGTGCTCTGCATGCTAGATCTATAATGCATGTTATGTTATTTGTGTTATTGTGCTGTAGAAATAATTTTGAAAAAGTGGTTTAGGAAATGGATTAACTTGCTTTTGGCTATATCTCGAGTTTTATGAGTCCAAAAATTATGGTTTCCAGTTTTGTTAGCTTTCTAGTATCATGCACTAGCTCATAAAAGTATAAAAAATATATGTTGTTTACCTTTTTCAAGGTGTTTCACATTAATCTTTTTAAATAGGAAATAGATGATTAAATTGCTTGTTATTTTTGTATCTGAAGTTATATTGCTCCAAATGGCATGCAAATTTAATTGTAGACTCTCTGTATGATGTGTAATGTATGGTTAAAATTTCATGATTTATGGTGCATGTACGACTGATTTGTTGATTTATCTTCTTTGGTGCATATTAAGTAGATTTAAATACATTATAAATAATATATTATGGTAAAAATAGGAAAATAGTGTTCCACTACCTTTGTATGATATTGTGTTAGTCCTGAGAATCAATAATATGGCCATGTTGTTTCAGAAAATGTTGAGTTTCATATTTAACTTGCTCTCCAATGCTTTATTGCATTATAGATTTGTTTATTTTGTAATAATTAAATTATGGAATCTGAGCATGTAAGATTTGAACCTTGGTCATGACTATGTGATTAACTATCTCTCATAAAAATATCAACTCCATTTGAGATGTTTACCAGTATAACTTAAACAATTAAATAATAGACTTTTATGTGATACTTGGTGAAAGATTGGAGGTAATTAGACATATGCATGTTGTTTATGACTTATTGCTATGTATTAACCTGAGATGAATTCTTTATGTTTGTGTTATGATGTTTGGAGCTATTTAACTAGCTCACACATGTGTTTCTTGGGTGAAAAACAAGTAACCAAATTAATTGCAATCCTGCTGAGAAAGGGCTGTAGGAGCAGTCCCTGTTGTTGTGATGTTTTACACATGAAAATGATGTTGCATGTAAATATGTTCTATACAAAAGTTGTAGCTAACTTCATTGTATAGCTTTTCCTAAAGTTTTATGGTCATAGGCCTGATAGTTTAGGAGTTATGGCTTTTGAAGTCTGCTGTTAGGTTTGGATTAGTTTTCTGTCTAGATCTGAATGTTTGCTTTGTTTAATCAAATTATGCTTTGAATCACCTCTTGGTGATAATATAGAAGTTGTAGTAGACTTCATTGGATTTCCAAATTGTCTAGAATCATCCCTTTTGATGGTCTAGATCCGTAGTTATGATTGTTTGAAGTGTGAGGACAGAATCTGTCCAAATCTGGATAGAGCTGCCTTCTTTGTGTTGTTTGACCTTTATATGTATTGAATCATCTTAAGATGATAACAGAAACGTTGTAGACAATTTCAATAGCTTTTCAGAAAGGCTTATATCACCCTGGTTGAATGTGTATAGCTTGAGTTATGGTTAAATCTTGTGCTTGCTGTCCTGCTGCCCATAAACTGCATGTGTGGGATTATGATTGCTTTGACTTTGCTTTGCTTGGTGTGATTGTTAGCTTATGATTCAGTGATGGCTAGATTAACATGCCTTGTATTACTTCCTTTTATTCATACATGTGCAATGTGCATCTCATTTAGGTACGATAGATGAACACGTGGAGTGAAGGACTTGATGATGGAACTAACCACAAGACGGTGTGGTACGACTATACCGAAGATGGAAGGACTAATCGGATGCTTGGATGGGAGATGCTCATCGAGCGAGTGTCATCTAACAAACACTGACTTAGTGTTGAATCCCAGGCAAGCCCCGGAGCATCCCTAAGCCTCCACCTATCTCTTTTTATAAATGCACCGGTCCTTATTAAATCGTATGATTGTGCACTTAAGTATAGGGAGTTGGTTGATACCATTGTTGCATAATTACCTTGTCCACTCTATATATGATCCTGGTACTATTACTAGACAGGTGATCGATCTTATGCTTAGCCCTGCTTAGACCGGTAGAAGTCGGGTGATTTCCTGTCATCCGCGAGAAAGTCGGGTGATTTCCTGTCATTCGCGAGCATAGGTGGTGACTGATGAAATCCACATGGTTGGCTATATGTGTCACCATGCCACAATGTTTAATGAGAGAATCAAGGCTAGGTAGTGGGAGAGCTGCATGACATGGGTCATGTTGACTTCGGTGCTACTTGCGGCCGACTAGGACTGAGGCCACCAGACATCAGTTGAGATTGAAAGACATCGTCACTTAGCTGGCCAGATAAGTCGTTCTGACCGCGAAACCGAGTATTTCTTTCTGAGCCGGGAATTGGGGCTGATAAGGTAGACATATTCTGGAGGCAGGAAGGATGTGCAGAGACACCATCTTACTAAGGGCAGGTCAGGGACCTGATGCATCCTGGAAGTGGGTTCGTCTCTGAGAATATGGGCCCCCTCCAAACCCGCGATACATATTATGTCTCAAAAAGATCTAATGGTGACCCAAGAAGCCACTGATCAGGCTGACAGGGTTTGTGATTGGCATGTTTGCCAGCTGGTACAATCGATTCGAATCGCCATCTCTCCTGGTTAGTGAGAAACTGAACTGATCTTCTGGTGAGGTAGAGGTTAACAACTTGAACGTGATTATTGGTGAGATGAGGAAGATATTTGTGGATATCAGAAATCGCTATGGTTTATTGATTGCTATAATATCAAGTGATTGCTTAGTATAAGCTGCAAACCTTAGCTATAATAGCTGAACTGAAATCGAAGCTGAACAATATCTAAAATTGATAAGTTGAGGAATTATTGTAGTAATGCTTTTTATGCAAAATGTTGCTATCCTCTGAGCTCCACCAAATAAGCTTGGATATCCTTGAGAGTCTTTTTATTTACTTCCTGTCGGGTAAGTCTAGCTGAGTACAATTGAGTACTCAGGGTTTTATTCCCAATGTTGCAGGGAGGAATACTTCGTTGTCTAAAAGAGCTACTCCTATCCTTCGGAAGAGGAAGACTAGACCTTGGGCAAGGTCATGTATCTATCTTATCTATGTTGCTGTGACTGGTCAGTACTGGCACTGTATTATGAACTTAAGTGTGTGTAAATCTATTTCGTTTCCGCAACTGAACTTTTATGTAAAAGTCTATCTTGTACTCTGATGTAATTGAACTATGTGCGAATCTATGTATCATGTGTATGTGTACTACTGAGTTTCTGTGATCCTTGGGTAAGTGCTGTGTAAAAGTTTGAAATCCTTCGAGATTTCACGGACTACCGGATTTATATTGGCTCAAGTGTGGCTTGATTAGCTGGGAAAACAGCTATCGCTGTACTTGTGCTCGTATAAATTGGTCGGTTCTGTTACACCCCAGGTAGATGAATTAGGTCTGATGAAACCCTTATCAAGCAGATCTTGCAATTGAACTTTAAGCTCAGCTAATTCTTTGGGAGGCATCCTATAGGCTTTACGGGATATAGGTGCAGTTCCCGGCTTCAACTCAATAGCAAACTCCACGTCACGGTCAGGTCGTAGACCAGGTAGATCATCAGGAAATACATCCTGAAAATTCACAGACTACTAGAATATTTTGGATTTCTTGGACTGAGGTGGCACACAGTCTCTGCACAGACTTTTCAACCATTCTCACGGGTAGTGGCAGCTGGATAAGAAGCTGAGATTGACTACCAGGTATACTGACTTTTATGGTCCTATTCAGCACGTCGATCAAAGCCTTGTGCTGATACATCCAATTCATACCTAATATGACATCTATGTTCTGATCCTTGAGTACTATCATGGTGGTTGGGAATATATGCCCACCCAACTCGATAGGTACTCGCTGCACTACCTCCTTAGTATTTATACGCCCCCTGGGCGAATGTATAAGGAAGTTTTCCTTTATTTCCCCAATTAGAATCTCATGCTTGGCAACAAATGTACGATTGATGAATGAACTGTGATGCACCAGAATCAAAAAGTGTAATAGCAGTGTGACTGGCGACAGGAAACCTACCCATCATGACGGGCTCTCCTGCAGGGATGTCATCCACATGAGTATAATAGACCTGACCTGCTTTCTTGACTATTTTTCCCTTCTGAGCCTGGTGCTGTTGGCCACGGTGCTGATTCTGATGCTGTTGCTGCTGCTGTCCTAGGACCTCTCTGGGCATTTTGATTGTACTGCTTGGGGTATGGGCAATTGCGGGTCCAATGCCCCATCTTGCCACAGTTGTAGCAGGGGTAATTGTAGGTGGTCTGAGGTGTATTTATACGAACGCCTGGGGCATTCAGCTGAGTGGTGTTCTGCTGGTTTGAGGTGTGGGAAGTAGCCGCGGTGCGTACCACGACTTGCTGCTGGGGGTAAGCTGGACGGTGGTGGTGAGTAGGATGATAGATGATCTTATGGCGTTTTTGACCGCTAGAAAATCCTGACTTCTTCTTCTTCTTTTCATCTTGATGCTTACTATCACTTTCTTCGTAAGCAATGGCGCTATTGACGGCTTCGTGATATGAGCAATTTAGGTTGTTGGATAAGCTGCGCTGGATCTTGAAGTTTAGGCCCCTGACAAAGCAATCTTTCTTCTTTTGGTCAGTGTTGGTATGTTCTGGAGCATACTGGGCAAGATGATTGAACTGGTTCACATATTGCATAACAGAAGATTCCTTGTGCTGTAGAGCTAAGAACTGATCCTAGCTTCATCTTCATTACACCTGCAAGGGATGTAATGTGCTCGGAAGGCTTCGCGAAACTCTGCCCAAGTAAGCTGATGTCTCTCGGGCTGTGTAGACAACAGGTTGGCATACTAGGCACTGGCTGGTCCACTGCAGCTGCTGAGCTGTGAACAGTGGCTTTTGGATATCTGTGCAACGGATCAAGCTGAACTTTTGCTCCATGGTTCGGAGCCAATCATCGGCCTCCAAAGGCTCATTGGCCTTTGTGAACACTGGGGGACGTGTTTCAGTGAAATCCACATAGGTAGTTTCCTCATCTTCGCGGCGGCCTCGACGCTCGCCACGGTTCTCCCGGTTTTGGGCCATAGCATTGGCTACATTAGCAAGGGCTTGCGATGGCATCGGCTAAGGTTGGTGGAATGATTGGCGGGTAGGGAGCAGCTCCTTCATTGGAAGTACCGGCACCAGACGAGCCGGTGTTGACCATCTATTTTTAGGACAACCAACTTAGGACTTACTTTGCATAATTAAAACATGGTAGCATTACAACTTAAAACATTAAACATAATAAAGTTCAACACACTCAGACATAACAAGATCCACCCAGACTAAGGTTCTTGGCACGATGATTACAACACTTGGATAGCAGAAGACTAAAGTCACTAGTCCTAAGACTAGCCTAGTCGATGACGACAATCTCCTCCTCGTCGTCCTCCTCAACGACCACATCCTCCATCGGGTCAACTGCCTCAAAGTAACCGTCCTCAGTAGCCTCACTGTCATACTCCTCCTCCTCTGGTCCCACGACAACACCTCCCTCAGGCTCATCCTCACGTGGAACCAGAATTGGATTAAGCTGATCATTCAGCCTATGCACCTCCTTGTGCAGCATGCCATGGTTCCACTCAAGATTCTCCACATACCCCTCCAGCTCCTCGACCCTCTCACGGGCCATGCCCTCACGCTCCAAAGCCTAATCTCTCTGCTGAGTCAGGCGGTCGATCTCCCGACGCAGATCCCGGTTGGTCCTCACATCCCGGTAGTGGTCAGCCCGGGCCACGCGAAAGTCCTCTCGCATGAGACTCATCTCCCTGTGCAGCTCCTTGATCTCCTTCATCAGCTCTTTACGACTGTAGCGGGGGAGGGGGGCGACTGCCAGACGCCTCCTCACCGTCGCGCGGTGCCAACTGGTGGCGCGGAACTCCACGGGGACCAGTCATGTTGCGAGCAGTCAACTTACAACGTGCCAGCTGGAAAAGTAAGTTTGAATTAGTGAGGATATAAAAGGCTAGCAAGAATAGGTGTGATAGATCCTAACCCATATACCCACTTTTAAGGAGGAAGTTATTAACATGCGTGATTATCATGATGCATGCACGTACTTACGAATTTTAAATCTTGCAATATAAATCAAAGCATAAATATTTTGAACATAGGGCTAATATTAATAATAATGTTGTTCCACTTGCTACCATAAGTATAGTAATAGGTATAACAAAATACAGATCAAGGCAGGAACTACTGATAAAATAAGAATGTAAGCAATTTGGACCCAAAATAGCAGCTTAAGTTTTTATGATCCAAGGACATTTTGAAGTTTTCGAAAAGTAACCTCGCAATGATTTAGCAATGGAACTCTCTGATACCAGCTGTAACAGTACCGCCTAAAGCACGTGGCCCACAGGCACCTGTCATCGCTACTAATGACATCTGACAGCCGGTCCCGTGTTCTAGATGACCTAGGCAGCTCTGCCGGGCTACATAAGCACCCGTTATCTCCGATAGGATCCCATTGCGAAGCCATTATAGAATTATAACATTTCATAACAAAATACATCAGAGTAAAAGTGCGGAAGATTAAATAGTACTTACTTTACAAACCGGTTGTTCAAATAGAAATTAAGTGCAGTTATTACAGACCATAATTAAAAGTGGTAACAGTAGTGGTAGAACAATATTACAACAAGATAAATAGGTAGTACACGAACCCTGCCCACGGGTTCAACTTTATTCTTCTTCGCTCTCCTGGATGATAGTGACACAGCATGGAGCCAGACAGACTTCAGGCTCATGCTGATTACCTGCAGCGGGGTTAACAAAACCCGGAGTACTGGGGTACTCCATAAGACTTACCCGACAAAAAGGTGTAAAATTAGACTCAGGAATGTAGGCTGAGGGGAGTCAAGGTAAGGTTTTAGTAAGAGTTCAAGAGTTTTGCGGAAAAGCATTACTAGTCCTATTTCAATATTTTATTTCCATACTATTATTAATCATTACCATATTTCCAGTACTTTCCAATATCCATTATCATTCTTTCAATATATATTTATTCATTTAAAAAAAAACATCCTAGTTCTGAACCACTATTTGATGTAGGGGTGAGGATCAAGTCTCTATAACCGAGGAGCAACGACGATTCGAATCAATTAATACCTAGCTGGGGATCCCTATCCACACTGCGTATGTAGCACTTAAGCTTGCATACGCCAACCCCGCCTACCACGGCTTTTCATACCCCGGAACCGGTCCTGCGCCACCCGAGAGCATAGTACTCCTCTACTCTCCATGCACACCGGCCACGATGGTACACGCTACTCTCGCTATCTCTCCACTCCCAGTGCGTGGTTGTCGGTTCCAGCAGTAGAGCCACCGGAGTCAGAGGCTTCCCGTAGTATGTGTCTAGTTGCAAAGTCTTGATCACAGCAGGCCTGACAACGAACGGTCCCTAATATTTTTCCGTTAGAAACCATGCATTGGGACTCTAACCCAAGTACACTGGTAACTACCCGGTTTTCACATCCCTTTCCGATGGCGAGGATCGTTGGGGCTCTAACCCAAACAGATGGTCGACCAAACGGAAAAACCCATCCCCGTGGATGACAATGAACTAGCTAGGAACACTGCCAACCAACAAGGACATAACCAGTCCCATAAAGTGATTAATTTGATTTGTATCATCACAGTTCAAAATAGCATTTTTGCAAATCTAATCATTAAGCATGACTAAGCATTTTTCAATACTTAAATAAATCAGGTTCTCAGGTATTGATAAGTGGTCAAGGATGGATAATGCATCAATTGGTTGTCAATCAACTCCTATTAACCTAATGCAATAGATTAACTCAAGTGATAAACATTTTAAAATAGCAAGGAGGGGCAAATGCACCGGGGCTTGCCTTGGATTGCAAAAAGAGTCGGGTCGGGGTCGGTGCCGCAGATATCAAACCCAGGCACAAACTCCGCAGCAGGTTCTTCAACTGTCTCCTCGGAGTCACCTCTTGATTCTCGTTCACTACATGTGTGCAATCGTGAATGCATGAATATGATGCAACATGAAATGACAGATGAGATTCAATAAAAGTAGTACAAATTCGTTCATAACCCTATCATAGGCTAACCATGGTTATTCTAATTCATCATGCCCTAGGTCACAAAGGTGTTTGACCTAGAATCTCAATCAATTCAAAAATCACACCATTCAATAATTATTTCATTTCCTATTCCTTTTATTAATCGATTAAACAAACATATAACTAAATAATGATTAAACTTTTTCCACATGATGCCAAATTTCACCAACAGATAGATTTCAGTACCAAACAGTGGCACAACAAATCTTATGATTTTTGGAATAATGCAGAAATTACTAAAAATCACCAAAGTTCCATTTATTAATTAATGTGTTGGTTTTTAGCTCCTACAGAAACTGACCAAACATCATATTTAGTATTTTTATTAAATACTACATGTTACAGAGAGCATCCACAAAAATTTTGGTGATTTTAGGAGCAGTAAAAATATTCCTACAAAAATATTAATTCACATCACTATTCATCCAAAATATAAATGGAAAAGCCCCTTTTAATCCCTCGGGAAAAATGCAAAACGAATTTAGCCCGAGCGGTCCACTAAGCCAGCTAGTGGCCTAGCACGGCCCGCTCGAGCGCGCGCGCCTCCCTCTCACTCGCCGGGTCGCTGACAGGCGGGGCCGGCCTGTCAGCTTCGGCTTCCTCCTCCGGCTGGGCGCTTGCGCACGCTTGCACGCGGCGGCACGGCACGGTCCTCGCCGCCGGCGACCCCAGCGACGATTCCGGGCGGCCTAGCTCCAACTCTACGCCTAAACTGACACCTCCAAGCACCTAGCCCTAACCCGAGACGCCTTCGACGAGCAGGAGCTCGCCCATGGCGGAAAGTGGCGGCAGGGCGGCCCTGTTCCGACCACCGCAACGCGGTAGCGACCAAGGGAAATGAACAAGGATGAACAACGGCTCACCATGAAGCTAGCAGGCGAGTCGTTTGAAGTAGAGGTGATACGGGAAGGCGAGTTCGATAACGTCGACGGCCGCGGCGGCTCGGCACCGGCGACCAAGGTTGTTCCGGTGATCCTAGTGCACCGAAAGGAAAATATTGCGCTCAATAAGACACACGTGGGTCGGTGAGCACAAAACGCGAAGTAAAACGAACGGGAGCTCACAACAACCGGCTGATGACTTGTGGCTACTCGCGGCGGCGTTCTCGCCGGAGCAGAGGAAGAGGAAGACGACACTGAGTGAGCCCCCGGCAACAACTCGCCCACCCGAGCGGTCCAGAAGGTGCGCAAGGGAGCGGCGGCACTGCTGGCAAGATGGAGTGGATGGAGATGGTACATGGACGGTGAATCTCACCGGCGACCGCGCGCATTCACCGGCGACCGAGCGGAAGAAAAATGAAAGGGGAGGGTGCTCGTCGCCTTTAAAGGGCAGAGGGTGAAGGGATAAGGTCGGGGACGTCCGGGGCCCCCTGCTCGGCCGCTCGATAGCACCGCAGCGTGCCCACGCCGGCCGGACGACGGCAGCGTGCGGCGCGGCACGCGCGGTATGGCCGAGAAGATGAATAGGGGGACCCCCAAGCTACAGTGCTACTCAATCTAGGTCAAATGCTATTCGGTTTGATTCGATCTGATCCAACTAGAATCTGAGGAAGTGTTGAATATAAAAGTTGTAGAGAATTTTGTATAGATCATTTTTTATTTTGACACCAAGTCCAAATTCGGTCAAATTTTCAAACTACAGAAAAGGGGGTAAAAGTAGGGTTTGAATTTCAAACTGAAATTTTAAAATTACTTTTGATTTTTCTCAACAACTAGGAAAATGGTCAAAATAAAAGTTATTCCTCTCAGTGAGGTCTACAACTTTTATTAAGGATGTTTCATCAGATTCTCAATATTTTTGAAATTGAAGTTTTAAATTTAAATTTCAACATACTAATTTGAGTTTAATTTGAATTTCTGTAGTATAACTTCAAAATCTCCAAAAATAAAAGTTGTTCCATTTTAAAAGATCTACAACTTCCATTAAGACACTTTCATCAGATTAATTATATATTTTGAATTAGGGTTTGAGGTCAATTCTAATGGCTTAATTTGATTTCTTATTTAATTTTTATTTTTGCCTTTTAATTAAATGCTTAATTACACAATCCACAACACATGAAATCAAAGCACTCTAGTGACCCTAAGCACAACAATATGCAGATGCTTAAATTTAAACATGATGACATGGCATTATTAATTAACCGTAATACCCGGGGTATTACAGCCTTCCCCCCTAAAGGAAATCTCGTCCCGAGATTTGATACAAGATAAAACAAGACTCAAACAAAGTAATGGAAAATAAAATGTCTTAAGCAATCTAAACCCACCTGATACAAACTATCTAGGGGACTTTGCACTCTACACCATCAAACACTTAAATCTACAAGGTTTGGCTTGGGATGCCAGACTGGTGGACTGTGAGCGTGCTACGTGTGTCTTGGGTGCGTGGTGAGGGTCGACTCGACCAAGTGGGCTATATACGACGAGATGTGTAAGCAAGTCTTGCCGGGGTGCAACCTAGGGCATTCCCACGAGAGATACCTGTGGCGGGTAATGGTTTATGAGGTGGTTCCGGGATGGATACCCTGCGTGGATTGAAACCCCGTGAACGCAGGTGCTGTGATGGCACGGGGAGAGTATCCCCTAAGATGGAGAAAGCCTGCTTGGTCTATTTAGTCACACTTTCAGTGACCAGGAACTTCAGGAATCCTTTCCTACTCACTCGTCTTCGATGGGCGGGGAACGGCTGGACTATTTGGTAGGGCGATGCCACTACTACTAGGTTGAGAGGTGATAAGGGTGGGCGGTGATGGATGTTGAGATTCCCGTACCATTCTAGATGCGCAGCACCACTGATTGGGCCCGGTACTGCGTCTCCCAGTCTCAGCGTGATGGTGTAGGTTCCGGAATGTCGCAGGGCTGAGTGGTAGGGTGGCATCGACCTAGGCAAGCAAGCACCCGGAATTCTGCCTAGATGTTCGTACGGCATCTATGATGGCTAATCTTGTGAGTGGTAGAACCTTTGCAGAGTGTTTGGTTGATCGATCGATGCATATGTCGATATCTCGGCTATGGACCTTTCCTGAGACCTGTTGCACTTCTTAGGGAGCGATATATTCTTTTCTCCCCCTGGTTGATGATTGTCCGGCAGTGTGTCCGATGTGGCAGTGTGCCGTTGAGACAGGACCCGAGAGGGAGTTGGGCCTGTCGACTGAGCGCGAGGTGAGTGTGAGGTGGTGTATGGGTGGGATAATGGAACTGGGATGGACTGATGGATGGTGTGATATGGGTTAAAACTTGATGAACTATTATAAAATTTACTACTGGATACTACTTTGCATGTGCTTAGGATGCAAACCACAGCCAAATATTAGGATCGCCAGATCCTTTGTTTTCTCTTTTCTACTAAAGCTCATCGGTGCTGACCATGGCCTGCACATATCTGGCGATGTGCAGATTACCTGACTAACAGAGATATTGAGATAAGAAGTATTAGAAGGTCTCGTGCCTACGCTCAAGTTTGGTTCAGGAGATGAAGACTATGCTGCGCCAAGATTGACTCTGATGATACCCGTGAAGGAGGAGCCACCACTCTGATGACGACTAGATACACTTCTGCTAGATTAACCCTGTAATAGGTGTATCCTCAAATGAGGTAAAACTTGTAAAGCTTGTAATCATACGCTGTATGACTGTGATTTCAACTGATATATGATAATGTGATGGAATCAAACTTTGGTTTGATCGCATTATAACTCATTCTGTGGATTTTCCCTTCGTGGAAAATTGAGGATGTTCAGTTGGTATCAGAGTCTAGACTTGACCTTAGGACGAGAGCATTAGGACCAATTACTAGTATATGAGCCAACAACTCTGTCTAAAAATTATTTGCGAAAACACTTTTCCCCTCCACCTTGCGTTTTAATGCTAAAAACTTGATTCCTTCCCCACCTTGAACTCTTCCACTAACTAATCTTACCTATTCTAAAAGATTGACCCATAAGAAGTGGACTTCCCTTTTTATTGCTCACGATAGACCGATAGATGTGTAAGACTATAAAGGCTTAGGAGTCGCCTTAAGTCAACACTATGCATATAGGAGTTGTATTGCTGCCTGATTGCCTGGATCTTTTGCTTCTTATGGATCTTGCGTTTATATTGCCTGAGTGTAGGCTATGAAATTATTTTATATACGTGAGACTCCAGGACCCGCCTATAACCCACAGGTCCCATGATCGAAACCTAGGCTCGCTGAAAACCAAAACCACCATATGACTAAGTGACCCTGAACGCCAAATTGGGAAATACAAGACCGATGCAACATATCTTTACCACTCAATTTCAAAATGTTTTCGGATTCTCAACTCCATGCACTTTTCAAAATAGCCTCCCCACTTTAAAGATCGAAAAGATTTCTCCTTTTCCGTTTTAAAGCAACTCCATTTCAAATGAAAACTATTTCAAAAACCTTCTGACCTTCCCAAAAGAAAACGAAATCAATTCTTTTCTTTATCTGTCGTATATTCAAAAGTTGTTTACAAAATGATTTGAAAACCCACTGCCTTTCGAAAGGTGTTACAACATTGCTTTTGAAAGACAAAAGTTTTACCCCTTGACAAAATGTTTTCAAAACAGGAAAATCATTGGCTCGAACTTCGTTTAAAAGCATTTGATATTACTCAAACCTACATCTTATTTCCAAGTAAACTCTGTTTTCAAAATAGACGGCAATTTGATTTATTAAACAAATGCTTGCGAAAAGTGTATTTTCAACTCTTGTGAAGGGAATTTAGCAAACCAAAATAAGATCTTCCTTTCAAACTTGTTTAGTATTACCTTGGAAGAAGACTGGTCTCGAAAACCAATTTGATCGCAAAAGTCAGTGCTTTTCAAAAATGAGAATATGATTTCCAACTCATTATTCAAAAAATCGGCTTTGTTTAAAATAAACAAAAGGAAGTGATGCTTTGATTCGAAAACTGAACCAGGTTTTGAAAATTGTTTCAGATCAAAAGATTTTGCTTTCAAACCCACATTGATTTCAAAACTCTTTTCAAATATCTCCCAATTCCGAAGCTTCACAAAAATGCTATCCAAATTTCGAAACAAGGTTTCAAATCAACCCTCTTGAAAGGTTTTTGACAATTGTAAAACGCTTTCTTAAAAATGGATTCAACTCCGTATACAACCATTTAAAAAATAAATGTCTTTAACCAAAAGTCCATTGCAAAAAGATTATAAAATGACTTAATTTCTAAATCCCTTCTTTCCAAAAGTCTCCACTACCATAGAGTTTCAAAAAAAAGAGGAGGGTACCACCAATTTCAAGCAATTTTGTGTTGGTTTCGAAAAATTTTGGGTTGTATCCCTCTCCTCTACAAGTTGTGAAATAAAAGAATTAAAAAAAAGAGTTTCAAAAGAACAATCTTCAAAATCATTTAAAAAGTTCTCAAAAGACTCTTTTCCCTCTCTTGCTTGGAATATCAATCCCACGCCAGTTCTCCAATGGGATAAGTCGTCCCTGACCTATGGTGCCGCAACGAAACTTGGGGCCCCATGTGTGATGCATCCACATGGCTTGCCGCCGGGCGTGTGAAGGTATCGTGGTATGATCGTGATCGCCCCCAAACGGTACTTGGCATGATTGAAATTCTGAGTTGGACTCTATTAAAAATCCTTTTGCAAAGAAAAATTGAGTTCGCGGAAAGCTACTATTGTGAAAACCAATTTGATTTAAAAGGGTTCAAAATCCCATTTCTTTTTCAGATACCCCAACGATTTTCTCTCCTATTTTGTAATGCCGTTTAAAATAAAAACTTTCAAAGTCCGTGGCCTCCTTCTCTAAATTTTGGATGAAGTTTCGATAATCAAGGACTTATGAATACTATGTTCCAAAAGTTCTTTTATAAAAATGTTTTACGAACGACATTCCAAAAACCTTTCGCTTGTGTTTCCTAAAATTTTGTGAAAACCTATTTTAGTTTACAAAGGTGTCCTCAAAAGGATTCTGAAAACCTAGAATTCAAAAGTTATCGAAAAAGCTTTATAAATTTACAAACTATTCGGTTTTCAAAACACCATAAATAATTTCAACAGGGATTTATTTTCAAAATAAGAGTCATGGTTTTAAAACTTACCTCGTACCATGATTTGATTAACAAAATGATTAAAAAGATCTTCAGTAAAAGAAAAGGTTATACAAATTGCTTCTCCCTCTTATATCATCATTCTCTCCATTCCAAAAAGTATTTCACAAAAGCTGTTTTGCCAAAACCCTCCTTCAAAATCTTCACTTGCAAAACCTAGTGCATCGGAGCATACCTTTCACTGACACTAAACTCCTAAATCTCGGGGACGAGATTCCTGTAAGGGGGGAGGACTATAACAACCCGGATTTTCCGATAACCAAAAATACGAGCTTTTTAAAATTTATCTTGCAAATGTGAGAAGCATGTAGTTACTAGGCCAAATCGAGGCTAACCTGCTAACTATCGTCGCATACATGTAGAGTTGTTTTAGGAGTGTACTCGTGTTGCCGAATCAGTATTGGGTTTTGTGTCGGAGTGCACAATTCCATAACAATTCCTCTAGATACACTTTCTAAATTTCTCCGAGGTCCCTCTACAATTTAGTCGAACCCCTCCATTTACCCTAGCAAAGTAGGGGAATTATTTCCCCTCTCCTTGAAATCCTAACCCAGAGTAAACTCATCACAAATCTCTCTCAAATTCCTTATTAAACTCATAATAAGGAAAGTGAAAACCTCCCTTTGACTCAACAGGACGACCGGCCCATCCTTCTCCCCTCATCCTCCTCTTTCCCTTCCTAACTGGCCCAGCCCACGACAGCACCCTTACATTTGCACAAGTAGCCGGCCCACTCGACCCCCTCCTCTCCTGCGCACGCGCACCATGGCCCAGCACGCCTCGTCGGCCTGCCCTGCGCCCCTTGCCCGCCTGGCCCAGCTAGCCCCGCGGACGGCCTGCTGGCCCAACCGGCCCACCCGGACGTGCGACCCCCAAACCCTAGATGGAAGTCGCACCCAAGGAGCAGCCGCCACCGGCCCTCGCAGCATGCGCACGCACGCACGCGTCCTCATGCGCCTCTGACCGTCGCGCACCCCATGGATGGCCGCCACGTACCCTTCCTCGCACGGAAGCGGAGGATTCCGTCCGCAACACCCAGAACCCTAGGGCGCCCTCACCCGTGCGCCTGGGACGCAGCCGCCGCCGCCAGGGCGCAGCCGCAAGCGCTCACGCCCTGCCCACCTGCTCCGCCTCCAGGATGAACACCGCGTGGCCTCTGCGCGGATTCCAAGAGTCGCTGCCGTCCATCCCTACCGAACCCTAGCTGCGCACGTGAATAAAAGCCGGAGCCAACTCCCTGTTCTTCTTCTCCGAGAGGCCGCTATCATTCTGCTACCGCTCACCTGCTGCATGCGGCTGCACACACACCGAGCCCCGTCCACGCCAAGGCCACACCGTGCCATGTTGCGGCCGACCACGGTCGCAGCCGCCGCAACGCCGAGCCTGCGTCGAGCAATGGCGCCATGCTGCGCCACCAGCGCCGGTCGTGGCCGCAACCTCACCATCCCCTGCTGACAAGCCGGGAACACCAAGACCATGGCTACAGCCCGCCACGCCACATCAGAGACCCCATACCTCTCCCTGGAGTTCCTTCTCTTCGCTGGTGAGCACTGAAGCTAAGCCCTCTCCTTGTTCCTTGACAGTCTTGCCGATACCCATGTCTGAGAGATGGCCCTTGCGCCTCTATGAACACTGTTGCAGGGGAGCCAAGGCCTTGCCGAGCCATGAGGAGCAGCAGCTCTGCCAGCAACGAGCCCGACCCTACGTCAAGCGATCTACCATGTGCAAGCCCTCGGTGAGCTGACCAAAGACGAAACATTTCCAACCCCTGCTGCCGGCGAGATGCCGATAAACCTTCTGCCGGCCCAAGGCCAATGATCCCTCCATATGTCCGGCCTTCGAGCCATGTTTTCTGCAGGGACCTCGTCGATCGTGTGGAGCTGACGTTAGTAGGCACGATGTACACTCGCGCACTCGCCGTGTCCTTTCGTGGCACTCACGCCTCTGATGACAACGGCATGACACAACGCACTCACACACACTGGACTAAACCTAACCAACCGGATGACAGACTATGAAGGCTTGGAACAACCATGACGGGCATCGCCGTCGCGTGCACCCGGGGCGCCGACGTCTCGACGGCATTCCCGCGTGTTGTAGCTACTCAACCATGACGGGCATCACCGTCGCTTACACCATGCCATTTGATGTCAGCCTTCGTGCTGTGAATCCATGCCTTGTTAGGAACCCAGCCATGCTCCGCCACCTCCTGGCCACTTGACGCCATATCCAGCCAGCCTCTGGCCAGCCACAGCCTCGATCGGCCAGCCATAGCCCCACCCGGCCAGTCGCGGCCAACAAACAGCAGGCCACGGCTAGCCGCAGCCAGCCCACAACAAACCGCAGCTGGCCAGAAGCTACTAGTAGCTAGCCAAGAGGAGCTGGAACATGTAGCAGCAAGCCTCGCCACTTTCCTTTGACACCGACCCTGTCTGGCCTTCGTGCTGTTGCCTCGTTGCCAGATCTTTAGACCCCATAGATGATGCTGGACTGTTGGAGAGCTTTAAATAATAGATGACGATTGGACTGTTGGAAAGCCCAAATTATAGATGATGTTGGACTGTTGGAAAGCCCAATCGATAATGTTAGACAGTTGAAAAGCCAAAGTGATATACGACACTGGACTATTGAAAAGCCCTTTCTCTTATTTCCTATACACATGTCCACCATGTTGTACCCTATCCTTACGATATGTCTATGCATCTATTGTATTCCATCCTTACACTCTCTCTGTACATGTATCTGTGATACAGGATCCATCCACCTTCGAGCTATGGATTGTGCTACTCCATTGTCTTGTCAAGTTATTTTGTCTTTTGGGTCAAGTCATTGGTTCTTACTGTTGTGTTGTTTATCTGTGTGCCGTGCCAGATCCTATGTTTTCTCTTTTCCACTAAAGCTCATCGGTGCTGACCATGGCCTGCAAATATCTGGCGGTGTGCAGATTACCTGACTAACAGAGATATTGAGATAAGAAGTATTAGAAGGTCTCGTGCCTACGCTCAAGTTTGGTTTAGGAGATGAAGACTATGCTGCGCCAAGATTGACTCTGATGATACCCGTGAAGGAGGAGCCTCCACTCGACAACATATTCCGCCAACTCTGATGACGACTAGATACGCTTCTGCTAGATTAACCCTATAATAGGTGTATCCTCAAATGAGGTAAAACTTGTAAAGCTTGTAATCATACGCTGTATGACTGTGATTTCAACTGATATATGATAATGTGATGGAATCAAACTTTGGTTTGATCGCATTATAACTCATTCTGTGGATTTTCCCTTCATGGAAAATCGAGGATGTTTCAATGGGTTGGGGCCACGTGGCCTCAGCTCTCTCCCACATCACTCCCTTGCTTGATTCTTGAAGGTGGATTGCTGGGGCCACTATTCACAGTTCGGCCGAACCATGAATAGTGTCCACCCAGTGTCCACTTGATCCTGGAGTGAATTCTTTGATGATTGTGACATCACCTTGCCATTTCACCATAGTTGGATTTGCATTATATCTTCATCTTGGGGTTCTAAACTCTAAAATCACCTGTTTTGGGTACCTGCAAACAAATACTAACATGTACATGTGGAACCAAGTTATTTGTACCTATGTTACTATGTGTTTGCTTGTTTCTTTCCAAAATGAGTGTTTTGTTGATGGTTATGATGGTAGAAAACATAGTATAAATTTCGTCAACACACCCCACTAACTAGCGTGTGGCATGGCTCCTTGGTGGAATGTTTCTTGTGCCGCCCGCTCTGCTTGCTCTTGTGCTGCAGCCTGAGCAGCTCTCGTCTGGGCCCTGGTTCTTCTTCCTGCAACCTGCACATCATGTTCTTGTGTCAGCCTTGTGGCGTGCTGTTCCTCGGTTTCGAGGGGTAAGTGCAAAGAGTTCACATTTCTCAACCATAAAGTCATGTCAGGGAATGGAATTTCATTAATAAAATCTTGATACGTCATGATATATTTTTCATTTTCCACATCATATTTCATCATATGTGCTTGCCTGAAATGCTCTATGCCTAAAATTACCCTCTCAGTGTTTATGAAATTAATTTGTGCACTGCCTAGCAAACCCATGTTACTGACTATCCTAGTCACAAGTGAAGTCATTTCAATGGTTGTATCCGTTACTCGTGTAAACACTTTAACTGGTGATACATGAATTCCTTTTAGTGCGGCAAACAAAATTTGCATTTCATCGGTTCTAGCCTTCCTGGGGTCATGTCTAGGATAAAAGGTTATAACAATAAATCTTTGCAACATCCTAAGAGTTGGGTTATGTATCTGAGAAGTTCTAGGATATGCTGCATCATGGCGGCCAGAAATTTCATACCAAAAGGTTTTCTTATTAAAATCTTTACAAGCTTTATTTAAGTCTACTGCACAATTCTTATTAAATCCTAGCAGCTCACTAAATTGTGTCTGTGTATAAGAATAATTTTCATTAAACACACGAAAGTTAGGGTGCACAAAAATTCTAAAGGGAGCTCTCTACACCCCAGTTCATTAACTATCCATGCATTTCCCCACCCCAATGTACGAAATATGGTTTGAAATTCAGTAATGATACCTATGGCGTTGAGCAAGTCGCGGTCGATTTCGGGGGTGTGGATGAATGCACGCTCGCGTAGCATGCGGAAGGCTTCTCTTTCCCGATTATTTAGCCAAATAATTTGGGCCTCATCCACAAGAATACGAATGGGTGGATGTTGAGTGCCTTGTTCTTCGGGAGGTTCATCATGGCTTGATTGATCAACAGACATGTTGCTTCTTCGGGAGTGCTGACTTCCTAAACTCGAATGGCTTCCAGACGAGAAGCGCAAATGTTGGTTCGGTCTTCCACTACTGCTTCCATCACTACTCCCTCCTGTCTTCTTCTTCTTCCCAAACAAATTCTTCAACATGATGAAACATAGAAACACTAACAAAGCAAGGATTATGGTTAGTAAAACAAACCACTCCTCTCGGGAGTGTGCGCTCTACCTTCCCGTGGCTCTCCTTGCTTTGCTTTCCTTGGTCATTAGTGGCTAGTGCTTACGAAGTTGCTCGGAGGAAAGAAAATGGGTGTGAAGCAAGAGTGTGAGCTTGGATGCTTGGTGGAGCACTTGCTCGTGCATGTGAGAGTGTAAATATACATGGTAGGCAGCAAAGGGGATAGAAGGTGGCCAGGGATAGGGCGCCCGCCCTACTATTTTGTCGAAATTCCTCCCTGCTCTTTCACATGCTAGTGCCTCCACTCTAGAGCATCTTGCATTAGTGAAAAGCTTAGCCAGCAGCCAGAGAAATGAGAGGAGAGAGTGGAAGGACTTGAGACAAGATTAGAAAGAAAGCAAAGATGGATGGGTTTGTGTGCCAATACCTGGTGCCATGCTCTCTATTTTCATGTGACAAGTGAGTGGGGTAGCTAGTGGAGCTAAAGGCCAAAAGGGCCAGGGCAGCCACCCTATCAAAGTGGGCCACCGGCCTTCTAATCCCCTACTTTATTAACCTAAGCAAGATACTAAGCTAGTTCATGAAGGAAAAGTGAAATTACTTAATGAAATAAGCTAGATTAGAACTTACCTTGGCTTAACTTACCTTGGTTAGGTGCATCGGATGCTTGCATGACGATCAACACTTCATGTTGTCTTCGTGCTCCAGAGAATCTTCATCATGCATGGTGGTGTCAGCAGGTGCATCTTCCACTGTTGAGCACTGCTCCGGACGTGGCCTGAAATGAAAGATTTCTTCTTTCCCATTGATGTTGAGTCGGATTTCTCCGGCTCCCACATCAATGGTTGCATTTGCAGTACTTAAAAATGGTCTTCCTAGGATTAGTGCTGTTCTAAAATCAGGATTTATATCTAACACCACAAAATCCACGGGAACGAAACAATTTTTAATTTGAACAGGGATATTCTCTGCTATTCCCACCGGATATTGTATTGATTGATCGGCGAGCTGCAAACACATAGTAGTTGGAGATAAAGATGCATGATTAAGTTTGTCATATATTACCTTTGGCATGATGCTAACGCTTGCTCCAAGATCGCATAGAGTTTGATCAAATTGTTGAGTTCCAATAGAGGATGAGATAGTAGGATTTCTGGGGTCCTTCTTCTTCTCAGGGAAATTATTGAGAATAGCAGCACTACACTGCTCCGTCAATTTCACCATTTCTATGCTCAGGGATTGGTTTCTTTCCGTTGAGGATGTCCTTCAAATATTTTGCGTAGGTAGGTACCTGCATTGTATCGACTAGAGGTATATGTATATATAATTTTTGTATTACCTCCACGAACTTCCGAAATTGTTCATCCTCCTGTGGTTTCCTGTTACGGTCAGGAAAAGGCAACACCTCGGTATCATAAAATTCGTGAGGAGAAGTTCTTACCTTTTCTTGAGGTGCAGTGGAATCTTCTTTTTCAGCTTCTTCTTCTACTACCTTCTTCTTGGGTGTAGAATCAGGATAAGAGGGATCACGAGTGGTCTTACCAACTCTCGTGGTCACAACATTAACTTTTTATTATGGCATGAAAGTTTTGCATGAATATCTGCTAATTGCTTTTCTACCATTTTATTAAAGTCAAGTTGTTCGCTTAACAGCTCATGAAATTTATTTATTCTAGCATTTATTTCTCCTAGGATTTTATCTTGATCAATCAACACTAAACTTAAAACAGAGTTTATTTTAGCTTGATTTAAAATAAGTTCCTTAAGAGAATGATTGCTAGCATGTAAAGAATCATTATCCTCCCTACGTGGATTCAATCTTTGGTAAGGTGAAACTGGTGGGGGATCATATTCGCCATCATTTAAAAGAGATTTAGCATCTTTTATTGGACAGATATCTATGTTATGATTTTTATTTCCACATAATGCACATGGTGTTTTAGCATTTGCATAATATTCTATAGCAGCACGATCTCTTTTCCAATTAGCTCTATCTTCTAACTTTTTCAAAAGGCATTCAAAAGATAAAGAATTAACTTCGAAAGTATTAGAATTACCTTTGAGATGATCGTCGGTCCATCCTTGATTATCCACCATCTTCTCAATCAACTTCTTGGCTTGACTCACCTTGAGAGACAAGAATGCACCTCAGGCGGCAGCATCAAGATGTTGTCGAGAATCCATCATGAGTCCATGATAGAAGCTTTGGATTAACAGCCAGTCTTCAATGCCATGGTGAGGGCAGGCTTGTATGTACTCTTGCATGCGCTCCCATGCTTCAGGGACAGATTCGCGAATCTCCTTTTGAAAGTTAGAAATCTTGCTACGCAAAAGATTTGTCTTACCAAAAGGGAAGAATTTCGTCAAGAAGTGGTTGGAGCACTTCTCCCAAGTGTTCATTGATCCCATGTTGATGTAGAACCACTGCTTCGCTTTCTCAAGTAATGAGAAAGGAAACAGGCGCGGATTGTATCCTGCGAAATTCCTGGAATAGAGATTGTATTGCATATCTCTAGAAAATTCTGGAGGTGAGCATTGGCATCCTCTGAAGGGTTGCCATGAAATGCAATTGCTTGCACCATCATAATCAATGCGGGTTTGAGCTCGAATTCTCTACTTCCGCTATCAGCACTAGGCATAGTAGCAATATTGGAAATAGATGGAGTAGAATACTCACAGATTGTTCTTGATGTAGATGAACTAGTTGGCTCCGAAGTACTAGGATGATCAGACTCATTTGATGGATGATCTTGCAATGCAGGTTCCCTCGATGAAGATGGGCGAGATCCAGAAGTCATTCTTGGAGGAATGAGATTAGCTCTCGCTCTTCTAAGAACTGACTCAGGGTCTTCTTGAAAATCTTCAGGTAGATTGAATCCAGCCATTCTAGCTATCTAGCTTAACAGTCACCACAAAAAGACAAATAGGTGTGATCTCGCTAAAGAACGGGGTTAGTTCTATAGCAAACACAAAAGAAAATTTAGGCCAATTGCTTCCCCAGCAACGGCGCCAGAAATGCTTGTTAGCATTTCTAAGCTCACTACCAAGAATAGATATTCCTGATAACGGCGTTAGAAATGCTTGTTGATAATTCCTATGACTATTGCAGAATTCCGCAAGCGCACAGAATCTATCGGTGTACCACTTCACTTGGGAGTAACCAAGTATCGTATTTATTTCCACAGGGAAGCTTCTAATGGCTAGAGTTATCCAATGGTAAACTAAGAACAATCACGATTTATGATAAGAATGAACTAGTGTAGTGATGACTAATCGAAATAATCTAGTTTAAGATAGAGCCAAGCAACAGCGTAGATAGTGATGAGCTCAAGAGTGGAATGTAAGGTAACACGGTAGGCTAACTCCACTTAGCACTTCGGGGCGAATGCACGGTCCCAAGAGATTGGGATTACTCACAAACAGAAAAGCCCTACGCCAATACTACTAGACCGAACGTGGTGGAATCCAGAGGATCTTAGGGCTGTCACCACCTAAGACCTACCACTACTATCCGTGGGTCTAGCCTCAATCCAAGGTAACTTCTAGTCCAAGCACCACGCTTACACTATAGGCTACTACTCTAACCTCGCGCTAAGATTAGAGCACCGTCTAGCGGCGAAGGTCCCGCACTAAGTGTATGAAAACCGATAATTAATCCCCTAGTACTACCGCAACTAGAGCACTCAAAGTAATACTTAAAGTAAATACTTGGAAGTAAATACTAAAAGTAAGTACTGAAAGTAATGCGGGAAATGTAAGTACTAGAAAGGAAATTATATTACCGAATCGAAGAGTACCTTACAAAGGAAGCGCCCGAGAGAGAGACCTTCGCAGAGCTCTCCTACTCTTCAGTTTCTCTTCACTCAAACTCTCACTACTAGCCTTTCTAGGAGGCTTCTCACTAGATGAACTAGGATGGACTGAACTCCAAATCTCTCTATTCTTCCTAAACTGATTACAACTGAGCATTCAAGGGGTATTTATAGCACCTGGAGACCCCTGGGGTACTTGTAGAGGTGGCCAGAGGTCAGTGGCCTGAACTTGTAGGGCGGGCGCCCTACTAGGGGGGAGGGCGCCCGGTGGATTCCACCGCCTCGCCATCCAACGATCCAGGATCCTCCCCAATGATGGTTGTAAGGTTGGTTGAGCACGTTTCGGTGGTTGGAGAGGCCGTTTGTTTGGAGGATGACAAGTGGGTCCATGAATCCTTGACACCACCTTTGATCTCCCTTGGATGAAAACCGACTTCAAATGGACGGCCACAAGTGCTTGGGTGCCTCTCCTCCGGATTGTGGACGTGGCAAGTGTTGACAATTCCTAATGCAATCACCAAGGCTAGAGATATCCCCCGCAACGGCGCCAGAAAGCTTGTTGACAATTCCTAACGCAATCACCAAGGGTAGAGATATCTGTTGACGGTATTTATACTATGTTTTCTACCATCATAACCATCAACAAAACACTCTTTTTGGAAAGAAACAAGCAAACACATAGTGACATAGGTAGAAATAACTTGGTTCCACATGTACATGTTAGTATTTGTTTGCAGGTACCCAAAACAGGTGATTTTAGAGTTTAGAAGCCCAAGATGAAGATATAATGCAAATCCAACTATGGCGAAATGGCAAGGTGATGTCACAATCATCAAAGAATTCACTCCAGGATCAAGTGAACACTGGGTGGACACTATTCATGGTTCGGCCGAACCATGAATAGTGGCCCCAGCAATCCACCTTCAAGAATCAAGCAAGGGAGTGATGTGGGAGAGATCTGAGGCCACGTGGCCCCAACCCATGGGTCGGCCGAACCATAGAAGGTGGACCCAGGCTACCTACACACTCCAGGACAGGTGGGGACACCTTCTAGAAGGTCCTGGCTAGGCCCACAGGTCATTGGGGGGTCGGCCGAACCCCCCTGGTGCCCAGCCAGGTCAGTTACCTCCCCACCGACTTGAGCGCACTTCCCACGTGTATTGACACTTCTTAGCGCAACCACCAGAGACAGGGTGTTAGGCTATCTCTGATAACGGCACTAGAAGTGCCTCAGGGTATTTCTTATGTCTATTGGATAATTGCGCAAGCGCACAGAATATACCGCTGTAGCACTTCACCCGGGAGTATTCCAAGGTATCGTTATTTATTTTTATCCCAAGAGAAAGCGGTTGCTAGGAATAATTAATAAAAAGAGAGAGATCCTTAAGTCTATAGCAACTTAGTATCAACTAGTGATAGGGGGTACGTCGATATATAGTGGAAAGGGTAATGACACCACAACACGACAAGGTTTTGAGATAACTAAGGATAACTAGTAGAGTGTAGCTAGGTGGGAGGACAACGAGTGAGTATAAGACTCCTATGCCACTTACTTTACTCTTGTGAACTATCATATCAAATAGATAAGATATATCAAGACAGCTACCTTACTTCCGGTGTGTTGGGGATAGGCGAGACAGTAGGGGATATAACCTCTACCCGAAGCGGCTATTCTCTTATGGGAGCCTACCTTTTAAGAACTTGCCTAAAACACGTGGAGGGATACTAAGACTAGACTGGGCTATCACCACCTGCTAGCACCCACAAACAATGCGTGCGACAAGCGGCATTCAAAGGCAAGATCTAGTCTAAGCACCACGCTTACACTAAGCCTTACTACTCTAGTTGCGTACCAACAACTAAAGTACCCTATGACAGGCGATGAACTACACACGTGAGCTGGTTACAGGATCACTATCCAATATAGCTCAACTATAAGTTAAGATAAAACACAACAATACTATAAAGAATAGTAATGCACTAAGTAGAGACTTAGTAAAGTAAAGTAAAGATAATATATTGATAAAGGTAAAGTCTTACAGATGGGAAAGGTACAAGAGCTATACCAGACTCTCCAGCAGACGACTCCGGAGACTCCGAGCATAGCTCGACTCGACTCTAACTGCCACAATAGACTAATACTACTACTAAAGAGTAGAACTCTTGTGACTTGTGACTTGTCTTGTGTTGTGTTGTGTTGTGTTGTGAAGAGGAGTGGGCAGCCTCTATTTATAGTGGAGAGTGGAGGGATGCTACGTCAGCGATCCGTGTGCTCCTCAACTCTCCACCCTTGGATCCACCGCCTTGTAACCGCCTCAAAACGGATGGTCTTGGCAATTTGAGCACATGGGAAGCATGCTTGGAGTCGGTGGGGTACGTCGGTGGCTGGGGGCCACACCACCTGGTTCGACCGACCCCTATGATGGGTGGGGCCTAGCCAGGTGTGGTCCCCACCAGTCATAGGGTCTCCCCTGGTACTTGTCCTATCTTGATTGCTTCGTTTCATGCCTCAATCCGTGTGCCTTTGATCTCCACCGTTGAATGAAAGCACAAGTTGATCCGATGGATGAAATGACTTGGTTGGAATGTCACACAGATCCTGCCACGTCACCAGAGCCAGGTGGGCCCCATGGGCAGTTCGGCCGACCCATGGGTGGGCCTACCCTTGGCTCTGATTTCTTCCATTTGATGTTGTATGCACTATGTTGAAAGGTGGTGGCCCGAGGCAACAAGACATGGTTTGGCCGAACCATGTAGTTGGCCCCTAGCTGCTCACTTTTGCACTGTTTTGGTGTTCCCTGCGTTCACAAGCTTAAGAGTACATGTGGAACTAGTTATTGATAAAATATGCTCATGATATGTTTGTCTTCACTTGAATCCGAGGCCTGTTGACGGTGTTTGAATGTGGAATTTTAGGGTGTATCCACCGTCAACAGGATCCCCCAAGCTTAATCTTTGCTCATCCCGAGTAAATAATTAAACTTAGCCTCGGTGGATCAGGAGTTGCTACAATGTTCATGTTTCAATAATACCATGTGTACAACTAAATACTTCTCTTTTGAATGGAAAAGTTGGCTATAAAAATTCACCCATTTCACCTTAGTTCTTTATGGAGCTAATGACCTTTCCTTTTGCCTTAGGTGGTTGAGAGACAGAACAGTTTAACTTGAGCTCTACTTTTCTCATTCTTTGCAAGTTTCATACTAGAGGTTTTAGCAATGTTTTGCAAAAGACAACTTAATGTTCCTCATATGGTTCTCTCATGTCGCTCAAATGATGTATGATTCCTTACCAAGGCATAAAGTAAATGTTGCCTTCTCTTTATCATCCTACCTCTAAAAAATGGCTTATGTGGAGCTTAAGGTAGGAATGGAAGAATTTAGCATACTTACTTTGCATATGTTGTAGAGTCAAAGCTTGGATCCAAAGAGAGAAGTGTCATGCCCTTAGATCAAGATGTGCAAGTGTGTGGATGATGATGGAATATAATGCTCCTCTATTTGAATTGTATCTCTCTCTAATAAATTTTAGAGACATGGCTATCATTTTTTTCTCTTTTATTTATGAGCCTAGACTTGCTCAAATATTTTTTTCTTTTTCTTTTCTATGGACTTTCTTGTGTCCATCTTTTTTTTATTTTTTTTCCATTTTGCATAGCCTTTTGTCTCTTCTAGCATAATAACTAAGAGAGATTTTCTATGTCTTTAACACATGGAGCATTTATTTGGTGGAATGTGTGGTTGTGTACTTCCAGTGTAGAAGCAGCATGTATATATGTGGTGTGTACGTGATCTTGATCTTGGGAGCATGATAAGACTCTCAATAAGGGTCAACAAGACTTGACAACACTCAATACAAAGCAAATATCTTAAGTAGAAGGTTTTAGATATGTGTAACATATATGGCTGTGGTAGGAATTTTTTACCATTGAGGAACAATAAGGTTTTGATTGATTTAGAAATAAATCTCCAGTAATCATGCATGCTTAGAACAATATTATAGTAGCTCTTGTTTCACTATATCATATCTCACAACAACTTAGACTTAGTTCTAGCACTTAGCATCCATAAAGTTTTCAGGTTCATGATGATTTAAATAAGCCAAGTAATCCATACTCAAAGGAATACTAAGTCGTAAACTAGGCGTTAAAGAAACATTAACAGAGCAACTATTCATCATTTCCATGAGGAAGATAAGTATTCATGAGACATATGGAAATAAGAGAAATATTTTTGGTATTTTATATTATGCATTTTTTTAAATGCAATAAATTAAAATAATGTAAATAGCTAGGATAGAATACTTACCTTAGTGGGGGAGAGGATCTCCCCCAAGCTTGTCCTTTTGCTCATTGTGGTGGCGGGTAGTATTGGGACCATCCCGCCCAACGTTGTGCTTCTTCGTCTTGGATAGCTTGCAATAGTTGAGCATTTTGTTGTGCCATATTCAGAGTTGCGTCTTGCTCAACTTGCATTGCGCCCATGTCATTGATAAGTCGGTCCATTTCCGATCCTTGGCTTCGATGGCCCCTTGCCCGTGTGGACGGACGCGGAGTACGCACTCTTGGAGTGTGTTGTTGAGGCCGTTTCGTGGGCCTTGAAATGTCCATGGAACTTGCCTCATCGCCTTCTTCTTCATATCTCCCTGCAGCTCGTGATGTGCCACCTTGCTCAAATTGAGCAGCTTGTGACATGCTCCTTGTCACCCTTCTTGGTCCTACAGCATTTTGGCTTCTTGCCTCTCGGTCCCAATTTATGGTTAGTGTGCGCAGCGTATACAACCGACGCCTCTCACAAGGGAGAGAGATTTCAGCTGTATGGCCGGCATAAATCATTTTTATATCACCATTTTCACCTCTCTTTAGGACTTGAGTACTAATGAAGAAATCTTCGGTTACAACATCTCTAGGAGAAGCAATGTATTCAAAGTAATGTTTTCCATCTAGCAAGTCCATTGTTTCCGCAATGCGAGTGATAAAAGAAGTGAAGAATATGGGCTCGCTTCTATGGAAAATACCAAGCCAAAAGTGAACTAACATCTTAGCAGGTGAAACTTTTATTTTCTTTGTCATGGCATAGAGCAGTCTTAATTCATCATTATAAAGAACTTGCACATTAGAGCCAGGAAGAAAAGTTATAGCCATCCAATAGCGGATCAAGCGCAAAGTAGGATTATGGATTTCATTGGTTTTAGGGTCAGAGCAAGTCATTAGATCCTGTTATAGCTTTCCAAAATTCAGTTTTATCAAATCTTCTTGTTGCATTAACAAGATCTAGATGACAGTCATTATCAAAACCAAGTGCCATGCTAAAAACTCCCCATGTTAAATTATACTCTTGGTTGAACATGCGAAAATAGACATTATTTTCAGTGGCTTGTAAAGAGCATAGAAATTCAATGGTGAGCTTTTCTATTCCAAGTTTTGCACTTCCCAAAAACTTCCCCAACCGATTGTATTGAAAATAGTATTGAATTACGCGGTCATACCTGTGCTGTCCAAAAGGACAGGGTCGATGATGCCAGTATGTTCATACCCTCGGTGTCAGATGGAGGTGTACCTTTGGTACTCTTCTTGATTTAGCATGAGTCCGCTCTCGGGGTCGAACGTTCTCTCGGAAGGCACTCCTAAAGCTTCGTCTTGGTGGAGCTTCTCTTCCTTCATCTTCATCATGGCGGGGTTGTCGGGAGGAACTCCCTACGACACTCTTGGCCTTCTTGAGTGCGGAGGAGAACTTCTTCATCCTGCAACAATGAGCTCACACAAGAACACACTACAACAACAGGGATTAGCGTTAGCGTTAGCGTTAGCTATCCCACTATTAGTAGTCCTTGTGGGGTAAGGCTACCTCCTACAAACAAGAATTTGAGAGCAAAGATGAGAGTGAGACAAGCTTCTACTACTACAATATTTTTGGGTTTTTGGTTTGAGTGGCTAAACTTAAACTAAACTTGAGAAAGACCTTGCTCAAATAGAGAGAAGAAGAGAAATTGTGTGCTCGGCAGAAATCAGCTGGTTTGGGTGTGGATTTGAGCACACAACATAAGGGTATTTATAGGGGGAGAAGGGCTGGTGGTCAGGCCACTAGGCCCAGTTCGGTCCGACCCCCCATGGCCTGGTTTTTGTTATTTTCAACTTTGGACACGGAATCTATTTGAATTCAAACTTGACTTTGCTGACAACTCTCCAATGATGGGTCGGCCGAACCCATTATGACAAGATCAGAGTTGCTTTTGCCTTTGTACAGGGAATCTATTTGAATTCCAATGCAACTCTGCAGAGAGGTCCCAAATAGTGGGTCGGCCGAACCAAAAATTGCCAGTTCAGTGTTGCTTTTATCTTTTCATAGGGAATCTATTTGAATTCAAACACCACTTTCTTGGGGGGAGCCAAAACATGGTTCGGCCGAACCAGGTTTTGTCCCCTTTCAGCTCTAAACAGTGTGTCCAAGAAAGTAGAGACTAGTCGTGGACCAAAAGTTTTGAAATTTTCAGAGATTCCCTTGTCTAGTGTTTTGTGAAGGTAAAAGGTGTATGACAAAAGTGGAGACATGTTTAATGTGATTCCCATGGACCATGGGAGCACTTATGCATGCCAAAGTGTCCACTTTTCAAAATTCGGATGGATGTGAGTGTTGGTTTCTCCTTGAAGCATATGAAAGTGATCATGACCAAATTCAAGAGGGAGCTGGTGTTCAAATTTCAAGGAAATGAATCACTACACCAGGCCAACACCACCTAGAGGTGGGTGAGCCCCATGGTGGGGTCGGCCAACCCCACCTAGGTGGTCCCATCACCTCAGGTGTGAGCACTACTGTTCATTCTCAAGTTTTATTCATCTAAGTGTTTTATTTTGTCGAAATAAATTATTGCCAAAATTAAACATGAAATGCAATGCTGGAAATTCAAAAACTGAAATGCAAGAATTAATTATGGGGTAAATACTGATTTACCTTACCAGCAAGGCCTCCATGTTTTTGGTCTGTAGAGCGGGACCTCTCTGTTCGGGTTTATTCTTTGGGTGCTTCGATCGGTCCCGGAGATGGAGACCGTGATGATCGCACCTCTTTCTTCAGCCATTCCTTCTTGGTTGATGCTTGTGATTTAGTGGAGTCAGCCTTGTTTATCACCTCTGCCTTACTTAGCAGTTTGGCCTTTTCAGGACCTTGGAGGTTGATTGTTTCGGCGAGGTGCATATTGTGGCTTGTTTCTCCACAGATTCTTCCTTGCCTATTGCATCGATTTATAACCATTGAAAGGACATCTAATTCTCTTACCTGGGAGTTGGAAGTGGACTTGGCCGGATCCCACGTAGATGATGGCATTCACAGTGTTGAGGAACGGCCGTCCCAGGATGACGGGGACTTCGTCATCGGCCCCCATGTCAAGAATGATGAAGTCGGCGGGGATGTATTCATCTTGAACTTTGACAAGGATGTCCCTTGGCAATCCCTCGGGGAACCGGATTGATTGATCGACCATCTGCAATTTGACAAAAGTAGGGTACAAAGGTCCCCTAGCAAGTTCTCGTACATTACCTTGGACATGATGTTCACTCCAGATCCAAGGTTGCAGAAGGCGTTGTCGAAGGTGTGCGGCCCGATTTCGCAGGTGATGGTAGGATGACAGGGGTCACTCTTCTTGGCCATGAATGGCGGATCAAGAAGACAACCCAGGTTTTGCCTAATAGAAGGCTTACCAAACCTCGTGGAAATTAACTTAACACCCTCAATTGGTTCCTCAGGTTTTCCTGGGATCTTACCTTGTTCGAATGATGGGACAGCTGCTGCTATTTGAGCTAATTGGGTTTCTAACATTTTATTAAAGCTCAATTGGTTTTTCATAGCAGTATTAAAGCCATCCATTTTCTCACTAAGATTTTCAAGAATCTTATCATTAGCCATGATTTTCTTGTTTATACTATCATTGATTTTAGATTGGCCTAAGACAAGATCTTTAAGAGAAGGTTGGTTACCATAAGAATTATTAAAATTATTGCTGTAACCATTACCTTGATTTCCTTGGTAGAAGGGGCGCGAGTTCCATCCTCCTTGTTGCTAGGGTCGATACCCATTGTTGTTGTTGTTGTTGATGAAGCTCACTTCCTCCTTCGTTTTGGGACAGTTGTTGCCCGAATGATCTTCTCCATCACATACCTCGCACTATGGATCAGCTTCAATTGCTCGTGCGGTGGCAGTGGGTCTAATGGCCTCTTGTTCCTTCTTGGAACTTTCTTCAATCTTTTTCATCAAGAGGTCCATTTTTGCTGAGAGCATGTCCACCTCATGAACGGTGTACATTCCACCCTTGGTTGATAACCATTTTCTCAATGAGGTCCTTAGCATCCTTGACATTGTGTTGCAGGAATGCTCCTCCAACGGCAGCATCAAGGTGACTACTGGCTAATCCAGTTAGCCCATGGTAGAAACCTTGGATTAGGAGCCATTCTTCAATCCCATGATGAAGACAGGCACGAATGTACTCCTAGAGACGTTCCCATGCTTCGGGAATCGTCTCGTCCGCTTGTTGTTGGAATCTTAAAATTTTGCCACGGAGAGCGTTTGTTTTGCCCATTGGGAAGAACTTCTTGAGAAAAGCATTGGCACATTTCTCCCAGGTGGTGACTTCACTCTTGTTGGCATAGAACCATTGCTTCGCCTTCCCAAGTAGTGAGAATGGGAACAGGCGAAGACGGATGGCGTCAGCCGAGATGTTCTTGATGGTGAAAGTCACACACACCTCCAGAAAGTGCTGGAGATGGGCATTGGCATCTTCGTGTGGCTTTCCACAGAATGGATTCACCATGTTGATGAGTGCAGGCTTGAGCTCAAAGGTAGCATATCCAAAGTTGAGCTGTGGTCCGGTGGCAATGTTGTCAGCGGACGGCGCAGAGAACTCAGAGATGGTCTTTTGGGCCATAGCTTCCTTGATTGATAATGCGGAGCCTCTTTCCTCGAATGGATTCAGGTTTGAGATGAACCTTTGAGGTGGAACTTGACGGCTTCTAGTTCTTCTCAACAATTGCTCGGGATCTTCAATATAATTCGACGGCAATTGGAAACCGCTCATACACTGTCTAGCTTCACGATAACGAGAAACACAGACAGAGGTAAGCCCCTAACACTAATCGATAACTAAATTGATAGTAGATTCTGGATTCAATTTTTTTTATTAATATTCCTAGACTGATGCTTCCCCGGCAACGGCATCAGAAATGCTTGTTGACGCTTCTTAGCGCAACCACCAGAGACAGGGTGTTAGGCTATCTCTGATAACGGCGCCATAAGTGCCTGAGGGTATTTCTTATGTCTATTGGATAATTCCGCAAGCGCATAGAATATACCGCTGTAGCACTTCACCCAGGAGTATTCCAAGGTATCTTTATTTATTTTTATCCCAAGGGAAAGTGGTTGCTAGGAATAATTAATAAAGAGAGAGATCCTTAAGTCTATAGCAACTTAGTATCAAATAGTGATAGGGGGGTAAATCGATATATAGAGGAAAGGGTAATGACACCACAAAACGACAAGGTTTTGAGATAACTAAGGATAACTAGTAGAGTATAGCTAGGTGGGAGGACAACGAGTGAGTATAAGACTCCTATGACACTTACTTTACTCTTGTGAACTATCCTATCAAATAGATGAGATATATCAAGACAGCTACCTTACTTCCGGTGTGTAGGGGATAGGCGAGACAGTAGGGGATATAACCTCTACCCGAAGCGGCTATTCTCTTATGGGAGCCTACCTTTTAAGAACTTGCCGTAAAACACATGGAGGGATACTAAGACTAGATAGGGCTGTCACCACCTGCTAGCACCCACAAACAATCCATGCGAAAGCCCCGGGATACTAAGAACTTGCTCAACTTGCATTGCGCCCATGTCATTGATAAGAGAGTGAGGGAAGTCTTTTGGAGAAAGCCCCGGGCCTATCGGGAGTCTTCTTCAAGGTGTACCTCAGCGGATGCAAGCTTCTAGTAAATTTTCCATCTGAGTACTTCTAGCATTTAATATTCTGGTTCTGGTACTTTAAGTATATACTTGCTTTACCTGCACATTGCTTTACTTGTGAAGTGCACTAGTCTCTAGCTAAGATTAGAGTAGTAAGTATAGTGTAGACGTGGTGTCTAGGCTATATCTTATCAGTGTGGGCCGCTTGTCGCACAGATTGTTTGTGGTAGCCAGCAAGTGGTGACAGCCTTGTCTGGTCTTCATATTCCACCACGTGTGTAAGATAAGTTATTAAAACGGCAGGGCATCAAGATAATAGTATAGCCACCTTGGGAGGAGTTATATCTTCTCCTATTTCGCCTATCGTCTCTTGTAAAGGGAGGAGGTTGTAAACCTCTTTATACTTAGAAAGCCGAGATCAGATATCTTTTGCTACATATAACCTCTCTATACCTACATTCTAAACCTCTTTGATCACCAACATCCTTGATCACTATCTGACGGTTTTGAACCTAGTTACTTCACTTCACGTTCCCCGTGGAAAATACGATACCTGGAATACTCCCGGTGAAAGCTACATTGACTACCGTACGCTTGCAGTATATCCGTTTGCCACCTTTGGTGTCAACAAGCTTTCTGGCGCCATTGCCGGGGAACGGTAGCTGTCTTAACTAGAGTCAAGTCGTCTTAGTTATCCTTGTCTGATCAAAACTATCTCTTTCACACACACATGGATCAAACACCCATCTTCGAGTATGGTGCTCCATCAGGCGCTAGTATGGAGCCGCCTAGTTCATCATAGGCCATATTGGCCGTTTGTTATGAGCTACGCCTGAGTCTCATAGCGATGGTTCAGGAGAAACCTTTTTCTGGGGATGAAGATGAGAACCCCTATACACACCTACGAGATTTCGAACAATTATGCTCTTGCTCGTCTTCATGTAGAGATCCTAACCTTTAGACAAAAGGATAAGGAGCCTCTAGGTGCGGCATGGGCTCGTTTCACAGACTTAGCATCTGCTAGCCCTGATTTAGCTATAACCGAGCCAACCCTCTTGCAACATTTCTACCTCGGTCTTAGCCAAACTTCTGCACAATTTCTTGATTTAGCCTCCAAGGGAGCATTCTTGCATCTCTCTATTACTGAAGGTAAGGAAGTTCTTGCGAAAATTCTCGAGAACCTCCGAGGAAGATCTATGATGAAGCCCCCGAGGAAGATCAAGCCCCGAAGGACGAACCTACGATAGCCGGAACCTCACCACTTACATCACAAGCTGTCAAACCTGAACCAAAACCACCAAATCCTCTAGAGGAAGTTAAACCTCTGGATTTTCCTCTTGATATCGAGGCCGATCTCTTCTCCGATTTCGGAAATGCCTCGAATCAACCTGTGCAAAAGAAGTGTACAACACGTAGAGCTCCAAATGATCACATCCCACATCGCCTTGAGACCCGCTATCTCAAGGAGACTTTTCAAGAGCTCGCGTCCATTATGAGTGACGAATGGCTGAAGGAGGCCGAAGGCCTCACCTGAGGTTATTAGGACCCTATCTTGCTTCACAACCATTCCTTGAATCATAAATAGAACTACCATAGACTCTCTTTATGACCCCGCCGTAGGAGTGAGCATTATGTCTAAGTCATTAGCAAATGCACTCCTAGGAGAGGAACCTCTAGCTCCGACCAACAAATTTCTTAAATTAACCTCTGAGAAATTGGTCGAGAGCTGCGGGATTGTCATAGACCATTCCCATCACAATTAATAAGGTCCATGTCGACGGTAGTTATATCATATTTTTACCCCTATCAAAACCAGTCAACAAGACATTCTTTCTAGAAAGAAACTACCAAACACATAGTGACTTAGGTACAAATAACTTGGTTCCACATGTACTTGTCATTATTTGGTTGCAGGCACTCAGAACAGGTACTTTTCAGTGTCCGAAAGCTCTATATGAAGGATGGGCAACCTACCAAGTATGGCGAAATGACAAACCAACTTCACATTCAACAATATCACAGCTTCTGGAGACGATGTGCAAAAAATGGGCATAATGAGTGGTTCGGCCGAACCATGCCAAAGGCAAGTTAGCACCACCATTGTGCTTAGAATTATATGGAGAAGACACCTGCAAAAGATGAGCCTTTGATTCCACCAAAGGTGGTTCGGCCGAACCACACTTGGTGGGCCCCGAAGTAACCAACACCTATGATGGACTCTATGACATGTGGGGACACTCACCCATGGTCCCACCTGACACTAAGTGGGTCAGCCGAACCCCACTTTGTGGGCCCTGAAGCTCAGCTGCACTCCAGCGTGTTGGGGAGACCTTCTAGAAGACCATGGATGGGCCCACCTGCCATGGGGGTCGGCCGAACCCCTCCTTGGGACCAGCCAGGTCGGTTGAACCTCCACCGCCTTCCTCATATTGAACATGTGCTGGAAATCCTCCACCCTTGATCCTAAGGTGGTTATATGGCGGTTGATCCAATGGTGCATGCTGGAGGTCACGCGGATCGCTGACGTGGCGCTGCCCTTCATTCCCCCTATAAATACCCCCCATAGGCCTTCACTTTAGAGCATGATTCAAAGGAGAAAACACTATGTAGTAGCTTAGTTCTGCTATAGTGCTGTGCTAGTTGGGAGAGAGTGAAGGAAGTCTTCAGGAGAAAGCCTCGGGCCTGTCAGGAATCTTCTCCAAGGTATACCTCAGCGGATGCGAATCTTCAAGTAAGTTTTACATTCGAGCCCTTCTAGTATTTGATATTCTGGTTCTGGTATTTTAAGTATATACTGTCTTCACCCGTACATTGCTTTACTTAGTAAAGTGCTCTAGTCTCTCATGAAGGTTAGAGTAGTAAGTGTAGTGTAGACGTGGTGTCTAGACTATATCTTGCCAGTGTAGGCCGCTTGTCGCACGGATTGTTTGTGGTAGCCAGCAAGTGGTGACACCCTTGTCTGGTCTTCGTATTCCACCACGTGTGTAAGACAAGTTATTAAAATGGCAAGGCATCAAGACAATAGTACAGCCGCCTCAGGTAGGGGTTTTGTCTCCTACTATTTCACCTGTCGCCTCTTGTGAAGGGAGGAGCTGACTAAGCTCTTTATACTTAGAACACCAAAACCAAATATCTTTTGCTACATAGGAGCCTCTCTACCTAGCTATCATAGATCCTTTGTCTCATCACTGGATGGCCTTGAACCTAGTTAGAACACTTCACGTTCCCCATGGAAATACGATACCTAGAATACTCCCGGTGAAGGCTACATTGACTACCGTACGCTTGCGGTATATCCGTTTGCCACTTCTGGTGTCAACAGTCCATATCCTCTTACACTTCTTCATATTCAATATAGAGGAATTTGACTTGTTAATTGGGCACCCGCTCATGAGACTCCTTGTCATCTTGGGAAGAACCTTTGCGTTTCGATTCCATTAGCAAATTCTGCCAACTCTAAAGTAGAATTGCACCCTGAGACCGACCCAATAGAGGAAGTGATGGCTGCATCGCTTCTAGAACCTTCTCATCCTGATCTAGAAGAAGATTCTAAGGATTTCATCCAAGAAGAAGCTGAATTAGAAGAACCTTTAGATTTGGATAAATCTGAACCCCCATCTAAACCCTCTATAGAACTTAAGCCCCTTCCTTATGGACTTAAGTATGCCTTTTTTAATGGTGATAGGGAGACTCCCATAATCATTAGTGATCAACTTTCTGTGGAGGAAACCTATAAACTCATCACCATTCTAGAAAAACATCCGCTTTGTCTTAGGATACTCTCTTCAAGACCTTAAGGGAATTAGTCCCACTCTCTGCACCCATCGCATACCAATTGAGCAAGATGCTGCACCTTCTAGGGAGCGGCAGTGGAGGCTAAATAATACGATGAGTGAAGTAGTGAAGAAAGAGGTCTTGAAACTCTTGCACGCAGGCGTAATCTACCCTGTTCCTAACAGCAAGTGGGTCAGCCCCATCCAAGTAGTGCCTAAGAAAGGAGGGATGAAGGTCGTTAAAAATGAGAAAAATGAACTAATCCCTCAACGAATCGTCACGGGCTGGAGAATGTGTATAGACTACCGAAAGCTTAACAAGGCCACAAAGAAAGATCATTTTCCGTTACCATTCATCGATGAGATGTTGGAATGGCTTGCAAAACATTCTTTCTTTTGTTTCCTTGATGGGTATTTCGGGTTATCACCAAATCCCAATCCATCCTGACGACCAAAGTAAGACAACCTTCACATACCCCTATGGAACATATGCATACAGGCGCATGTCCTTTGGCCTATGCAATGCTCCTGCCTCTTTCCAAAGGTGCATGATGTCCATATTCTCCGATATGATCGAAGAAATCATGGAGGTGTTCATGGACTGACTTCTCAGTCTATGGCAAAACCTTCGATCACTGCCTAGAGAATCTGGACCAGTGTCTTACAAAGATGTGAGGAAAAGCACTTAGTCTTGAACTGGGAGAAATGCCACTTCATGGTTCGAGAAGGAATAGTTCTAGGACACAGAGTGTCTGAGCGTGGGATTGAGGTTGATAGAGCTAAAATAGAGGTCATAGAGCAACTTCCACCACCCACGAATGTTAAGGGTGTCCGTAGCTTTCTTGGTCATGCAGGATTTTATAGAAGGTTTATAAAAGATTTCTCTCAAATTGCTAGACCTTTAACAAACCTGCTTGCTAAAGATGCACACTTTAACTTTAATGATGAGTGTTTAGACTCCTTTTATTATCTTAAGAAAGCACTTGCCTCTGCGCCAATCATACAACCTCCTGATTGGACGCTTCCTTTTGAGATAATGTGTGATGCTAGTGATTATGCTGTAGGTGCTGTCTTAGGATAAACCAAAGATAAGAAACATCATGCAATCTCATATGCTAGCAAAACCTTAACTGGGCCACAACTAAATTATGCAACAACAGAAAAAGAATTGTTGGCCGTGGTTTTTGCTATAGACAAATTTAGATCTTACTTAGTTGGAGCCAAAGTCATCATTTACACTGACTATGCTGCATTAAAGTACTTGCTCACTAAGAAAGATGGTAAACCAAGATTAATAAGATGGATATTACTGCTCCAAGAATTTGATCTTGAAATTAAAGATAAAAAGGGAGTAGAAAACTCTGTAGCCGATCATTTGTCTAGAATGCAATTCAAAGACAAACAGGATCTACCCATCGACGACTTCCTGCGAGACTGACACACTCCTCAAGGTCACGGACTCCAACCCCTGGTATGCAAACATTGTCAACTTCATGGTCACAGGATATGTGCCACCGGGGGGAAGACAAGAAGAAACTCATCCAAGAGAGTAAGATGCACATCTGGGATGAGCCATATCTGTACAGAGTCTGTAATGATGGAATATTGAGAAGGTGCGTGCCAATTAAATGAAGCAATCAAGATCATTGAGAAATGCCATGGAGCAGAATATGGAGGCCACTATGGGGTATTCAGAACCCACGCAAAGATAATGGCAAAGTGGATTCTTTTGGCCTACCATGTACAAAGATGCACAAGACTATGTGAAGAGGTGTGCAAGATGTCAAAAACATGGAAATATCAACACCCGAGATGCAATGCCACTTACAAACAAGCCTTCAAGTGGAATTATTTGATGCATGGGGAATTGACTACATGGGTCCATTCCCCAAGTCTCAGGGTTGTGAGTACATCCTGGTGGCAGTGGACTATGTGTCCAAATGGGTGGAGGCTATGCCTTGCACAACCGCAGATGCTTCACATTCAAAAAGGATGTTCAAAGAAGTCATATTTCCAAGGTTTGGTACCCCAAGACTAGTCATAAGTGATGGAGGGTCTCACTTCATTGATAGAGGCTTCCGACGTTTCCTAGGCCGACATGGGGATAAAGCATAATGTTGCAACTCCATACCATCCCCAAACAAGTGGCCAAGTGGAGACGTCCAATAAGCAAATCAAGAACATCCTACAAAAGACAGTCAATGAAATGGGAACAGCTTGGAAGAGCAAACTACCGGATGCACTCTAGGCATACAGGACCGCATACAAGACCCCAATTAGTATGTCACCATACCAGCTTGTATACGGGAAGACATGCCATCTGCCGGTAGAGCTAGAGTACAAAGCACATTGGGCAATCAAACAATGGAATATGGATCTGCCCTCTGCTGGAAGGAATAGAAAGATGCAAATCTCAGAGCTTGAGGAATGGAGAGAAAAAGCCTATCATAATGCCAGGATCTATAAAGAGAGAACCAAAAGGTGGCATGACAAGAGGATCAAGCCCAAGGAATTCCATCCTAGAGACAAGGTCCTAATGTTCAACTCAAGGATCAAGGTATTTGTCCATGGAAAGCTAAGGAGCAAATGGGAAGGACCGTACCTAGTAATCAATGTAGCAATGCATGGAGCCGTCACGCTTCACCATGACGATGGCAACATCTTTAAGGTAAATGGTCATCGTCTCAAAGTTTTTCATGAACATGCACCAATAAAAGAAGAAGTTGACATGATAGAATTTATCCCTGATAATGAAGTCACATAATTAAAATCTACATGTCTTACTTCACTAGATAGGTTTCAATAATTAGAAATTTCTCCTTTTAACATTTTGGGTCCCCAAAACCCCAAGTAGAAGTGGAGAGCCATAATTTGGCGACCGCTTGGGATCAAAATCTAGCCAAGACATATAATTTTCAAATCAAACAATCTGGTCGCACTGGGCACTCCAAACCCAGGTTGGGCGACCCACATTTGGCAAGATTTAAAAATTTGGACAATGGGGCAATGTTCAGGAGCTCTTGTAGATCACGTGACAAAAGTTTGGGGCAATTTTGTGGTTCGGCCGAACCACATTTTGCAACCAATCAACTGTTTCACGTTTCGGGAAGCAATTGGTGAGCGTGTGGAGAGATTGCCACGGCCAAGTGACCCATATATGGGTTCGGCCGAACCACCCCACGCGACCCGTTGCGACCCATCAGGTCCAGAACGTTGTGCCAACGTTCTCCTAATGTTGTCTCGCGATTTCGAAAAGGAAAACGTTGGCACTCGTCTTCTTAACCTCTTCCTCTCCTCCTTCCTCCTTCCACCTGCAATCATTCACCATTATAGCACCCTTCTCCGATCTTGAGACACCAGAGAATCCCACCATGGCTCCAACTAGCAAAAATGCCATCATCCACATGGGAGAGGGCACTTCCAAGCCACAAAGGTCCCTAACCGAGAGCTTAGAGAGAGCAATGGCCGTCGACGTGCTGGAAGTGGAGCCACTAAACTCACTGCCGCCGACCGGAGTGTCACCGGGGGCCAGGCCTGGTTCGGCTGACCCTAGGGGGTTCGACCGACCACCCCCCGGCCATCCCCTCGGTCCACTTCATCGCCCAGGTCCCTCTCTCCACGACGGGATCTCCGGAAGCCCCCTGTTCGTTCCACCACGCCAATTAGGCCTACCACAGGCCAATTGGCATTGAAGGGGAAGGCTCCGGAGGTACCGGAACAACGCCTCAGCTCTCTCTACTCAGATTCATTAAAGAGCATCAGCTCCTACACTCCTTCTACACCCACCATATTCAAAGGCCGCAAGATCATTGGTGGTGGGCTGGGTGTAGGGAAGGTGTTCGTCCCTCCTCTCAATTCGGATGAAAAGAAGCAGTTGAGGGAATCCCTTGATTCCAACTCCAACTCTCCTTCAACCATTCGGAGGAGGATGGATCCACCACCGATCAATGGCCCGCCAGGCCAATTTGAAGACGATCGGAAGGAGAAAAGCGACATGGAGAAGATGCTCAAGATTGTAACCATCCTTAGGAAGAGAAATAATGAATTAGAGGAGACGATGTCGAAATTAAGGATGGCAAACTTAGATATGGAGGATAAGTTTCCCGCGCTCCGCATTAACACTAATGCGAAGCTCAAGCGCGTGGCTAAAGCTAGGTTTCCCTTTTTCAAATTTTGATCTTTACAATTGTAACCATTAGATATGGAGGATAAGTTTCCCTAGAATAAAATTCCTTTAGAATAAAGTAGGCATTAGCTAGGTTTCCCTTTTTCAAATTTTGATCTTTACAATTGTAACCATGCCTACATCAATTTTAAGAAGTTGAATAAAATGCCTTTGCGTTCTGCTGGTGTGTTGCCACCAGCAGAACACCTACACTTTATGTTGTTCGCTGTTTGTGTCACCAGATGAAAAGAAACAAGTGTGGGGGGTTCGGATGACCCCCTCAACAGATCTATTGGTGTTTCAAACGTGCCACGGTGCACAGCACGTCTGCTGGATCAAACATTATTTAAAAGCCCACACAAATGGGTTCGGACGACCCGCAAAAAGAAGTCCAGTGACGAAACAACTGTGCAGGAATGCAGCTTGAGAAGAGGAGATCCAAACGAAGGGACAACGGTCCCCTAGCTGGTTCGGCCGACCCTACCAATGAGGCCTGGTCCCACCAGCCAGGCTCCCTGCGGCAAGGGAATGATCCCTGACTGGTTTTCACCCTTCTGCCCTCTCGAACTGTGCATTTATTCAATTCATTTCTTTGTTCTTACATAAAAATGAAAATAAAAGCTTGAAATCTTGCATCCCAAAATAAAATGAATAAAATTTATGACATTTGAAGAGTAGAGGTGACACAAAGTTCAAATTTATGCATATGCCTATGCTTGTGGGTCAATATCTTGATAGGAAATCATATTGACTAAGATGTTGATAAATGTGAGACAACTCTTGGCTCATGATTCACACTTTTTCCATTCAAAGTACTTAGAAGTTTATTTTTGAAAATGTCACAAAACCATAGTGTCACTTACTCATCAATAATAAGAAAATTCCTACCAAAGCCATATATGATCATCTTGTTTGAAACCCTTTTTTATCATGCTACTTGCAATTGCTTTGAGTTCAATCAAAACTTGTTGACCCTTGTTGAGAAGTATATCATAGTCCAAAGATAAAGATCACGTACACACCACACAAACATGCTGCTTCTACACTGGAAGTACGCAACAACATGCCATTCATTTTCATTGAATAATTGCTCCATGTTTTAAAGGTCAATGAATCTCTTAGTCGATATAGAAAAGGGACAATGGCCATGCAAAATAAAAAGAAAAGATGGACAAGTGAAAGTCCAAGAAAAAGGATAGATATGAATAAAAGAAAAGAAAAATGATAGCCATGTACCAAAACAAAGTAGAGAGAGATCATATCAATGAGCATTATAGTTTTCCATTTTCCACACACTTGCACATCTTGATCTAGGTCTATGACATTTTTCTCCTTGGATCCTTGTTTTGATTTTACAATATATGCAATGCAAGTATGCCTACCATATTTATCCCTACCTGAACTACACATAAACCTAATAGATGTAGGATAAAACAAAGAAGGCATCCTCAAGATATTGCCTTGGTAAGAAATCATATTAAACTAAGTGCCTTGAGAGTACTATTTGAGGAGTAAGAATGAACTATATGCTTTCTTTTTGAAATCAATATCAAAAATTCTAAGTACTGGGAAGGTAAAAAGTAAGATGATTTTGCCTTGAGAGTTATTCCATTTTTCAATATCTCAAGGATATATGCTAGACAATGCCACATAACCCACTAGTATAAGCTATGTGCTAAATGAAAACTTTGATCACCACTATCTTGGATATGTCACTTCTACCTCTTTTTCTAAACTTTACTCGAGGATGAGCAAAGACTCAAGTGTGGGGGATCTTGTTGACGGTATTTATACTATGTTTTCTACCATCATAACCGTCAATAAAACACTCTTTTTGGAAAGAAACAAGCAAACATATAGTGACATAGGTACAAATAACTTGGTTCCACATGTACATGTTAGTGTTTGTTTGCAGGTACCCAAAACAGGTGATTTTAGAGTTTAGAAGCCCAAGATGAAGATATAATGCAAATCCAACTATGGCGAAATGGCAAGGTGATGTCACAATCATCAAATAATTCACTCCAGGATCAAGTGGACACTGGGTGGACACTATTCATGGTTCGGCCGAACCATGAATAGTGACCCTAGCAATCCACCTTCAAGAATCAAGCAAGGAGAGTGATATGGGAGAGAGCTGAGGCCACGTGGCCCCAACCCATGGGTCGGTCGAACCATGGAAGGTGGACCCAGTGATGAGTACAGGCCCGATCTTCCGAGAGGTAACCGGTAAGTTCGATTTGTGGAGATCTCGACGTTGGCGATCCGATTTCAAATCAGACACGATTCGAATCCTGCAACCGTTACACCACTGCTCCGTTGGTTTTCAACCAAGCACAACTTGATTGACCTCACCAAGAAGGCTTTTTCCTGCAAGCGAATCGAAGAACACAAGCAAGAAAGTTTAAACACGCAATCTGAAATTGCAAATATGAATGACTGCGAATATCAATAGAGGGTTCAAGAACTCGGTTCCAAAAGACTAATCGACACAGTGGAGGAGATCAAGAACGGGGGCCCTGGATCACTGTAAAAGGATTTGTCACCACAGTTACAATGAACGATTCAGTTTCTCGACTGGAAAACTAAACTCTAAACAAAACCCAAGTCTCCACTGCAGCGGCTACATGGAACATAAAAGAGAGGCGTCCTAGGGTTGGAGGCAACCAGCGAAGGCGCCCACAACTTGGGCTTAAGGCCCGACTCGATACATGGCCAAGTTGGCCCAAAACAGATGACTGCAACACCTTGCCATGGTCACACAGATTATTCCACGAGCCATCTGGGGCTGGGACCAGCTCCAAAACGATGCCGTCGTCGTCCCCTTTCCAATGAGTCCAAGATCGCCCTGTTTCGATGTCGTATGAGGGAATTATGAGCGAAATATTGACGACGTGCCTCCTGAATCCGAGGGTGACGTGACAGCTGAGTTGGAGATGAGTTGCAACTTGAGAAAGACGATGGCGCAGGCGTGTCCAGCGTGACTGGTGTCCTCATCACCCAGGCTACCTACACACTCCAGGACAGGTGGGGACACCTTCTAGAAGGTCCTGGCTGGGCCACAGGTCATTGGGGGGGTCGGCCAAACCCCCCTGGTGCCCAGCCAGGTCGGTTACCTCCCCACCGACTTGAGCACACTTTCCACGTGCTGGATTGATCATCTTCGTTGATTTGAGGCGGTTTCAAGGGCGGTTTATCCAAGGGCCAAGGAGGAAAGGCACATGGATTGATGACATGGCACTCCTCTCATTCCCCTATAAATATCCCCCTAGTCCTTCACTTTAGAGGCATCAAAGGAGTAAATATCAAGTGTATCATAGAGAGAAAGACTACTTAGTAGTTTTAGTATTAGAATAAGAGGGAAGAGAGTGAGGGAAGTCTTCTGGAGAAAGCCCCGGGCCTGTCGGGAGTCTTCTTCAAGGTGTACCTCAGCTGATGCAAGCTTCTAGTAAGTTTTACATCTGAGTCCTTCTAGCATTTAATATTCTGGTTCTGGTACTTTAAGTATATACTTGCTTTACCTTCACATTGCTTTACTTGTGAAGTGCTCTAGTCTCTAGCTAAGATTAGAGTATTAAGTATAGTGTAGACGTGGTGTCTAGGCTATATCTTATCAGTGTGGGCCGCTTGTCGCACGGATTGTTTGTGGTAGCCAGCAAGTGGTGACAGCCTTGTCTGGTCTTCGTATTCCACCACGTGTGTAAGACAAGATATTAAAATGGCAGGGCATCAAGACAATAGTATAGCCACCTCGGGAGGAGTTATATTTCCTCCTGTTTCGCCTATCGCCTCTTGTAAAGGGAGGAGGTGGTAAACCTCTTTATACTTAGAAAACCAAGACCAGATATCTTTTGCTACATAGAACCTCTCTATACCTATATTCTAAACCTCTTTGATCACCAACATCCTTCATCACTATCTGACGGTCTTGAACCTAGTTAGTTCACTTCATGTTCCCCGTGGAAAATACGATACCTGGAATACTCCCGGTGAAAGCTACATTGACTACCTTACGCTTGTGGTATATCCGTTTTTCACCTTTGGTGTCAACAATATCCCCGGCAACGGTGCCAGAAAACTTGTTGACACTAAATATGCCAAGAGGGTATAACCGCAAGCGCACGGTTGTCAAAGTAGCTTTCACCTAGGAGTATTCCAAGGTATCGATTTCCACAGGGAATGTGAGTGTTCTACTAAGACTCAATGGTCATCCTAAGATAACTAGATGTTTGGGATAAATAGGGTAGAGAGGGTCTTAATGGCAAAGGTTCTAGATCAAGGTAAGGTGTACAATTATTGTTCACTTCGGAGCTCTATTTCGGTCAAGCACCGCAAAAGATAACTTGTGCCGTTATAGCTTTGGGCCCTATGCTTTAAGAACTTGCCACAAACACTGTGGTGGACTACAGAGACTAGATGGGGCTGTCACCACCCACTAGCTATCACACATCCGAGGAGCAAGCCGCACACACCGGTAAACGATAGCCTAAGCACCACGCCTACACTATTGCTTACTACTCTAATCTAGGTACCAAGATAGACTAGAGCACTCAAGTAAATGAACAATGTACCAATGAACAATAGAAGTAGAACACTTACTAGAGCCAAGTACCTTAACCAAGAAGAATCTCGGAGCGTCTCACTTGAAGGAGACCCGCATCCGCAGAGATACACGTCGAAGATGGTGCCGACAAGCCCGGCACTCCTCCAGCTTCTTCTCACTCTCTCCCTCTCTTCTACTCCTCACTAGGAGAGCTCTAAGGCTATGACTCTCATGTGGAGAGTGTGTATCAAGTAGATGTTCCTACAAGTGAGGTAGAGGGTCCTATTTATAGTGGAGAGGTGGAGTAGGGGTTACTCCATCGCCACGTCATCGATCCGCGTGATGTCCATCGGCCTTCGTTGGATCAAACCGACATCCAACCACCATGGAATCAATGGTGGGGGTAATTGTGTCACATGGGGAGGTGAACCAACTTGAGTAGGGCGGCGGGCGCCGTAGATGTAGTGCGGCCGCCCCCCTTGATTTGAGTTAGCGCCTCGGATGCATTCCTGGAGGTCGGTAGAAGGTTGAACCGACCTGGTCTCGGTCGGTTTGGACACCGACTCCACCATGGAGGGTTGGTAGCCCCACTTGACAGGGCCATCAGACCGTAGATCTTGCACCGACCTTGGATCGACGGAGGACAAACTTGAATTGGCATCTCCCACGAATTGCTGACGTAGAACGTGGCTGGGACAGGGCGGGCTGCCCTATGGACAGGGCAGGCACCCTGCAACTTGGGCCAAATTGGCTCATCTTTGGTGAGCATGTAGGACTCTCAGTTAGCTTTCCTAACACCTGGTTATTTGCCTGATTCCGAGTCTGGATGCATCCTGGGTGCTCATTTTACCCGGGACTGCTCCTGCGACCCGTTCTCCAATCTCCGGAAAGCATAACTTTATCGTCCGACCTTCGATTTGGGTGAACCAAAACTCCATTTCAAACTCCTTGAGTTGGTGTAGTCACAATAAGCATGGATGAAGCCTTTTCTCCTTATATATCACCGTTTTATACTTACTTTGCACCTACACTCACATAGCCATCACAACTTGTGGAAATAGTTAGAAATAAAACCTATGACTACGGTTTGTATCATTTTTATGACCAAATTAGGCACTATTGATGGTATAAAATGGAGTGTTAAGGACCTGTCAATAGCAAGCCATATTGACAGGGTGGGCGCCCTGTCCAACAGGGCTACTGGATCCAGGTGAGGTGACTTTTGAGCCATTGATGTTGAATCAACGTGCCAAACTCTGTTTAGGAGGTTGCGGCACGGATCCATGACGTGGCGGAGTGAATATGGCTCCAAGAGGGGGCGGGCGCCCTGTCACTTGGGCCCAATGTGGCTCTTGTCAGGTGTACTAGCTCAAATGTGCCATAGGTTTGCTTCATTTTCACCTTGTATTTCACCTGCAACCAAAATTCTTCAAGTACAAGTGGAACTCCGTTAGTTTAAACCAAATTCCTACCTTCTATGTGCCATTTCCTTGCTCAATTTGATCAATGTTGATGGTTAAAATGTGCATTTAGTGAGCATCAACAGCGTCTATGAAGAATTCCCCGAAGAAGAAATCGAGCCAAGCCCTAAACCAAAAGAGGAGGAACACGCAGCCGAATTAGAAACTCCAATTGATTCATCTCATGATTTGGTTGTCGAAAAACCTCCCAATATGGGAACACTAAACACAATAGAGGATGATGAACCATCTCCTTTAGAGTTTCCCCTTTGAATTCAAGGAAGATATATTTGAAGATTATGGAAATACCTCGAATTTGCCTGTCCAAGCGAGACCTCAGGCACAGACCACACTACTTGACCAAGATGAAGAATTGGTCCACATAGAACATATCAAAAGCCTATCATTAGTCATGAGTGTTGGTATTTTTAACATCACTTCACTGTTAAGTTGTCAACCCTAACATGATGCCAAAAACCAAAGGTAAAATAATCTTCACTTGCCTCCTAAAAATAATACTATAGAATATATCCACAAGCACACAGATAATTCTCCCATTGTAGCACTTCACTCGGTAAGTATTCCGAGTATCGTTGATTTGTTTTATGCCAAAAGGATAAAGGGGCATTCTACTCATTAGGATAATCTACCATAATGATTGGAAAGATAAATGTGCAGACCTATGACAACCCATAACTCTAGTGCTTTAGCGATAAATAAGTCAATGATAAATGGTAAATGATAACTGAGTAGATGAGGTAAATGGTATTCTAGAGATAGAATATAGAGACTCACTAATGTAGTAAGATAATCTCAAGATTTGGCTAAACTAAAGGAAACCTATGTAATTACTAAATACAAAGTCTACAGACTATGCCACATTACATATTTTCATCTATAGCATAATCAACTCAGAAAACATCATAAGGAGCATCATCTAATAAGGATATTAAGACACAAGGGTCACCTCCTTTGCGATCGCGCTCTGCTCGTCCTACGTACGGGGGGTGGACTACAGAGGAACCAACGCAGCTGTCACCTACGTGGACTACCACACGACCCGGCACATCAGGGTGCCTCCGTAGGTACACAATATATCTAGACACCATGTCTACATAATGCATACCACCTAACTCACTCGAGTACTGAATTAGGCGCTTGTTGACGGTGGATATACCATGAAAATCCACATTCAAACACCGTCAACAGGCCTCGGATTCAAGGGAGAATAAACATATCATGAACATATTTTATCAATAACTAGTTCCACTTGTACTCTTAGCTTGTGAATGCAGGGAAAAATCCAACAGAGCTGAAATGAGCACTTGGAGCCCAACTAAGTCGGTTCGGTCGAACCACAAATTTGGGAACCAAGTTATCACACTTCAACAAATGACACAAGGGACCACATGGAAGTGAGTGGAGCACCTGGAGGGCCCATAGGTGGTTCGGCCGAACCACATGTGGGGCCCACCAGGGCTCTGCTAACATGGCACGATCTGTGTGACTTCCTATCTAGCTCAATTCCACCTTCGGATCAAAGCTGTGTTTCCAATCAACGGTGGAAGATTAAAGCACATGGATCAAGGCGTGAATCGACAGAATCAAGACAAACCAAGTACATAGACATGCTGCTATGACAGATGGGGACACTGGTGGTGGGCCCACCTTGCCATAGGTGGTTCGTCCGAACCAGCCCATGGTGGGCCCAGGCCACCGACGTGCTCCTCCGCCTTTCTGCATGATCTCCACGTGCTGGTTTGCTCACGGCCATCCATCTTAAGGCTGGTTCCAAGGCGGTTTATCCAAGGGAGGAGAGGCAAGGAGCACGCGAATCGCTGATGTGGCGCCCCTCAACTCTCCCCTATAAATAGAGGCTGCCATCACCCTCTTCAACACACCCAAGATACACAAGAGCCACAAGGGACAAGAGAAGTTCCACTCTTCAGTAGTAGTAGTAGTAGTATTAGTCTAGTGTGGGAGTTAGAGTCAAGTCGAGCTACGCTCAGAGTCTCCGGAGTCGTCTGCTGGAGAGTCTGGTATAACTCTTGTACCTTTCATTCTATAAGATTTTACCTTTATCAATATATTATCTTTACTTTACTTTACTAAGTCTCTACTTAGTGCATTACGATTCTTTATAGTATTGTTGTGTTTTGTCTTAACTTATAGTTGAGTTATAGTAGATAGTGATCCTGTAACCAGCTCACGTGTGTAGTTCATCGCCTGTCATGGGGTGCTTTAGTTGTTGGTACGCAACTAGAGTAGTAAGGCTTAGTGCAAGCATGGTGCTTAGACTAGATCTTGCCTTTGAATGCCGCTTGTCACATGGATTGTTTGTGGGTGCTAGCAGGTGGTGATAGCCCTATCTAGTCTTAGTATCCCTCCATGTGTTTTAGGCAAGTTCTTAAAAGGTAGGCTCCCATAAGAGAATAGCCGCTTCGGGTAGAGGTTACATACCCTACTGTCTCGCCTATCCCCTACACACCGGAAGTAAGGTATCTGTCTTAGTATAATTCATCCATTTGATAAGATAGTTCACAAGAGTAAAGTAAGTGTCATAGGAGTCTTATACTCACTCGTTGTCCTCCCACCTAGCTACACTCTACTAGTTATCCTTAGTTATCCTAAAACCTTGTCGTGTTTTGATGTCATTACCCTTTCCTCTATATATCGATTTACCCCCCTCTCACTAGTTGATACTAAGTTGCTATAGACTTAAGGATCTCTCTCTTTTTATTAATTATTCCTAGCAACCGCTTTCCCTTGGGATAAAAATAAATAACGATACGTTGGAATACTTCCGGGTGAAGTGCTACAGCGGTATATTCTGTGCGTTTGCGGAATTATCCAATAGACATAAGATATACCCTCAGGGCACTTCTGGCGCCGTTATCAGAGATAGCCTAACACCCTATCTCTGGTGGTTGCACTAAGAAGTGTCAACAAGCATTTCTGGCGCCATTGCCGGAGAAAACATCAGTCTAGGAATATTAATAAAAAATTGAATCCGGAGTCTACTATCAATTTAGTTATCGATTAGTGTTAGGGGCTTACCCCTATCTGTATTTCTCGTTATCGTGAAGCTAGACAGTGTATGAACGGTTTCCATTTGCCGTCAAATTTCATCGAAGATCCTGAGCAATTGTTGAGGAGAACTAGACGCCGTTAAGTTCCACCCCAAAGGTTCATCTCAAACCTGAATCTGTTCGAGGAAAGAGGCTCTGCACTGTCAACCGAGGAAGTTATGGCCCAAAAGACCATATCTGAGTTCTCTGCACCGTCGGCTGACAACATTGCCACCGGTCCGCAGCTCAACTTGGGGATGTTACCTTTGAGCTTAAGCCAGTTCTGATCAACATGGTGCAAGCCAATCCATTCTGTAGGAAGCCGCATGAAGACGCCAATGCCCATCTCCAGTACTTCCTGGAGGTGTGTGGTACCTTCACTATCAAGAATGTCTCGGCTGACGCCATCCATCTTTGCCTGTTCCATTCTCACTGCTTGGGAAGTCGAAGCAATGGTTTTATGCCAACAAGAATGAAGCTACCACCTGGGAGAAGTGCGCCAATGCATTTCTCAAGAAATTCTTCCCAATAGGCAAAACCAGCGCTCTCCGTGGAAAAGTCTCAAGCTTCCAACAGCAAGCTGACGCGACAATTCCAGAACGTCTCTAGGAGTACATTCGTGCTTGTCCTCATCATGGGATTGAAGAATGGCTCCTAATCCAAGGTTTCTACCATGGGCTGACTGGATTAGCCCGTAGTCACCTTGATGCTGCCGCTGGAGGAGCATTCTTACAACACAATGTCAAAGACTCCAAAGACCTCATTGAAAAGATGGTCGTGCGCCGTGGGATCAAACCGACTTGAACAAAGGGCCCAGATGACTCCAGAGAGGCGGTGAAAGAAGACTCCAGAAGGTGGGCCGAAACCCTAGGGGGACGCCGGCCGGCCCCACCCTGGTGGGGTTCGGTCCCCGGTCGCTTCGGGTGTGTTCTGGACTCTTCCAGGGTCTTCGTGATGATGTTTCCTTGGCGGTTAAGTTTTATGGTAATTAAGCACTTTAATCCTTCTTTCAAGCCTTTCTGGAATAATCCCTGGAAAATACACAATTCACCAAAACTCGTGGAATTTGTCAGTAATAACCCCTATTCTTCTATTATTGATCTTCCCTAGGCATTAGTTGACGGTATAAAATTGGTACTTAACGACCGTCAACAGTACCCCCAAGCTAAGTCTATGCTAGTCCCTTAGCAAAGTTGACTTGAAATAATTTATTCAGGGTTCCATAAAATGTATAACTCTCAACAAATACTTAAATATTTAAACAGAAATTCTTCTCCGGATTGAAATTCATTAATCCACCTTTCAAACTTATTCTTATTCTTTTCAATCGTGGGGTTTTTAAACTAAGTCTTGGGTAATTGAGAGACAATAATCAAGTAAGCACTAAGTCTTTCATCCTTTGTTTCAACCATTGCTCCAGATTTTTTTCGAATAAGTATATGGTTTTTATTTAGGAAATAATGAGAGCCTACTAATAAGATTGCAGAGGACTACCTAAGCTATACATCATGATTGAATGTGTGAATGTGATTAAATTTCATTTTTGAACTCCTATGCATTATCCTCTCTTTTCTGTCTTTCTGAAGAGTGTGGGTTATCTCCCCAGCGGATACTTTTTTGTACCCATTTTTTCTCTCAGGCGGGTGCCTTTGCACCCATTGTTTTACTCTTTCTTTTTTTTAGCACATACCCTTTTGATATGGCATCTTTCAGGCTCATACTTCTTTGGTATGGCACCTTTTAATTTTATAACCCACACTCTTTGTTGGACATCTAAGAGGGAGATTTGTGCATAGAGTGAAAACTTTTTTTTTCTAAGCATGTGAATTCAATCATGAATACATAACAGAATAGTCTACTTAAATCACATTAGCAGAACAAATTATTATATTTGTTTTTGATTTTGGTTTTTTAAATGTCTGGAGCTTAGATGTCACTCATAATGAAATAAATAGCAACTCAAACCTTCTTATATCATATCCGTCAATTACTTAGAAAAGCTTATGCTACCCACTGATATCAAGTTTCAGAATAAATTTTCATGGTAGATAAACTTCATGTAATTCGTAGGAGAATTTAAATTTAAACACTAAGCAATTGCAGGAAATTACATTTAAACAATTTAAATATATTTTTGATTTTTTCTCTAGCTTCAAGTTCTAATTATTCTAAAGACAAATTGAATGCAGAATTTAAAGCAAACTTAATTATACAATCTATTATTTTTTTGGATTTTTATTTTTACACAAGCAGGAATTTAATGCAATAACTAAAAAATGGTAAATAAATTTTTATTTAGTTTTCTTGTTTTGTTGTTTTTTAGCAATATTGAAATTGACAGAATTAAATACTGAAATAAAAAGCATATATAAAGGTGAGAGGTACTCACCTAGCGGGGATCTCCCCCAAGCTGGATATTACTGTGCTCAGTAATGTGGTGGAGGTGGCGGCGGATATCCCATCTGATGTATCAAATACTCCAATCCACTCTGCGTCTGTTGCTGTCCCTGATAGATCTGATCAAGTCGTTGGTCCGTGCTGTGCTGCCATTGTTCATGCTGGTAGAACCTGTCGTCGACCTGCTGCTGCCACTACTCGTGCTGGTACAGTGTGTCGCTTATCGTGTTCTGTCCCTCTTCAATGTTAGTGAGATGCATAAATAAAGCTGCGAAATCATTAGCGGTAGCCAAAAAGTGCTGCTCAGGTGGCCGATAGTAGTCATCTTCTGGTGGTGCGTGGAACGGATATAGTCCACCAGTGGTGAAATCCGTGTTCCCGCATGTAAAAAAAGATGCTCGTCCTCTATGAAAATCAGTTGCGCCCTAACCCGCTGCTGCTGCTGACGAAGATTGTCCTTACTGAAATGTGGGTTGTTCCTCCTATCCTGCATGTGCAGTCCACTGCTGGCGTGGCTCCTGCGTCGATACCTGTTCACCAAAATCAACATAGTGGGAATAAGCTGGCCCAGATGGTGCTGGGTCAGCTCCAGTGAAATTAGTTCTCGGCGCCCTGCTGATGCGCGCGGACGGACACCTGCCAACATTAGCTCTAACAGCTAGAAAAACAAAATTCTGAACAGAATAAATTCATAACTCCTTGTCTGGCAGTTCGTACTAATTGTCATAATTTTTATAAATCATAATTATTTTATTATTTCGGCCTTTGAGCATGTGAGCACGAAAGAAAAAATCATAACCAATAATTCTGCGGGCATCAGAAATATAAACTAGTGTAGCATTCGATAATAAACCTAGCCTTGCAGCTAAACAAGTAATCTAGGAAGTAAAAGAAATACTGCACTTTTTCAAGGAAGGGACAGTTCTCCAATAATTCAACCTCATTTTTATAGGTGACACCTTCCTCTTTTTAATCTTGATATATAACAAATCCAGCTCATCTTGCTTAATAGTATTTAACTCCTCTCTAGGAAAGAATGTAAAAGCTAGCCATTTAAGCATGAATCTCAGTGTGGGGTGATGAACTTCTTCAGTAGTATATTTTTTTTCTCTCTGGATTCTTTGCAGTGATACTCTCCCAAAAATCATCTTTACCAAAGTCTTGGAGAGTTTAAAAAATATTGACCACATATTGATTATTGAATCCTAGTGTTAAACTAAGAGTTTTCCATGAGAGGGTGAAAGGTTTATTAAACATTCTAAAATTAACCTCATCATCATCAAAGTCTAGGGTGCTAATAAATTCTATAGTGAGTAACTTGCTACCCTGCTCATTAATTTGCCATGCACCTTCCCATCAAACATTTCTAAAAATAAGCTCAAACTCGGAATCCATTCCGGTTTCATTGAGCAAAGTGGCATCAAAAATTGGAGTATACGTAAATTTCTTATTTTAACCACATTTAATATCACCCTTTGCGGTCTAGTTGATAATGAAGTTTGAGTTATGCTTGTGAGTTCATACCTCTCTTCCGGTTGGGAAGAGGATGACGGATTATCATACGTGAAGGGTGGCGGAGGATCGATATTCATGTCAGAGCTGACAAACGATGGCACTTGTGATGATGATTGACTTCGTGTTGTGCAGCATGAGAAGGCTCTTCCAAGGGATCGAATGGCACCTTTAATTCTATTGCTCATCTTGCCTGTAAAATGAAGAACACGGCAAGAACGAACAAGAACACAAGAACAAAACAAAAACAAGCAAGAACAAGTGAAGAGAAGGAATCAAAGTGATGATCTCTCTTCTAGGTCTTCTTGCTAATCTTCTTTTCTACTCCTTCTCTTGCTTAAACTTGAATCAAATGATAGGATTATGGGAGTTTGAAGTTACGAGCAGCAAGGCAAGGTGGCAAGGAGCTCTCTGGTGTGTATGTGAGTGAGTGAGAAAATGAGAAAACTGGGAGGCAGAGGAGAGGCAGAGGGGCGCCGGCCAGCGTGGCCTTGGGGCCGGCTGGCCCCATCTGGTGTGCTCTGGCTCTCAGCTTTGGCTAGTGTCGACACCACCTTGATGCCCTTCCAAATGCATGTGGTTGCATGCTTTCTCTGATGAATGAATGAGTGAAGGGTAGTACATGGATGAATGGTGGAGTTTGGATGGTAGTGAAAGGTGGTGGTTGATGATAATGCATGATGTGACTTGATGTGATGATGGCGGGTCCCATATGTTTCCCATATTTATACTGTATAATGACACAAGAATGAAAAACTAAATTACTTTTATGAATCTATGAAAAATTAGAATTATTTTTTATAATTTTCTGCCACCATAGTAAATTTCACTGACGGGGGTTTAATACTCCGTTAGTAATGATCACATGGGGCTTAAATTTTAATCATGCTATGCTTATTTTTATTTCTTTTTAATAATGCAATTTATGAGAAAGTAAATATGCAAATCTTAATGCAAAAATTAAATTACTGATAACTACCAAGTTACCTCCCGGCGATGATTCGGGGTTTTTGAGTCCGCCGATCCGGACTTCTCCAGTTGAATTGTTGTTCATGATTCATCTTCGGTGTCGGAGATGTTGTTGCATCTTGTTTTTCATGACACTTCAACGTTTGGCATTGCTTCAGTTTTGGCTTGAATGCGAATCGCTCTTCTTGCCCATTGATGGTGAATGTGATCTCTCCAGCTCCGACGTTGATGGTTGCATTTGCAGTGTTTAGGAATGGTCGCCCGAGGATGAGGGGTATCTTCCTCTCTTCCTGCACGTCAAGTACTACAAAATCTATAGGAATGAAAAAGTTGCGTATTTTTACCGGAATATTTTCTGCGATTCCTGCGGGATAGCGAACCGATTGGTCAGCTAATTGCAAAAACATAGTGGTTGGTGTGAGCGTAGAATAGTTGAGTTTGTCGAAGACGGTCTTGGGCATGACACTGACACTTGCTCCAAGATCACATAAAGCATTCTCGGACATCTGGTCTCCTATTGAACAATCAATAGTGGGACACCCTGGATCCTTCTTCTTAGTAGGAGAAGAACTCATAATTGCCTCACTACACTCCTCCGTTAGCTTGACAACTTTAGTAGAAGGTAATGGTCCTTTGTTGTTGAGGATGGTTCGAAGATACTTCGCGTATGTAGATACCTGCATGGCATATAACAACGGAATATTGACATATAACTTCTGAATTACCTTTACAAACTTACCAAATTGATCATCCGTTTTAGTTCTTCTTCTTCTGCGTGGAAACGGTAGGAGGGTTGTGTCATGAAAATCTTGAGTTAATTCTTGATCTTGTAGTTCAACTGGTGGTGAAGGTGGTATAACTTCTTATTCTCTGTTGTCCTCTTCAATCTCTTCTTCTACCTGCACTAAATGTGATGGTCTACGTGCCCCTTTTGGGTAAGGTGGATCACGTGTACACTTACCTCCTCTAGTAGATATTCCTTTTATTTGCTCATAGTTAGTGGTAAACAAAGTAGAAGATAATTGTGCAATTTGTAATTCTATCTTTTTATTAATAATATTTGATCTTTAACGGCAGAAGAAAAATTATCCAACTTAGAATTAATTCCTTCTAAAACTTTATCATTAAAAACAAGCTTCTTATAAATACTTTCATTAATTCTAACTTATTCTAATATTAATTCTCTCAAGGGTGGTTGCCTATGATTTGAAAATTTAGTATTGCCTTGGTACTTATCTTGATTGGTTGACTGAGGTTGATTCCATCCTTTCTTTTGAGAAGTAGACTTGATGACTGTACTAATATCTTGTGGGGGATTTGCAAACTCAATTCCTAAAGATCCTTCTTTTTGATTCTGGGAATTGAATGCATCTTGAATAGCTTAACGATCTCTTTTATGATTGGCTCTTTGCTCTAACCAGTTCAACAGTAAATCCATCTTGGTTGACAGTGCACACACTTCCTCTGGAACTTCTTCAGTCTTATGGCATGTCTGAGTATTGTTTATCTAATTCTGATTTTCTGCTATCTTTCCCATAATATCTTCAGCTCTTCCAGGGGTGAGTGACATAAATGATCCTTCAGCAGTGGCATCTAGTTGCTCACGTGACCTTTGAGTTAGTCCGTGACAAAATGTTTGCATGAGCAACCAATTTTCCATTCTTTGATGGGGACAATCTGATATGTAATCTTGAAAATGTTCCCAGGCTTCTGAAATAGATTCGCCTTTCTGCTGACAAAATTCTGAAATCTTTCCTCGTAGAGCATTGGTTTTGCCTACTGGGAAAAACTTTTCTAGGAAAGCTTTTGAACATTCTACCCATGTCTTGACTCAATCTTTATTCTGATAAAACCACTGCTTCGCCTTTCCCTCCAATGAGAACGGAAATAAATGAAGCAGCACGACGTCTTGAGGAATGCCTTTGATGTTGATGGTGTTGCCAATCTCCAGGAAATTCTGCAGATGGACACTTGCATATTCATCTTTCTTTCCAGTAAATGTGATAGCTTGCACCATTTTGATGAGGCTTGGCTTAATCTCATAATCATGATTTCCAATGTTAAAAGTTGGCCCAACGCGAATATTCTCAGTGCTTGGGGCAAAGAATTCACGTAGAGTCTTCTAAGCCATGGCTTCACAAAATAATGTAAGACCCTTCTTCCTATGGTTGTTCCTGATGGATAAGAGTTAAAGTACACAACCAATCCTGCACTTACCCTATATAAGATATTTTAAACATAAACAAAACACGGGTAAGTCTGCTAAAGCAAAAGGTTATGGTTATCTCTAAGTATTTATGTCTATAGTTATTTATATATTTTCTATTAATATTATCTATTAAGAATTCTCCTATATGAAATTCTAGAATAAATATCCTGGTGAATATAATCAACGAACTCAATAAATTACCCTAATAAATACAATTGCCATCCCCGGCAACGGCGCCAGAAATGCTTGTTGGTATTTTTAACATCACTTCACGTTAAGTTGTCATCCCTAACATGATGCCAAAAACCAAAAGTAAAATAATCTTCACCTGCCTCCTAAAAATAATACTATAGAATATATCCGCAAGCTCACAGATAATTCTCCCATTGTAGCACTTCACCCGGTAAGTATTCCGAGTATCGTTGATTTGTTTTATGCCAAAAGGATAAAGGGGCATCCTACTCATTAGGATAATCTACCATAATGATTGGAAAGATAAATGTGCAGACCTATGATAACCCATAACTCTAGAGCTTTAGCGATAAATAAGTCAATGATAAACGGTAAATGATAACTGAGTAAATGAGGTAAATGGTATTCCAGAGATAGAATATAGAGACTCACTAATGTAGTAAGAGAATCTCGAGATTTAGCTAAAGTAAAGGAAACCTGTGTAATTACTAAATACAAAGTCTACAGCCTATGCCACATTACACATTTTCATCTATAGCATAATCAACTCAGAAAACATCATAAGGAGCATCATCCAATGAGGATATTAAGACATAAGGGTCACCTCCTTCGCGACCGCGCTCTGCTCATCCTACGTACGGGGGGTGGACTACAGAGGAACCAACGCAACTGTCACCTACGCGGACTACCACATGACCCGGCACGTCAGGGTGCCTCCGTAGGTACACAATATATCTTGACATCACGTCTACATAATGCATACCACCTAACTCACTCGAGTACTGTATTAGGCGCTTTACGATCAAATGACAATAATCATCACCAATAACAACTATATCGAATATGCAACTAGAATAAACTAAGAACTGAATAAGTAGCAATATATTAAAATAAAGCAAAGTCATAATGAGATACAAGATAAGATTACCGATCTCCAGACGAACGAATCTGGAATCCCGAGCGTAGCGCCCAACTCTACTTGAACCTTGTTAGACGCCTAAACTATGAACTTGAAGAACTAGAGCCCTATTTCTAATCTATGGAAACCCTAACTTCTGTCTACTCTTGACGAATGAAGTAGGAGGAATGAATTAGTGCTCTGGGAGGGGGGTCTGCCCCTCTATTTATAGCCCGGTGGGATGAATGTGCGCCGTGGGATCAAAACGACTTGAACAAAGGGCCCAGATGACTCTAGAGAGGCGATGGAAGAAGACTCCAGAAGGTGGGCCAAAACCCTTGGAGGGCACCGGCCGGCCCCACCCTGGTGCCAGCCGGCCCCACCCTGGTGGGGTTCGGTCCCCGGTCGCTTTGGGTGTGTTCTGGACTCTTCCAGGGTCTTCGTGATGATGTTTCCTTGACGGTTAAGTTTCGTGGTAATTAAGCACTTTAATCCTTCTTTTAAGCCTTTCTGGAATAATCCCTGGAAAATACATAATTCACCAAAACTCATGGAATATGTCAATAATAACCCCTATTCTTCTATTATTGATCTTCCCTAGGCATTAGTTGACGGTATAAAATTGGTACTTAACGACCGTCAACAATGAGTTATGAATGGCTAAGGGAAGCAGAGTTATCTCCTAAGGTAGCTCGAATCATCTCCCCTTCGACCATTCTTCTGTGCCAAATTAAGGGGTCCGCTAGGAAAATCCATTATAAGTCATCCGTTGGGATAAACTTCATTTCAAAGGCATTAGCCGATATTCTTTTCCCTGGCGCTTCCTTAACACCATCGAGAAAACTTCTACAAAGTCCAGCAGGATTCATCCTTGAAAGCCATGGGGTCTTAAGGGTTTTTCCTATCACTATCAAGAACTCTGGGATAAATTTTGATTTTCATATTTTTGACATCTCAAAGATTCCTCTCTTGATTGGCGTTCCAATCATGAGACTGCTACAGGAAAAACCCCTACGAGGTCATTTAGACTTCAAGGTTGGGAATTTCACTATTGACATTCCTCTTGCCCGATCCATTAACACAATTGTCGAACCCAAACCTAAACAAGACCCCATGGAGGAAGTTATGATGGCGACACTAGAAGAATTGGCTCAACCTACCTTTGATGATGAACACTTTGTTCAAGAAGAGGAAGAGTTATAAGAGCCCATTGAGCTCGACAAAAATGAGGAGTCACCACCTCCTTCGATCGAGCTCATACCTCTCCCACTTGGCCTGAAATATGTTTTTCTCCATAGCAATCGGGACACCCCGGTGATCATTAGTGACAAGCTCTCTGAAGATGAAACCCAACAGCTTGTCACCATCCTAGAAAAACATAGGTCTGCCATAGGCTACTCACTTGAAGACCTCAAGGGCATGAGCCTTGCTCTCTACACACATCGCATCCCTATCAAGCAAGATTGCATACCTTCAAGGGAGCCACAACGGAGACTTAACAACGCTATGCGAGAGGTTGTTAAGAAAGAGGTCCTCAAACTCTTGCATGCTAGGATTATTTATCCCATGCCATATAGCGAGTGGGTCAACCCGGTCCAAGTAGTGCCTGAAAGGATCGAGGATGCCCAAGAGGGGGGTGAATTGGGCAACTAGTAATTTTTCGCAAAACAATTCAACCTATCGCCATTTTGCCCAATCTCACCTGACAAGTGCACTACTGAAGTTCTAAGCCTAAAACAAGTTAAGTAACCTAGAGCCAAGTCCTAAACATGCAATTCTACTCTAGGAATGTAAAGATCACAAAGTAATTGCAGAAATGTAAATGATATAGAAAGACAAAGCCAACTTTTTCCGAGGTATCGGAGAGTCGGCACTCCCCACTAGTCCTCGTTGGAGCACCCACGCAAGAGTGTAGCTCCCCCTTGATCCTCGCAAGGACCAAGTGCTCTCTACGGACTGATCTTTTGCCTCTCCGGCACGGTGGATCACCCACAATCGCTCACAAGCTTGGCTTGAGCCACCCACAAGCTCTCCAAGCGGTCAATGTTGGCATTTCTTAGCGCAATCATCAAAGATAGACTAAAAGTCCATCCCCGGCAACGGCGCCAGAAATGCTTGTTGGCATTCCCAACCACCATTACTTCAGAAAGGTAACCCTTGGCCCTTAATGGCGCCGGCCTAGGTAAAGCAGTCTGGTAATAGCAGTTAGAAGTGCCGGATTGGCCTTCCTAACCATCATTACTTACGATATGCAAAACTGTGACACGGCGCCTTGGGGTGCAACAAGAATTACAATCCTTAGGTATTGGTACTTAGGTATGCCAATCATGATAGCTCAGTATAGATAAATCCGCAAGCACACGGAACTATCATTGTAGCATTTCAACCCGTGGGGTGTCGTATTTATAATTTCCCATAGGAGGGTAGGACGAATGCATCTAGCATTGGCATAAACATGATCACTTATTGAATGCATAGGTAGACATAGCATAGGAAGGGGTAAATCATAGTTCAAAGATAGTAGACACACATCTGAGCCGACCTCAAGGATAAAAGAGAAATAAAGAATAAAAGAATATATCTAATTGAGCAAGCATTGGTCATATATAACTATGCAAAGAACTGTTAGTAAACATCTAACTAGCATGTCTAGTATCGAGACTAGGTCTGGGATGACAGGGAGATCCCCGCAGCTGGTCTTCCAGCCGATAGAGACTTTACGAACTCGTACCCAATATCCGAACGTGGGGGAGTGCTAGGGATGGACAGGGCAGTCACCACCTGCCCACCTACCCCTCTGCCCGTGGGATACCGGCATATTCGCCGATCTCAGCATAGCCAAGCACCATGCTCGCGTACTTGGAAATAACTCCTAGCCCCCTAGGACCCTACCCCTTCGGAGTGACAGGCTAGGCTAAGAGCAACCGAGAAGGCACGACAAACCGTCACCTCATCCCTAGTTCTTCCTCTATTGATACTAAGTCGATGAACGATGAAGAACAACGATGAACATATCGAGAACATAACACATAAACTATAGCTAGTTCATATATCATGATCATAACATGTCCAAGACTATACTCTAGTTCATATGCATTACTATATAAATAAGATAAGAACTTGAACTTGGAAGAGAACTGCATTGTATTCATACCGAGGTGTTCCTTCTTCTCCCAAAGATACAAATTCTCCTTGCTAGCTCTTGCCTTGCTCTAATACTAAAACTAATCTAAAGAATTCAAGTGAGAGGTGAGGTAAATGGCTCCAAATGATGGTGTGTGTTGGAGGGGAGCTCTCCCTCTCTTTTATAGTCCAACTAGGGCGGTTTGGGCGTTCAAAGTATGGAAGGAGGTGAAACCGCCATCAGCACCACCTCTGAAGATGGGCCTGGGAGGCCCCACCAGGGGGTGGTCGGTCCCTGGGGAGTGACATCTGGCCACCGCCTTCAGGTGGTCGGTTCCTCTGTGGGCCTGTGCCTCCCCCGTGGTTGCGAATGGATTTGGTTTATTGTCTAATTTGGGCTTTCTCGTTTTCTTGGTTTGCCCCTTCTTTGAATACGCTTCCTAGAAGTGCGCTTTCCTTGAGATTTCCATGCATTTCCACGTGCTATCCCTCTAAGTTAGGTACACAACAGAACTCATGGAAAGATTAGATAAAGCCCTATTCTCTATTTGTTTTAGTATTAAAATGATGTTATATTTATGTTGCTAAGGACCGCCAACGGTCACCAAACCTCCGATTGCCACCAAGCCGTCTAGGTGATTCCGATCACCAAGAGTAACAAGCTCGAACTCTCACTTGACCCAAACAAGGCCAAAGAGATGGACGGATGCACACAAGTCACTCTTGATCAACTCTAGGGAAGAAGCTCACTCGAATTCGCAATTCACTCAACCTCCCTAGGGCTCTTGCAATCTCACAAGGTCTCAAGGTGTGTTCGGCTGTTTGAAGTGGCAAGAGACCTCCCATGGATGAGCACAAGGAGTATTAATACCCCCCACACAAGCCCATGGCCGTTAGGTACAAAACCCTCTGTTTTCGGGTGCACCGGACGCTATCAAGTTCACACCGGACGCGTCCAGTGCCCACTCCAACGATAACTGTACCACAGACGGTTTGAACACACCGGACGCTCGCAGCGTCCGGCGGGCTGGCACCAGACGCGTCCGATGCAGATAGGAGCTCTCTGAAACCTCTCTGGATGGACACCAAATGCTCCCGGCTCGTCCGGTGCAGCGTCCAGTGGTTGTCCGGTGGACAACCCTAGCACTGCCCTGGACACCGGACTCCGAAGCCTTCGCTACTGCGCGTCTGGTGACCACAAACTCGTGTCCGAAGCTCTCTGGTCACCACACCGGACGCTCTGACCCGCGTCCGGTGCAGCGTCCGGTGCTCCTATTTGTCCCAAAACTTCGCCGAATCGACAACTTTCCATAACGAAGTTTGTTCTAAATAGTTCACCAGACCTCTCTGCACTCACTAGGCCTAGGATTGACAAGTGTGCACCACACTACTATCTCCTAGCCAAGTCTAGCTCAAGCTACCCATTCAAACCCCCCTTAATAGTATGGCCAAAGTCAAAAACAAGACCTAAACTACTCCAAGTGTCTCTCAACTCCAAATGACACTTGGAACTAGCCTATCTTCGCCTTGTCTTCTATCCTTTGAAAACCGAATCTATTCCTATCGCTAGGGGCTTGAACCTACATGTTATTATGACCTAACCTCTAGGTTATCCTGCAAAACACACGTTAGTCATAATAACCGTCTCGTTGTCATTAATCACCGAAACCACTAGGGCCTAGATGCTTCAGTGCCAAAGAAGGGAGGCATGACAGTCGTTAGGAATGAGAAAATGAACTCATACCTCAACGAACCGTCACGGGGTAGCGGATGTGTATTGATTACCAGAAGCTAAACATGGCCACTAAGAAGGATCACTTTCTGCTACCGTTCATAGACGAGATGTTAGAATGGCTCGCGAACCATTCCTTCTTTTGCTTCCTTGATGGGTATTCTGGGTACCATCAAATCCCGATCCACCCAGATGACCAAAGTAAGACTACTTTCACATGCCCGTATGGAACTTACGCGTTCCGACGAATGTCGTTCTGGTTATGTAATGATCCAGATACGTTTCAATGGTGCATGATGTCTATTTTCTCTGACATGATCGAGAAAATCATGGAGGTATTCATGGACGACTTTACCGTCTATGGAAAAACCTTCGCTGATTGTTTGGAAAATTTAGATAGAGTCTTACAGCGGTGCGAAGAAAAGCACCTAGTCCTGAACTGGGAGAAATGCCACTTTATGGTTCGAGAAGGAATTGTGCTAGGACACAAGGTATCCGAACGTGGGATAGAAGTGGATAGAGCAAAGATTCAAGTTATTGAACAATTTCCACCTCCCAGGAATGTGAAAGGAATCTGTAGCTTCCTGGGACATGCAAGGTTCTACAGGCGCTTTATTAAAGACTTTTCTCAAATTGGTAGACCCCTGACTAGTCTCTTAGCTAAGGATGCCCCTTTCATCTTCAATGATGAGTGCCATGCAGGCTTTCAAACCCTCAAAAAGGCACTCATCTCAGCTCCGATTATTCAACCACCTGATTGGAACCTTCCATTTGAGATCATGTGTGATGCTAGTGACTTTCCTGTTGGAGTAGTTTTAGGTCAAACCAAGGATAAGAGGCATTATGCTATATCCTATGCTAGCAAAACCTTGTCTGGACCTCAGCTCAACTATGCTACCACTGAAAAAGAGCTATTGGTTGTTGTCTTTGCTATACACAAATTTAGGTCTTACTTAGCGGGGGCAAAGGTAATCATTTACACAGATCGTGCTGCTCTTAAATACCTCCTCACTAAGAGAGACGCTAAGCCTTGGTTAATTCGATGGATTCTTCTACTCCAAGAGTTTGACATAGAAATAAGAGATAAGAAAGGAGTAGAGAACTCTGTAGCTGACCACTTGTCTAGGCTTTAGTACAAGGAAGCACATGAGTTACCCATCAATGACTACCTAAGGGATGAAACCCTTCTCAAGATAACACACCCCGATCCATGGTATGCAAATATCGTGAACTTTATGGTAGCAGGCTATGTCCTACCTGGTGAGAACAAAAGAAAGTTGATCCATGAGAGTCGTTTTCACCTGTGGGATGAGCCATACCTATATCGAGTTTGCTCTGATGGATTGTTGAGAAGATGTGTCCCAATGGCTGAGGCTGTTAAGATTATGGAGACATGTCACGCCTCGCCATATGGAGGACATTATGGAGCATTCCGGACACATGCCAAGATCTGGCAAAGTGGTTTTTTCTGGCCAACGATGTATGCAGATATAAAGGAGTTTGTCAGAAGATGACACCGATGTCAAAAACAAGGGAATATAAATTCGCGAGATGCGATGCCTCTCATGAATAATCTCCAAGTAGAACTCTTTGATGTTTGGGGGATTGATTTCATGGGGCCATTCCCTAAGTCCGAAAATTGCGAGTATATCTTGGTAGCCGTTGACTACGTATCCAAATGAGTAGAAGCACTGCCATGTCGAGCTGCTGATTCCAAACATGCCAAGAGAATGTTCCATGAAGTCATATTTCCTCGCTTTGGTGTACCCCGGATGGTCATAAGCGATGGAGGGTCTCACTTCATAGATAAGGTCTTCTGGAGATACCTAGTGGAACACGGAGTTTGTCACAACATCGCAATACCATACCATCCTCAGACGAGTGGTCAAGCAGAAACATCCAACAAACAAAGTCAAAAATATTCTGCAAAAGACCATAGATGAGATCGGTAGGGGATGGAAGGACAAACTCCCTGATGCACTTTGGGCATACCGAACTGCATACAAGACACCGATTGGTATGTCACCCTATCAACTTGTATATGGAAAAACATGCCATTTGCCTGTTGAGTTAGAGTTCAGGGCTCATTTGCCAATCAAGAAGTGGAACATGGATCTTCATCTAGCTGGCAAGAATCATCAAATGCAATTATCTGAGCTTGAAGAATGGAGAGAAAAGGCTTATCACAACTCCAAGCTTTATAAGGAAAGAACAAAAAGATGGCATGATAAGAGGATCAAGCAGAAGGAGTTTAAGCCTGGAGACAAAGTTCTACTATTCAATTCAAGAGTAAAGCTCTTTGGACAAGGTAAACTGCGAAGTAAGTGGGATGGACCTTATGAGGTCATAGACACTTCAACACATGAAGCCATTACCATCCGAAATGATACAGGTAACATTTTCAAGGTAAATGGCCAACGTTTGAAAGTCTATTTTGAACCACAAACCAACATGGGTGAGGAACTAGATGTGATTGAGTTCATAGAATTCTCACTTTAAAACTCATTCATACTTTCTCATAAAATTAGAACCCTTCTTTAGTTTAGAGTTTTAGAATTTAGATTTTGTCCTCATTAGTTAGTTGAATAAATATTGACTCTCTGGTGCTTCTCACCAGAAGAGTCTCCTTGCTTTCACTGTTTTCTTTCTATGAATAAATGCCAGGTATAGTTTTGGAGAAGTGTGGGGGAGTGCAACACTCCCATGGTGAACAAGGCGCTGAAGTACATCATGAACGATAAAGGGGACTGCACACAACTTCTAGAAATCGGTTTGATTCTCTTTCACTCGTTCATATGTTTACCTTCTGCTTGCATTTTTTGCACTTGGTTAAACATGCAAATTAAAAATAACCAAATTCCACACTTAGAATTAAAATTTGAAAGTGAATATGAGTATAGCTTTTTAAGATTGGCATGCATTATGATTGCTCCTTACATATACTTGCTGCTTGTGAGAAAAATATCACATAGGAAAATCATATTGACTATGCTGTTGTGGAGTGTAGAAATCCTACCAATTCTAGTCAAGGTACTTGGAGAATTTTTTTTGATAAAAATGATAAAAACCATAGTGTCACATACTCCTCAGTGGTGATAAATTCCTACCAGAGCCATATACATACTTATAGGATAGAAACCTTCCACATGCCGCTTACTTTGTGTTGAGTTTGTCAAGTCTTGTTGACCCTTGTTGAGAGATTTATCATACTCCCAAGATCAAGATCACGTACACCCACATACATATGCTGCTTCTACACTAGAAGCACGCAAAAACATGTCTTTCATCCACCTCAAAATGTTCTACTCCTACACTGGGAGTGAACACCAAAAATATTCTTGATAGGTTTATCCAAATAAATGCTCCAAGTTCTTGTTATTATCTCTCAAAAGAATCAAGTTGCAGAGAAGAGGCATGAGGCTAGGCAAAAGTGTGAGATGTGAGAGAAAACAATGGGTACAAAGATGCACGCCTGAGAGGTAAAAAAGGACAAGTGTCCGAACGAATAAAACAATGGGTACTCAGATGCCCGCCTGAAAAAAAAGTGAAAAAAAAGAGAGAGAAAGAGCTAGCCCATGTTGTCCTGCAACAAAAGCCTCAAGTTTCAAAAAGAGAGATTTGCTACAAGGAGCAAAAGTAGAATTAGGTTAGCCACCAAATATTCCACACACATGCATATCTTGATCTAAGAGTATGACATTTCCCTCTTGGATCCAAGGTTTGACTTTACAACATATGCAAAGTAAGTATGCTATATATTTTCCTACCTAAAACTCCACATAACCTTTTTAGAAGTAGGAAAGAAAAGAAGGAAATACTCATTTATGCCTTGGTGAGGAATCATACACCATTGAGCGACCGAGAGTACCATTCGAGGAGTATAAAATGATCTATGTCTTTTCTTGTGAAAATTTTAAAAACTCCAAGTTGCCGAGATAGGAACGCGGGAAGATGACTTCGCTTCGAGAGCTATTCCACTTTTCAACCGCTCAAGGAGATATGTTAGCCACTCCACATACCCCACAGGTGCAAGGAATGTTTTGGAATATCTATATGCTGGTTCCATCTTGAATAACTATGTTTATATTTATCTTAACCTTCACTTGGGACGAGCAAAGAGCAAGTGCGGGGGAACTTGTTCACGGTCGTTAAACTCCAAATATAACCATCAACTGTTGCATTAAAAGGCATTAAATAAATTCCAAACAATAGTTGTAGGGTTTGATACTAACGAGTTCCACAAGTTTTGTTTTCTCCCAATGTTTTGCAGGTTTATTTAATTTTGCACCAGATAAAAGTATCTCATTTGATGAATTGGAGCACACCATTGTGAAGGTCTCGTCGCGCTGATCGAAACAGATATATCACTTGCTATATTTGGACTCCGGAAGCGAAAGATATAAATTAGAGAAGAAATGCACGTGGGACCCGCATGCATAGCGCCATGCACGCCAACCAGATTTTGACACTTGGCGAGCAGTAGCAGGTGCTGCCCCTTGCAGAGGGAGCACGTGACCCGACCAGCCAATGGCTGCGTGCCACGTGGCGGCTGCGAGCAAGGCGCGCGCGCTTTCGCGCGGCAGAGCGCGGGAGCCGTTCGGCCCGGGTGGACAGGTGGTGGCCTCTGGTTAGTGCTCGCATACGCTGGTGCGGTTCAGCTGCGCAAGATTCAAGTGGGCCGCCCAAACCGGTCGGCCCAACTGCCCAGAAAGCTCCAGAAGACTCCAAAATTGCTGACAGAGTCCGGTTTCGTCGGTTTAGCTCCGGTTCGGGCACTTAGAGGCCGCTTCTTGCCCGGTTTTCTTCGCAGGTCGGTTCAGCAGCAACTTGGCGACGAAGTAAGGTTCACCTAATGGTGCACAAAATTGATGGACGGATTCGACGGAGAGTGGTAAACGTGACACGGATTGATGACATGGCAATTCCTTGGCCCCTATTCCACCTCGGACTATATAAGCAGACCCCAGGACCCCCCAAGGTGCCATCTCCTTCTCATTATCTATCTCCAGAGCAAAAGTTAGGGTTTCATCCCTCCATCCAAGCAGAAGAAGTTGAGGTCCCTCTAGATCTTCTAGTTCTAGTTCTTCTAGTTCATCTTCTAGTTCTAGTTCTAGTTCATCAAGTTGTAAACTAGAAAATAGGGGGAGAGAAGAGGAGAGAGGCTACGAGGGAGCCGGATCTGTCAGATCTTCCTCGATTTTGTACTGCTACAGATTTGGTTCATCTTCAACTAATCTCCAGGTTCTTCAATTACTAATCTTAAGTTCTCTTTTACTTAACTGCATTATTTACTTTAAGTTATTTATTAGATTCTCGCTTGCATCAAGTGCTCTAGTCTTTGCAATGCTAGAGTAGTAATTAATAGATTAGACGTGGTGTTTAGTCTTGCGATTACCTGGAATTGCACCTAGCCCTTCGTATAGTTGTGGTAGCCCCAGGTGGTGACAGCCCTGACGGCCGATGTATTCCACCATGTTTGGGTTAGAGTTTGTAGTACCATAGTCAGAACTTCCTAGTCCCATTCTCATCTCAGTCTGAGACTAGTGTTTTGATGTCCCGAAATAAATACACTTATAGTGACCTTGATTCATAGATCATCTAGAGAACTTAGGAAATCTTTCTCTCTCTCCCTACAAAAATATATATTTATCCTTTGGTGATCTTGAGACCTAATTAGTACACTTCGCGTTCCCCGTGGAAATCGATACCCTGAAATACTCTCGGGTGAAAGCGACAGTGGTATCCGTGTGCTTGCGGATTAATCTGTTTGCGTTAGGAAACATCAACAGTCATCAAAGAAGCAAAATAGTGTTGTTCTCTCAATGGCCGAAGCGGAGTACATTAGTGCCGGTAGTTATCGTGCATAATTGCTTTGGATGAAAGCTACTTTGAGTGACTTTGGATTGAAATAGAAGAAAGTGCCTTTGCTATGTAACAATGAAAGTGCTATTAAGCTAACCAATAACCTCGTGCAACATTCAAGAACAAAGCATATTGACATAAGGCATCACTTCATTAGAGATCATCAAATTAAAGGGTGTTGACGGTAGTTATTGCTCATTTTTACCCATCAAGTAAACATGAATCAAGGGCATAAAACAATACACAACATAGTTATGGGGTTTGATTCTAACAAGTTCCACGAGTTTTGCTGTTCTCACTTGTTTTGCAGGGTATAAAAGGATATTTAATTTTTTACCAATTAAAAGTATCTCAAATAAGGAATTGGAGTTCACCATTGCATAGAGCTCGTCGAGACGATCGAAACGGACCTATGGTTTGCTATTTTTGGAGTCCGGAATAAAGAGATATGGATTTTACAAACACTGGAAGATTCTAGAAGCTAAGCTGCGGGATTAATTGGGCCTAAATCAGAATTTGGCCCATCAAAGCCTATGTGCACATGGTGAAAAGGCTTAGTACCACATGGCTTGCTTAAGGTGGAGGAGGGGAGGCCTCTCCCAATATATACAGCCCCAGGGACCCCTAAGCTCCATCCCTTTCATTATTATAATTCATACTCTAGTTAGGGCTTGGATGGAGAGGTGCCCATTGAAGGATAACCTCTCTCCAATGTAGTAGATTAGTTCTAGTTGAGAGTTAGGGAGAGCGGAGCCATGCTTCGGTTCTAGAGAAGTCTTCAGGGGTCTGGTATATCTTTGTATCTCATCTTTGTAAGACTTATGCTTTAATATATTTATCTTCTCTATTTACTTTATGTCTTGAATTTGATTGGTTAGTATAGTTGTTATACTTTGGCATAAGATCTCCGCTCGCACCGAGTGCTCTAGTTTTCATATGAGATTAGAGTAGTAATTAATAGTGTAGGCATGGTGTCTAGACTAGAGGTTACATGAGATTGCACTCAACCTTACGAATAGTTGTGGTAGCCCTAGGAGGTGACAGCCCTGATGGCGGACGTATTCCACCTCGTGTAGGTTGATGATTGTAGGACCGTAGCCAGAACTTCCTAGTCCCATTCTCATCCCGTTCCGTTGCTAGTGTTCTGATGTCCCGAAGTGTTATTGTGTGATTGCTTTATCTACCATGAATCAATTATTATAGAACCCCAGTAATAGAGAAGTATTTAGGAACCTTGAACTCTCCCGTTGTCGTTTCACTTTAGCTATCTACTCTTTTATCTTAGAATTCTCCTATGTGTCTATATCATTTAAGCATAACTCCTATTATTTATCATTACCCCTACTATAGTCTAGTTGGTGTACTAAGTTAGTAGAAACATGATGGTCAACTATCAAATTCTTTAACCATTGTTTCCCTATGGTAAAATATAAATAACGATACCTGGAATACTCCCGGTAAAATGCTACAATGGTATTCTGTGCGCTTGCGGAATCTTTCATATTCTATTTGCACTTAATAAATACCAATAAGCATTTTTGGCGCCGTTGCTGGGGAAGCAATTGGCATAAGGATTTTGATAGTGATCTTGATGTCTTCTAATTTAATCTACCCCTAGCTTTAGTAGGATTACCCCTGTTCTGTTGAATTGTGAAATAAGACAGGACAGCAGAAGCCATTTTGACCTTTCGGCAAGTTTCCACAAGACAAGAAGATACATTGAAGAGCATAGGGTGCCTGAACATTCAAGATTCATCAATAATGGAACCCTGCCATCTCACATGTTTGCACATATATATATATATATATATATATATATATATATATATATATATATATTTCTTTCTAACCCTGTGTGGATTGGAGAAGGAGGTCGTCGTCACAACAATTCAAATCACATCTCAAATGACGAATATAGAGGTTGTGCTACAAACAAGTCATGGTAAGTATGATCAAGAAGGTGAGAAAGTCTTGCTTATGGACTTTAAACTTTTGAGTAGTTATCTTTTAATTCTTGCATCTCATTGCATATTTATTTTAATCCATGCATCCACACCATTTAGTTTATATTCCCTCATATCAAATCCATAGCATGTTTAGTTCTTGCATACATCCATACCACTTGCATATTTTATCTCTATTTGAATAAATCCTTGTAATGCTTTCATGTTACCTTTGTTCGCTATAGTATACTTAAGGTTCGGAGAAATTTCAAACACCTTTTAAATTAGGCATGGTGCTTAGTTTAAACTGTTTTCTGGAATCATAATTAGACAAGGTGTTTAGTTTGATTTCCGAACCAAGAGGTGTGATGATTTTACTTTCAAAGGCTTTTTGAATTAAGCGTGGTGCTTGGGTTAAAATGCCTTCCTAAGTCAAATTCGACGTGGTGTCTAGGTTGATTTTTGAGCCGCTCATATGCTGTAGTAGACATTGGATATTTTGTTGGACTGACCCTTTCAAAAAAACTTCCAATTTAATTTGGGTAAGTCACAAGACAAATTGAAATCAGAGATGAGACAAGGCACATGCTGAACTTCAATAACTTTGTAGAGGAAGACATAGCTCATTCATTATGGATGAAAGAACTGTGAGTATTAATGATTCATTCACTTTATCTTCTGCTGCAAGTTACTTGGACTCAAGCCATGCCTGTCTAGAACATGATCTATGCTAACATAATATCAACCCTATCTTCATAGTAGCGTAGATGGAACATGATAAAATTCTGGACAAACAACCTATGTTCCAAAGTTGTACATCCCTTCGGGTATGTGTTGTCCACTAATCGGTTGCAGGCATAACAATGAATGGCGTGACAAGGTGTCATAAGATCAAAGAAGCAAAAGATGGCAAAGAGGATAAGCAACAAAGGAGACAAGATGCTCATGAATAACTTAAGATGCAAGAGAAGGAAAGGACAACCAGTCATTTACCCTTCATTACTTAGTGCCATCACGCTCTAATAATGAAGGTAATATCTTAAGGTAAGTGGTCACTTTTTCCTCTTGATCTTGGAATGCAGATAAATAAAGACACAAATATGTTAGAGTTACAGCTTTAATTGATTAACCTAATTAACTCAACATGCTTTGTCCTTTAAGATTGTTCATGGCATCATTCTTTTGATCTCAGTCTTAACCAAATGTGTTAAAACATTGTATTCTATCTTTGGAAGATGATAGTCATACTCATGTGAAAATTTATATATTATGTAGAGATAGACAACAATTCCATTGGTTAAGCAATTTAAATCTTTTTTGCCATATGAACTTAAATGCAACATTAATGCTTAATCGTCTGATCTTACCACTCATGTCATGAGTAAAACAAATTATGCAACATCAATTTTGTCTTGTTCAATGTGCCTAAGGCTAGAGAAGAATAAATAAAGAGATAGATTTGGTTCTGTTGGTGTTTTTCCACCAGCAGAGCCCATGCACTTGATCTCTACCTTGGTTGTGCAAACATGACAACACTTTGAGCAAAATTTGTTAATTCCCAAAATTCTACAAGTGAAAGTTCTGCCAGCTTCCACTATTAATGCTCTACTTCAACCTGCTGACCAAGCAAAGAACAAAAGTGACATCACCATCACCAGAGGTGCAACCATCAAGACCTTCATCTCTAAGACGGAGAGATACACAAGAATGGAAAAAAAGTCCTGTCGGTAGACTTTAAATTCCACACCCTTGCCATAAGGTAACATGGTAGTTATCTAATTAATTAGTATTCATAATTTACATTAGTAATTTTACTTTAGCATATTCATCTTTATGTATATCAAAAAAAAGAAGAGAAGAATCTTTATTGCCTTATTTACTGCATCATAAAACATTAAAGCCCTATGTGAATAAACTTATCGAATATTCGCTATGGTGGCATAAAAAAATATAATAAAAAAATGATAATAGCATTTGTATTTACTTTCTTGCATTATGCAAATCCTAAGCCCCATGAGAATAAATATTCTCCATGGTAGCATAAAAATATATAGCATGCATACATATTTGATTGTTGCATAAGAAAGTTAGAAAACCCTAAAAAGAGAATCCTGCTAGAATCTGTCAGTTAAAATCAACTCAGAGAATAATCAATTACTTATTGGCTGACCGCTAACACCTTAACACATTCGAGCCTCGAGTTTTGGCTTTCATGTTGGAGTATAATTATGCAGGATAACACTATGTCTGAGGAGTGAGTCCATCAGTGGCGCCCACCAGACTGCTGCTGGTAAGCCCACTCTAAAGATCATCAACACCAAGTATTGCAAACATCTAGCTTGGGGAAGGAGCATCCCCTAGTTATCAGGTAACTATACCTATGCAATTATCGAGTCTGTTTTATAAAGTCATAAAATACCAAAAATATGTGGGCACATGAAGGTCCACACTTTTTAGAAAAAACCCAAACATATGTGGGCACATGAAGGTCCACCCAATTAGGAAACTTCTGCTAGAAATATAAAACCAATCACTTACCATGGAGTGGTATTAACCTAACCCCTCTCCATGAAATTTGGTATTCTTGTCGGCAATTGAGTTTTATAGGATAATACAAGATCAAAGAGCTAGTCAACCCGACACCCTTATGCTGCCGGTACACCTGCTCCCATAAGGATCACTCAACTTGCAACATCAAAGACCTCGTCAATATCCAGCTTGGGGGAGGGCACCCTCCATTTAAATCTAGCTAAGTATAAGTTTCCCATCCTTATTATTGTACCATATTGCTTTTCGCGTGAGTTAGCTAGTGAAATAAAATTTGAAAACCAAATAAATAGTGTTTAGGTTAGTTAGTGTGTTTGAATAAAATAAAAAGAGAGTTCTTACAATAATTTTGCTCGGACTCAATGGAAACCATGTTCAGGAATTTGATAAGTAGCTCCCCACCATGATTCCTCATTCCAACTTAGTTTTCAACTTTGAATCATCCCAAGTTTTAGATACAACCATTTTAACTTGAAGATTCACTTTGAACCTGAAACTTGTGGGTAGCAAATGCTTGATCTAAATCTAAGTAATTGAGGGATATGATATGCAAAGTTTGAGCTGCTATTTATCTTGTTCCTAGTGATACTTGAATTCTGGAGATTTATTTTGAAAATCCTTAAAACCACATGATGAGTTCCTCTATGACAAGAGCTTTATAATCCTACCACAACCATACATACTAGATTAGGAAAACATACACATTATATGCTACTTGCTTTGTTTTGAGTTTAGTCAACCTTTGTTGATACCTTAGGAACTTGTCATGCTTTTACAATCAAGAACACATGCACTCCACCCATAATGCACTACTCATATCCGAGTGGGTGCATCCACATTCCACATATTCCATCTAGATCCACCTAAAAATATTCTACTCCTACACTAGGATGAACACTAAAAATATCCCATTGGTTACCCCAGATCAATGCTCCAAGGTTCTTGTTGCTATCTCTCAAAAGAAATGAAAAAAGGGAAGTATTGTTGCAGAGAAGAGGCATGTGGCTATGCAAAAGAGTGAGATGAGAGAAAACAATGAGTACAAAGATGCCCGCCTAAGAGGTAAAAATGGATAAGTGTCCGAATTTATCAAAACAATGGGTACTCTGATGCCCGCCTGAAAAAGAAAAGAAGAAAAAGAAAAGAAAGGTAGCTCATGTTGTCCTGCAACACAATTCCCTAGTGTTTGAAAAAGAGAGAGAGATGTCTCAAGGAGCAAACGAGTAGAATTAGGATTAGCCACCATATATATCCATGTACCACCTCACATCCACACACATGCACATCTTGATTTGATTGTATGACTTGTTCCTTTGGATCTGTTGTTTGACTTTACAATATATTCATTGCAAGTATGTATGAGCTGTCTCCTTACCCATAAGCTCCACACAAGCTATTAGTTATAGGGTGAGAGAGAGAAGAGAAGGCATGAATCACTATTACCTTGATAAGGATCCACAAATATCACATATTGAGAGACTTGAGAGAGTCATACAAAGGAAACTCTGAGTATTATTTTGAAAACTTGCAAAAGCTCCAGGATAAGAGTTGAACAACAGAGCTTGAGACATAGTGTTTAACTTAGACATTCTATCCTTCAATTACCCAAGACTCAAGAGAAAGCTACAAGATCCATGGTAAAGGTAATACAGGTAAGTCTGAAGGTTAGCTTGGTCTACTCTAATCCTTGAGTAATTCCTGGTTTAAAACTGAATACTTGTGAGGGGTAGCTATAACTTTTGATTTATGCTAAAGTTTGGCTTTGCTAAGGGACTAGCAAAGGGTAAGCTTGGGGGAACTAGTTGACGGTAGTTATTGCTCATTTTTACCCATCAAATAAACATGAATCAAGGGCATAAAACAATACACAACATAGTTATGGGGTTTGATTCTAACAAGTTTCACGAGTTTTGGTGTTTTCACTTGTTTTACAGAGTATAAAAGGATATTTAATTTTTCACCAATTAAAAGTATCTCAAATGAGGAATTGGAGTTCACCATTGCATAGAGCTCGTCGAGACGATCGAAACGGACCTATGGTTTGCTAGTTTTGGAGTCCGGAATAAAGAGATATGAATTTTACAAACACTGGAAGATTCTAGAACTTGAGCTGCGGGATTAATTAAAGGCTGCGGGATTAATTGGGCCTAAATCAGAATTTGGCCCATCAAAGCCTATGTGCACATGGTGGAAAGGATTAGTACCACATGGCTTGCTTAAGGTGGAGGAGGGGAGGCCGCTCCCTATATACACAGCCCCAGGGACCCCCTAGGCTCCATCCCTTTCATTATTATAATTCATATTCTTTAGTTAGGGCTTGGATGGAGAGGTGCCCATTGAAGGATAAACTCTCTCTAATATAGTAGATTAGTTCTAGTTGAGAGTTAGGGAGAGTGGAGCCATGCTTCGGTTCTGGAGAAGTCTTCAGCGGTCTGGTATATCTTTGTATCTCATCTTTGTAAGACTTATGCTTTAATATATTTATCTTCTCTATTTACTTTATGCCTTGGATTTGATTGGTTAGTATAGTTGTTATACTTTGGCATAGGATCTCCGCTCGCATCGAGTGCTCTAGTTTTCATATGGGATTAGAGTAGTAATTAATAGTGTAGGCATGGTGTCTAGACTAGAGGTTATATGAGACTGCACTCAACCTTACGAATAGTTGTGGTAGCCCCAGGAGGTGCCAGCCCTGATGGCCGACGTATTCCACCTCGTGTAGGTTGATGATTGTAGGACTGTAGCCAGAACTTTCTAGTCCCATTCTCATCCCGTTCCGTGGCTAGTGTTCTGATGTCCCAAAGTGTTATTGTGTGATTGCTTTAACTACCATGAATCAGTTATAGGCTCATTCATGAAAAATAAAATGTTTTAATGTATATATGGTACCACTATTGTTTTATGTGCTTGTATGGCCTAGTGGTAGCATATGACATATTGATGGGCTTGCAAACTGTAACACCCGAAAAATTGCATTCTTTTAAATAGTGGGAATTTATTTAATTATGCAATTAGTTGATCATTCCAATATAGGGAAATAATAATTTTTCTCAAATATAAAATCAAACCTAGGTCATACACATGTATGATGCATTCATGCTGGAGCATTTCTTCTTTGCACTGTTGTAGCTTATTTGAATTTTTCAAATATTCAAAACCCAATTTGAAAATCCTTTTGGAAAATGGAAAAGAAAATAGAGAAGAGCCCTTCCCCTCTCCTTTCTGGCCCAAGCAGCAGCTTGGCCTGTTTTCCACTCCCTGGCCCCAGCCGGCCCAGGTCGGATGGCCCGAGGCCAGCTCGGCCGACCTGCTCCCTCCCTTTCCCTTCCCCCCTCTGACTGACGACCGGGCCCCACCGGGTCAGCCCCTTCCTTCTCCACCTCCCTCGCCGCGCGAACAGAGACGCCGCTGCCGTGTTCATCCGCCACGGCCGAGCACGCGCGCGCGAAGCGTCCCTCTGCCGTGACTGCCAGCCCCGACCCCAGCGCTCGGTGCTACCGACCTGTGGACCCACAGGACAGCCCCTCCCCTGTTTCCCTCTGCTGCTCGCCGAGAGTCCGACGCGGGCAAGAAAGAAACAGCCGAAGCCGAGTTCGTCGTCGCGCCGAGAAGTCCGAAGCAGAGAAGAAATGGCCGAAGCCGATTTCTCCGCTCGCCGAGTTTGTTTCAATCTCCGAGATTGTCGTCACGCCTCAGGAGTACTTAAGCAGCGCCACATCCCCTCGTAGCCGTCACCTAACCCTAGCCGCCTCTTCTCGCCGCCACTGCCGAGCTTCCGCGAGAACCGAGCAACCGCCGCCGCGAGCAATTAGCTCGATTCGCCACCAATTTCCTCTCGGTAAGCCTTTGAGGAGCTTCGCGGTGATCTTGTGAAGTTCCCGAGCACTTCCCCCCTTCGATTTGTGCACTGACACACCTCCGCCGCCGTTGCAGAGAGCCACCGTCCGCCGGGTCACGCCGCGAGCTATCTCCGAGTCGATTTCCGACCTTCCCATCACCCTAGGTGAGCTTGCGATGCTCTTCCCGATCTATGGGTACCCTTCCCGACCTATTTCATGCACCGAAGGCCGAGTTCACCTTCTCCGGCGGCCCTCCGGCCATGGCGCCGCCGTCGGCCTCTGTTTTCCGGCCGGGAGCACCGCCACCCCTCCTCTCTTTTAATCTGATCCGCCGATTTTGAATCGGACGGCCGAGAGCAGCCCATACCGATTCGGCCGGCGTTTTTGCGGATAACCCCCTGCAGTTTTTAATGCTTAACCCGCAGCCCTTAGCGTATTCAGTAGATTACGTTTTCTGTATTTGAAGGCGTATTTATTTTCGGTATATATGAAAATGTGTTTTCAGATTTGAAATCAGAACTGTTTTGTTCGTAGTTTCTCCGTTTTAATTCCGATTTGAACGATTCAAATTGCGTTAGATTCGTAATTTGATGATCTACCAGTTAGTACCACTGTTTCATATATTTTCCACTCTTAAAATTCGAGATTATATTTAATCTATTATTATTCTATTATAAATCTTGTAAAATTCATATCTTCCTCGTTTTAAATCCGATTTGCGCAAACTTTATATCGATGTGATCGTAGCAACGTGTAGATTTGTTTTATAACCTTTTTAATTTATTTTCTCTCTGTTGGTGTACTGTTCTAATGAAAACTCTTGTTTGTATGCATGAATGCCCCTGTATGCGTGTGTGTTGTTATGATGGATCAAGTATAGACGGTGAGCCTTACGTGGGTGATCAAGATCAGTACTTCGACAACCCAGATCACCAGGAGTTTGCTGATCAAGGCAAGTATTAGTATGGATCATCCTTGTTGTCCTATTCACCAAATAAATAATTGCATTTGCATGTGTCTTCCTTGTTAACCATAGTTACTTCCTAGTTTTGTTATCCTGTTCCTTGCAACCTATGGGATTATGCATATGGTAGTTGATGCTAGTGCATTGAATATGCAATAAGGATTAAAAGATGCCTTTTTAGCAACATGGAACTAGGGGATTGGGGCATAGTTTTGTGATGCACCATATCCTTCCCCCTTGGTAATGATCTGTCAGCAAAAGCTGGGACTTACAGTGCAACTATGAGGGCTATATGGCTCTGGTTTTAGCTCAGTATGAGGACCTTTTCTAGCTTGTTAGAGGTTACCGAAAGGCGCAAGAGGGGCTTTGAGGACTCGGGTATAGTGCGGCCTCTGTCCATATGTGTATAACCTGCGTGACCTTGTGCCATATGGAAGGGGGGCTCTACATCTGCTTGCCGAGGAAACCTCATGGCCCTAACATGTTAGACGAACCTTTGAAAGGCTTCATAGTGAAACCCTGCTCTCTCACCTTGGTAGTGTTATTGGAGTAATTAACCCGAGCAAATGGGAATCACGGCTCATAGTGAAAGTGCACAACCTCTGCAGAGTGTAAAACTGGTATACTAGCTGCGCTCACGGTCACGAGTGGCCCGGAAAACTCACGGAGTAGTTATCTTTTTGGGTGATGTTTACTTGTTGCTAGTCTATTTATTGCTACTCATTAATTGTGTTTACTATGATCATGAGAATGGGCTTATAAACTTGTTGCTATTCAATTGCATAAAAGGTGATTAATTAAAAGCAAACTGCTGTTAAACCCTGTCAATCTTTTGAGCCTCATGAACCCATGCTAGTCTTGTTGAGTACGACATGTACTTACGCTTGTTTATTTTTCATTACTTGGTTAAAAATCCCGGATGGGTAACAGATGGTGATAGTGATGAGGACTACCCAGAGGACTACTAGACTTGTGCTTCACCAGTCGACGTCCCTGTGCTATGGAGCTACCGCGAGAGTTATCTTTATTTTTCCGCTGTGTAATGACTTTGATATTATTCGCTATGTATTAAACATTGGTTATGATACAATTTATGCAATTTGTTGGCTTATGTGTGTGACTGATCTCTGGGCGCACATAAGATTATGCATCCCATTTTATCCTTAAAATTGGGTGTGACACAAACCTAGTGTTGAATCTAGAACATGTGCTCATGATGTGTAACTTAACATGGTCAAGATAACCCTACTAGTGAGGTGTGAAGAAGCTTGTCCTTGGATCAAACTTAGTTACATACTCTAGGCAAGTGATCTAGATTGAACCAAAGTGAAAATGAACTAAACCCCATAAAATTGACTTGATACTCCTATAATTTGCACCATTTTTGGTGATTATTGACAAAGGGGGAGAAGAAAGTCACAAAGATAAGAAAGGAAAGGGGTCAAATAAAATTTTGGAAGCACACAAGTAGGGGGAGCAAGCTCATGAATAAGTTGTTGCATTTGTGTGTGCATTAACATATAAATTGTTGCATTGTCAAACTTCAATTTCTATACCTGTTTGTTTGGTGTAATGCTTAGAAATAAAATTTGAATGATGTTTTGACAAACTAGCATGCATAGGACTTACTTTTCATACAAAGTACCTCTCTTGCTTAAATGTTGATCTCACAATGTATTTTGAGTTTGTGATGCATGACTAGTGAACAATGGTGCTAAGGATGGTATATTTCCACAACTCTAATAGTATCACGCTTCAAAGGTCCATTCTATATACCTTAGCATCATTTGATAGTGGTAGCTCACCCAAACTAAAGTCCATGCATATGTGAAAAATTGAACCAAACACAAGGAATCATATACGTAGGGGGAGCTAATACTACCAAAGTGCAAACTTGGATTTATTTCATATCTTTGTGAAGGTTGTCATCAATTACCAAAAAAAGAGGAGATTGAAAGCCTATGTTTAGTTTTGGGTAATTGATGAAACCTAGTTTGCTAATGTTTGCTCTAAGTGTTTCATGAGGTTAATTAGCAAACAACAAGATGGAGCAAAGGACCGGGTCGGTGGAGGCCACAAGTGTAGGGCAATGACGGCATCCATACAAATGGTGTAGGTCCATCAACAAGAGGAGAAAGCCCTAATGACGGCATCCATGAAAATGGTATAAGTCCATCATCAAAAGGTGTCCACAAGCTTCATCAAGAGATGAGAAGGAAGATGGTGAAAAGTTAGGAGCTCAAGGCAAAGGTATAACCAATAGGAGCTCTTTTGCTTTTGGTGATCAAGACTCTATAGAGAGAATGATCACATTTAGGGTAGATAGCCGTACTATCAAGAGGGGAGAAATCATTTGTGAAATGCAGTTATCAAAGTGCCACTAGGTGTTCATATTCATTGCATATGCATGTAGATGTTAGTGACACTAACAAAACCCGTTGAAAACTCTTTGGAAAATTGCTAACACACTTGCACTAAAGTGAGAGACTCTTTAGAGTGCTAGCGCATTTGGAAACGGGGTGATGTTTGAGTGGATTTAGCACTCTTCGGTGATTTCGCAGTGTAGAAAAATGCACCGGAAACTTATCGAAATTGTCCGGTGGCTAACTCTTTAAAAAGGTGCAAAAACATGTGCGAGTCCGGTGGGGTAGCATCGGACGCGTCCAGTGTGAACCCTGTGCTCTCGGGTCGGTTCGGTGAAGTTTTCACTGGACACGCTGGGAACAATGTTCCAGCATCCGGTGCCTCTGACGTGGCGAGCAGCAGTTGACCATTGGCACAGCGGACGCCGAGGAGCGTCCGGTGACCCTGCACCGGACGTGTCCGGTGAGCAAATGTGCTCTCTGGAACCGCACCGGACGCTGGCATTGGAACGTCCGGTGTGACGGCCCCGCGTCTGTATGAGCGCGCGCAGCGGGCGAATTCAAACGGCTAGTACACGTGTCGCTGGGCGATACACCGGACGCCGCACCGGACGCGTCCGGTGTGAACTAAAGGAGCGTCCGGTGTCCCCGAAAACAGTGAGTAACGGTTGACTCTTTGAGTGGGGGCTATAAGTAGTGGAGTGGCCAGCTTGTGATCTCTCTCTTGGACATTTTCATTGACATAGCAAGCTAGGGAACCTCTCCACTCCTCTCTGACACATTCCACTTGATTGAGATCATCATTTGGTGAGATTGGAGAGCATCAAGTGCATTGCATGCATGTGATCATCTAGAAGCACATGGTGATTGGATTTCGCAGCGGATTCTCTTGTTACTCTTGGAGTTTGCCGACTCCTAGACGGCTTGGAGCTGCGAGGATCGTTGAGGGGAGTTGGTGATTGTCTCCGCCTCCAATCGGTGAAGTTGTAAGGGGTTCTTGAGCCTTTCTCGCGGGAGATCGTAATTGGCTACTTTAGTGGATTCTGCGTAGCTTGTGGATCCCCGTCTTGTGTTGGTTGTGCGGCACCCTTGAGAAGGGTTTGGCGTGTGATGCCAATTAGCGCGTGAACCTCCAAGTGGGTGTATCGCTACAACGAGGACGTAGCTTGCCGGCAAGCAAGTGAACCTCGGTAAAAATCGTTGTGTCAACTCTCTTGCCGAGGATTTCGTTTGTGTTGAGTGATTGATTTATATACTCTTCATCGCCGGTATAAAAAATCAACCTCTCTCCTTTACTTTCTTGAACTTACCTTTGTGTAGCTTACTAGTGTAGTTGATCACCTAGGAGTACAGTAGAGTAGTGACTTAGACTTGTTGTTGAGTGAATGTCGACACATACTAACGCTATCAAAAGAATGTAGCCAAATCTATCCTCTAGCAATGATAACAATACTTCTCAACGCAATCACGGGGGTTGTCAATCCCTATGCTCAAAGTATGTGATCGTTGACACTTCTAATGTAGCTACTAGGAATAAAGTTATTTCTAGCAACGGCGCCAAAAATGCTATGGGTAGCTCTACAGGATAGGTGATGGGATTCTGCAACCGCACAGAACTATCGTGTAGCACTTTACCTGGGAGTACCAGGTGTTGAATTTATATTTTCCCAAAAGAAGGCGGGGTTTGTGATTCCAAGGATATGATAGTCAAGGATCAAGATATGGATAAAAGGGGTAATAACCTTAGTTAGGATAAATCAATGAAGTGTAACTAAGGTGGAAACACGCTAGATAGCTCTAGAGTTTTGGGGGAGCACTCTACCTTAGTAAAAGATCAAATGATTGCTATACCAAAGAGACTGCTATACTCGGGACATGCAAAGTCCTAAACTCGCCGGGGTTCGACTGATTAGGCACCGTACATCCCAAAGTCCTACGCTTATACCGGATACTAGGCCGAATGTGGTGGAATACAGAGGATCCTAGGGCTGTCACCACCTAGAACCTACCACTACTATCCGTGGGCCTAGCGGCACTCAAGGGTAAGCTATAGCCTAAGCACCGCGCTTAATCTATAAAACTTACTACTCTAACTCGAGCTTAAGAATTAGAGCACTCTAACCAAGCAATGAGCAAGTATAGAGCCACTTAAAGTATAACAATAAATAAATGAGGAAAGGGATCTATATTACCGATAAGTGTGAAGAACACCGCAGAGGAGGTCGCCGACAAGCCCGGCTCCACCACAGACTTCCTCCTTCTCCCGACTTCTCTCCAACACTCTACTCTTCTCTAGCTAGCACTATTCTTAAGAGCAGAGCTTCGCTGGAGAGAGAGAGAGGAGCTTCTGAGCTGAATCTCAAGTGGATTCTCTAGTGTTTTCTAGTGTGTCTCTTCTTACAAGTGGGGATCCTACTCCTATTTATAGTGTAGGAGTGCACCAGGGGTACTTGTAGAGGTCCTAGAGGTCGGTGGCGCTAAGGAGCAGGGCAGGCGCCCTCCTAGGGGGGCAGGCGCCCTCTTGGTTGCACCGCCTTGCATCCAGCAGCCCTCCTTCACCCACAAGGGCGGTTGCAAAGTCGGTTGGTGCCTTGGAATGGCTGTTTGCAACCCCTGAGAGGATGACATGTGGGTCCTTCAATCCATGGCACATCACTTGATCACCGTTGGATGAAAACCGAATTTATTTGATGGTGTAGATGACTCCTGGACACCTTTCCTCGGATTGTGGACGTGTCACTCAACTTGGACAGGGTGGGCGCCCTGTTGATAGGGCCACCGGATCCTCGTGCCTTGTATCTGAGCCGTTGATGTTGTTTCAACGTGCCACAGACCATTTGGGAGGATGGCACACGGATCAGTGAGGTGGCAAGTGCCATTTGGCACTTTTGACAGGGCGGGCGCCCTTCTTGGTAGGGCGGGCGCCCCCCTCTGGCTCCCACGTGGCAGCTGAGGTGCTGAGGTGTCTTGCCTTGCTTTGTTTTTGCCTGATTTCAACATTTATCCTGCATACACAAGATTTCTCCAAGGACATGTGGAACTAGGTAAGTTTCAAGGTGAGTTCTTTGCATTTCATGTGGTTTTACCTTGATTATGGGTGAAATGTTGACGGTAAAATAGGGTGTTAGCGACCGTCAACAGTGAACTAGAGACAATAACCTAGAACGGTTAGGTGGCTTGCACTTTTGAGTAGGCTAACGCAAAATTCGCTTCGTCACTTATTTGTCTAACCACTTTGGTTAAGTGTTGTTTGTAGAATTTTTATAGGCTATTCACCCCCCTCTAGCCATTTAGGACCTTTCACCGGTACTATGCTGTTCCGGTGCCCTTTTGTGAAGAGATAAAAGGAGAACGCGTACTCGGCCTCTCCTGTTGTGCGCTTGCTGCAGGGCTTGGCCCATTTTGCCGATGTCCATGAATAGGAGAGTGACGTGCTAATGCTCTCCGGCTCGGTCTTTTGCATGAGCGCGTAAGCATCTAAGGGCGGTGGAGCGCAGCTCCTTGCGTTGCGGTCGCCGCTACCGATCGCCCGTTGGGAAGCTCTGAACAGGGACCGTTTGAGAGTGCCGTTGAGGAAAGTTGCTGCCCGTTGGGGTTCCCGACTTGTGATCCAGATAAGGTCTAGCCCCTCCCTCCTCTCTGCCTCTCTGGGTGAGAAAGCTCCCTATTCCCTCTTCCAGTGGAAAACAATTTTTGAGCAACAAAGCTAGGGTTCTTCCTCTCCTCTTTCTCTCCCATAATTTGAGCTGAAATTTAAAAGAGAGATCGAGTACCCTGTGTAGGTGTGTATGTGAGATTGAAAATCCACCTCATCCCTTCTTCTCCCTCTCAAAGCTTGGTGCGAATTTGTGAGAGGTTGAGAGACCTAGTGTGTGGATTTCAGATTTGCATTTGGTGGCACTAGGAAATCTGTGTGATTGGGGATTTCTTGTTACTCTTAGAGGTTGCCACCTCCTAAATGGCTTGGTGGTTGTGGTCTCCGTCGAAGCACGCAAGAAAATTGTGCGTGTCTCCGAAGAAGAGATTGTGAGGGGTTGGAGCTCACCTCGTGGGAGTTCGCGAAGAGCATCACTAGTAAAGCAAAACATGAAGAGCGACAAGTGGTCCGACTGGATCAAAGAGCAAGTGCTTATGGGCGCCCCACGTGGGGTGATGACTTGTGGTAGATCACTTTTTGCTAGAGGATCAGCGGCAACCTTGGAGCTTGTCTCAACGGAGGACGTAGCTTATGGAGACAAGTGAACCTCCAGAAAATAAATCATCGTGTCATTATCTTCCCATCCTTCACGGTGGTTTGCTCCCTTCTACACAAGTTGTTTATATTGTGCATTACTTTACTTGTGTAGTTATAGTTGCTCTTGTGAGATCGGTTAGCTTGTATAGTTTGCCACTCACGTTCTTAGCTTGTGTAGCTTAGAACTAGTGTATTGATTAGTTTGTGTAGCTAATCAAGTTGCGCTCCTTAATTAGGATTGTGTATCCTTGTCATTGAGCACGTAGTGAGCTTAGGCACTTAGTGTGCTTTTGCTTGCTAGTTGGTAGGAGCTCCCCGGTGCTTAAAATACTTTAGGTTTGTGTAACCTTGCGCTAGAACGGTTTAGGGAAGCTTAAGCTAGGCTTGCACCTTTGTTTCTTGCTAGGATCTTTTACAAGGTGCTTAGAGTCTTAGTTAGAGGAGTGAATTGTCGTTAGAATCGATTAGGTGTTATTTCCATTGTGATTAATTTTTGTTCGGACTATTCACCCTCCTTTAGTCCGCCATCTCGACCCTACACCGGCAAGTAAGTGAACCTTGAGAGAAAAATCGTCATGTCATCTTGTCTCCCGGTGATTGGCTTCATTTGTATTCTAGTAATTGGATCATCTCATTTGTTAGTGTCGGTATACCTCCCTTGCCACTCTCTTTACATTCTTGCTCATATATCTTGTGTAGTGGTAGTGGTAGTTAGCAAGTAGAGTAGAGTAGCTTAATTTGTTGTAATTAGCTCTCTTGCAAGCTAGAGTAGAGACATAGCTCTTGTGTGCCATCTAGAGACAATAGAATTGCTAGAATTGACAATAGGTGGCTTGCCTATCCATTATGTGTGTATAAATGTTTATTTCACTGCTTTTTGGACTCTTATTGACGGTAAAAATGTGTCGTTAAGGACCACCAAAAGTGTGCTTGCAGATTATTCTGAATTCGTTAAGAAATACCAACAAAAGGTCACCACGGCCGCTGCCCTAGGTTAGCTCAACCCTCGAGCGAGGTCCATCGAGGCTGCCGCGACCCCAAGGAGACGTGCCCCAGTGAGAGGAAGCATCTCGATGAGCTCCCTAATTCGATTCCGATGTTGTTCTGCCGCTCCATCGTATCCCTCCGGTTTCCTCCTCATGTCGTCGATCTCGTCACAGAGATGCCGTGTCCATGATGAAGGCGTCCGAATGCAGGGGAGGAGGGTGGGGAGCGGTCTGACTCCATGATGCCCACGCTCGTATTGCTAGCCCGTGGTGATGTCCGAGTGCTTCGTGCATGCAGAGAGGTCCACACATTCGCACTCCGCACCTAGATGGATAAGCTCGTCAATGTCTCCATGACATCATGGACACCTACTAGGAGTGCAGTGTGGCTATGACAATGGAAATCAGCGGCCATATGCTGTGAAGTGAAAATAGAGCAGGATGTGACGCTTCAAAGGATCGAGGATGCCCAAGAGGGGGTGAATTGGGCAACTAGTAAATTTTTCGCAAAACAATTCAACCTATCACCATTTGCCCAATATCACCCCACAGGTGCTCAAGTGTATGTCTAGTCCTAAAACAAGTTGAGTGTTGGCATTTCTTAACGTCGTTACAAAAGTTAGACTAAAAGTCCATCCCTGGCAACGGCGCCAGAAATGCTTGTTGGCATTCCCAACCACCATTACTTCAGAAAGGTAACCCTTGGCCCTTAATGGCGCCGGCCTAGGTAAAGCAGTCTAGTAATAGCAGTTAGAAGTGCCGGATTGGCCTTCCTAACCGTCATTACTTATGATATGGAAAACTGTGGCATGGCGCCTTGGGGTGCAACAAGAATTACAATCGTTAGGTAATGGTACTTAGGTATGCCAATCATGATAGCTCAGTATAGATAAATCCGCAAGCGCACGGAACTATCATTGTAGCATTTCAACCCGTGGGGTGTCATATTTATAATTTCCCGTAGGAGGGCAGGACGAATGCATCTAGATTTGGCATAAACATGATCACTTATTGAATGCATAAGTAGACATAGCATAGGTAGGGGTAAATCATAGTTCAAGGATAGTGGACACGTATCTGAGCCGACCTCAATGATAAAAGAGAAATAAAGAATAAAAGAATATATCTAATTAAGCAGGCATTGGTCATATATAACTATGCAAAGAACTGTTAGTAAACATCTAACTAGCATGTCTAGTATCGGGACTAGGTCTAGGATGACAGGGAGATCCCCGCAGCCGGTCTGCCAACCGATAGAGACTTTACGAACTCCTACCCAATATCCAAACGTGAGGGAGTGCTAGGGATGGACAGGGCTGTCACCACCTGCCCACCTACCCCTCTGCACGTGGGATACCGGCATATTCGCCGATCTCCGCATACCCGAGCACCATACTCGCGTACTTGGAGACAACTCCTAACCCCCTAGGACCCCACCCCTTCAGAGTGACAGGCTAGGCTAAGAGCAACCATGACAGCACGACGAACCGTCACCTCATCCCTAGTCCTTCCTCTATTCATACTAAGTCGATGAATGATGAAGAACAATGATGAACATATTGAGAACATAACACATAAACTATAGCTAGTTCATATATCATGATCATAACATGTCCAAGACTATACTCTAGTTCATATGCATTGCTATATAAATAAGATAAGAACTTGAACTTGGAAGAGAACTGCATTGTATTCATACCAAGGTGTTCCTTCTTCTCCCAAAGATACAAATTCTCCTTGCTAGCTCTTGTCTTGCTCTAATACTAAAACTAATCTAAAGAATACAAGTGAGAGGTGAGGTAAATGGCTCCAAATGATGGTGTATGTTGGAGGGAGCTCTCCCTCTCTTTTATAGTCCAACTAGGGTGGTTTGGGCGTTCTAAGTATGGAAGGAGGTGAAACCGCCATCAGCAAACCGTCATCAGCACCGCCTCCAAAGATGGGCCCGGGAGCGCCATCTGGTCACCGCCTTCGGGTGTTGCTCCCTGGGCCTGGGCCTCCCCCGCGGTTACGGATGGATCCAGTTTAGTGTTTGAGGTGGGCTTTTTTATTTTCTTGGATTGCGCCTTCTCTGAATACGTTTCCTGGATGTGCGCTTTCTTTAAGGTTTTTGTGCATTTCCACATGTCACACCTGCAAGTCAAGTACACACCAAAACTTGTGGAAATGTTAGTTTAAAGCCCTACCTACTATTTATTTTAGTAACATATTAGCGGTAAGAAATAGTCTTTAAGGACCGCCAACATTGAGCAATCTAGAGCCAAGTCCTATCACAAGTAATACTACTCTAGGAATGTAAAGAGCACAAAGTAAATGCAGAAAAGTAAATGAGTTAGAGAATGCAAGCCGAGTTTTCCCCGAGGTATCGGAGAGTCGACACTCCCCACTAGTCCTCGTTGGAACACCCACGCAATGGTGTAGCTCCCCTTGATCCTCACAAGGACCAAGTGCTCTTTACGGGCTGATCCTTTGCCTCTCCGACGTGGTGGATTGCCCACAACTGTTCACAAGCTTGGCTTGGGCCGCCCACAAGCTCTCCAAGCGGTCACCAAGCCTCCGATCACCACCGAACCGTCTGGGTGATGCCGGTCACCAAGAGTAACAAGCTGATAGGTCCAAAGAGGCTAGAGGGGGTGAATAGCCTAATTAAAAACTTCTACAAACAACACTTGACCAAACGGATTAGTATAACAAATGGCGAAGCGAGTTTTGCACTATCCTACTTAAGAGTGCAAGCCTTCGTAATCGTTCTACTTAAATCTCTAAGTTCACACAAGCTATCCTAGGTTGCAACTACTTTACTCCTAGGTGGGCAAGCTACACAAGACTACTACTAAACAAGTGAAGTACAAAGGGAAAGAGATAAGTGTAATAGTGTTATACCTCCGAGTAGAGTAGCTAGGCAATCACCAAGAGAATGATATACCAATACACACGAAGGTGATGGTCCAATGAAATCCAATGATCAACACAATATGAACACCGATTTATCCCTGAGGTTCACGTGCTTGCCGGAATGCTACGTCCTCGTTGTGTCAACCACTACTTGGTGGTTCGGTGGCTAATTGACAACCAATTTCAAGCTCAACCAATGAGCGCACTAGAACCTACCACGAGTAAGGTAACTCAATGACACGAGCAATGTATTAGGCTACCTTGCGGCTCTCCGCCGGGAAAGGTGTAAACCCCTCACAAAGCCCTCCAGGAGTGGCCAGAGACAATCTCCAACTCCGCCAACTCCTCTGCTGGTCCAAGACTGTCTAGGTGACGGCAATCACCAAGGGAGTAGATGAAAATCCGCAGCAACTACGATCAACAAGTGCACAAAGATGATCTAGATGAACACAATGCACTTGGATCACTCCCTAGCTCACTATGGATGAGAATCAAGCTCTAGAGTGAGTGGGAGAGGCTTGGGAGGCTCAAGAGATGCTTAGCAATAAGTGAAATGTGCAAGAGAGACTCCCAAAATCGGTTGATCGGCTATTTATAGGTGAGGGTGAAAAACTAGCCGTTTTACAGTTTCTGCGCGCACACCGGACGCTGGCTAAGTGAGCACCGGACGCGTTCGGTGGTTGTCCGGTGTACCGCCCACTGACATGTTGTTGGTATAAATTAACTGCACTCTAATAAAGATTATTATTATTAAGGTATCCGCAAGCGCACAGATAAAACAACCAATGTAGCACTTCACTAGACAATCCCGGTTTTAATATCGAACCCAAAGGAACAGTAGGTGATACTGACTAAGTCTATTGGCTCTTAACCCGATAATACAATCAATCTAGAGAATATCAAGAATGAGGAGATAACAAATGATTATCTAGATCCGACAACCGGTAAACTTTGAATAATATCGTTCTAATCGGGCAGTGACATGAATAAGAGGCGAAATCAGAGTTCCCTCCTACTAGACACTTATACACCTATTGATCCTATCAATGGGAAATGGACTACAGAGGACTCAATGCAGCTGTCACCTACGCGATCTACCACTATACGGCCAATCAGGGGACATTCACAAGTAATTATAACCCAGACACCACGTCTACACTACAAACTACTACCTCAACCAAGGAGCTACCAAGATCAAAGCACTCAAATAGAGTTGTAAACTTAAGAATGAATAAGAACAAATACTTACTTAAATCAGGATGTTGAATACAAAAGTACCTCAGAACGCAACTCCGGGCGAGGGAGCTGAATCCAGATGAACACAGCTACGAAGAAGCTCCGACAGGCCGGGACTCCTCCGAATCTCTACTCATCTACTCTATCTCTCTAATCTCTCTCTTGATTGCTATCCTAGATTTAGTGGATATCTATCTAATGCTTCAGGGTCTTCATCTCTTGATCTGGCTCTCCTCCAGGGGGGTCTGGCCCACTATTGATAGGCCGGTGGGATGCACGCTGTTGACACAAAAGGTGGCAAACGGATATACCGCAAGCGTACGGTAGTCAATGTAGCTTTCACCGGGAGTATTCCAGGTATCGTATTTTCCATGGGGAACGTGAAGTGAACTAACTAGGTTCAAGACCGTCAGGCGGTGCTCAAGGATGTTGGTGATCAAAGAGGTTTAGAATATAGGTATAGAGAGGTTCTATGTAGCAAAAGATATCTGGTCTTGTTTTTCTAAGTATAAAGAGGTTTACCACCTCCTCCCCTTACAAGAGGCGACAGGCAAAACAGGAGGAGATATAACTCCTCCCGAGGCAGTTGTAATATTGTCTTGATGCCCAGCCGTTTTAATAACTTGTCTTTCACACGTGGTGGAATACGAAGAGCAGACAAGGCTGTCACCACTTGCTGGCTACCACAAACAATCCATGCGACAAGAGGCCCACACTGATAAGGTATAGCCTAGACACCACGTCTACACTATACTTACTACTCTAATCTTAGCTAGAGACTAGAGCACTTCACAAAGTAAAGCAATGTGCAGGTAAAGTAAGTATATAATTAAAATACTAGAACCAGAATATTAAGTGCTAGAAGGACTCAGATGGAAAACTTACTAGAAGCTTGCATCCGCTGAGGTACACCTTGAAGAAGACTCTTGACAGGCCCGGGGCTTTCTCCTGAAGACTTTCCTCACTCTCTTCCCTCTTATTCTAACACTAAAACTACTATGATACACTTGATATTTACTGCTTTGATGCCTCTAAAGTGAAGGACTAGGGGGGTATTTATAGGGGGATGAAGGTCAGCGCCACGTCAGCGATCCGCGTACTTCTCCACCTCCACCCTTGGATCCACTGTCCTTGAAACCGCCTTGGATGGACAGCAGTGATGCAACGAGCACATTGGAGGCATGCTGGAAGTCGGTGGAGTAAGGCGGTGGCCTGGGCCCACCATGGGCGGTTCGGCCGAACCACCCACTGGCTGGTGGACCCTACCAGAATCTTCTAGAAGCCTTGTGATGTCAGTGAAGTGATGCCTGTGAAGTGGGTCCACCAAGTGTGGTTCGGCCGACCCACCTCTGGTGAGTTAGGCCCACCACCTTGGTCCCCACCTGTCATGGACTGAGGCTGTGTGATCCCCTTGTCTTTATCTTGTCGTTTCACACCTTGATCCGAGTGCTTTACTCCTTAGCCATTGATTGAGGACACAATTGCGATCCAAAGGTGCAAATGGACACCAGGGGGTGTGCCACGGATCGTGCCACGTCAATATGGCCACGAGGGCTCCCTACCTGGTTCGGCCGAACCATAGAGTGGGGCCACGTGGCCTCTGCTCTCTTGCATATCACTCCATTACTTGATTCCTTGAAGTTGGAGTGCCGGGGCCACTATTCATGGTTCGGCCGAACCATGAATAGTGTCCATCCAGTGCCCACTCGATCCTGAAGTGAAGTCCTTGAAGATTATGACATTGTATTGCCATTTCGTCATAATTGGATTTGCATTATTTCTTCATCTTGGGCTTCTTAACTCTAAAATCACCTATTTTGAGCACCTGCAAGCAAATACTAACATGTACATGTGGAACCAAGTTATTTGTACCTATGTTACTATGAGTTTTCTTATTTCTTTCCAAAAAGTGTGTTTTGTTGACGGTTATGATGGTAGAAAACATGGTATAAATACCATCAACAAGACCCCCCACACTTGAGTCTTTGCTCGTCCTCGAGTAAAGTTTAGAAAAAGAGGTAGAAATGACATATCCAAGATAGTGGTGATCAAAGTTTTCATTTAGCACATAGCTTATACTAGTGGGTTATGAGGTATTGTCTAGCATATATCCTTGTGATGTTGAAAAATGGAATAACTCTCAAGGCAAAATCATCTTACTTTTTACCTTCTCAGTACTTAGAATTTTTGATATTGGTTTCAAAAAGAACGCACATAGTTTATTCTTACTCCTCAAATAGTACTCTCAAATCACTCAGTTGTATTTGATTCCTTACCCAAGCATATCTTAAAGATACCTCCTTTTTTTATCCTACATCTATCAGGCTTATGTGTAGTTCAGGTAGGAATAAGCATGCCAGGCATACTTGCATTGCATATACTGTAAAATCAAAACAAGGATCCAAGGAGAAAAATGTCATAGACCTAGATCAAGATGTGCAAGTGTGTGGAGAATGGTAAACTATAATGCTCCTTGATATGATCTCTCTCTACTTTGTTTTGGGACATGGCTATCATTTTTATTTTTTTTCTTTTTTTATTCATATCTATCCTTTTTTCTTGGACTTTCACTTGTCCATCTTTTCTTTCTTTTCATTTTGCATAGCCATTGTCCCTTTTCTATATCAACTAAGAGAGATATTTATTGACCTTTAAAACATGGAGCAATTATTCAATGGAAATGGATGGCATATTGTTGCGTACTTCCAGTGTAGAAGCAACATATATGTGTGGTGTGTATGTGATCTTGATCTTTGGACTATGACATACTTCTCAACAAGGGTCAACAAGTTTTGATCAAACTCAAAGCAATTGCATGTAGCATGATTTGAAGGAGTTTCAAACACAATGGTTGTATATGGCTTTGGTAGGAATTTTCTCACTATTGAGAAGTGACACTATGGTTTTATGATATTTTCAAAAATAAACTTCTAAGCACTTTGAATGGAAAAAGTATGATTCATGAGCCAAGAGTGATAACAGATTTATCAACATCTTAGTCAATATGATTTCCTATCAAGATATTTACCCACAAGCATAAGCATATATGTCAAATTTGAACTTTGTGTCACATCTACTCTTCAAATGTCATAAAATTTTATTCATTTAATTTTGGGACACAAGATTTTCAGTTTTTTTTCATTTCTATCTAAAAACAAAGAAAGGAATTGAATAAATGCGAAATTTGAGAGGGAGAAATGGTGCAAACCTGCCAGGGAGCATACCTTCGCTGCAGGGAGCCTGGCTGGTGGGACCAGGCCACATAGGGGGGTTCGGCCGAACAACCAAATGTGCCGTTGTTCCACCGTTTGAATGTCCTCGTCTCAAGTATATGCAAAGTTGTTCTGCCACTGGACCTTATTTTGTGGTTCGTCCGAACCAGGTTTTGTGAGTTTTCAGGTCCTGTTTGATCCAGCAGACATGTTGTGCACCGTGCCATGTTCGAAATTACCAATGGAGCTGTTGAGGGGGGTCGTCCGAACCCCCCACACTTGTTTCTTTTTATCTGATGACACAAGCGGCAAACAACATCAAGTGTAGGTGTTCTGCTGGTGGCAACACACCAACAGAACGCAAAACACTTTTACTCAATTTCTTAAAATGAAATGTAGGCAAGATTACAATTGTAAAAATCAAAATTAAAAAGGGAAAACTAACTAATGCCTACTTTATTCTAAAGGAGTGCTAATCTAAGGAGAAGGTGGGTTTAGGATGTCCTCTTGCCTAATGGCTTTGGCTATACGCTTGAGCTTCGTATTATTGCTAATGCGGAGTGCGCGGAACTTGTCCTCCATATTTAGGTTTTCCATCCCAAGTTCCGACACCGTCTCCTCTAATTCATTGTTCCTCTTCCTAAGACTAGTTACAATTTTTAGTATTTTCTCCATGTCACTTTTCTCCTTCCGATCGTCTTCAAATTGGCCTGGCGGGCCATTGATCGGTGGTGGATCCATCCTCCTCCGAATGGTTGAAGGAGAGTTGAAGTTGGAATCAAGGGATTCCCTCAACTGCTTCCTTTCATCTAAATTGAGAGGGGGGACGAATACCTTCCCTACACCCAGCCCACAACCAATGATCTTGCGGCCTTTGAATATGGTTGGTGTAGAAGGAGTGTAGGAGCTGATGCTCTTTGATCAATCTGAGTAGAGAGAGCTAGGACACTGTTCTGGCACCTCCGGAGCCTTCCTCTTCAATGCCAATTGGCCTGTGATAGGCCTAATCGGCGTGGTGGAATGAATACGAGGCTTCCGGAGATCCCATCGCGGAGAGAGGGACCTGGGCGACGAAGTGGACCGAGGGGATGGCCGGGGGGTGGTCGGCCGAACCCCCCTAGGGTCGGCCGAACTAGGCCTGGCCCCTGGTGACACCCCGGTCGGTGGAAGTGAATTCAGGGGCTCCACCTCCAATACGTCAATGGCCATTGCCCTCTCAATGCTCTCCGTCAGTGATCTTTGAGGCTTTGAAGTGCCCTCTCCCATGGGAACGATGGCATTTTTGTTGGTTGGAGCCATGGTAGGATTCTCTGGTGTCTCAAGGTCAGAGAAGGGTGCCAGAATGGTGAAGGAATGCAGGTGGAAGGAGGAAGAAGGAGAGAAAGGGATTAAGAAGATGAGTGCCAATGTTCTCCTTTTCGAATTCACGAGAGAACGCTGGGGGAACATTGGCACAACGTTCTAGACCAGCTGGGTCGCAACGGATCACGTGGGGTGGTTCAGGCGAACCAGGGATTGTCTGGTCTGGTCCTGGGAGTGTCACCGCACGCATCACAAAGGTTCTCCCAGACACGGCATGCTTGAACTGGGGTCATGAGCGGTTCGGCCGAACCAGATTTTGGGTCACCTGGTCATGGCAACGTCTCCACATGTTCCGCTAGTGCACCCCGAATCGTGACATGGTCGAGGGGTGTCTCCAAGTGGTTCGGCCGAACCATGTGGTCGGCCCCGACTTCTGTCACGACTCCTGCAGGGCCTTCTGACTATTGCCCACTATCCAAATTTTCAAAACACACCAAAATTGGGTCGCCCGAACTGGGTTTGGACTGCCCCGCACGCCCAGATTGTTCATTTTAAAGGTTTTGCCACTTGGATAAATTTTTGTCCCAAGTGGTTGCCAAGTTTTGGCTGTCCACTTCTAAATGGGTGTTTTGGGGACCCAGAAAATATTTGAAACCTATCTAACGATCAAGCTATACAAATGAGAAAGAAGTAAGACATGTAGATTTTAATTATGTGACTTCATTATCAGGGATAAATTCTATCATGTCAACTTCTTTTTCTATTGGTGCATGTTCATGAAAAACTTTGAGGCGATGACCATTTACCTTAAAGATGTTGCCGTCGTCGTCTTGAAGCGTGACGGCTCCATGGACTGCTGCATTGATTACCAGGTACGGTCCTTCCCATTTGCTCCTTAGCTTTCCATGGCCAAATAGCTTGACCCTTGAGTTGAACATTAGGACCTTGTCTCCAGGATGGAATTCCTTGGGCTTGATCCTCTTGTCATGCCACCTTTTGGTTCTCTCTTTATAGATCCTGGCATTGTGAGAGGCCTTTTCTCTCCATTCCTCAAGCTTTGAAATTTGCATCTTTCTATTCCTTCCAGCCGAGGGCAGATCCATATTCCATTGTTTGATTGCCCAATGTGCCATGTGCTCTAACTCTACTGGCAAATGGCATGTCTTCCCGTATACAAGTTGGTATGGTGACATACCAATTGGGGTCTTGTATGCGGTCCTGTATGCCCAAAGTGCATCCGGCAGTTTGCTCTTCCAAGCTGTTCCCATTTCATTGACAGTCTTTTGCAGGATGTTCTTGATTTGCTTATTGGAGGTCTCCGCTTGGCCACTTGTTTGGGGATGATATGGAGTTGCAACATTATGCCTTATCCCCATGTCTGCCAAGAAACGTCGGAAGCCTCTATCTATGAAGTGAGACCCTCCATCACTTATGACTAGTCTTGGGGTACCAAACCTTGGAAATATGACTTCTTTGAACATCCTTTTTGAATGTGAAGCATCTGCGGTTGTGCAAGGCATAGCTTCCACCCATTTGGGCACATAGTCCACTGCCACCAGGATGTACTCACAACCTTGAGACTTGGGGAATGGACCCATGTAGTCAATTCCCCATGCATCAAATAGTTCCACTTGAAGGTTGTTTGTGAGTGGCATTGCATCCCAGGTGTTGATATTCCCATGTTTTTGACATCTTGCACACCTCTTCACATAGTCTTGTGCATCTTTGTACATGGTAGGCCAAAAGAATCCACTTTGCCATATCTTTGCGTGGGTTCTGAATTGTAACACCCTAGTGTTAGTTACTATTTTCACACTTGCATTTGCATGTCATCAAGCATAGATCATGTCATTCCATGCATCATCATCATTTGATTTGAATTGATTCCTTTTTATTGCTATATGTTTGTTTATATGTCCATAACATGCTAAATGTGTTAATATGCAAATGTGATGCTTGTTTACTGTTCTAAATGCTTTAGACATTGTTTGGGATAACATTTGGAACAATGTTCATGTTGGTGAAATCCCCAAAATACCCCTCTAGCTCATAGTTGACTAGAGAGCCCTCTAAAAGCTATTCTGTTTGACCAAACAAGAAGGGCATTTTAGAGATTTTACATGTCAGTGCACCCTTAATCAAAGTTGTGTAGAATTTTATAAGCAACAAACTTTATTTTTGGGTCAACTCATGAAAATGGGTGGAAGGTGATCAAAAAGTTGAATTAGTGCAGATTTGGAGCTATTTTGAAGTTTCAAAATTTTCCTAAGTCTAAAACTGGTTTTCAGTTTCGGTGTACCCCTGTTCATCGACCTGTATCTCTCAATCCAGGCCGATCTAGAGTAAAGTGTCTTAATACCAAATGATCTACTCATGTAGCTCTTCAATCCATATTAGTGAAGTTTTGGCAAACACTCACTGGATCACGGGTTATGGCTTGAGCAAAAATCGAGTTTCAGTCGGGTTCAGAGAAACTGAATCCAGCTGATTCAGTCCGGCAGCCGGTCGTCGCCGCGCGGCCGCCGTCAGGAATCGCGCGCCAGGTGGCGCCGTACACCGTCGTTGCCCTGCCGCGCCCCTGCATAAACCGAAGGCGACACTCCATCCTGTCCCCCGCACGCTCCTCTCACTCTCACTCGCTCGCTCTCGCCTCTGCTCTCCGTTTTCCCCTCTGCCGTCGCCATTTCCGCCGCGCCGTCGCCGCGGTGAAATCCGCCATCATCGAGCCGTCTCCGATCGCTCCACCTCCGCCGTAGCTTTGCCTCGCTCTGCTCTTCATCCTCGACCCGTTGCCGACCTCAGCCGAGCTAAGGTATAACGGTTTGGCCTTTCTCGCCGCCGCGCCATTGCCGGAGCACCGCCGAGCTCTCGGGTCGCCGCGACGAGGGCGATGCCGGGGTCGGCTTCTCTTTCCATTGCTCGTCTAGAAGTCTCCGTTAGCTGTAGATCCAGTCTAGGCCGTCGGATGGGCCGGTCTCGCCGTAGGTTCGCCGGAACCCGAGCTCGCCGTGAACCCGCTCGCCGCCGTGCCGCCATGCGAGCGCGGTCAGTGAGTTTCCGTGCGCAATAGTCCGATTCGTCGCGTACATAGGTCCGCTAGGGTTCCTGGATCTCGGAACGGTGCTTAGCCGCGCGAGCAACGGCCGGAATCTGCCGGCGCAAGCTCGCCGGACCACCGCCGTCCGCCACTGCCGCCGTCGAGCCCGCTCCGGTGGGGTACGACCATCGGCAGTTGGTCCATTGGGTTCGTCTCGTTGCCACGAGTCGGTAGGTAGCCTCGGCGTCGCCGGAGACCTCGCCGTCGGCGAGCTCTCGCCGGTCAGCGCCGACGGCTCTGCCTCTCTCTCTCTGACGCGTGGGGTCGGGCTGACCCCGGGGCCCGCGAGTCAGCCGTTCGGGTGCGCCTCTGATTCACTGAGCCGGGTGCATATAGCAGTTTCTATCGGGTTTGGGTTTTATGATTTATAAAATGAATTTCCAGAAAATGTGTAAAATCTTCCAAAATTCATATCTGGAGTTAGGAGTGTCCAATTGGGGTTAACCAAATTTTGTTATGTTTGTATTTCTGAGCTCTATCAAGGAAAAATATAAAATGTACTTTTGGAATACTTTTTCTCTGCAGTTATATTTAAATTGTTAATTGCTTGCAAACTTGATAAATGCATAAGTAATTGTAGGAATGTGCTAAAAATGTGATTCCACTTGCATTAATCTTGTTTAGGGAAGTAGAACCTAAGAAAAATATGTTTGCTAGTGTTGCACTGTTATTTATGTGGTGTCTAGTATAATGTGCCTTTTATGCTTTAATCTTGCAAAAATCACCATGCTTAATGTGTTAAGGATATGGTCATGAATATTTTTTTGGACCATGTTATGTTGGAAAGAAGCTAAGAAAATTGGGAAATCTATTGTTTGATACTTTTCACTGTGTTAAGTATTTTCCATTGCTTAAAAAGCTGGTTGTTTGTTATTTTTGTGTAGACTGTTATACTTGTCCAAATGACTTGAAATTTTGTCAGTAGGCTAATCTGGAGGTGTAATAGCTATTGTAATTTTTATGAATTTTTCTAGTCACAGTAAATAGTAGGTCCAGTTATAGGCTAGGGTTTGTTTAGTTGTTTTTAATCAAATATCATTGGGTGTGAAGTGTTTTTATGCATTTCTGTGAGGTTCAGTATTATCACCTGTTTTAAACAGTAAAGCTGATCCTAATTTGAGCTTAGGGCAGCAAGGTTAATGTTTTGTTTATATGATGTTGCTCATGCCTGTTAATTATAAGTTGGTTGTGGTAGGTTAGTTGATGCATGTTGATTATTAAGTGCAGGTTGTAGACCTCTCACCCGGGACGAGAAATTGTTCTATGTTTTGCTTAAGAAGGGTGAGTATGAGTTAGTTGTCTAGAGAACAAATATGCACGTACTCAGTAAATGAGTGTGGATTGTTAAACTGATTGCATATCATAGGTTAATTTGTGCATCTCTATCTTACATTTCATGTGCATTCTCAGTTCTCACATATGCATATCATGCATACAGGATCGCCGGGAGGTGTGACGCTATTGCAATTCGATCCACCGAAGGAGAGAGTTCCGCCGGAGATTGAAGTGCCAGAGGTTCCCGAAGGCCAGGAAGAAGAGGCTGAAGTTCCAGAGTGCCCTGATCACCAACCTACTAACTTTGTGAAAGGCAAGCCCCGGAGCATCTCTAAGTCTCCACCTACTCTTTTTACAAATGCACTGGTCTTTATTAAATTGTATGATTGTGCACTTAAGTATAGGAGTTGATATGATACCGTTGCTGCATTTATACCTTGTCCACTTATACTTGATCCTGAAGTATTACTAGATAAGGGGACGGGTTCGATCTTATGCTTAGCCATGCTTAGACTGGTAGAAGTCGAGGGATTTCCTGTCCTTCGCGAGCATAGGTGGTTACTCATGATGATGGGGTTGGATTCCACATGATGGACTATATGTCCCACCATGCCACAGTGTCTAATGAGAGAATCAAGGCTAGGTAGCGGGGAGCCGCATGACATGGTTGAGGTCATGCCGTCTTCGGTGCTGCTTGCGGCCGACTAGGACTGAGGCCACCAGACATCAGTTGAGATTGAAAGACGTCGTCACATAGCTGGCCAGATAAGTCGTTCTGACCGCGAAGCCGAGTATTTCCTTCTGAGCCGAGCCTTGGTGCGACTAGGCAGACATATTCTGGAGGTAGGAAGTATGTGCGGAGACACCATCTTACCAAGGGCAGGTCAGGGACCTGATGCATCCTGGAAGTGGGTTGGTCTCTGAGAATATGGTCCCCGCCAAACTCGCGACATATTGTGTCTCAGAAAGATTTAACGGTGGCCCAAGAAGCCAGTGGCTCGGCTGACAGGGTTTGTGATTGGCATATTTGCCAGCTGGTACAATCGATTCGAATCGCCATCTCTCCTGGTTAGTGAGAAACTGAACTGATCTTCTGGTGAGGTAGAGGCTAATAACTTGAACATAATGATTATGGTGACATGAGGTTGATATCTGTGGATATCGGAAATCATATGGTTCTATTGATTGCTATAATATTCAGTGAATGCTTAGTATAGTGGCTAATCTTAGTAAATAGCTTTACTGAAATCGAAGCTTATCACAATTAAAAGGTAAGTTGAGGATCTACTGTAGTAATGCTTTTGATGCAAAAATGATGCTACCCTCTGAGCTCCACCAAATAAGCCTTGCATATCCTTGAGAGTCTTTTTATTTACTCCCTGTCGGGTAAGTCTAGCTGAGTACAATTGAGTACTCAGGGTTTTATTCCCATTGTTGCAGATGGTGTAGTCTACTACGCGTATTGCAGGAATTGCTTCACCCCTGCGGGCGAAGAAGACTAGACTCGAGGGCGGGGTCATTATCTATCCTTAGATGTTGTAAGAATGCTGTGACAGGGTCATTTGATGGTACTCGTATTTGAACTCTGTGGTGTAAAACTATGTTGACTTCCGCTACTACTATATTTGTGTAAAAGACTATGTTGTACTCTGATGTTTAAATTCGGTTGCGAACTTATGTGTCATGTGATCGGGTATTGCTGAATGAATGATCCTTGGGGTATGAAATGTTTGAAATCCTTCGAGATTTCCGGACTACCAGGTTTATATTGGCTCAAGTGCGACTGGATTGCGATTAAAGATGCGATCATTGTACTTGTGCTCGTATAAATTGGTCGGTTCTGTGACATGAATACCCCATAATGGCCTCCATATTCTGCTCCATGGCATTTCTCAATGATCTTGATTGCTTCATTCATTGGCACGCACCTTCTCAACATTCCATCATTGCAGACTCTGTACAGATATGGCTCATCCCATAGATGCACCTTACTCTCTTGGATGAGTTTCTTCTTTTCTGCCCCCGGTGGCACATATCCTGTGACCATGAAGTTGAACATGTTTGCATACCAGGGGTTAGAGTCCATGACCTTGAGGAGTGTGTCGTCTCACAGGAAGTCGTCGATGGGCAAATCCTGTTTGTCTTTGAATTGCATTCTAGACAAATGATTGGCTATAGAGTTTTCTACTCCCTTTTTATCTTTAATTTCAAGATCAAATTCTTGGAGCAGTAATATCCATCTTATTAATCTTGGTTTAGCATCTTTCTTAGTGAGCAAATACTTTAATGCAGAATGGTCAGTGTAAACGATGACTTTAGCTCCAACTAAGTAAGATCTAAATTTGTCTATAGCAAAAACTACGGCCAGCAATTCTTTTTCAGTTGTTGCATAATTTAATTGCGGCCCAGTTAAGGTTTTGCTAGCATATGAGATTGCATGATGTTTCTTATCTTTGGTTTGTCCTAAGACAGCACCTACAGCATAATCACTAGCATCACACATTATCTCAAAAGGAAGCGTCCAATCAGGGGGTTGTATGATTGGCGCAGAGACAAGTGCTTTCTTAAGATAATAAAAGGAGTCTAAGCACTCATCATCAAAGTTAAAGGGTGCATCTTTAGCAAGCAGGTTTGTTAAAGGTCTAGCAATTTGAGAGAAATCTTTTATAAACCTTCTATAAAATCCTGCATGACCAAGAAAGCTACAGACACCCTTAACATTCGTGGGTGGTGGAAGTTGATCTATGACCTCTATTTTGGCTCTATCCACCTCTATCCCACGCTCGGACACTCTATATCCTAGCACTATTCCTTCTCGAACCATGAAGTGGCATTTCTCCCAGTTCAAGACTATGTGTTTTTCCTCACATCTTTGTAAGACACGGTCCAGATTCTCTAGGCAGTGATCGAAAGTTTTGCCATAGACTGAAAAGTCGTCCATGAACACCTCCATGATTTCTTCGATCATATCGGAGAAGATGGACATCATGCACCTTTGGAAAGAGGCAGGCGCATTGCATAGGCCAAAGGACATGCGCCTATATGCATATGTTCCATAAGGGCATGTGAAGGTTGTCTTACTTTGGTCGTCGGGATGGATTGGGATTTGGTGATAACCCGAATACCCATCAAGGAAACAAAAGAAAGAATGTTTTGCAAGCCGTTCCAACATCTCGTCGATGAATGGTAACGGAAAGTGATCTTTCTTTGTGGCCATGTTAAGCTTTTGGTAATCTATACACATTCTCCAGCCCGTGACGGTTCGTTGAGGGATTAGTTTATTTTTCTCATTTTTCACGACCGTCATCCCTCCTTTCTTAGGCACTACTTGGACGGGGCTGACCCACTCGCTGTTAGGAACAGGGTAGATTATGCCTGCGTGCAAGAGTTTCAAGACCTCTTTCTTTACTACTTCTCTCATCGCATTATTTAGCCTCCGCTGCGGCTCCCTAGAAGGTGCAGCACCTTACTCAATTGGGATGCGATGGGTGCAGAGAGTGGGACTAATTCCCTTAAGATCTTGAAGAGAGTAGCCTAAGACAGAGCGGTGTTTTTCTAGAATGGTGATGAGTTTGGAGGTTTTCTCCTCAGAAAGTTGGTCACTAATGATTACGGGAGTCTCCCTATCACCATTAAGGAAGGCATACTTAAGTCCAGAAAAAAGGGTCTTAAGTTCTATAGAGGGTTTAGATGGGGGTTCAGATTTATCCAAATCTAAAGGTTCTTCTAATTCGGCCTCTTCTTGGATGAAATCCTTAGCATCTTCTTCTAGATCAGGATGAGAAGGTTCTAGAAGTGATGCAGCCATCACTTCCTCTATCGGGTCAGTCTCGGGGTGCAATTCTACTTTAGAGTTGGCAGAATTTGCTAATGGAATTGAAACGCAAAGGTTCTTCCCGAGATGACCTTCAAGGTTCCCCCCATGGAATCCATCAAGGAATCTCATGAGCAGGTGTCCAATCAAATATGGACCTAAGTCAAATTCCTCTATATCAAATATGAAGAAGTGTAAGAGGATATGGACCTTGTTAATTGTGACAGGAATGGTCTGTGCAATCCCGCAGCTCTCGACCAATTTCCCAGAGGATAATTTAAGAAATTTGTTGGTCGGGGCTAGAGGTTTCTCTCCTAGGAGTGCATTTGCTAATGACTTAGACATAATGCTAACTCCTACGGTAGGGTCGTAAAGAGAGTCTATGGTAGTCCTATTTATGACGCAAGGAATGGTTGTGAAGCAATATAGGGTCCTAATAACCTCAGGTGAGGCTTTGGCTTCCTTCAGCCATTCGTCACTCATAATAGATGCGAGCTCTTGAAAAGTCTCCTTGAGATAGCGGGTCTCAAGGCGATGTGGAATGTGATCATTTGGAGCTCTACGTGTTGTAGACTTCTTTTGCAGAAGAGATCGGCCTCGATATCAAGAGGAAATTCCAGAGGTTTAACTTCCTCTGGAGGATTTGGTGGTTTTGGTTCAGGTTCGACAACTTGTGATGTAAGTGGTGAGGTTCCGGCTATCATAGGTTCATCCTTCGGGGCTTGATCTTCCTCGGGGGCTTCATCATAGATATTAGTGTAGGGGGTGTTCTCGAGAATTTTCGTAAGAACTTCCTTACCTTCACTAATAGGGAGATGCAAGAATGCTCCCTTGGAGGCTAAATCAAGAAATTGTGCGGAATTTTGGCTAAGACCGAGATAGAAATGTTGCAAGAGGGCTAGCTCGGTTATAGCTAAATCAGGGCCGGTAGATGCTAAGTCTGTGAAATGGGCCCATGCCGCACCTAGAGGCTCTTTATCCTTTTGTCTAAAGGTTAGGGTCTCTACACGAAAATGAGCAACTCGGGGAATGGAGAAGAAGGTGATACAGAACTTTGATTGCAGCTTCTCCCATTCTCCATTTACACTACCTACATGACAAGTATACCATCGTTTGGCAATTCCCGTCAAAGAGAACGGAAATAGCTTCCACTTAAGGGTATTTCGTTTCATCCCGTGGATATGTATGCAAGAGCATAATTGCTCGAAATCCCGTAGGTGTGTATAGGGGTTCTCATCTTCATCCCCAGAAAAAAGTTTCTCCTGAACCATCGCTATGAGACTCGGGCGTAGCTCATAACGAATGGCCAAAATGGCCTGTGATGAACTAGGCGGCTCCATACTAGCGCCCGATGGAGCAGCATACTCGAAAATAGGTGTTTGATCCATTTGTGTGTGAAAAAGATAGTTTTGATCAAACAAGGATAACTAAGACGACTCGACTCTAGTTAAGACAGCCAATGTTCCCTGGCAACGGCGCCAGAAAGCTTGTTGACACAAAAGGTGGCAAACAGATATACCGCAAGCGTACGGTAGTCAATGTAGCTTTCACCGGGAGTATTCCAGGTATCGTATTTTCCACGGGGAACGTGAAGTGAACTAACTAGGTTCAAGACCGTCAGATGGTGCTCAAGGATGTTGGTGATCAAAGAGGTTTAGAATATAGGTATAGAGAAGTTCTATGTAGCAAAAGATATCTGGTCTTGGTTTTCTAAGTATAAAGAGGTTTACCACCTCCTCCCTTTACAAGAGGTGACAGGCGAAACAGGAGGAGATATAACTCCTCCTGAGGCGGCTGTAATATTGTCTTGATGCCCTGCCGTTTTAATAACTTGTCTTTCACACGTGGTGGAATACGAAGACCAGACAAGGCTGTCACTACTTGCTGGCTACCACAAACAATCCGTACGACAAGTGGCCCACACAGATAAGGTATAGCCTAGACACCACGTCTACACTATACTTACTACTCTAATCTTAGCTAGAGACTAGAGCACTTCACAAAGTAAACCAGTGTGCAGGTAAAGCAAGTATATACTTAAAATACCAGAACCAGAATATTAAATGCTAGAAGGACTCAGATGGAAAACTTACTAGAAGCTTGCATCCGCTGAGGTACACCTTGAAGAAGACTCCCGACAGGCCCGAGGCTTTCTCCTGAAGACTTCCCTCACTCTCTTCCCTCTTATTCTAACACTAAAACTACTATGATACAGTTGATATTTACTCCTTTGATGCCTCTAAAGTGAAGGACTACGGGGGTATTTATAGAGGGATGAAGGTCAGCGCCACATCAGCGATCTGCGTACTTCTCCACCTCCACCCTTGGATCCACCGTCCTTGAAACCGCCTTGGATGGACGGCAGTGATGCAACGAGCACGTGGGAGGCATGCTGGAAGTCGGTGGAGTAAGGTGGTGGCCTGGGCCCACCATGGGCGGTTCGGCCGAACCACCCACTGGCAAGTGGGCCCTGCCAGGATCTTCTAGAAGCCTTGTGATGTCAGTGAAGTGATGCCTGTGAAGTGGGTCCACCAAGTGTGGTTCGGCCGACCCACCTCTGGTGAGTTAGGCCCACCACCTTGGTCCCCACCTGTCATGGACTAAGGCTGTGTGATCCCCTTGTCTTTATCTTGTCGTTTCACACCTTGATCCGAGTGCTTTGCTCCTTAGCCATTGATTGAGGACACAATTGCGATCCAAAGGTGCAAATGGACTCCAGAGGGTGAGCCACAGATCGTGCCACGTCAATATGGCCACGAGGGCTCCCTACCTGGTTCGGCCGAACCATAGAGTGGGGCCACGTGGCCTCTGCTCTCTTGCATATCACCCCATTACTTGATTCCTTGAAGTTGGAGTGCCGGGGCCACTATTTATGGTTCGGTCGAACAATGAATAGTGTCCATCCAGTGCCCACTCGATCCTAAAGTGAAGTACTTGAAGATTGTGACATTGTATTGCCATTTCGTCATAATTGGATTTGCATTATTTCTTCATCTAGGGCTTCTTAACTCTAAAATCACCTATTTTGAGCACCTGCAAGCAAATATTAACATGTACATGTGGAACCAAGTTATTTGTACCTATGTTACTATGAGTTTGCTTATTTCTTCCCAAAAAGAGTGTTTTGTTGACGGTTATGATGGTAGAAAACATGGTATAAATACCGTCAATACACGTGCGTCGTTAGATCAAACCGACTTAACCAAGGGCCAAGATTACTTCTAATAGGCGGTGGTAGAAGACTCCAGAAGGCGGCGCGGGGGAAACCCTAGGGGGGCGCCGGCCGGGCCCACCCTGTGGGGTTTCGGGCTCTGGTGCTTCGAGTGTGTTCCAGATGTTTCTAGTGCTCTCGTGATGATGTTTTCTTGGCGGTTAAGTTTCGTGGTAATTATGCTCTTTAATCCTTCTTTTAAGCTTTTTTGTAAAATCCCCTGAGAAATAGAAAATTCACCAAAACTCATGGAATCTATCAGTAATAACCCTATTCTACTGGATATTCATGTTTAATGCAGGGATAATTGATAATAAAATTTGGATGATAACAGGTGTCAACAATTACCCCCACACTTAGGCTTTTGCTCGTCCCGAGAAAAAGGTTGGTTTTAAGATGTAAGATTCTTAGAGAGAATGGAGCATTTAAAACATAACTTGAGAGTACATTATATAAAACTAGTCTAGTCACGCATGTACTATGGAATTCAAAGTGTCTACCATGAATCTTTGAGTAGTTGAAGAACAGAATAGGTTGAAAACAGATCACTCTCTTCCTTTAGTTAAGTCAATTGGAGGGTATGTAATTTTGCAAATAAACTTAGCTTTGCCTTCTCCTTTTGTAGTACTCTTGAATCACTGATATATCTGGTATTTTTGTATCCTCACCAAGGCATTAATGAAACTGCCTTCTTCATCCTACTTCTAAAAAGCTTATGTGGATCTCGGGTAGGTAAAATTTGAAAACATACTTGCATTGTATTTATTGTAAAGTCAAACAATGAATCCACAAGGAAATGAGGCATATAATCGAATCAAACTTTATTTGGTGGAATATGGTGGAACCTAATTCTACCTTGCTCCTTAGAAAATAAATCTCTTTTTTATACAACTGAGCTTATTCAGAGGGTATGAGCTATCTCTTTCTCTTCTCTTTTTTTCAAGGGAGGCCAGTATCTAAGTACCCATTGTTTTAATTTCTTCGGACACTTGTCCATTTTTTATACTCCCTTCTTCTTTTGCATAGCTCATACCTCTTTTGAATTTAGTAGTTGAGAGACTTTAACAAAACATGGAGCAATTATTTGGTAACTATGCTATATAATTATTTTTGGTGTTTTCTCCCAGTGTAGGAGAGAAACATTTTCAATAGAATGACTCGCTATTACTCCGGATTAGAGTAATATTTATGTGGAATTGGCACATGATTCGAAAATATGACAAATTTCTTCAAAGGGTTACCAAGGTTGATCAAACTCAATACAAAGACAAGTAGTATATGTAGCAGGATTCTATCCTATATATATAGCTCTGCTAGGACAATATTTTTACCACAAAGAAGAGGTATAACTAATCATTTAAATTTTCAAAATAAAATCTCCAAAAACAAAACATCAGGGATTGAGTTCTCATTATTCAACTATATCATGTTTCACAACGACTTAAGCAATCATGAGGTCCCTATAAATAGTTTCCAATAGTAACATGATTCCTAGAAAAGTGTTATATAATTTATTCTTAAGCTATGAATTAAACAATCTTCTTCTTCTCTTTTAAAAGTAATTTTAGCATGTGAATTTTAATTCGGATTGAAACGGAAATCGAAACATATGCAATTAAATTATATGAGGAACAAACCTAACCATGACCGAGAAGGGGATGCAGAGGGTGCAGAGGGGGGCCGGCCGGCCCAGGTAGGGCACCGGGCGGCGCGCCTCTATGGCCCCACGAGGTCCACTTCGGTGTGCGAGGTCCTAGTTTGATTATCTTCCGAATTACTTGATTTTCCCGAGCAAACTGATTTTCATAGTCGCGATGTGCCTCCCCCACACTTATTTACATACTTTTCTATGCAACATGTGGAAACAACATGCATACCAAAAATATAGAGAGTAGAGTAAACTAAAACATTAATATTGATAAAAAGAATAAGGCACTTTATTTATTAACGATACTAGATAACTCTGATAACTGACTGAGCTAACGACTGCCCTAGCTCAATAGGCTTACCTAACACACTTAATATTATAAACCTAGCACACTCGATAATATAATCAAACCTAACATACTTGTGCCTTATTACATAGATAACGAGGGCAACTTAAGGCTGCCCCTACTTTGCGAGCTTCCTAATTTCTTCCTTCAGATCACCAATCTCTTCTTTCAGCTGATCCTTTTCACGTTTGAGACTACGAATTGTAACACCCTAGTGTTAGTTACTATTTTCACACTTGCATTTGTATGTCATCAAGCATAGATCATATCATTCCATGCATCATCATCATTTGATTTGAATTGATTCCTTTTTATTGCTATATGTTTGTTTATATGTCCATAACATGCTAAATGTGTTGACATGCAAATGTGAAGCTGGTTTACTATTCTAAATGCTTTAGACATGTTTGGGATAACATTTGGAACATTGTTCATGTTGGTGAAATCCCCAAAATACCCCTCTAGCTCATAGTTGACTAGAGAGCCCTCTAAAAACTATTCTGTTTGACCAAACAAGAAGGGCATTTTAGAGATTTTGCATAATCAAAGTTGTGTAGAATTTTATAAGCAACAAATTTTATTTTTGGGTCAACTCATGAAAATGGGTGGAAGGTGATCAAAAAGTTGAATTAGTGCAGATTTGGAGCTATTTTGAAGTTTCAAAATTTTCCTAAGTCCAAAACTGGTTTTCAGTTTCGGTGTACCCCTGTTCATCGACCTGTATCTCTCAATCCAGGCCGATCTAGAGTAAAGTGTCTTAATACCAAATGATCTACTCATGTAGCTCTTCAATCCATATTAGTGAAGTTTTCGCTGAAACGCCCTGGATCACGAGTTAGAGATCGATCAAAAGTCGAGTTTCAGTCGGCTTTCTGCAACTGAATCGAAGCCGATTCAAATCGGTATTCGGCCGAGCAGCTGGCGCGATCGCAGACCATCGGCGCCAAGTGGCGACCGTACGCCGTCGTTGCCCTGCTGCGCCCCTGCATAAACCGAAGGCGACACTCCAACCTGTCCCCCGCACGCTCCTCTCACTCTCACTCGCTCGCTCTCGCCCTCTGCTCTCCGTTTTCCCCTCCGCCGTCGCCATTTCCGCCGCAGTGAAATCCGCCGTCACCGAGCCATCTCCAACCACTCCATCTTCGCCGTAGCTTCGCCTTGCTCTGCTCTTCATCCTCGACCCGTTGCCGACCTCAGCCAACCAAAGGTATAGCTCCAGCGAGTTTCTCGCCGCCGCGCCATTGCCGGAGCGCCGCCGAGCTCTCGGGTCGCCGCGACGAGGGCGATACCGTGGTCGGCTTCTCTCTCCATTGCTCGTCTAGGAGTCTCCGTTAGCTGTAGATCTAGTCCAGGCCGTTGAATGGGTCGGTCTCGCCGTAGGTTCGCCGGAACCTGAGCTCGCCGTGAACCCGCTCGCCGCCGTGCCGCCATGCGTGTGTGGTCAGTGAGCTCCCGTGCACAATAGTCCGATTCGTCGCACGCATAGGTCCGCTAGGATGCCAGGGACACGGAACGAAGTTTAGCCGCACAAGTAACGGGCGGAATCGGCCGGCGCAAGCTCGACGGACCACCGATGTCCGCCATTGCCGCCGTCGAGCTTGCTCCGGTGGGGTACAACCCTCGGCAGTTGGTCCATTGAGTTCGCCTCGTTGCCACGAGTCGGTAGGTAGCCTCGGCGTCGCCGGAGACCTCGCCGTCGGTGAGCTCTCGCCGGTCAGCGCCGGCGGCTCTGCCCCTTTTTGCTGACGGGTGGGGTCAGATTGACCCCAGGGCCCACGAGTCAGCCGTTCTGGTGCGCCTCTGGTTCACTGAGCCGGGTGCACGTAGCAGTTTCTATCGGGTTTGGGTTTTATGATTTATAAAATGAATTTCCAGAAAATGTGTAAAATCTTCCAAAATTCATATCTGGAGCTAGGAGTGTCCAATTGGGTTGAACCAAATTTTGTTATGTTTGTATTTCTGAGCTCTATCAAGGAAAAATATAAAATGTACTTTTGAATAGTTTTTCTGTGCAGTTATATTTAAATTGATAATTGCTTGCAAACTTGATAAATGCATAAGTAATTGTAGGAATGTGCTAAAAATGTGATTCCACTTGCATTAATCTTGTTTAGGGAAGTAGAATCTAAGAAAAATATGTTTGCCGGTGTTGCACTGTTATTTATATGGTGTCTAGTATAATATGCCTTTTATGCTTTAATCTTGCAAAAATCACCATGCTTAATGTGTTAAGGATATGGTCATGAATATTTTTCCTGGACCATGTTATGTTGGAAAGAAGCTAAGAAAATTGGGAAATCTATTGTTTGATACTTTTCACTGTGTTAAGTATTTTCCATTGCTTAAAAGGCTAGTTGTTTGTTATTTTTGTGTAGACTGTTATACTTGTCCAAATGACTTGACATTTTGTCAGTAGGCTAATCTGGATGTGTAATAGCTACTGTAAATTTTATGGATTTTTCTGGTCACAATAAACAGTAGGTCCAGTTATAAGATAGGGTTGGTTTAAATGTTTTTAAGCAAGCATCTATGGGTGTGAAGTGTTTTCATGCATTTCTGTGATGTTCCAGCATTGTCACCTGTTTTAAATAGTAAAGATGATCCTAATTTGAGCTTAGGGCAGTAAGGTTAATATTTTGTTTATATGATGTTGCTCGCGCTTGTTAATTATAAGTTGGTTGTGGTAGGTTAGTTGATGCATGTTAATTATTAAGTGCAGGTTATAGACCTCTCACCCGGGACGAGAAATTATTCTATGCTTTGCTTAAGAAGGGTGAGTATGAGTTGGTTGTCTAGAGAAGAAATATGCACGTACTCAGTAAATGAGTGTGGATTGATAAACTGATTGCATATCATGGGTTAATTTGTGCATCTCTATCTTGCATTCCATGTGCATTCTCAGTTCTCATTTATGCATATCATGCATACAGGATCGCCGGGAGGCATGACGCTATTGCAGTTCGATCCACCGGAGGAGGGAGTTCCGCCGGAGATTGAAGTGCCAGAGGTTCCCGAAGGCCAGGAAGAAGAGGCTGAACTTCCAGAGTGCCCTGATCACCAACCTACTAACTTTGTGAAAGGCAAGCCCCGGAGCAACCCTAAGTCTCCACCTACTCTTTTTACAAATGCACTGGTCTTTATTAAATCGTATGATTGTGCACTTAAATATAGGAGTTGATTTGATACCGTTGCTGCATTTATACCTTGTCCACTTATACTTGATCCTGAAGTTATTACTAGACAAGGGATGGGTTCGATCTTATGCTTAGCCATGCTTAGACCGGTAGAAGTCGAGGGATTTCCTGTCCTTCGCGAGCATAGGTGGTTACTAATGATGATGGGGTTGGATTCCACATGATGGTCTATATGTGCCACCATGCCACAGTGTCTAATGAGAGAATCAAGGCTAGGTAGCGGGGAGCCGCAAGACATGGTTGAGGTCATGCCGTCTTCGGTGCTGCTTGCGGCCGACTAGGACTGAGGCCACCAGACATCAGTTGAGATTGAAAGACGTCGTCACATAGCTGGCCAGATAAGTCGTTCTGACCGCGAAGCCGAGTATTTCTTTCTGAGCCGAGCCTTGGTGCGACTAGGCAGACATATTCTGGAGGTAGGAAGTATGTGCGGAGACACCATCTTACCAAGGGCAGGTCAGGGACCTGATGCATCCTGGAAGTGGGTTGGTCTCTGAGAATATGGTCCCCGCCAAACTCGCGACATATTGTGTCTCAGAAAGATTTAACGGTGGCCCAAGAAGCCAGTGGCTCGGCTGACAGGGTTTGTGATTGGCATATTTGCCAGCTGGTACAATCGATTCGAATCGCCATCTCTCCTGGTTAGTGAGAAACTGAACTGATCTTCTGGTGAGGTAGAGGCTAACAACTTGATCATTATGGTGAGGTGAGGTTGATATCTGTGGATATCGGAAATCATATGGTTTTATTGATTGCTATAATATTCAGTGAATGCTTAGTATAGTGGCTAATCTTAGTAAATAGCTTAACTGAAATCGAAGCTTATCACAATTAAATGAATAAGTTGAGGATCTACCGTAGTAATGCTTTTGATGCAAAAATGATGCTACCCTCTGAGCTCCACCAAATAAGCCTTGCATATCCTTGAGAGTCTTTTTATTTACTCCCTGTTGGGTAAGTCTAGCTGAGTACAATTGAGTACTCAGGGTTTTATTCCCATTGTTGCAGATGGTGTAGTCTTCTACGCGTATTGCAAGAATTGCTTCACCCCTGCGGGCGAAGAAGACTAGACCCGAGGGCAGGGTCATTATCTATCCTTAGATGTTGTAAGAATGCTGTGACAGGGTCATTTGATGGTACTCGTATTGAACTCTGTGGTGTAAAACTATGTTGACTTCCGCTACTACTATATTTGTGTAAAAGACTATGTTGTACTCTGATGTTTAAATTCGGTTGCGAACTTATGTGTCATGTGATCGGGTATTGCTGAATGAATGATCCTTGGAGTATGAAATGTTTGAAATCCTTCGAGATTTCCGGACTACCGGGTTTATATTGGCTCAAGTGCGACTGGATTGCGATTAAAAATGGATCATTGTACTTGTGCTCATATAAATTGGTCGGTTCTGTGACAGCTGGTACCAGAGCATAATTCAGCATAAACCGTCACTTGACTATTTGAAAACTAAAAGAGTTTTGAGTTTTACAAACTAATTGCCAACTGGTAGTGTGTATAGGTGATTTCAAACAAGTGTTTGCAAAACTTATGAGTACCAATGACCAAGTCCTATAGCCCTATATATATGTGGTAATTAGGTGGCTTATGTAAGTTCTGACTTGGGGGAAATTGCATCATGTTTCTATTGTGATTCATTTGGTTTTATTGTGCGGATAATTATGAACTGTCGGTTTCTTATTGCTTCCTATGGGTCAATGTACCACGTCGCCTAAGGTAAGGTGAGATGTGAGTGTAAGATCGAACAACCATCGATCAATGGTGAGTGTTATAGTTACTGAAGTGAGTACATGTGATCCATATGTGTACTTATGGAAGTAAGGTGGAGTAATTACTTTTGGGGTCGCAAATGTTCATGGGAACATTTCCGGCAAAAAGTGTTTCTTGTTGCCCTGCATACATTGGGATTTGGGCTGAAATGAATCTTCTGCAGGTACACTAACCACGCAAAACGTATAGCACGGTTAGTTACGTATATGAGAGCACGTGGTATGCCACCGACTATAACGTTAGTTAATATATACTATGTGTGAGGTCGTTGGCACGTGCATGCATCATGATCATGAAATTAACTCAAGCTATTTGTACTATTTTCCTTCCCTATGATAAAAATTGTGATGCCCTATCTTATTCTAAATGCTGAAAGATGTTGTAATGTACCAGATGGCAGCTGAAGGTGAGCCGCAGAGTGGTCAGTTTCTGGAGCAGTTTGGCACACCCACTGTGCTATGGAGGTTGTTGAAGTCTGTGGGATATGCAGAGCCACCACTGTATTTCTGGAAGCCAGCAGAGACCATGGTGCAGCCTTGGTTTGATGTTTGGGTGACTATCCCTGTGCTTGATAGGGGCTGGTCGTTTCCAGGAATAAAGGTGAAAGTTGACATGAGGACGCCATGGGATGGTACGCAGCTTGCAGCTTTCGAGGTGTTGACGGATATTTGCAGCCGGTTCAACAAGAGAGCTGATTTGGGGCCAGCAAATGTTTCTCCCAGGGTGGATGCTTCTCAGGGTGAGTGGGCTAATTCCAGCCAAGCTTCCTTGGAGCGAGGCAGGGATGAGCGTGCTCATAGCACGGGTGCTTCTATGAGTGCTATGTTTGCTGTACTGAGGATGCATTATTCTACTAGGGATGGTTGGATGAAGTGCGTTGAAGCCCTGCATGATGCTGTGGAGAAGAGGTTAGAAGCTGAAGAGTGGGCACGTATGGCTCGTCGTAGCTCAGATGACTTGGTGGTAGCTCTCACTGCCTGTCGCAATGAGTTGTTACGATGCACTGGCGCTTTGTTGGCAGGTGATCGCCGTGTCGAGGTGCTTGAGAGGGAGAATGCAGATCTTCGCCGCCAGCTTGACAATCGCAATATGAGCTTGACACGTCAGCGCGATGAGTTTCTGCAGAAGTTGCGCGCTAGTCAGCAACAGGTTTGGGAGTTGCAGCAGGATGTTCATCGTCTGAACAACCATGTTGATCCGCTTCATCCTCCGGGTGCAGCGGAGTTTGCTCCTGAGATCTTCATTGTAGCTGATGATGGTGAAGCAAGTGAGGAAGAAGACCCCGAGGAGATCATGCCTATCGACGAGAGTGATGACCATGGTGGGAACGTGTCCGGCATGGACAGTGACCACGATGACTAGGCTCTTTCTAGTGATTTTGCCATGATCGGCACCCTTTTGTATTGGGAAAACCTTTAATGTCATGTAATGAGAGAACCCTGTGTGTTCAGGGCTGGAACCATCAAACTTTTAATTAAGTAATGGTAACTTATGCAGTTTGGAAACCCTTTTTGGTTGTGCCTTGTTATTGTGCGGTTGTGTGATGATTATTGAATTATTGTGCCGTTTGTTGGTTATCAGAGATGATCATTGATATCTTCTGGGCATAATCTTTCGGTTTTCTTTGGCATAACTTACACTTAACAATGGTTGTTGTGTGTTGCTACAGATGGCACCTCATACCCGTCGTCATGGGTCAACCAGTGTTGGTGGGAATGAAAATGAAGATGAGGAGTTGCCGCCTCCTCCACCGCGTACCCAGGAGCAGATGTTTGCTCAGTTCTTGGACACTCAGCAAGCGATTCTGCAGCAGATGGTTGCTAGTAATACCCACAATCGCAATCGAGATGGACGCCGCGGAAACAATGAGGACCAGTACAGTAACTATAAGGACTTCATGGACACTAAGCCTCCGGTATTCAAGTAGGCCGTTGAACCGCTGGAAGCTGATGAGTGGTTAAACACTATTGAGCAGTCATTCTCTGTGCTGCGATTGACTGAAACCATGAAGGCTAGCTTTGCTGCTATGTTGCTGCAAGGCCAAGCTGGAATATGGTGGGCCAATCGCAAGACCGCCTACCCTGTGGTCACTGATATCACCTGGGAGCAGTTCACCAGGGATTTCAGGGGACATTTCATTCCAACAGGCTTGATCAAGATGAAGGTCAATGAATTCATGCAGCTTACTCAGGGTACCAAGACCCTCACTCAGTATCATCATGCCTTTAACAATCTGTCAAGGTATGCCCCGTGGATGGTGGATACAGATGAAAAGAAAATTGAAACTTTCAAGAGAGGCCTTAGTACCAAGCTTATGAAGACTCTGGCGAACAACGCTCGTACAACTTTCAACGAGTTTATCAGTGATGCTTATATCCAAGAGAAACAGAACAACTTGCACACTGCTTCCAAGGGAGGCAAGAGGCCATTTGAAGGAAGCTCTTCTCAGTCAAGGACTCCAGCAGCTAGTCGTGCGGTGGCAAATCGCCCTGCTTACCGTCCGGCTGTTCCTGGAGCAAAATTCAGACCCCCTCCAAAGAAGCAGTCAGTGCCACAACGCTACAAGAAAGGTTTCACAGTGCCTTTGAACAAGAACAATGCTCCTCCAAGCAATGCCGTTCAAGTGAGGACCAACCAAGGTCTGGGGCCATGCTTTAATTGCGGTCAACAGGGGCATCTTGCTCGTTATTGTCCTCATCCCAGGCAGGGTCGTGTGCATCACACTACTGCTGAGGAACTTCCGGAAGGTGAACCAGTCACTGCGGGTATGTTTTCTGTGAATCAGCATCCTGCTATTGTTTTGTTCGACTCAGGATCGTCGCATTCTTTCGTGAGTCAAGCATTTGCACAAAAGCATGCATTACCAATTGTTGAGTTGAGCCATAGTTTCTGGATAACTTCAGCTGGGGCTGAAATTTGTACGCGTCATGGTGTCGGGGATGTGACCATTGAGATTGGTAATCGGGTTTTCATCAGTAGTCTTATTGTGCTACCAGGGTTGAGTCTGGATGTTATTTTGGGGATTAGTTGGATGGACAAGCGGGGTGCGGTGTTGGACGTCCCTAACCGGATGTTGACACTGAAGGAACCCCAAGGTGAAGGCACTTTTCAGGTTCATCTGCCCCGTAGGGGAGATCTTTTTAGTCTCTCTTTCTCAGTTGAGGCCGTGACACTTCAGAGCATCCCTGTAGTGTGTGAGTTTCCTGATGTTTTTCCTGATGATCTACCTGGACTTCCTCCTGATCGAGATGTGGAGTTTGCAATAGAACTTATTCCCGGTACGGCACCTATTTCTCGAAGACCATATAGAATGCCTCCTCATGAATTAGCTGAACTCAAGAAACAACTCCAGGAGTTATTGGACAAAGGGTTTATTCGCCCTAGTTCTTCTCCGTGGGGCTGTCCTGCAATCTTTGTTAAGAAGAAGGATGAAACTTTGCATATGTGTGTGGATTACAGGCCACTAAATGCTGTGACAATTAAGAACAAGTATCCTCTACCTCGTATTGATATCTTGTTTGATCAATTGTCCAAGGCCAAGGTTTTCTCCAAAATTGATCTGAGATCTGGGTATCATCAAATTAAGATCAGACCACAAGATATTCCCAAGATGGCTTTCTCCACTCGGTATGGATTGTATGAGTATTTGGTTATGTCTTTTGGATTAACCAATGCTCCTGCACATTTCATGTACCTAATGAATTCGGTATTCATGCCTGAGTTGGATAAGTTCGTGGTAGTCTTTATTGATGATATTCTGGTGTACTCTGAAAACATGGAGGATCATGCTGAACACTTGAGAATAGTCTTGACTAGACTCAGGGAGCATAAGCTGTATGCTAAGTTCAGCAAGTGTGAGTTTTGGTTGACTAAGGTACCTTTTCTAGGACATATCTTATCTACTGAAGGTATTTCTATAGACCCGTCAAAAGTTCAGCAGGTGTTGGATTGAAAGTCACCAACCAATGTGTCTGAGGTTCGTAGCTTTCTGGGATTAGCTGGGTATTATCGCCGCTTTATCCAAGATTTCTCTAAGATAGCTAAACCTATGACCAAGTCGTTGCATAAAGATACCAAGTTTGTGTGGAGTGAGGAGTGTGAAACAGCTCTTCGCACCTTGCGAACGTTGTTGACCACTGCTCCAGTTCTCGCACAACCTGATATTGAAAAGCCTTTTGATGTGTACTGTGATGCTTGTGGCACTGGGTTAGGATGTGTTCTCATGCAAGAAGGCCGAGTCATTGCTTATGCCTCGCGTCAATTGAGAAAACATGAGCAAAACTATCCTACTCATGATTTGGAACTTGCCGCTGTAGTTCATGCATTGAAGATTTGGCGCCACTATTTGATGGGTCACAAATGTCATATCTATTCCGATCACAAGAGTCTCAAGTACATTTTCACTCAGCCTGAGTTGAACATGAGGCAAAGAAGGTGGTTGGAGTTGATCGAAGACTATGATCTAGAAGTACACTATCATCCGGGCAAGGCTAATGTCGTAGCCGATGCTTTGAGCCGAAAGTCTCATTGCAATGTATTGCAGCCTTTGCTAGCAGTCGGATTCAATCTTGTGCATCCGGTGGTGTTGAATAATAATACTCTCAGTTGTACTTTGGAAAGCAAGATTATTGAAGGTCAGAAAACAGATCCCGGCATATATCATATCAAGAGGAAGATGAAAGAACAAGAAATGCTACATTTCCGAGTAGATGAAAAAGGTATATTGTGGTTCAAGGATCGATTAGTAGTACCGAAAGACTGTGAGTTGAGGAATCGGATTATGGACGAGGCTCATTTGTCCAAGTTGTCTATCCATCCTGGTAGTAGTAAGATGTATCAAGACTTGAAACCTAGGTTCTGGTGGACCAAAATGAAGAAGGAAATTGCAGCTTATGTGGCCAGGTGTGATACCTATTGTCGCGTGAAGGCTATTCATCTTAAGCCAGCAGGTCTATTGCAACCTTTACCAGTTCCAGGTTGGAAATGGGATGAGATAACCATGGATTTCATATCTGGGTTACCTCTAACGCAAAAAGGCCATGATTCTATTTGGGTGATTGTAGATCAATTGACTAAGATTGCACATTTCTTACCAGTTCGAACTACAGATCGTCCTCATCAGTTGGCACAGCTCTACTTTGCTCAGATACTTCGGTTACATGGTGTGCCGAGGACGATAGTTTCCGACAGAGGCCCGCAATTTATTGCACGCTTCTGGGAGCATCTACACAAGTGTTTGGGAACCAATTTGGTTCGCAGCTCAGCTTATCATCCTCAAACTTCTGGTCAGACTGAAAGGGTAAACCAAATTCTTGAAGATATGTTGAGAGCTTGTGTTCTATCGTCTAAAGGTTCGTGGGAAGAATGGTTACCTTTGGCCGAGTTCTCATACAACAATAGCTATCAAGAGAGTATTCAAATGGCTCCTTTTGAAGCTTTGTATGGGCGCAAATGTAGAACTCCTCTCAATTGGGTTGAATCAGGCGAAAGAAGATATTACGGGATTGACTTTGTGAAAGAGGCCGAAGAGAGAGTGCATACCATTCAAACGCATCTCAAAGCCGCTCAAACACGCCAAAAGAGTTATGCGGACAAGCGAAGAAGGCCATTGGAATTTGAAGTGGGTGACTATGTATACTTGAAGGTGTCACCTATGAAAGGCGTACAACGCTTCGGAGTGAAACGAAAGTTAGCTCCAAGATTTGTAGGTCCTTTTCAAATTCTGGAAAGAAGTGGGAAAGTAGCATACAAGTTACGGTTGCCACCACACATGTCCACTATCTTCAATGTGTTTCATGTATCCCAACTCAAGAAATGTTTACGAGTACCGGAAGAACAAGTGGATTTTGGTGATATCAAGTTGAAATCAGATTTGACCTATGAAGAAAAGCCTATTGAAGTAATAGATTACAAAGAAAGAATCACCCGTAGCTGAGTGATCAAGTTCTATAAGGTGGTGTGGAACAACCAAAGTTATTGGGATGCGACTTGGGAGCGGGAAGATTATCTCAAGGAAGTCTATCCTTCTTTCTATAAACAATGGTAATTAACTCTAATCTCGGGGACGAGATTCTTTTAAGGGGGGAAGGGTTGTAACACCCTAGTGTTAGTTACTATTTTCACACTTGCATTTGCATGTCATCAAGCATAGATCATGTCATTCCATGCATCATCATCATTTGATTTGAATTGATTCCTTTTTATTGCTATATGTTTGTTTATATGTCCATAACATGCTAAATGTGTTGACATGCAAATGTGATGCTTGTTTACTGTTCTAAATGCTTTAGACATGTTTGGGATAACATTTGGAACAATGTTCATGTTGGTGAAATCCCCAAAATACCCCTCTAGCTCATAGTTGACTAGAGAGCCCTCTAAAAGCTATTCTGTTTGACCAAACAAGAAGGGCATTTTAGAGATTTTGCATGTCAGTGCACCCTTAATCAAAGTTGTGTAGAATTTTATAAGAAACAAACTTTATTTTTGGGTCAACTCATGAAAATGGGTGGAAGGTGGTCAAAAAGTTGAATTAGTGCATATTTGGAGTTGTTTTGAAGTTTCAAAATTTTCCTAAGTCTAAAACTGGTTTTCAGTTTCGGTGTACCCCGGTTCATCGACCTGTATCTCTCAATCTAGGCCGATCTAGAGTAAAGTGTCTTAATACCAAATGATCTACTCATGTAGCTCTTCAATCCATATTAGTGAAGTTTTCGCTGAAACACCCTGGATCACGAGTTAGAGATCAATCAAAAGTCGAGTTTCAGTCGGCTTTCTGCAACTGAATCGAAGCCGATTCAAATCGGTATTCGGCCAAGCAGCTGGCGCGACCGCAGACCATCGGCGCCAAGTGGCGACCGTACGTCGTCGTTGCCCTGCTGCGCCCCTGCATAAACCGAAGGCGACACTCCAACCTGTCCCCCGCACGCTCCTCTCACTCTCACTCGCTCGCTCTCGCCCTCTGCTCTCCGTTTTCCCCTCCGCCGTCGCCATTTCCGCCGCACCGTCGCCGCGGTGAAATCCGCCGTCACCGAGCCATCTCCGACCGCTCCATCTCCGCCGTAGCTTCGCCTTGCTCTGCTCTTCATCCTCGACCCGTTGCCGACCTCAGCCGACCAAAGGTATAGCTCCAGCGAGTTTCTCGCCACCGCGCCATTGCCGGAGCGCCGCCGAGCTCTCGGGTCGCCGCGACGAGGGCGATACCGGGGTCGGCTTCTCTCTCCATTGCTCGTCTAGGAGTCTCCGTTAGCTATAGATCCAGTCTAGGCCGTCGGATGGGTCGGTCTCGCCGTAGGTTCGCCGGAACCCGAGCTTGCCGTGAACCCGCTCGCCGCCGTGCCGCCATGCGTGTGCGGTCAGTGAGCTCCCGTGCACAATAGTCCGATTCGTCGCACGCATAGGTCCGCTAGGATGCCAGGGACACGGAACGAAGCTTAGCCGCGCGAGTAACGGCCAGAATCGGCCAGCGCAAGCTCGCCGGACCACCGTCGTCCGCCATTGCCGCCGTCGAGCTTGCTCCGGTGGGGTACAACCCTCGGCAGTTGGTCCATTGACTTCGCCTCGTTGCCACGAGTCGGTAGGTAGCTCTGCCCATTTTCGCTGACGGGTGGGGTCAGATTGACCCCGGGGCCCGCGAGTCAGCCGTTCTGGTGCGCCTCTGGTTCACTGAGCCGGGTGCACGTAGCAGTTTCTATCAAGTTTGGGTTTTATGATTTATAAAATGAATTTCCAGAAAATGTGTAAAATCTTCCAAAATTCATATCTGGAGCTAGGAGTGTCCAATTGGGGTGAACCAAATTTTGTTATATTTGTATTTCTGAGCTCTATCAAGGAAAAATATAAAATGTACTTTTGAAATAGTTTTTCTGTGCAGTTATATTTAAATTGATAATTGCTTGCAAACTTGATAAATGCATAAGTAATTGTAGGAATGTGCTAAAAATGTGATTCCACTTGCATTAATCTTGTTTAGGGAAGTACAATCTAAGAAAAATATGTTTGCTGGTGTTGCACTATTATTTATATGGTGTCTAGTATAATGTGCCTTTTATGCTTTAATCTTGCAAAAATCACCATGCTTAATTGGGAAATCTGTTGTTTGATACTTTTCATTGTGTTAAGTATTTTCCATTGCTTAAAAGGCTGGTTGTTTGTTATTTTTTTGTAGACTGTTATACTTGTCCAAATGACTTGAAATTTTGTCAGTAGGCTAATCTGGATATATAATAGCTACTGTAAATTTTATGGATTTTTCTGGTCACAGTAAACAGTAGGTCCAGTTATAAGCTAGGGTTGGTTTAAATGTTTTTAAGCAAGCATCTATGGGTGTGAAGTGTTTTCATGCATTTCTGTGATGTTCCAGCATTTTCACCTGTTTTAAACAGTAAAGATGATCCTAATTTGAGCTTAGGGCAGCAAGGTTAATATTTTGTTTATATGATGTTGCTCGCGCTTGTTAATTATAAGTTGGTTGTGATAGGTTAGTTGATGCATGTTAATTATTAAGTGCAGGTTATAGACCTCTCACCCGGGACGAGAAATTGTTCTATGCTTTGCTTAAGAAGGGTGAGTATGAGTTGGTTGTCTAGAGAAGAAATATGCACGTACTCAGTAAATGAGTGTGGATTGATAAACTGATTGCATATCATGGCTTAATTTGTGCATCTCTATCTTGCATTCCATGTGCATTCTCAGTTCTCATTTATGCATATCATGCATACAGGATCGCCGGGAGGCGTGACGCTATTGCAGTTCGATCCACCGGAGGAGGGAGTTCCGCCGGAGATTGAAGTGCCAGAGGTTCCCGAAGGCCAGGAAGAAGAGGCTGAACTTCCAGAGTGCCCTGATCACCAACCTACTAACTTTGTGAAAGGCAAGCCCCGGAGCAACCCTAAGTCTCCACCTACTCTTTTTACAAATGCACTGGTCTTTATTAAATCGTATGATTGTGCACTTAAATATAGGAGTTGATTTGATACCGTTGCTGCATTTATACCTTGTCCACTTATACTTGATCCTGAAGTTATTACTAGACAAGGGATGGGTTCGATCTTATGCTTAGCCATGCTTAGACCGGTAGAAGTCGAGGGATTTCCTGTCCTTCGCGAGCATAGGTGGTTACTAATGATGATGGGGTTGGATTCCACATGATGGTCTATATGTGCCACCATGCCACAGTGTCTAATGAGAGAATCAAGGCTAGGTAGCGGGGAGCCGCATGACATGGTTGAGGTCATGCCGTCTTCGGTGCTGCTTGCGGCCGACTAGGACTGAGGCCACCAGACATCAGTTGAGATTGAAAGACGTCGTCACATAGCTGGCCAGATAAGTCGTTCTGACCGCGAAGCCGAGTATTTCTTTCTGAGCCGAGCCTTGGTGCGACTAGGCAGACATATTCTGGAGGTAGGAAGTATGTGCGGAGACACCATCTTACCAAGGGCAGGTCAGGGACCTGATGCATCCTGGAAGTGGGTTGGTCTCTGAGAATATGGTCCCCGCCAAACTCGCGACATATTGTGTCTCAGAAAGATTTAACGGTGGCCCAAGAAGCCAGTGGCTCGGCTGACAGGGTTTGTGATTGGCATATTTGCCAGCTGGTACAATCGATTCGAATCGCCATCTCTCCTGGTTAGTGAGAAACTGAACTGATCTTCTGGTGAGGTAGAGGCTAACAACTTGAACATAATGATTATGGTGAGGTGAGGTTGATATCTGTGGATATCGGAAATCATATGGTTTTATTGATTGCTATAATATTCAGTGAATGCTTAGTATAGTGGCTAATCTTAGTAAATAGCTTAACTGAAATCGAAGCTTATCACAATTAAATGAATAAGTTGAGGATCTACCGTAGTAATGCTTTTGATGCAAAAATGATGCTACCCTCTGAGCTCCACCAAATAAGCCTTGCATATCCTTGAGTGTCTTTTTATTTACTCCCTGTCGGGTAAGTCTAGCTGAGTACAATTGAGTACTCAGGGTTTTATTCCCATTGTTGCAGATGGTGTAGTCTTCTACGCGTATTGCAAGAATTGCTTCACCCCTGCGGGCGAAGAAGACTAGACCCGAGGGCAGGGTCATTATCTATCCTTAGATGTTGTAAGAATGCTGTGACAGGGTCATTTGATGGTACTCGTATTGAACTCTGTGGTGTAAAACTATGTTGACTTCCGCTACTACTATATTTGTGTAAAAGACTATGTTGTACTCTGATGTTTAAATTCGGTTGCGAACTTATGTGTCATGTGATCGGGTATTGCTGAATGAATGATCCTTGGGGTATGAAATGTTTGAAATCCTTCGAGATTTCCAGACTACCGGGTTTATATTGGCTCAAGTGCGACTGGATTGCGATTAAAAATGCGATCGTTGTACTTGTGCTCGTATAAATTGGTCGGTTTTGTGACACGAATTAACTTGACATTGACTTCTATCTTCTTAGTCATGTCACTCATAATCTTGCTCCTTAAGTCTTCATTCCTCTCTATACCCCTAACAGTGTTAGAGAGAGCTTCCATCTTCTCATTAAGGATGCGTAGAGAGAGCGGGGGCTGTCTAGGAACTTTCTCTAGTTCTGATGTAGATGTAGCCCGCTGTCTCTTGGGCAGAGGTGGTATGAACTAGGTGTAGCGGACTTGGCCTGGACGTGCATGAACTCCTTGGATGGCAGGGCGAGCAGTGGTGTACTTCGCACATACCAACGTCCCGTTCTTGTCGGTCTTGACCGACAGGAGTCGCTCATTATCTCTATGTGGAAAAAGTGGGGTGCCTCGGGGAATAGCGATCTGCTTCCCCCTGGTACCATCTTCTAGTAGCAGTCTCTCAGGTGGCGATGGCAGAGTAGGCTGAGCATGCATGTAGTAGACTTGCTCGAAATGTTGGGGCACCATAGAAAGATGCTTCGGCGGCACGACGGCAAGGTGCTTTGGCGGTACGATGGCAAGGGGCTTCGGCTGCGCGAGGACGATGGCCTTCAAGTCATCACCTTGGATCTTGCCGGAGTCAGCGCCGATGACCGCTTTGCTTGCCATTGCTACTAGATCTAAACTAGAGAGTTTCTTTAGAGGAGAGAAAGGCAATGATGATGAGATGGCATTTGAGGGCGGTATAGGTGCGTATTTATATGGTTTTCAGGAGACAGGATGAGATCAAATCTAGGTTCTACAGGATTCGACGAATCAGGAATCTATGGGATTGTACTTAGGAAAGATAGAGAAAGAAAAGGAAACTTGAGTCGGGACAAGAGGGGACAGGGGGGCGCCGGCCGGCCCCACCAGGTGTCTTTCCTGGCTGGCCGAGCTCGTGAAGCCTCTAGACTCTTCCTACTTCCTGTTAGTTGCGATGCGCGATAATTTTTCGTAACGGATAATGATGGGAATAAAAAGTGGGTAATTGGACAAAGTCCAGCCCATCAACAACTTCTAAATTAAATGGTTCTAAAAATAATTTAAGTCGGTGACCATTTACCTTGAATAACGTACCTTCGTGTGATTGTAGAGTTACCGCTTCATGTGGTGATGCATTCACAACCGTAAATGGGCCTTCCCATTTGCTTCCTAGTTTTCCTAGCCCGAATAATTTGAACCTGGAATTAAAAAGTAATACCTTATCTCCTGGTGCAAACTCTTTCTTCTTGATCCTCTTGTCATGCCATCTTTTTGTTCTTTCTTTATAGATCTTTGAATTGTGATAAGCCTTTTCTCTCCATTCTTCTAATTCTGATAATTACATTTTTCTCTTTTCTCCAACAGCTTCAAAGTTCATGTTCCATCTCTTAATAGCCCAGTGAGCTTTATGCTCTAATTCCACTGGTAAATGACAGGTCTTACCATATACTAGCTGGTGAAGTGACATACCCAAAGGTGTCTTGTATGCGGTCCGATATGCCCAAAGTGCTTTGGGTAATTAGTCCTTCCATGCAATACCCATTTCATTTACTGTTTTCTGTAGAATATTCCTGATTTGTTTGTTTGATGTTTCTGCCTGGCCACTTGTCTGGGGATGGTATGGAGTAGCTACATTATGACGGATGCCATGAGCTTGCAAGTATCGGTGAAACTTTTTATCAGTGAAGTGTGTTCCTCCGTCACTAATGACCATCCTTGGTGTTCCAAACCATGGAAATATAATCTCTTCGAACATCTTCTTTGAATGTTTGGAATCAGCATTCATGCATGGCATAGCTTCTACCCATTTGGATACATAGTCAACTGCCACCAGAATGTATTCACAATTTCTTGATTTCACAAATGGTCCCATGTAATCAATTCCCCAGACATCAAAGAGCTCGATCTGGAGATTGTTGGTGAGTGGCATAGCATTTCTTGCATTGATATTTCCGTGCCTCTGACATGATCCACATCTCCAGACAAAATCTTTGGTGTCTTCATACATGGTTGGCCAAAAGAACCCACTCTGCCAGATTTTACCATGAGTGCGGAATGCTCTATAATGACCTCCATATGGTGATGTGTGGCATTTCTGAATAATCTGCATGCCCTCTTCTACTGGTACACATCTTCTAAGTAATCCATCTGAACAAATTCTGAAGAGGTATGGCAGATCCTATATGTGGAGACGACTTTCATAAATAAGCTTCTTTTTATTTTCCCCTGGTGGTACATAACCTGCAACCATAAAGTTGACAATATTCGCGTACCAAGGGTCTGACTTGGTCACTTTAAACAACATGTCATCTCTCAATGAGTCATTAATAGGTAATTCCTGAGGTTTCTCAAAGTGTATTCTAGACAAGTAATCAGCAACTGGATTTTTTATTCCTCTTCTATCTTTAATTTCTAAGTCAAATTCTTGGAGTAACAAAATCCATCTTATCAAACGAGGTTTAGCATCTTTCTTAGTGAGCAAATATTTTAAAGCAGCATGATCAGAATAAACAATTACTTTTGCTCCTACTAAGTAAGATCTAAATTTATCAATAGCAAAAAACAACAGACAGGAGTTCTTTTTCAGTTGTTGCATAATTTAATTGTGCTCCTGTCATAGTTTTACTAGCATAAGCAATTGCATGATGCTTCTTATCTTTTGTTTGTCCTAATACAGCCCCTACAGCATAATCACTAGCATCACACATAATTTCAAAAGGTAAAGACCAATCAAGGGGTTGAATGATTGGTGCTAATGTAAGTGCTTCTTTAAAAATATTAAAAGATTTTAAACATGCATCATTAAATTCAAAAGGAACATCCTTATCTAGCAAGTTAGTCAATGGTCTAGCAATATGTGAAAAATCTTTTACAAATCTGCGATAAAAACCACAATGACCAATAAAACTTCGGATTCCTTTTATATTAACAGGTGGAGGTAGTTGTTCAATAACTTCAATCTTTGCCTTATCTACCTCTATAGCTCTTTCAGACACTAATGTCCTAGCACTATTCCTTCTCTAGCCATAAAATGACATTTTTCCCAATTAAGGACTAAGTGCTTTTCTTCACATCTCTGCAAAACCTTATTTAGATTTTCTAAACAATCATCAAAAGTTTTTCCATAAACAGAAAAATCATCCATAAAAACTTCCATGATTTCTTCTATCATTTCAGAAAATATAGACATCATACATCTTTGAAAAGAAGCAGGGGCATTACATAATCCAAAAGACATTCTACGATAAGCATAAGTTCCATAAGGACCTGTAAAAGTGGTTTTGCTTTGATCATCAAAGTGGATAGGAATTTGGTGATATCCAGAATAACCATTAAGGAAACAAAAGAAAGAATTATTTGCCAAACGCTCTAACATCTCATCAATGAAGGGCAGTGAAAAATGATCTTTCTTGGTTGCTTTATTGAGTTTTCTATAATCTATACACATTCGCCATCCTGTAACAGTTCTCTGGGGTATCAATTCATTTTTATCATTTTTAACTATGGTCATACCACCCTTTTTAGGTACAACTTGAACAGGGCTTACCCACTCACTATGCGGAATAGGATAAATAATCCCAGCATGCAAAAGTTTCAAGACCTCTTTTTTAACAACCTCCCTCATCGCATTTTGAAGCCTACGTTGGGGCTCTCTAGAAGGTGTAATTTCTGGGTTGGTTGGAATACGATGGGTGCATAAAACAGGACTAATCCTCTTAAGGTCATGGAGTTAATAACCAAAAGCAGCATGATGTTTTCCTAAGACAGTCATTAATCTAAAAGTCTCTTCATCAGAAAGTTTATCACTAATAATCACGGGAGAATTTTGATCATTATTCAGAAAAACATACTTAAGGCCAGAAGGTAGTTGCTTAAGCTCAATAGAAGGCTTAGGTGGCTCTAGTAATTCATCCAGAGGTTCAGGATCAATCGGATCCTCTTCCTTTTCATTAATGAAGAACTGAGTATCATCCTCTAAATTAGGTTCAATAAATTCCTCAAATGACACAGCCTTAACATCTTCTATCGGATCTAACTCAGGAGGTGGCTCTGCCTTAGCTTTTAATGCATGAGTTATTGGCACTGAGAGATTAAATCCCTTCCCAAGTTTAATATCTAAATTGCCCGCACAACTTCCTCGCAAAAGTTTTCCTATTGGTAATCCAATCATTACATCGAAATCCCAAACATCAAAGATATAGAAATTCAGCAAAATTCGGAATTCGTTAATCACAATAGGAAGAGAACATAAAACACCTGAACTAGGAATAATATGTCCTGAACGATTTTTCAATAATTTATTTGTAGGAATTAATGGCATATCTTTCAAGAATTTTTCAGCAAATGTAAGAGAAATAATGTTGACACCTACTACGGATTATAAAAGGCATCAAAAGGATACGCATCAATTTGACATTTAATAGTAATGGCAGGAGAATTTAAACGAATTATATCATTTGAAAGCTCAGATTCTATCAACCATTCATTACTCATAACAAAAATTAATTCTCTAGTTATCTCTCTAAGGAATTTTAAATCAACAGGATATGAAACATTAAAACTTTTAAAATTCATAGACTCTTGTGGTTTTATAATTTTATGATAGCGTAAGGTGTTTCCATAATCATCAAAAAGTTTATCCTCAAATTCAAGCATAAGGTGTGAAATAGGAATTATCTCCTTCTCATTAGATAGTTCAGGTAAAGGTTGAGATGAATCAGACAAAAGTTTAGAATCAAACGACAAAAATTCATCTTCTAACAACTTTTCTTTTTCTTCAGGAAGATCAATTAAGGTATTAGTAAGAATAGTTTTAACATGTGAAGCAGTAATATGCATAAATGCTCCTCCTACGGCCAAATTACGCTATTCTTTATTTTTATTATCAAGGCCTAAAAAGAAATGTTGGAAAAGCATAAGTTCTGGCAAAGCAAGATTAGGTCCAGAATTTATAAATCCATCAAAGCGTTCCCAAGCCTTGCCTAATGATTCGTTATCTAATTGTTTAAATCTAATAATTTCAAAACGAAGTTTAGCGACCTTTTCGATAGGGAAAAATTTAAGACAAAAATTAGCACGCAATATTTCCCAATCTCCTTGGCTACTCCCAACATGGCGATTATACCATTTCTTTGTTTTTCCCGTTATTGAAAACGGAAAGACTTTCCATCTTAAAGTTTCATCTGCCATGCCCTTAATGTGCAAACATGAACATGTCTGCTCAAAATCGGTTAAATGGGAATAGGGGTTTTCGTTAGAACTACCAGAAAAAATGTGATCCTGAACTAACTTAATTAATCCCGGGCATAACTCATAGCCAGATGATGTGATGGGTAAAGATGATTCTTTTGCCTGGAGATACGATCCCGATGGTGCTCCATATTGATATAAAAGTTGGGACGTAGGTTCCATACTTTAAAAAGGTAAAAGATAAAAGATAAAAGTATAATACAGGATTAAGATAGACTAAGTCAAAATCAGCAAACCGTTCCCCGGCAACGGCGCCAGAAATACTTGTTGGCATAAATTAACTGCACTCTAATAAAGATTATTATTATCAAGGTATCCGCAAGTGCATAGATAAAAAAACAATGTAGCACTTCACCATACAATCCCGGTTTTAATATCGAACCCAAAGGAACAGTAGGTGATATTGACTAAGTCTATTGGCTCTTAACCCGATAATACAATCAATCCAGAGAATATCAAGAATGAGGAGATATTAAATGATTATCTAGATCCGACAACTGGTAAACTTTGAATAATATCGTTCTAATCGGACAATGACATGAATAAGAGGTGAAATCAGAGTTCTCTCCTACCAGACACTTAAACACCTATCGATCCTATCAACGGGAAATGGATTACAGAGGACTCAACGCAGCTGTCACCTACGCGATCTACCACTATCCGGCCAATCAGGGGACATTCACAAGTAATTATAGCCCAGACACCACGTCTACACTACAAACTACTACCTCAACCAAAGAGCTACCAAGATCAAAGCACTCAAATAGAGTTGTAAACTTAAGAACGAATAAGAACAAATGCTTACTTGAATTAGGATGTTGAATACAAAAGTACCTTAGAACGCAACTCCGGGCGAGAGAACTGAATCCAGATGAACACAGCTATGAAGAAGCTCCGACAGGCCGGGACTCCTCGAATCGCTACTCATCTACTCTATCTCTCTAATCTTTCTCTTAATTGCTAGCCTAGATCTAGTGGATATCTATCCAATGCTTCAGGGTCTTCATCTCTTGATCTGGCTCTCCTCCAGGGGGGTCTGGCCCTCTATTTATAGGCCGGTGGGATGCACGCGCGCCGTTAAATCAAACCGACTTAACCAAGGGCCAAGATTACTTCTAATAGGCGGTGGTAGAAGACTCCAGAAGGCGGCGCGGGGGAAACCCTAGGGGGGCGCCGGCCGGCCCCACCCTGTGGGGTTTCGGGCTCTGATGCTTCGGGTGTGTAACAGATGCTTCTGGTGTTCTCGTGATGATGTTTCCTTGGCGGTTAAGTTTCATGGTAATTATGCTCTTTAATCCTTCTTTTAAGCTTTTCTAGAAAATCCCCTGGGAAATAGACAATTCACCAAAACTCGTAGAATCTGTCAGTAATAACCCTATTCTACTGGATATTCATGTTTAATGCAAAGATAATTGATAATAAAATTTGGATGATAACAGGTGTCAACACATGTGTACTAGCCGTTTCAAACATCCCTCAGCACGCCAACTCACTGGACGCTCCGATGCCCGTGTCCGGTGTGCGAACAGAGAGCATCCAGAGAGCTCAAAGTCCCACCAGACACGTCCGCTGTTAGTTCACCGGACGCTGGCAGCGTCCGGTGCTTTTACTCAGATAGTGTGACGGAACCGCCTTAATCATAGGGCCCACGTGCCACGTCATCGTCCCTAAGGACCGTTGGCTAGTATGCACGAGTTCCCTTTGACTTAGGTGGCCCGTCGGGTTTCATAGGAAACCCTAATTTCCCCGAGGATCTCATTGTAAAGACCTTGCAAGTATTACAACAGTTTACACAAATAATTTGAATCAGAGTAAAGAGTGCGGAAGTATTACTTAGACATAGATTACAATTACATTATCCCAAACCAGAGTTTCGCAGTGGAGTAGCTGTATACAACTAAACACCCTGCCCAAGGGTTTCATTATAAACACATCTTCATTCATGTACGAACCAATGACCGGCACGATCCTTCTTAGACCTGTTTTCTCAGTTTACCTGCAACAGGGGTTAACAAACCCTGAGTACATGGGGTACTCCGCAAGACTTACCCGACTAAGGGTGTAAAATTAGACTCAGGAATGCAGGCTGAGGGGAGTCAAGGTAAGGCTTAGCAAGAGTCAAAGGATTTTGCGGAAAAGCAATACTAATCCTATTTTCAGTATTTTATCTCAATAATGTTATTAATCATTAACCATATCTCCAAGTTCCTTCTCATATATCAACATTCTTTCATTTACTTCATCCATTCGAAAACATCCTAGTTCCGAACCACTCTTCGCTGTAAGTGTGAGGATCATGTCTCCATTAACCGAGGAGCAGCGTCGATTCGAATCCAGAAGTACCCAGCTGGGGATCCCTATCCACACTGCATATGTAGCACTTAAGCTTGCATATGCCAACCCCGCCTACCACGGCTTTTCATACCCCGGAACCGGTCCTGCGCCACCCGAGAGCACAGTACCCCTCTAGTCTCCAGGCACGACGGCCATGAGGGTACACGCTACTCTCGCCATCTCTCCACTCCCAGTGCGTGGTTGTCGGTTCCAGCAGTAGAGCCACCGGAGTCAGAGGCTTTCCGTAGTATGTGGCTAGTTGCAAAGTCATGATCACAGCAGGCCGACAACGAATGGTCCCTAATATTTTTCCGTTAGAAACCATGCATTGGGACTCTAACCCAAGTACACTAGTAACTACCCGGTTTTCACATCCCTTTCCCGATGGCGATGAAAGTTGGGACTCTAACCCAAGCAGTTGGCCAACCAAACGGGAAAATCCATCCACGTTGATGATAATGGACTGGCCAAGTACACCATCACCAAACGAGGACAATACCAATCCCATAAAATGATTCATTTGTTTCATATCATCACAGTTTTTCAAAATAGCATTTTTGCAACTCTATCATTAAGCATGACTAAGCATTTTTCAATACTTTAAATAAACCAGGGTCTTAGGTATAATATGTGGTCAAGGAAAGGTAATGCATCAATAGGTTATCACTCAACTCCTATTAACCTAATGCAGTAGATTAACTCAAGTGATAAATATTTTTAAATAACAAGGAGGGGCAAATGCACCGGGGCTTGCCTGTTGCTTGAAGTAGACGAAACCCTGACGTCAATCACCGAGAAGGATCCACGTCCACCGAGTGAAGACCTTACTCGGGACACGCTTCAGATAATAATCACCGCGCGTTCACTACACGAAATAATAATACAACACTTATATGATGACATGTATGCCATGATGCAGGAGATGCACAGAATCACCGATCAATAGTAAGTAAACTTAATTTGGAAGTTGAGTACAACTTTCCTTCACGATAAAGTTGTAAGTCAACAAAACTAATTACCATCGAGTATTACTACTTTGATTTATTGACCATTCTAACAGTCATAGAAAGTCGGATTGGCTTTTCCCTTAGAACATTATTATCCCATTGCCTAAACAAACTATTAAACCCTATCATTATATAAGACGAACATAAATTACTAGCATTCCAAATCAACAATTCAATTAAGAACCCAAACACTAATTAAGGTGCCAAGGATCATCTCAAGTTAATGACCCAGGGATATCACTCAATCCAAATGTTACACCACACAAAAGTGAATTAGGGTTTCTACTCAACTTTATTAATCAACCAACAATTAGGATTTTTGTTTTGGCATTTAATTGCTACCTAGGGTAATTCATCTTATACACACAAAGTAAATGATCATCAAAACTTGGAACAGCAGAGTTCAGGTGCTACAAGAGGTTTAGCCAAACCCTAAAAGGTTTAAAATTTTAATCCTAATGACATTTTCTTAATTAATCAATTAAGCAAGTAATAAATAATAAGTAATTAAATTATTTCTATTTGAGCTCAAAATTTTACCATAGATAGTACTTATCCTAAAACAGTACCAAATTAAATTTCATGATTTTTGGAGTTATAGAGAACTAATTAAAATTACCCAATGTTGCATTTATTAATTTTTGTGCTGATTTTTAACCCCTGCAGAAAGTGCTCAAAACATGCATTCAATATTTTTGTTAAATACTACATCCCTCAGAGAACACTCACAATTATTTTCAGAATTTTTAAATTAGTAAATTAATTCCTATAAAAATGACAAATTTGCTCACTATTCTCTCTATCAGGAAATTGGAAAACAATTTTTATTCACGAGGAAAAATGGAAAACCCTATTTGGCCCAAGCCGGCCCAACGCCTGCCGGCCGGCCTACACAGCCCAGCTCCCACCCCACTCTCTCTCAGCTCTCACGCTCGACTGGGCCGGCCCACTCGCGGCCCAGCTAGGCCCGTGTATGGCCTGCTCCCTCCTCTCTCTCTCTGGCGCGTCCCGAGCGCGCGCACGGTGGCGCGATCACGGTGGCTCACCGACGGTGACCTCTCCGGCGAGCGCAGGGACTCCAACATGCAGCCCACAGATCAGCGAACTTGATTAGGGGCTCATTTGGGTGGACGAACGACATCGGCGAGCTCTCGGCCAGCCATGGCGGCTCACCGGTGAACTGCCGGTTGACGAGGCGACGAGGTTAACCCGTTCCGCCCCCGACGCACCGGTTGAGTTCAAAGCGAACGGACCTGGAGTGCTAGGAGCTCACGCTGAGGACGACTCTCGCGCTGGTTGGGATGGACGTGGTCCAGACGACGTCGGCGACGTTCACCGCGGCTTTAACAGAGAGCCCCGACGGCAAGAGTCCTGTTCCGACGACCTCGGTGCACCAATCGAAAAACGGACAAGTCGGAGAGCTTCACGGACGCATGGGGAGGCTAGAACACAAGAAACAAAGAGATGTGGCTTACCACATAAGGATAGGCACAGGAGAGGTCGCCATGGCGGCGCTCCGGCCGCAGAGGAAAAGGACCGCGGCGTCTGTGCTACTCCGGCGAAGAAAAAGAACTGAGGAGGGGCTCAACCGACGTGCTATGGTGTGATGAAACTGGTGGCAAGCGGAATTGGGTGGTGAGACTCCGAGCAGCGCCCATTCGACCGTGGACCGAAGCTCGATCGGCGGCGGCAATGGATGAAAGGGAGAAGAAAACGGCGACTACCGGTTATATATATAGAGGAACGGACGCACGACGCGGAGATGGCCCCTACGGGCCCGGCCCCGACGGCGACACGCGGCCGGCCGGCCCCGGGCATCGCCGGCGGCCGTCGCGCGCACGCGCGCCTGCACCTGGGCAAGAACAGAGCCGGTCCCCCCCCTCTCTACTGTAGCAGTACACCCCTCTCCCCTTTTTTTGCAAAATTACCCCTTATTTTGTATACAAACTTGAAAAATGTCCTTAATAAAAGTTGTAGCAAATTTTGTGTAGAGAAATTTTTATTTTTGGTCTATATTCAAATTCTGCTCAGTTTTGAAACTATTTAAAAGGGGGTAAAACTTGAATTTGAAATTGATTTGCAATTCAATAAAATTCTCCAAACTTTTCTCAACAACATGAAAATCTGTAAATATGAAAGTTGTTCTACTTGTTGAACCCCACAACTTTCATTAAAGGAGTTTTGTCAGATTCTTCATAGTTTTTGACATAGCATTTAAATTTCAAATTTCAAAACACTCATTGGAGTTTATTTTGAAATCTCACTGCATAACATCAAAATCCCCAAATACAAAAGTTATTCAATTTAAAAAGCCTTACAACTTTCACTAAAGTAGTTTTCCCTAATTCTTGATATTTTTGAAATGGCATTTTATATTTTATTAAACAAACACTAATTGGGTTTTAAATTTAAATTTCTACAAGTAAACTTTAAAATCTATAAACATGAAAGTTGTTCCATTTTGTAAGGGCTAAAACTTTCATTAAAGGACCATCGCCAGATTCCTACTAGTTTTTGAACTCATATTTCAAGTTTAAACTTTAAAACCTAAATTAAGATTTTATTTGAAATTATTTTTAATAACTTCAAAATTTCCCAAAATAGAAGTTGCTTAACTTTTAAAGATTTGCAACTTTTGTTTAAGGCCCAACACTTAATTATGCTTAGTTTTTGTTGTTGAGGTTTTAGGTTTGATTTAGGGTTTATAATTGATTTTCTTTTCGTTACCCAATTCAATTTAGATAATAACATACAAAACCCAAACATTTACATAACAAATCACCCTTAAGAACTTATGTAAAATCACATGTTGGAACAAAATCAATTTTGTTAATGAGTTTATGCAGGATGATTTACATGCAATAATGATGACATGGCAGGTTTTAATTAACCGTAACACCAGAGGTGTTACAGCCTTCCCCCCTAAAAAAAATCTCGTCCCGAGATTTTAGAAACGGCTAGAGCCTTAGGTTAAGTAATGGAAAAGAAAATGTGTCAAGTAAATATTTTTCAAATCTTGACTGTAGAGCAAGTAGGGATCTTACATTTTGTAGGATTTGAAAGGGGTAAATTATTTTTAATGGTGGGCTAAGAACTTAAGAATGTTTTTAGGTGAGAAATTATCTGATCTCTCGGGTAATAATTTTTTTTTTCTTCTGAAGACTGATTCCAACATACTTGTGCTTCGTCCTGTTGAAGTCCTTTGAGTAACACGATCTCTTATTGGTTTATGACCCGCACTGAGTATTCGGAGTGCGTCAGATCTAGTCCAATTCTACTCCTACCAAATCAATAACCCGATTTGACACTTGAAGTTACTCCTCGAGTGGTGTCACATGAAATACAGCCTATGCAGCTGACAAGTGTTCAGACACTTGAGTTGATAAGCTACTAGTCCACACTTCTCTTTCTTCCTGTTATGAGGAAGATTCTTATTTGACCTAATCAGTTGTTTCTCAACACTAAAAACTTGAAACCTTATTTCTTCGAAATACAACCCTTGCGAGGAATATCTTTTAAGGGTGGGTTTCAAGGAGAGTGAGGCACATTAATTGCGAGCTATGATGATTCAGGAGTGCCGACTACGATACCAGTGTGTACCCTGGTAGGGTCTTATGTGACTGGAGTTCACAGAAGATTCCAAGTTTTGACACGGCACCATAGTCGCGGGTCGAGACACCATCATAGAACACAATCAAAGTAACCTCGGTAAAAGAGAAAAATAAATCGACTGTATCTATGATGTACAATGACCACAGACCTTGATACGAGCATATACCCATCAGAATCTCATGTGATTGTGAGTCACAGGAGATCCCAGGTTGCTATATTGTATCGCAGCCGCAGATCATGTTACATCATAGCAAGATGAATTTGTTTCTACATATAGTGCAGACAAGGAAACTTTATAGGTTGCGAAGCTACAGTATGTCACAGCCCTAGACCTTGATACTTACGCGTGCCTAGCGGAATCTCGGCGTGGCCATGGCACGTGAGAGACCCTAGGTTTCGACGCAGTACCGTGGTCGCAGGTCATGACATCACTATGGGCATAACGATTCTGGAATAACGTGTTGGATTTAAATGAGAGATACGTGTCGGATCAAGGCATGACACGTATGCAGATAAAAGTCATGGTCTAGTGCTAGGTTTTCATCCTGAGTCTGTAGGCGAATTTAAGTGCATCATAAAGTTTTCGTCGAAGTGAATTTTCAAAATAGATGTCAAGATATTTATAAATAACCAAGAATCGATAAAACAACAGGGAATCTTCAGCGGATCACAGATACCACTTCCAAGTGATTGGATCTTAGGTATCTTTTCCAAATTGGTTCCTGTTATTCTATCAGATGAAATTAAGATGATTGCAAAGACAAAGGATCTTAAGAATTCGGAGAGATCAGATGTGGATTCTCAAAGTGAGTTTTGATATAGTTATAAAGAGCAAAAGGATTTTAAAACTCATGAAGAAATATGGATACGAATTCTTGTAAAAGATATTTGAAAAAGGAGTGAAAGCACATTAATTGCAGGCTAGGATCATGACCATCAACCTTGACCACAGCGAACGTCCGGCAGTAATTTCCCATGGTCGTGATCCATAGGAGACCCCAGATTTCGACGCTGTGTCACGGTCTTGGAGCACGATATCCCATAGACTACAATTACAATAGCTTTCAAAGAAATAGCAATGTTTTGAAAAGAGAAGATAAAAATTTTTTTTACATCAATGGATTTATTAAATCAAGGATTAGCCAAAGTTTTGTGTCGATTTGAAACAGTGAATGAGTGCATCCAGGAGTTTCCCAAGGACTAGAAACTTATGGAGCGAAGTTTAGCGGTGATGGCAAAACCTAGTCCTATAACAAAATTGACCAACTGTTGAACACACGTAACACTCATAAGCTTAAGTATAAAATGATCTGGCCGATGACATAGGATTATCCGAGGTTTACACATTAGTTCACCTTGACTACTAGTTTAGGTCGACTTACTCCAACTTATGGAACTACTATTACACCAGTTTCTCTACCGACACAGGGTTTTGGATTACCAGGACACTTAACCTCAGACTTGACCTGATCTGACACTGGGTCTAGGAGACTACTTAGCTTCATATACTAATCGACTCGACCACTCACTACTTCTGATTCTGAGTCACTAGCTACTTCCTCAAACTCTTCATCGGCATTCTCTGCTGAACCAGACAATTCCTGATGGTCAGCTGCTGGAACCTCTATATCTGGAATTGGATCGTTCATGGCATGGAGCATTTGCACTTCTCGTTGCAGATCAGCAATGTTCTGATGGGCTGCCTGAAGTTGTTGCTGATAGGTATTATGCAGGCTCCAAAACATCGCATCCTGATGCTGCAGATATCCAACGGTCTCTCTAAGACCTTCTCTTGCCATTACGGCATAAGAATGAGCTTCTTCGCGCTACTGGATGAGAAGTCCTGTCTGAAGGTGAAGACTATCCACCAGACTCTCTAGTTCTTCTATGCGGTGCTGGTCTGCTTGTCGCTGTGCTTCGAGTGCTTCCACCTGGACGTCCAAACCGATCTTTTCCACATCACTGATCTGAGCAGCCTCTTGCCACTTTAAGGCTTTCTTATTTGCCTTCTTCTTTTTGAGTTCGGTACTCTTGAGTGCTTCATAACACTCGGAGTAAAGTTCCTGCCACTCCTCGCGTCCTTGCTCACGGGTTAGATGGAGGTTAAGGACAGCTAGCATAGCTCGAGTAGTGGCTACCAATATGGGATCCTGCTGATCAGAATTTTCTTCCAATTGCTTAGCTTGTCGTTGAAGACCATCCCAATTCCCTGGGACTTCTGACGGAAACATTCTCAGAGTAGAAACCCTGACTTCCTTCTGACACCTGAAGCAGATCTTTCTCAGGACTTCCAATGCTGTAGCCTGAGCTCCTTCCCAAGGACTCATACCTTCTGCCTGTGCTTCCCAAGCTGGCCAAAACGGAGCGGTGGTACAAGCTGGGATCCGAAGTGACACTTCGTACCACGGCCGACCAAGGACAACAGTACGGGACCAACGATACTTTGGTGGTTTCGAGTAGCCTACTTCCTGAAGTAACTGCCACAACACCGTAGGAGTTCCGAACATAGCCAGACATTCGTCGATTCCAGTGGTAGGGTCTTGGGGATCCATCTATTGAAAAGAAAGGTAAGAATTTGTTTCTAACAAAATATACATTTGGAAACATGCTTTATTTTAGAAAGGAGAGATTTAATTTATATCGGGGGTATTACTAATAGTTGTAATGTCATGATGCATGAGCGTTCCAACGCAAGCCAGGATACCCTGACATATACGTAATATACCGATTAACTTAATTATTAGAGTGACATGCACTCAACGTTTTCAAACATAGGGCATACTTAAGGTGCTAATCCACTACTAAGCTCAAAACCTAACTATAGATCTATAGAAGTAATCGAGGAAAGATACTATAGAATGAATGAGGAAAGTTCGGAAACAACTCGGGCCAAACTACCCCATCAATTTTATTCATTCGAAATCCTTTTGAAGTCTTTGTAAAGTAATACTGCAAGTACCTTACAATGAAATGCTCTGATACCACCTGTGACGGAACCGCCTTAATCATAGGGCCCACGTGCCACGTCATCGTCCCTAAGGACCGTTGGCTAGTATGCACGAGTTCCCTTTGACTTAGGTGGCCCGTCGGGTTTCATAGGAAACCCTAATTTCCCCGAGGATCTCATTGTAAAGACCTTGCAAGTATTACAACAGTTTACACAAATAATTTGAATCAGAGTAAAGAGTGCGGAAGTATTACTTAGACATAGATTACAATTACATTATCCCAAACCAGAGTTTCGCAGTGGAGTAGCTGTATACAACTAAACACCCTGCCCAAGGGTTTCATTATAAACACATCTTCATTCATGTACGAACCAATGACCGGCACGATCCTTCTTAGACCTGTTTTCTCAGTTTACCTGCAACAGGGGTTAACAAACCCTGAGTACATGGGGTACTCCGCAAGACTTACCCGACTAAGGGTGTAAAATTAGACTCAGGAATGCAGGCTGAGGGGAGTCAAGGTAAGGCTTAGCAAGAGTCAAAGGATTTTGCGGAAAAGCAATACTAATCCTATTTTCAGTATTTTATCTCAATAATGTTATTAATCATTAACCATATCTCCAAGTTCCTTCTCATATATCAACATTCTTTCATTTACTTCATCCATTCGAAAACATCCTAGTTCCGAACCACTCTTCGCTGTAAGTGTGAGGATCATGTCTCCATTAACCGAGGAGCAGCGTCGATTCGAATCCAGAAGTACCCAGCTGGGGATCCCTATCCACACTGCATATGTAGCACTTAAGCTTGCATATGCCAACCCCGCCTACCACGGCTTTTCATACCCCGGAACCGGTCCTGCGCCACCCGAGAGCACAGTACCCCTCTAGTCTCCAGGCACGACGGCCACGAGGGTACACGCTACTCTCGCCATCTCTCCACTCCCAGTGCGTGGTTGTCGGTTCCAGCAGTAGAGCCACCGGAGTCAGAGGCTTTCCGTAGTATGTGGCTAGTTGCAAAGTCATGATCACAGCAGGCCGACAACGAATGGTCCCTAATATTTTTCCGTTAGAAACCATGCATTGGGACTCTAACCCAAGTACACTAGTAACTACCCGGTTTTCACATCCCTTTCCCGATGGCGATGAAAGTTGGGACTCTAACCCAAGCAGTTGGCCAACCAAACGGGAAAATCCATCCACGTTGATGATAATGGACTGGCCAAGTACACCATCACCAAACGAGGACAATACCAATCCCATAAAATGATTCATTTGTTTCATATCATCACAGTTTTTCAAAATAGCATTTTTGCAACTCTATCATTAAGCATGACTAAGCATTTTTCAATACTTTAAATAAACCAGGGTCTTAGGTATAATATGTGGTCAAGGAAAGGTAATGCATCAATAGGTTATCACTCAACTCCTATTAACCTAATGCAGTAGATTAACTCAAGTGATAAATATTTTTAAATAACAAGGAGGGGCAAATGCACCGGGGCTTGCCTGTTGCTTGAAGTAGACGAAACCCTGACGTCAATCACCGAGAAGGATCCACGTCCACCGAGTGAAGACCTTACTCGGGACACGCTTCAGATAATAATCACCGCGCGTTCACTACACGAAATAATAATACAACACTTATATGATGACATGTATGCCATGATGCAGGAGATGCACAGAATCACCGATCAATAGTAAGTAAACTTAATTTGGAAGTTGAGTACAACTTTCCTTCACGATAAAGTTGTAAGTCAACAAAACTAATTACCATCGAGTATTACTACTTTGATTTATTGACCATTCTAACAGTCATAGAAAGTCGGATTGGCTTTTCCCTTAGAACATTATTATCCCATTGCCTAAACAAACTATTAAACCCTATCATTATATAAGACGAACATAAATTACTAGCATTCCAAATCAACAATTCAATTAAGAACCCAAACACTAATTAAGGTGCCAAGGATCATCTCAAGTTAATGACCCAGGGATATCACTCAATCCAAATGTTACACCACACAAAAGTGAATTAGGGTTTCTACTCAACTTTATTAATCAACCAACAATTAGGATTTTTGTTTTGGCATTTAATTGCTACCTAGGGTAATTCATCTTATACACACAAAGTAAATGATCATCAAAACTTGGAACAGCAGAGTTCAGGTGCTACAAGAGGTTTAGCCAAACCCTAAAAGGTTTAAAATTTTAATCCTAATGACATTTTCTTAATTAATCAATTAAGCAAGTAATAAATAATAAGTAATTAAATTATTTCTATTTGAGCTCAAAATTTTACCATAGATAGTACTTATCCTAAAACAGTACCAAATTAAATTTCATGATTTTTGGAGTTATAGAGAACTAATTAAAATTACCCAATGTTGCATTTATTAATTTTTGTGCTGATTTTTAACCCCTGCAGAAAGTGCTCAAAACATGCATTCAATATTTTTGTTAAATACTACATCCCTCAGAGAACACTCACAATTATTTTCAGAATTTTTAAATTAGTAAATTAATTCCTATAAAAATGACAAATTGGCTCACTATTCTCTCTATGAGGAAATTGGAAAACAATTTTTATTCACGAGGAAAAATGGAAAACCCTATTTGGCCCAAGCCGGCCCAACGCCTGCCGGCCGGCCTACACAGCCCAGCTCCCACCCCACTCTCTCTCAGCTCTCACGCTTGACTGGGCCGGCCCACTCGCGGCCCAGCTAGGCCCGTGTATGGCCTGCTCCCTCCTCTCTCTCTCTGGCGCGTCCCGAGCGCGCGCACGGTGGCGCGATCACGGTGGCTCACCGACGGTGACCTCTCCGGCGAGCGCAGGGACTCCAACATGCAGCCCACAGATCAGCGAACTTGATTAGGGGCTCATTTGGGTGGACGAACGACATCGGCGAGCTCTCGGCCAGCCATGGCGGCTCACCGGTGAACTGCCGGTTGACGAGGCGACGAGGTTAACCCGTTCCGCCCCCGACGCACCGGTTGAGTTCAAAGCGAACGGACCTGGAGTGCTAGGAGCTCACGCTGAGGACGACTCTCGCGCTGGTTGGGATGGACGTGGTCCAGACGACGTCGGCGACGTTCACCGCGGCTTTAACAGAGAGCCCCGACGGCAAGAGTCCTGTTCCGACGACCTCGGTGCACCAATCGAAAAACGGACAAGTCGGAGAGCTTCACGGACGCATGGGGAGGCTAGAACACAAGAAACAAAGAGATGTGGCTTACCACATAAGGATAGGCACAGGAGAGGTCGCCATGGCGGCGCTCCGGCCGCAGAGGAAAAGGACCGCGGCGTCTGTGCTACTCCGGCGAAGAAAAAGAACTGAGGAGGGGCTCAACCGACGTGCTATGGTGTGATGAAACTGGTGGCAAGCGGAATTGGGTGGTGAGACTCCGAGCAGCGCCCATTCGACCGTGGACCGAAGCTCGATCGGCGGCGGCAATGGATGAAAGGGAGAAGAAAACGGCGACTACCGGTTATATATATAGAGGAACGGACGCACGACGCGGAGATGGCCCCTACGGGCCCGGCCCCGACGGCGACACGCGGCCGGCCGGCCCCGGGCATCGCCGGCGGCCGTCGCGCGCACGCGCGCCTGCACCTGGGCAAGAACAGAGCCGGTCCCCCCCTCTCTACTGTAGCAGTACACCCCTCTCCCCTTTTTTTGCAAAATTACCCCTTATTTTGTATACAAACTTGAAAAATGTCCTTAATAAAAGTTGTAGCAAATTTTGTGTAGAGAAATTTTTATTTTTGGTCTATATTCAAATTCTGCTCAGTTTTGAAACTATTTAAAAGGGGGTAAAACTTGAATTTGAAATTGATTTGCAATTCAATAAAATTCTCCAAACTTTTCTCAACAACATGAAAATCTGTAAATATGAAAGTTGTTCTACTTGTTGAACCCCACAACTTTCATTAAAGGAGTTTTGTCAGATTCTTCATAGTTTTTGACATAGCATTTAAATTTCAAATTTCAAAACACTCATTGGAGTTTATTTTGAAATCTCACTGCATAACATCAAAATCCCCAAATACAAAAGTTATTCAATTTAAAAAGCCTTACAACTTTCACTAAAGTAGTTTTCCCTAATTCTTGATATTTTTGAAATGGCATTTTATATTTTATTAAACAAACACTAATTGGGTTTTAAATTTAAATTTCTACAAGTAAACTTTAAAATCTATAAACATGAAAGTTGTTCCATTTTGTAAGGGCTAAAACTTTCATTAAAGGACCATCGCCAGATTCCTACTAGTTTTTGAACTCGTATTTCAAGTTTAAACTTTAAAACCTAAATTAAGATTTTATTTGAAATTATTTTTAATAACTTCAAAATTTCCCAAAATAGAAGTTGCTTAACTTTTAAAGATTTGCAACTTTTGTTTAAGGCCCAACACTTAATTATGCTTAGTTTTTGTTGTTGAGGTTTTAGGTTTGATTTAGGGTTTATAATTGATTTTCTTTTCGTTACCCAATTCAATTTAGATAATAACATACAAAACCCAAACATTTACATAACAAATCACCCTTAAGAACTTATGTAAAATCACATGTTGGAACAAAATCAATTTTGTTAATGAGTTTATGCAGGATGATTTACATGCAATGATGATGACATGGCAGGTTTTAATTAACCGTAACACCAGAGGTGTTACAGACAGAAAGCATGAAGTCTCAATGGACGCACGAAAAACATCACCGGACGCGCTGGAGTTACTGTTCCAGCATCCGGTGCTTACTCAGAGAGGTTCCAGAGAGGCTCTGGCTACACCGGACGCGTCCGGTGCGTACCCACCAGACACGCCTAGCGTCCGGTGCACCTCTGAAAGCTTTTTTGCCCTCTCTTCAACAACCTTTCTTCTAGGTGCTAACAACCAAGTGTATAAACACTTAGGCACGAGTCTTAGCTTGTTTTTAAGTTTATTTGCAAGGTTTTGGGTTAGTGCTCTAGATCTAAATGCATATGCTCAACTATGTCAACTAGAGGCACTTGATGACCGAGGTTGTTAACGAAATTCATCCCCCTTAATAGTATGGTCATCTAACCTAAATGTGATCACATAGTGTCTTGATCACCAAAATGGAAGGAGCCCTATGAGTTTCACCTTTGCCTTGAGCTCCATCTATTGCACTAAGTGTTGAAGCATTTGATCTTCATGTTGATGGGCTTACTCCAAAGACTTGGATGCCGTTATAGCTCCACACTTGATCTTCTAACCACACTTGTAATCACAAAGCTTAAACACAATGGTTAGGTACTAGGTGTCATCAATTAGCCAAAACCAAACATAGAGCTTTCACAAGCCTAGACTCTCACATGACCAAGAACAAGGCCAAAGAGAGGGATAGATGCACACAAGTCACTCTTGATCACACTTTAGGGAAGATGCTCACAAGCAATGGAATTCTCTCAACTTCCCTAGGGCTCTTGCACTTACACAAAGGTTGCTTCAGCTGAACAATGGGCAAGAGAGCTAGAATGAAGCCAATGGTGAAGTATAAATACTCTCCCTCTCCAAAACTAGCTGTTTGTACTATTTTCAGCAGTCTGCGCACCGTCAGACCATGTGAACAGTGCCACCATCGGACCAATTGCCACAGTTCGACTCTCACAGCTGCCCTGCAGGCAGAACTGTGCCAGAGGGGCATCGAACTCTGGCCAATGGTCCGACGCTAACCGTCGGACCCAGTCCGACGCCCTCTTAGCTCTCTGTTTACTCTCTGCACAGAACAAATCATCGGACGAAGCAGGTAAGAATGGTCCGACGCTGGCCATTGGACAGAGTCTAACGCCAAAAATCCTTTCTTGTCACTCTCTGAAAGCGTCATACTCCTGAAACCAATGGTCTGACGCCCTCGAAACTCTCGGTCCGACGCTCAGCAGAACACTCTCTGGCACCGTCGGATGGTGGTCAATGGTCCGACGACCATTCTAGCCAGGGTCCGATGCTCCCTAAAGCCTGAGAGGCAACCAGGGGCTGCCACGTGGCCGTCGGATTCTGAGTAATGGTCCGACGTCCAGTCCACTTAGGGTCCAAAGCCCTAAAACTGACCAAAACTTCGCTGAATCGAAAACTTTCCAAAACGAAGTTTGATCCTCTCTCTCTCCCTCAAGAGTCTTTCTCTAGAGCTAAATTGGACAAGTGTGCATCACATCCACACTCTCTAACCTTGCTCTAAGTCAAGCTACCCATCCAAACCCCTCTAAATAGTACAGTCAAAGTAAAAATAAGACCTAAATTACTCCAAGTGTCTCTCAACTTCAATCGACACTTGGAACTAGCCTATCACTGTCTTGTCTTCCGTCTTTTGAAAATGAATCGATTTCCATCGGTAGGGGCTTGAACCTACATGTTATTATGACCTAATAACCTCTAGGTTACCCTGCAAAACACACGTTAGTCATTATAACCTCCTTATTATCATTAATCACCGAAACCACTAGGGCCTAGATGCTTCAAGGCTGACGCATGGGTTCCACTCCTGAGTGAGAGGTCGACAACAATTTTTACAAAAACTAGAGCTACCCTATCACGTGGTTTTGACTTTTCTTGTGATCCACATTCCACAACACTATTTTTTTGAGATGTCTGAAAGGTCCTAAATGGCTAGAGGGGGGTGAATAGCCTATAAAAATTCTATAAACAACACTTAAGCAAAGAGCTTAGTCAATTAAATAGCGAAGCGAATTTTGCGCTAGCCTACACAAAGTGATGCAAGCCACCTAATCGTTCTAGACTATTGTCTCTAGATCACACACCAACGAGTCTAAGTCACTACTTTACACTACTCCTAGCTGAACTACTACACTAGAGAGCTACACAAAGGTAAGTGCAATAATGTAAAGGAGAGAGGGTGATTTTTATGCCAGCGGTGAAGAGTAGATAAACCAATTAATCAACAAAAATGAAATTCTCAGCAAGAGAGTTGACACAATGATTTTTACCGAGGTTCACTTGCTTGCCGGCAAGCTACGTCCTCGTTGTAGCGATACACCCACTTGGAGGTTCACGCGCTAATTGGCATCACACGCCAAACCCTTCTCAAGGGTACCGCACAAACAACACAAGATGGGGATCCACAAGCTACGCACAATCCACTAGAGTAGCCAATTGCGATCTCCCGTGGGGAAGGCTCAAGAAACCCTTACAACTTTACCGATCGGAGGCGAGACAATCACCAACTCCCCTCAACGATCCTTGCAGCTCCAAGCCGTCTAGGAGTCGGCAAACTCCAAGAGTAACAAGAGAATCCGCTGCGAAATCCAATCACCAAGTGCCTCTAGATAAACACACTTATGCAATGCACTTGATGCTCTCCAATCTTACCAAATGATGATCTCAATCAGGTAGAAGGTGTGAGAGAGGAGTGGAGAGGCTCACTAGTAAGTAGAAATGATTAGAATGGCCAAGCGAGAGAGCACAAGCCAGCAAACCGACTATAAATACTCCCCCCACTCAAATCTAGCCGTTAGGCCTCTCTGCGTGGCGTCGGACGCCGGCGCGTGCCACCATCGGTCCATTGTCCACGGTCCGACGCCCTAGATACGTGCCATGTGTCCCTAGCCATTTGAAGTCGAACATTAGATCACAATGGCTCTTTTCTCATGCCAAAATAGACCGTCGGACTCTCGAGCCGTCGGACTAAAAGTCACTACCGTCCGACGTTTCCAGAGAAGGACAGAGAGCACAAACCATCGTCAGACGATGTCCGACGAACACCGTCGGGCCAACGAAGCTGTCTGTCTGACATTTTCAGAGAATAACCCAAGAGCTCCAAGCACTGTTGGATGCTGTCCAACGCCTAGCATCATACCAACACCTGACGTCTATAACACCCCTGGTGTTACTGTTATTAAAACCTGCCATGTCATCATCATTAGTTGCAAATCATTCCGCATAAAACCCAGTTACTGTACATTAATTAAAATAAGTTTATTATTGCATATGCTTGTGCTTAGGGTATGTAGAGTCATTTGGTATGACAATGTCTATTTGATTATATAACTAAAATCCAGATTAGAATCAAAAAGAAAAATCAAATCTAAACCCTATATCAGACCCCAAAACCCTAACTCAAAAACTACATGGAATCTAATCATTGTGTCTTAATGAAAGTTGTAGATCCATTAGAATAGAACAACTTTTATTTTGGGATATTTTGAAGTTATTAAGTGGAATTTTAAAGTAAACCCTAATTGGTGTTTTAAAATTCAAATTTGAAATGGCATTTCAAAAATTATTAGGAATTTGACCAAACTTCCTTAATGAAAGTTGTAAAGATCAACAAACAGAACAACTTTTATTTTTGTAGATTTTCAAGTTGTTGATAAAGTTTTTGAGAATTTAATTGGATTGCAAATTGGATTCGAAATTCAAATTTACCCCCTTTTAAGTAGATGCAAAACTGTGCATATTTTGAATTTGGTTCAAAAACCAAAGCTATGCAGAATTGAGAGTACTACAACTCTTGTATTGATGATTTTTTGAGTTTGTGCACAAAATCAAAAGGAATTGATCAAAAACTGTAAAAAGGGGAAATAACTCTGCTACAGTACCCGAGCCACCTTCATCTGTACGTGAATAGAGCTTCGCGTCCGACCACGCGGCGACACCGCCCGGTGCTGCCGGCTACCTGTCGCTGGCTATTTTGGAGTTGTGGGGGCCCGGAGGACTGTCGGTCCCTTGTTCCCCTTCCCTGGCTCGCCTATAAGGGCGATGAGCCGCTCCTTTGTCTCTCCTTCTCCCTCCCGGACCCCGGCAACCTTCCTCTGTCCACGGCCAAATTCATCACCACTGAGCCATCTCTATCCAATCCATCGTGCTCGTAGGTTCATCACTTCCTGGCGCACCTTTTTGACCCAACCATGAGGTTCCTAACACTTTGAGTGCACCGGAACGCCGTTGTCTTCCTCGCGGGAGGTCAGAGCGCCGCCACGAGCCTCTTCGTAGTAGCCAGCCATCTTGGGTAAGCTCTGACCCATGTCACCTTGTGTTTCGACGTCCATGTGGCCAATGGACCGGCCTGTTGGTTTGGGCCGACTCAGGCCAGTTTGCTATTTTTCTTTTTCTGGGGAATTTATGAAGCATTTTCTAATTGCAATTCTTGTGAACAGTGCTTCTATCAAGAGGTGTTAATCCATGGTAGAAGTTTTGGATCAAAAGCTAATCCTCCATACCATGGTGTGGACAGGCAGCGACATACTCTTGCATTCGTTCCCAAGCCTCAGGAACCGATTCATCGGTTTGTTGTTGGAAACTAGAGATCTTATTGCGAAGAGCATTGGTCTTGCCTAGAGGGAAGAATTTCACTAGGAAAGAGTTGGAACACTTTTCCCATGTGTCCACATCATTTCGGTTCGTATAGAACCATTGCTTAGCTTTTCCTAATAAGGAGAAAGGAAAGAGTCACAAACGAATTGCGTCTGGGGTTACTCCTCTAATGGTAAAGGTGCTGCATATCTCCAAGAAATCTTGGAGGTGTGCATTAGCATCCTCGTGAAACTTGCCACAAAATGGGCCAGCTTGAACCACTGTGATTAATGCGGGCTTTAACTCGAACTGAGTATTCGCCTCGATGACACGAGGGCCTATTTCTATATTAGCAGCAGAAGGTGCAGAGAATTCACGGATGGTCCTTTCGGCCATATTCGTGATTCTGAGGATAACTATCTAGACTTGACTCAAATCAGAGGAATTCAACAGTTGCCTTCCCCGGCAACGGTGACAAAAATGCTTGTTGACAGTTACTAACGCTATCAAAAGAAGGTAGCCAAATCTATCCTCTAGCAATGGTAACAATACTTCTCAACGCAATCACGGGGGTTGTCAATCCCTATGCTCAAAGTGTGTAGTTGTTGACACTTCTAACGTAGCTACTAGGAATAAAGTTATTTCTAGCAACGGCGCCAAAAATGCTATGGGTAGCTCTATAGGATAGGTGATGGGATTCTGCAAGAGCACAGAACTATCTTGTAGCACTTTACCTGGGAGTACCAGGTGTCGAATTTATATTTTTCTAAAGGAAGGCGGGGTTTGTGATTCAAAGGATATGATAGTCAAGGATCTAGATATGGATAAATGGGGTAATAACCTTAGTAAGGATAAATCAATCAAGTATAACTAAGGTGGAAACATGCAGTAGGTAGCTCTGGAGTTTTTAGGGGAGAACTCTATCTCAGGAAAAGATCAAATGATTGTTATACTAAAGAGATTGCTATACTTGGGACACGCAAAGTCCTAAACTCGCCGGGGTTCGACTGATTAGGCACCGTACGTCCCGAAGTCCTACGCTTATACCGGATACTAGGCCTAACGTGGTGGAATACAGAGGATCCTAGGGCTGTCACCACCTAGAACCTACCACTACTATCCGTGAGCCTAGTGGCACTCAAGGGTAAGCTATAGCCTAAGCACCGCGCTTAATCTATAAAACTTACTACTCTAACTCGAACTCAAGAATTAGAGCACTCTAACCAAACAATGAGCAAGTATAGAGCTACTTAAAGTATAACAATAAATAAATGAGGAAGAGGATCTTTATTACCGATAAGAGTGAAGAACACCGCAGAGGAGGTCACCGACAAGCCCGGCTCCACCATAGACTTCTTCCTTATCTCGACTTCTCTCCAACACCCTACTCTTCTCTAGCTGGCACTATTCCTAAGAGCAGAGCTTCGCTTGAGAGAGAGAGAGGAGCTACGTACGGACTATGAGCTGAATCTCAAGTGGATTCTCTTGTGTATCTCTTGTGTTTCTTGTGTGTTTTCCCTTTACAAGTGAGGATCCTAGTTCTATTTATAGTGTAGGAGTGCACCAGGGGTACTTGTAGAGCTCCTGGAGGTCGGTGGATGCACCACCTTGCATCCAACGGCCCTCCTTCCTCTCCTATGGCGGTTGCAAAGTCGGTTAGTGCCTTGGAATGGCGGTTTGCAACCCCTGCGAGGATGACATGTGGGTCCTTCAATCCATGGCACATCACTTGATCACCGTTGGATGAAAGCCGACTTTATTTGATGGTGTAGATGACTCCTGGACCCCTTCCCTCGGATTGTGGACGTCTCACTCAACTTGGACAGGGCGGGCGCCCTGTTGATAGGGCCACCGAATCCTCGTGCCTTGTATCTGAGCCATTGATGTTGTTTCAACGTGCCACAAACCATTTGGGAGGGTGGCACATGGATCAGTGAGGTGGCAAGTGCCATTTGGCACTTTGGACAGGGCGGGCGCCCTACTTGGAAGGGCGGGCGCCCCGCCTCTGTCTCCCATGTGGCAGCTGAGGTGTCAAGCTGTCTTGGTATGCTTTAGTTTTGCCTTGTTTCACCATTTTACCTGCATACACAAGATTTCTTCAAGGACATGTGGAACTAGGTAAGTTTCAAAGAGAGTTCTTTGCATTTCATGTAGTTTTACCTTGATTATGGGTGAAATGTTGATGGTAAAATAGGGTGTTAACGACCGTCAACAAACTCCCCCAAGCTAACCTTTTGCTTGTCCTCAAGCAAAGACATGATTTTAACATGGCAATGTTGGATCAAGAATTTCTTTAATGTAACAATTCACAAAGATCTTGCGCACAAACCAACACTATTCTAGCATTGAGCATGATTCAAAAATTCATCTTATGTCTTAACTATATGGGGCTTATAGCTTTTTCACCATGGGTCATGCAAAAACAAGATAGCATAGATAAGTAGATACTTCATCCCTTACTTTGGTAGAGTGAGACCATTCACTAGAGAGTTTTTATTCTTTTGAAAAAGAAAATCTTGCTTTGGTTCCTTTAATGGTACTCTCAACCACTCCTTAGTGTGATGGACCTCACAAGAGCTCAAAGGAGCTTTTCATGTCTATCCTAAGCTTATGTGGGGTTTATAGGATTGGAGCAAAGCATACTTGAACTGAATGTATTGCATGATTAGACTCTTAGATCACAGGGAGCAACAAGTCATAAAACATGATCAAGAAGTGCAAGTGTAAATTATTTGGTGGGCTCCTTGAGACTTATTCCTTTGCCTTAGACAGGGGAGAGCAAGGTTACTAAATACATAGTTTTTTTAAGAAGGTATATGGGTACCTGCCCATGGGACATTTGTCCTCTTTTGTTTTCCTTGAGTACTTGCTCTCTCTTTTTTTTCAGTAACCTATACTCCCCATCTATCAAAAGGACAAAAGTTGATTGTTGTTGGTTGTCTCAATTGGTGTGAGGAGCATAGATGCATACTTCCAGTGTAGAAGTAATACATAGGCGGAATGTGTACGTGATCTTGATCAAAGAGTATGACTAGTTTCTCTACCTAGATCAAATAAGGCCTAAGCAAGCTCAAAGCAGACAAGGGCTCTTTTTTTGGTGGTTTTAGTTGGTTGTAGATGTATGGCTTGATGGTAGGTATTTAATTCCATAAAGGAACCATGAGCAAGAATTTGAATTTTATAAATCAAAATCTCTAGTTGGTTCTCACTCATTCCTTAGTTCAGGTAAAAATTCTACTTATACCAATTTCAATCTTGCAAGAGCATAACTTAGATTATTAGCATGTGCAACCCACAATAGTGTTTGACTTAAGACAGATTTCAGATATCACACTCAAAATTTTCATAGCAAGGATTGCATAACAAGATTTTGCAAATCATCATAGAACAATTATTCATCATTTCCAACAAAGACATATCATCTTATCATTATTTTCATTTATTTATTGTTATGCAAGAATTTAGAATTGCCTTTCATATTATAACTCACAATAATTAAGAAAAGAAATGTTGGGGATAGAAACCATACCTTTACGAGGATGACGGCTCCCCCAAGCTAGCTTCTTCTCTAGGATCGGATTCTCCTCTTGTTCGGGTTGTTTCCTCTTTTACATCTTATTATGATCACTAGGCTTTGATTTTTATTCTACTTTTATTTATTGCTACTATGATAAACCAAATTTATATTTTATTTTATTATTATTATTTTTTTAATCTCTCTTTTATTATGGTCTTAGATGCAAGACATAAATTTAAACATGCTTCTAACAATTAATTGATTTAATGCACAAAGAAGGGAATTATACCAATGCAATAATTAAAAAGAGATAGAATACTTACTCCCATAATTGTCCTTCCTCGGAAGGATGTTGTTCCTTTACCGATGTCTTCTTCTCATCTTGTCCTTCTTTAACGGTAGCGGGGTTTGGTGTAGAGGCTGTAGATGATGGTTCCTTCTTTACCGTATCTCTGTCTTTCTTGTTTCTCCATGGATCGACTCTTATTTTCCTGCATGTTAGTTGCATGCTGCGGTGCACAAGAGAAAACAAATCTTTCTTTCTTCCCATTTATATAGAAATTCATGCTACCACTAGCAACAAATATGCATGCATTCACAATATTCAAGAAAGGTCGGCCAAGAATGAGGGGTAAGTTGTCCCTATTTTCCAAGTCTAAAATCATGAAATCGGCAGGCACAAAGTGGTTTCTTACTTTTACCAGAACATCACAAAGTACTCCTTCTATGTAGCAAGTTATTTGGTCAGCTAATTGCACATATGCAGAAATTGGTACTAGCTCAGTGTAGAACAACTTTTCATAATGTTCTTTAGACATGATGTTAATGCTAGATCCTAGATCACATATAGCATTATGGAACTTTTGAGATTGAATAGAACAAAATATGACAGGAGTTCTAGGATCTCCCTTTTTAGTTGGAAAATTCCATCCATCTAGTTCATAGCCATTATAAGTAATAGTAACAAGATTAGTAGATTTCATGGTTATTTCAGGCTTTCCTGGTATTCTATCTTTTTGAAAAGATGGAATTGCAGCAGCTAGTTGTGCTAATTGGGTTTCAAGCATCTTATTGAAACTAAGTTGATTCTTAATTGCAGAAGAGAAATCATCCAATTTAGCATTTATGCTATCTAGCATCCTATCATTAGCATGGAGCTTCTTGTTTATGCTATTAGTCATTCTACCTTGACCATAGACAAGATCATTAAGAGAAGGGTAGTTATTACCTTGATTGTTTGGACATTGCGAAGAATTGAATGTGTTACCTTGAGAATTGGAGCGCTGAGTCCATCCTTGATTTGAAGAACAAAAATTGTTGTCATTGTTGATGAAGTTGAGGTCTTCATGTGTCTCAGGACAATGGAGTCCAGAATGGCCAACTTCTCCATAGACTTCGCACGTCATGTGGGTCTCCATGGCTTGCATGGTCTCAGGTGTACGCATTTTCTCGCAATTTTCTAGCCTTTTGGCCAGTAGGTCCACTTTAGCTGCAATCATGTCAGCTTCCTTTAAAGAATACATACCTCGCTTGCGCGGTTCCAGACATTCCTCGTTCCATCCTTGATTGGACACCATCTTCTCGATTAAAGCCTTCGCATCTGAAACTTTAAGAGAAAAGAATGCTCCACCGGCGGCAGCATCTAGATGGCTTCCATCAAGAGGTGTTAATCCATAGTAGAAGTTTTGGATCAAAAGCCAATCCTCCATACCATGGTGTGGACAGGCAGCGATATACTCTTGCATTCGTTCCCAAGCCTCGGGAATCGATTCATGGGTTTGTTGTTGGAAACTAGAGATCTTATTGCGAAGAGCATTGGTCTTGCCTAGAGGGAAGAATTTCACTAGGAAAGAGTTGGAACACTTTTTTCATGTGTCCACATCATTTCGGTTCGTATAGAACCATTGCTTAGCTTTTCCTAATAAGGAGAAAGGAAAGAGTCGGAAACGAATTGCGTCTGGGGTTACTCCTCTAATGGTAAAGGTGCTGCATATCTCCAAGAAATGTTGGTGTGTGCATTAGCATCCTCGTGAGCCTTGCCACAAAATGGGCTAGCTTGAACCACTGCAATTAAAGCGGGCTTTAACTCGAACTGAGTATTCGCCTCGATAACACCAGGGCCTGTTGCTATATTAGCAGCAGAAGGTGCGGAGAATTCACGGATGGTCCTTTCGGCCATATTCGTGATTCTAAGGATAACTATCTAGACTTGACTCAAATCAGAGGAATTCAATAGTTGCCTTCCCCGGCAACGGCGCTAAACATGCTTGTTGACAGTTACTAATGCTATCAAAAGAAGGTAGCCAAATCTATCCTCTAGCAATGGTAACAATACTTCTCAACGCAATCACGGGGTTTGTCAATCCCTATGCTCAAAGTTTGTGGTTGTAGACACTTCTAACGTAGCTACTAGGAATAAAGTTATTTGTAGCAACGGCGCTAAAAATGCTATTGGTAGCTCTATAGGATAGGTGATGGGATTCTGCAAGCACACAGAACTATCGTGTAGCACTTTACCTGGGAGTACCAGGTGTCGAATTTATATTTTCCCAAAAGAAGGCGGGGTTTGTGATTCCAAGGATATGATAGTCAAGGATCTAGATATGGATAAATGGGTAATAACCTTAGTAAGGATAAATCAATGAAGTATAACTAAGGTGGAACACGCACTAGGTAGCTCTGGAGTTTTTGGGAGAGAACTATATCTCAGTAAAAGATCAAATGATTGTTATATCAAAGAGACTGCTATACTTGGGACACGCAAAGTCCTAAACTTGCCGGGGTTCAACTGATTAGGCACCGTACGTCCCGAAGTCCTACGCTTATACCGGATACTAGGCCGAGCGTGGTGGAATACAGAGGATCCTAGGACTGTCACCACCTAGAACCTACCGCTACTATCCGTGGGCCTAGCGGCATTCAAGGGTAAGCTATAGCCTAAGCACCGCGCTTAATCTATAAAACTTACTACTCTAACTCGAGCTCAAGAATTAGAGCACTCTAACAAAGCAATGAGCAAGTATTGAGCTACTTAAAGTATAACAATAAATAAATGAGGAAGGGGATCTTTATTACCGATAATAGTGAAGAACACCGCAGAGGAGGTCGCCGACAAGCCCGGCTCCACCATAGACTTCTTCCTTCTCCCGACTTCTCTCCAACACTCTACTCTTCTCTTCTCTAGCTAGCACTATTCCTAAGAGCAGAGCAGAGCTAGAGGGAGAGAGGAGCTACATACTGACTATGAGCTGCATCTCAAGTGGATTCTCTAGTATATCTCTTGTGTTTCTTGTGTGTTTTCCCTTTACAAGTGAGGATCCTAGTCCTATTTATAGTGTAGGAGTACACCAGGGGTACTTGTAGAGCTCCTTGAGGTCGGTGGCGCGAAGGAGCAGGGCGGGCGCCCCCTTGGATGCACTGCCTTGCATCCAACGGCCCTCTTTCCTCCCATATGGCGGTTGCAAAGTCGGTTGGTGCCTTGGAATGACGGTTTGCTACCCCTGAGAGGATGACATATGGGTCCTTCAATCGATGGCACATCACTTGATCACCGTTGGATGAAAACCGACTTCATTTGATGGTGTAGATGACTCCTGGACACCTTCCCTCGGATTGTGGACGTGCCACTCAACTTGGACAGGGCAGGCACCTGTTGATAGGGCCACCGGATCCTCGTGCCTTGTATGTGAGCCGTTGATGTTGTTTCAACGTGCCACAGACCATTTGGGAGGCTGGCACACGGATCAGTGAGGTGGCAAGTGCCATTTGGCACTTTGGACAGGGCGGGCGCCCTACTTGGTAGGGCGGGCGCCGCCCCCCTCTGGCTCCCATGTGGCAGCTGAGGTGTCAAGCTGTCTTGGTATGCTTCAGTTTTGCCTTGTTTCACCATTTTTCCTGCATACACAAGATTTCTCCTAGGGCATGTGGAACTAGGTAAGTTCCAAAGTGAGTTCTTTGCATTTTGTGTGGTTTTACCTTGATTATGGGTGAAATGTTGACGGTAAAATAGGATGTTAGCGACCGTCAATAGTCGTGGTATGAAGTGTCCCTACAGATCCTATCCAGAGCAGTAACAATGAATCAACTACAACTTTACTTTTGAAAAATTCAAAAGGTTTTATACCCCAAAAAGTGTTTGAAGAAAACCAATTAAAAATGATTCTTCTAGCTTCCCTTATGCTTGCTGAAAGATCTGGTGATGATTTCTGACAACTCAAGTCGAAGACATACAAGAGTTTCTAGCTCTTTTTTCAAGGACCAGTGAAGAATCTAATTTTTCCAAAATATTCTGTAGAATGTTTCTCATCCTCTCTCTGAATTAGGGTAAAGGTAGCATATAAAGTATTGCCCTATATATAAATAAGTTTTGCTAACATTGAGAAGTCGTATAGGACGAGCATTCATCATACCATCTATATGGGATTAAAATATTTAAATTCTCCCTTACATTGAAGAACAACTATTGTTTGGTATGTCTGTTTTTAAAATTGGATGGCAATTTGATTTATTAAAACAAATACTTCCGAAAAGAGTATTCTCCACTCTTGTAAAAAGAATTTAGCAAAACTAAAAAGAGTTTTTCCAACTTGCTTTCGGTTTCGAAAATCAATTTGATTGCAAAAGCCATGCCAGTTTTGTTTAAAGTTAACGAAAGGAAGTTATGCTTCGATTTGGAAACTGAACCATTCGAACCAAGTTTTGAAAATTGTTTCAGAAAATAAGACATTCAAAGGATTTTGCTTTCAAAACTCGTATTGATGTTAAAATTCTTTTCAAATTTTTCCGATTCTAAAGCCTCACAAAAACACTCTCCAATTTCCAAACAAGTTTTCAATTCAATCATCTTGAAATGTTTTTGGCAACCGTACAACGTTTTTTGTAAAATGATTCTGACTCCGCATATCACCATTTTAAAACACCTTTGACCAAAAGTCCATTGCAAAAAGATTATAAAACGGCTCAATCTCTAAATTCTTTCTTTCAAAAGTCACCAATACCCTAGAATTTCAAAAGAACAATCATCTAAATCATTTAAAAAGGATTTTTCAAAGGGCTCCATTTCCCCCTCTTGCTTGGAATATCAGGCTGGTGCTAGTACCTCGATGGGATAAGTCGTTACCGACCTACGGTACCGCTATAAAACTTGGGGCCTCATGTGTGATGCATCCACATGGGTTGCTGTCGAGCGTATGTGGGTATTGTGGTATGATCGTGACCGCACTCAAATGGTACTGGACACCACTGAATTTCCAAGTTAGACTCGGTTAAAAATCTTCCTGCAAAGGAAAAAAAATCAAGTTCATTGAAAAGTTACACGTTGTATATCAAGTTTTTGTCAATATTTAATAATCTTCGCTCCATAAGCTCCTAGTCCTTGGGGAACTTCTGGATGCACTCATTTACTATGCGAACTCTCTACCAAATTTTGGCTGATCCTTGATTTCGTAAACCCATTCATGCGTAAATTTTTATTTTCTCCTTTCAAAACACCGCAATATCTTTCGAAAGCTATTGTAATTGTAGTCTATGGGATATCATGATCCATGACCATGTTGCAGCGTCAAAATCTGGGGTCTCTTATGGATCGCGACCATAGGAAGTTACTGCCGGACGCTCGCTGTTATCAGGGTTAGTGGTCATGATCCTAGCCTGCAATTAACGTGCTTTCACTCTCTTTCAAATACCATTCATAAAATTCATATCCATATTTCTTCATAAATTTTAAAATTCTTTTGCTATTTATAACCATATTAAAACCTACTTTGAGAATTCACATCTGATCTCTCTGAATTCTCAAAATTCTTAGTCCTTGCAATCATCTTAATCTCATAGAATAAAATAACGGGAACCGATTTGGAAATGGTACCTAAGGTCCAATCACTTGGAAATGGTATCTGTGATCCACTAAGAATTCCCTATTGCTTTATGGATTCCTGGTTATTTATAAAAAATTTGTAATCTATTTTGAAAATTCACTTCTTTGGAAAACCTTAGGATGCACTTAAATTATCCACAAACCCCGTACAAGAACCTAGCACTAGACCATGACTTTTCATCTGTATACGTGTCATGCCTTGATTCGACACGTATCATTTCCTTGAATTTAGCATACTCTTCGAGTCATTATGGTTGTGCCCTATAATAGTGCCATGACCTGTGACCACGGTGCCGCGTCGAAACCCAGGGTCTCTTGCGTGCCATGGCCACACGAGATTCTACTAGGCACGTGCAGGTATCGAGGTTTAAGGTTCTGATCTACTATAGCTTCACAGCTAATAAGCTTCATTCCGTCTGCCGTGTTGTAACATGATCTACGATTGCGGTACAATATAGCAACCCTAAATCTCATGTAACTCGCATCTGCATGAGATTTGAAAGGGTATATGCTCGTATCAAGGTCTGTAGTCATTTCCATCATGACCACAATCGATATACTTTTTCTGTTTTTACTGAGGTTACTTTAATTGTGTTCTATGATGGTATTCCGACCAGTGACTTTGGTGCCGTGTCAAAACTTGGGCACTTCAGTGGACTGCTGCCACATAAGATCTTACCCGGTGTTGGTATTTATTATGCATCATGTAGAATATTCCTCAAGCGCACAGAAATACCGTTGTAGCATTTCACCCAAGAGTATTCCAGGGTATCGTGTTTATCCTCAGGGAAGCAATGGTTAAAGAATATGATAGCTAACCATAATGATCTACTGACTAATATACCAACTAAACTAAAGTAGGGGTAAATGATATATATGATAAGTGTAGCGACACACACAGGAGAAGTTCCAATGATAAAAGAGTAGGTTAGCGAGCAAGGAGGACATCAAGCGAGCATAAGGTTTCCAATTATCTATCTCTACTTGCGTGGTTCTAACTTAGCAAGACAAGTCATATCAAGCAAGTCAATGTTCATACACAATTGCACTTCGGGCCACTAAACCGCTTAGCAACAGAAAGGGATGAGAAGGGTACTAAGCCGCCTAGCACAAGAAGGCCTATGCTTTAAGAACTAGCCCAAACGTGGTGGGATCAAAGCCTAAATAGGTCTGTCACCCCTACTAGGTACCACAAACAAACCGTTGGACAAGCCGCAGACACAGGCAAGCGTATAGTCTAGACACCACGTCTACACTATATCTCACTACTCTAATCCGATATCAGGTGAAATTGATTAGAGCACCGGGTTAAGGGCGGTGAACGATTGCAAAGGTATACTACCATTATCTTACTATCAAACAACTATGACTATAGTAACAATCAATACAACATAACTAGTCATGTTGCAATAAAGTAAAGTACTAAGGCAAAGTAGAGAAGATAACTATAATAATAACTCAAGTCTTACAAAGAGAGAAGGAATACTAGAACCATACCAGACCTCCTGGAAGACTAGAGCTGAAGACAGAGGCTCACTCTAACTCCTAACAACACTAACATTACTACTAGTGCTACATCTTGAGAGAGAGTGGAGAGCTCCTCCTTGTGGTGTCTTGAATGAGAGGGAGTGAGGGGGTATTTATAGTAGAGAGATGGAGTAGGGGCTACTCCACTACCACGTCATCGATCCGCGTGATGATGGATGAGAGCCCTTGGATTGTAACCTCCTTTAGATCAATGGTGGAGAATAATTCAACATGTGCTTCTTTAATTCAGCATGTGCTTCTTTGCATGGAGGCATGCAAATGGAGGTGAAGGAGGGAGGACGCCCCTAGGCCACCATGCAGGGGTCAGCCGAGCCCCCTATGGCAGGTGGGGCCTACCTCCTTCTTCTAGAAGCATGGCCCACCTGTCATAGAGTGTGGTGGAGCTTGGTTTGGTCTTGGGTTGGTCGGTTTGCTTCCTTTGTGGGCCCATGGATCCATGTGAGCTGAATATGAGCCGTTGAGAGGAAACACAGACTCCATCCAAGGGTGGAGAACAACTCTAGAGTGTTTCCCACGGATCATGGCCAGTTTGGGAGGCTGGTGAGCCACATAGGGGGGGTCGGGCGACCCCACTAGGTGGGTCCCACTGACCTATTTGTCTCCATTTGCTGTATGTCTGCATCAAATACTTTATGGACATGTGGAACTTATTATTGGATAAAATATATTTATTATGTGCCTATATTCCTTATAAACCGAGGCTGATGACGGTGTTTTGAAGGTGTAAATTTGTGTCATATCTACCGTCAACACCCGGGTACGCACTGGTATCGTAGTCGGTGCTCCTGCACCATCATAGCTCACAATTAATGTGCCCTCACTCTCCTTGAAACCACCCTTAAAAGATATTCCTCGTAAAGGTTTATTTTGAAGAATAAAATCTAAGGTTTTATCATTGAGAGACAACTGATTAGGTCAAAAAAAGGGGAATCTTCATTATATCGGCTGGGAAATCAAGTGTGGACAAATAGTTATCAATTAAAGTTACCTGAACAGTTGTCAGCAGTGCATAATGTATTCCATGTACCACAACTTAGGAAATGTCTTCAAGTGCTAGATCAAGTTGTTGACTTAGAAGGGGTTGAATTCAAGCCAGACCTGACACACCCCGAGTATCCAGTGTGAGTCCTAGATTGGAAAGGATCGTGTTACTCAAAAGAACCACACCAAGATGGTACAAAGTGCAACGGAGTCAGCGTTCAGAAGAAGAAGCCACTCGGGAACCAGAAAATCTTCTATCCAAAAACTTTCCTAAGTTCTTTGCTCCTCTGTAGATGTAACTTGTCCCTTCCAAGTCTAAGAATATATAAACCCGTACTTGCTCTATAGTCAAATTTGAAAAATGTTTACTTGACACATTTTCTTTTCCATTACTTAACCTAAGGTCTTAGTCGGGTATTAAATCTCGGGACGAGATTTCTTTAAGGGGGAAAGGCTGTAACACCCCTGGTGTTACTGTTATTAAAACCTGCCATGTCATCATCATTAGTTGCAAATCATCCCGTATAAAACCCAGTTACTGTACATTAATTAAAATAAGTTTATTATTGCATATGCTTGTGCTTAGGTTTTGTAGAGTCATTTGGTAAGACAATGTCTGTTTGATTATATATAACTAAAATCCAGATTAGAATCAAAAAGAAAAATCAAATCTAAACCCTATATCAGACCCTGAAACCCTAACTCAAAAACTACATGGAATCTAATCATTGTGTCTTAATGAAAGTTGTAGATCCTTTATAATAGAACAACTTTTATTTTGAGAGATTTTGAAGTTATTAAGTGGAATTTTAAAGTAAACCCTAATTGGTGTTTTAAAATTCAAATTTGAAATGGCATTTCAAAAATTATTAGGAATTTGACCAAACTTCCTTAATGAAAGTTGTAAAGATCAACAAACAGAACAACTTTTATTTTTGCAGATTTTCAAGTTGTTGACAAAGTTTTTGAGAATTTAATTGGATTGCAAATTGGATTCGAAATTCAAATTTACCCCCTTTTAAGTAGATGCAAAACTGTGCATATTTTGAATTTGGTTCAAAAACCAAAGTTATGCAGAATTGAGAGTACTACAACTCTTGTATTGATGATTTTTTGAGTTTGTGCACAAAATCAAAAGGAATTGATCAAAAACTGTAAAAAGGGGAAATAACTCTGCTACAGTACCCGAGCCACCTTCATCTGTTCGTGAATAGAGCTTCGCGTCCAACCACGCGGCGACACCGCCCGGTGCTGCCAGCTACCTGTCATCGGCCAGTTTGGAGTTGTGGGGGTCCAAAGGACTGTCGGTCCCTTGTTCCCCTTCCCTGGCTCGCCTATAAGGGCGATGAGCCGCTCCTTTGTCTCTCCTTCTCCCTCCCAGACCCCGGCAACCTTCCTCTGTCCACGGCCAAATTCATCACCACTGAGCCATCTCTATCCAATCCATCGTGCTCGTAGGTTCATCACTTCCTGGCGCACCTCTTTGACCCAACATGAGGTTCCTAACACTTTGAGTGCACCGGAACGCCGTTGTCTTCCTCGCGGACGGTCAGAGCAACGCCGCAAGCCTCTTTGTAGTAGCCAGCCATCTTGGGTGAGCTCTGACCCATGTCACCTTGTGTTTCGACGTCCATGTGGCCTCTGAGCACTTATGCGCTAGTTGGTTTGGTGTTTGACGCCCTAGGATCGCCGAAACAGAGTCTTGCCATCGAGCCCGAGCCACCGGATCCGCCGTGGTCGTCAAGCTCGCTCCTCTGTGCCGCCTCTGCTCCAACCATCTACCGGTCTAGGACCGTGGTGAGCTCAGGATCACCGAAACAGAGTCTTGCCATCGAGCCCGAGCCGCCGAGCTCGCTCCTCTGTGCCGCCTCTGCTCCAACCGTTTACCGGTCTAGGACCGTGGTGAGCTCCTGGTCCTCCCCAACCTTTCTTCTTAAACGCTACCGCCCGCTTGTCGTCGGAATGCCTCAACCGCGCCGCCGCATCCGCCATGGACGAGCTCGAGCTCATCGGAGGTGTGTTGCTTTTAGGCCCGGTACGCTAGGGTATTCGTTAGGCCTAGGGGTTCACGGTAGTGCGTTCGGTCGGGTCGTACGGGTCACCGTCGGCGAGCTCCGCGACCGGCCGGCGTGGGTGCGCGCGCGGGAGCACCCCCTCCCCTGCGCGAAGAAGAAGAGAGGGAGGGAGTGAGCTGGGTCGCGGGTGGGCCGGCCCAGGATGCACAGGGGGCGTGGAGAGTAAGAGAGGGGGGCGCGGGCGAGCGCTCGGCCAGTGGGCCAGCCTATTGGTTTGGGCCGACTCGGGCCGGTTTGCTGTTTTTCTTTTTCTAGGGAATTTATGAAGCATTTTCTAATTTTAATTCTTGTGAATAGTGCTGCAGTTTATTATTTTTGTATAAATTAGCTTACTGCTAGAAAAATTTATGAAAATAATTGTGTGGACTCTCTGCAGTGTGTAGAATTCTATAAAAATATTGAATGTGGTATTTGGCTACTTTCTGCAGAGGCAAAAATTGTACCTTATAATTAGAAAATGCAACTTTAATGAATTTTAGTAAATTCCCTGTTAATCCAAAAATCATAAAATTTTATTTAGCACTATTCTAGGGCAAGATCTATCTATTGGTTAAGTTTGGGCTCAATTGGAAGTAATTAACATTGTTAGTTAATAAATGTTTGATTAATTGAATAATAAAACCAATAGAAACCCTAATCCATGTAGCTTTGTGTGATTTTTGGATTGATTGTTGACCAGGGATCCTTCACTATGGTGATCCTTGGCAGGTTAGAGGTTGTCACTAGGTCGTAGTTGTAAAGCTGTGCAGCGGCTTTCAACAACTGTTAAAAGGAAATCCCCAAATAATAATCGGTAGTCGATAAGTTAGTTTTGTTGGCTTGCAACTTTACCGTGAAGGAAAGCTGTACTCAAGGTTGTGTATTACTTATTACAGTACTCTAAATCCCACATCATTTGCATCATATTAAGCATACATCATTGCATACGTGTAGTAACTGTTGACGGTGAATAACGTTAACTTTTATTAGAACTTTAGACACCAAAGGCTACATGAATACACACTAGTCTAGGGTTTTAACTGACAGTTTCCACGAGTTTTGCATGTTCTGTATTTTCTAGGGGCTATTCCAGAAAAATATAAAAGAAGGGCTAAAGAGCATAATTACCACGAAACTTAACCACCAAGGAAACATCATCACGAAGACCCTGGAAGAGTTTAGAACACACTCGAAGCGACCAGGGCCCGAACCCCACCAGGTGGGGCCGGTCGGCATCAGGATGGGGCCGGCGGGCGCCTCCCTTAGGGTTTCAGCCCGGCTTCTGGAGTCTTCTTCCGCCGCCTTTGTGGAGTCATCTCGGCCCTTGTTTCAAGTCGGTTTGATCCTACGGCGCACGTGTATCCCACCGGGCTATAAATAGAGGGGCAGACCCCCCTGGAGGCATCAACCCATCATTCATTCAAGGCATCAAGTCCTCAAGCCATCAAGAGCCTCCTAGTTCATTAAGAGCCTTCTAGTTCATAGTTCTAGCCTAGTTACATTAGAAGTAGAGGAGTTCTAGTTCTTCGGCGGATCTGGAGCCCCGGCGTCTGTATGGAGCACGGAGTTCGGTATAATTCTAGTTCTTTCTCTATTATTGTATTCTTCATTATGATTAGGGAAACATTATTCTTAATAGTTCATATGTTCTTGATTACAATAGTCTTTGTCTACATTGATTATATGTCTAGTATAGTTGGTTTGATCTTATTGAATTCATGTAATTGCTCGTATAGCGTTTATTCATGCGGACGATGGATAGATGATGAACAGTATGTAGACGTGGTGTCTAGGTATCTTGTTTATCTGCGAGTGCACCCTGATGTGCCGGGTCGTGTGGTAGATCGCGTAGGTGACAGCTGCGTTGAGTCCTCTGTAGTCCACCTCCCGTATGTAGGCCAGCAGGCACGGTCGCGAAGTTGGATGATGACTCTGCTTCACATCCTTCCTAGATGATGCCCTTTGCATGTGATTATGATATAGGATTAGTCTAACAATGATTGCTAGATGTAATTGCACTAATTAGAGTTATTCATTGATGTAGTTATGGAATTACCTTTGATATTATTCCTTAGTTTATCCATTGGCTAGCTATTGCTATGACTAGAGAAGTGCTCTGATGATTATTTTTTATTTATGATGCTTGATCATACTTATTACCTTTATCTTTATTTACCTTGTGACCTCTACCTGTTATGAGTAGAGTAAATGACATCGGTAATGTCACTTATCCATTGTATACCATCACTATCAATATAATAGATTAAAGTTTATGCTAGTCCTTCCCAGTGATATAAATATAAATCGACAACCTGGTAGAACTCCCTAGGTAAAATGCTACAATGGTATAATTATCTGTCCGCTTGCAGAACTGATCTTAGTTTATATTATTTATATTTATTTCTGCCTAGTCGCATAGATTAATATATGAAACCTTTATTTATTCTTAGCATTATTAATTAGGGATGACAACCTATTTCTTGCATAAAAATGTTGGTAATAGGAAAGTGGCTAGTTGTTAATGATAAGTTAATTAATTACCATTCATCTTCTAATCTCGCCTCTCGCATTAAAACTTATATAGTTATATTTGGCGACGTTAGTAGATGTCAACAGTAACCGAAGGCGAGGAGGTCAAAGTTGAGGCTCCTGCTGAAGAAGTGATCCCGGAAGTGATTCAGGCGTTTGACATTTGTGGGACTGACCCGGATCCAACACTCTACACAGTGCAAGGCAAGCCCCGGTGCATTCAGTCTCTCCCTTGTATTTTATAAATATTTATAACTTTAGTTAATTATTGCATTAGCTTGGTAGGAGTTGATTGTCACCTATCTTGTTGCATTCCCTGCCTTGATATATTACCCTTGAAACCTGTTTAAAAATGAAAATGGTTAAAAAATGCTTAGCCCTGCTTAATTAATTTAGATTTGCATAAAATGCTATTGTTGACTTATGGGGATATGATATTAATGAATCATGAGAAAGGAAAGAGATATGAGTTCGTTCAGGGATTGTGCACTTAGGTAGCAGCCCCAATGCATCGTCACCAACGGAAAGGGGTTTTTCGCTTGACGGTTGTGAATTTGGGTTTAAGTCCCCATGCTTGACCATCGGCGGGGAAGGGATTTGAAAACCGTTGGGACACTTGTACTTGGGTTAGAGTCCCAATGCAATGTCGCCGGCGGAAAAAGAATTAGGGACCGTTCATTGTAGGCCTGCTGTGATCGAGACTTTGCAACTAGCCACATACTACGGAAAGCCTCTGACTCCGGTAGCTCTACTACTTGAACCGACAACCACGCACTGGGAGTGGAGAGATGGCGAGAGTAGCGTGTACCCTCATGGCCGGCGTGCCTAGATAGGAGAGGAGTACTGTGCTCTCGCGTGGCGTAGGACCGGTTCAGGTTTTGAAAATGCCGTGGTAGGCGGGGTTGGCATATGCAAACTTAGGTGCTACATATGCAGTGTGGATAGGGATCCCTAGTTGGGTACTAACCGATTCAAATCGTCGTTGCTCCTCAGATATGGCGACTTGGTCCTTTGACCTTTGAGAAATGAATATATAATTGGAATTGAAGGGTATAGGCGAAAGAACTGAGATCTATGGTTATTGATTAAAATAATAATGAGTTAAAATATTGAAAGTAGGATGTTGACACTTCTTAGCGCAACAACCAGAGACAAGGTGTTAGGCTATCTCTGATAACGGCGCCAGAAGTGCCTGAGGGTATTTCTTATGTCTATTGGATAATTTCACAAGCGCACAGAATATACCGCTGTAGCACTTCACTCGGGAGTATTCTAAAGTATCGTTATTTATTTTTATCCCAAGGGAAAGCGGTTGCTAGGAATAATTAATAAAAAGAAAGAGAGATCCTTAAGTCTATACCAACTTAGTACCCGCTAGTGGTAGGGGGTAAATAGATAGGTAGAGAAAAAGGTAATGACACCAACACAAAACAAGTATTAAGATAACTAAAAGATAACTAGTAGAGTATAGTTAGGTGGGAGGACAACGAGTGAGTATAAGACTCCTATGGCACTTACTTTACTCTTGTGACTTACCCTATCAAATAGATGACTTATACTAAGATAGTTACCTTACTACCGGTGTGCAGGGGGTAGTACGAGACAATAGAGGACAAAACCTCTACCCGAAGCGCCTACACTCTTATGGGAGCCTACCTTTTAAGAACTTGCCTAAAACACGTGGAGGGATACTAAGACTAGACAGGGCTGTCACCACCTGCTAGCACCCACAAATAATCCGAGCGACAAGCGGTAATCAAAGGCAAGATCTAGTCTAAGCACCACGCTTACACTAAGTCTCACTATTCTAGCTGCGTACCAACAACTAGAACACCCTATGACAGGCGATGAACTAACACACGTTGAGTTGGGACAAGATCACTATCAAGTATAAAACAACTATAAAAGAAGACAAGACACAACAATACTATAACGAATAGTAAAGACTAAGTAAAAACTTAGTGAAGTAAAGTAAAGATAATATATTGAAAAGGATAAAGTCTTACAGAAGGAAAGGTACAAGAGCTATACCAGACTCTCCAGTAGACAACTCTGGAGACTCCGAGCGTAGATCGACTCGACTCTAACTCCCACACTAGACTAATACTACTACTAAAGAGTAGAACTTCACTCTACCTTGCTTCTTGTGTTGTATGGTGTGTCTTGAAGAGGAGTGGGCAGCCTCTATTTATAGTGGAGGATGAGGGGGTGCCACGTCAGCGATCCGCGTGCTTCTTGCCTCTCCACCCTTGGATCCACCGCCTTGTAACCGCCTCAAGATGGACGACTTTGGTGATTTGAGCACATGGGACACATGCTTGGAATCGGTGAAGGCCAACCGACCTGGCTGGGCACCAGGGGGGTTCGGCCGACCCCCCATGACTGGTGGGCCCAGCCAGGAGCTTCTAGAGGGAGTCCCCACCAGTCAGTGATGGTGTAGGTGGCCTAGGCCCACCAATGGTGGTTCGGCCGACCGACCCCTAGTGGGTTGTGCCTACCACCGTGGTCCCCACCAGTCATAGAGACTGCCCTGGTCTTTGTTATGTCTCGTTTGCTTTATTTCACGCCTCAATCCGTATGCCTTTGATCTCCACCGTTGAATGAAAGCACAAGTTGATCCGATGGATGAAATGACTCGGTTGGAGTGTCACACGGATCCTGCCATGTCACCAGAGCCAGGTGGGCCCCATGGGCAGTTCGTCCGACCCATGGGTGGGCCCACCCTTGGCTCTAATCTCTTCCATTTAATGTTGTATGCATTGTGTTAAAAGTTGGTGGCCTGGGGCAACATGACATGGTTCGGCCGAACCATGTAGTTAGCCCCTAGCTGCTCAGTTTTGCACTGATTTGGTGTTCCCTGCAATCACAAGCTAAGAGTACAAGTGGAACTCGTTATTGATAAAATATGTTCATGTTGTGTTTATTCGCCCTTGGATCCGAGGCATGTTGACGGTGTTTGAATGTAGAATTTTATGGTATATCCACCGTCAACAAGGTCCCCCAAGCTTAACATTTGCTCGTCCCGAGCAAATAATTAAACTTAGCCTCAGTGGATCAGGAGTTGCTACTATGTTCATATTTCAATAATACCATGTGTACAACTAAATACTTCTCTTTTGAATGGAAAAATTGCCTATAGAAATTCACCCATTTTACCTTAGTCCTTTATGGGGCTAATGACTTTCCCTTTGCCTTAGGTGGTTGAGAGACAGAACAGTTTAACTTGCGCACTACTTTTCTCATTCTTTGCAAGTTTCATACTGGAGGTTTTAGCAATGTTTTGCAAAAGAAAACTCAATGTTCCTCATATGGTTCTCTCATGTCACTCGAATGGTGTATGATTCCTTACCAAGGCATAAAGTAAATGTTGCCTTCTCTTTATCATCCTACTTCTAAAAATGGCTTATGTGGAGCTTAAGGTAGGAATGAAAGAATATAGCATACTTACTTTGCATATGTTGTAGAGTCAAAGCTTGGATCCAAAGAGAGAAGTGTCATGCCCTTAGATCAAGATGTGCAAGTGTGTGGATGATGATGGAATATAATGCTCCTCTATTTGAATTGTATCTCTCTCTAATAAATTTTAGAGACATGGCTATCATTTTTCTCTTTTATTTATGAGCCTAAACTTGCTCAAATATTTTTCTTTTCTTTTCTATGGACTCTCTTGTGTCCATCTTTCTTTTTATTTTCCATAGCCTTTTGTCTCTACTACCATAATGACTAAGAGAGATTTTCTATGACTTTAACACATGGAGCATTTATTTGGTGGAAATGAAAGGCATGTGGTTGCGTACTTCCTGTGTAGAAGTAGCATGTATACATGGTGTGTACGTGATCTTGACCTTGATCTTGGGAGCATGATAAGACTCTCAATAAGGGTCAACAAGACTTGACAACACTCAATACAAAGCAAATAGCGTAAGTGGAAGGTTTTAGACATGTGTAACATATGGCTGTGGTAAGAATTTATCACCATTGAGGAACAATAAGGTTTTGATTGATTAAGAAATAAATCTCCAGTAATCATGCATGCTAAGAACAATATTATATTAGCTCTTGTTTCATTATATCATATCTCACAACAAGTTAGACTTAGTTCTAGAACTTAGCATCCATAAAGTTTTTAGGTTCATGATGATTTAAATGAGCCAAGTGATCTATACTTAAAGAAATACTAAGTTGTAAACTAGGCATTAAAGAAACATTAATAGAGCAACTATTCATCATTTTCATGAGGAAGTTAAATATTCATGAGACATATGGAAATAAGGGAAATATTTTTGGTATTTTTATCTTATGCATTTTTTATATGCAATAAATTAAAATAATGTAAATAGCTAAGATAAAATACTTACCTTGGTGGGGGAGAGGATCTCCCCCAAGCTTGTCCTTTTGCTCATTGTGGTGGCGGGTAGTATTGGAACCATCCCGCCCAGCGTTGTGCTTCTTCATCTTGGATAGCTTGCAATAGTTGAGTATTTTGTTGTGCCATATTCAAAGTTGCATCTTACTCAACTTGCATTGAGCCCATGTCATTGATAAGTTGGTCCATTTTCGATCCTTGGCTTCGACGACCCCTCGCCCGTGTGGACGGACAGGGAGTGCTCACTCTTGGAGTGTGCTGTTGAGGCCGTTCCGTGGACCTTGTAATGTCCATGTAACTTGCCTCATCGCCTTCTTCTTGATATCTTCCTGCAGCTCGTGATGTGCCACCTTGCTCAAATTGAGCGGCTTGTGACATGCTCCTTGTCACCCTTCTTGGTCCTGCAACATTTTGGCTTCTTGCCTCTCGGTCCCAATTTATGGTTAGCGTGCGCAGCGCATACAACCGACGCCTCTCACAAGGGAGAGAGATTTCGGCTGTATGGCCGGGATAAATCATTTTTATATCACCATTTTCATCTCTTTTTAGGACTTGAGTGCTTATGAAGAAATCTTCGGTTACAATATCTCTAGGAGAGGCAATGTATTCAAAGTAACGTTTTCCATCTAGCAAGTCCATTGTTTCAGCAATTCGCGTGATAAAAGAAGTGAAGAATATGGGCTCGCTTCTATGGAAAATAACAAGCCAAAAGTGGACTAACATCTTAGTAGGTGAAACTTTTATTTTTCTTTGTCATGGCATAGAGCAGTCTTAATTCATCATTGTAAAGAACTTGCACATTAGAGCCGGGAAGAAAAGTGATAGCCATCCAATATCGGATCAAGCAAAAAATAGGATTATGAATTTCATTGGTTTTAGGGTCAGAACAATCATTAGATCCTATTATAACTTTCCAAAATTCAACTTTATCAAATCTTCTTGTTGCATTAACAAGATCTAGATGACAGTCATTATCAAAACCAAGTGCCATGCTAAAAACTCCCCATATTAAATTATAGTCTTGGTTAAACATGCGGAAGTAGACATTATTTTTAGTGTCTTGTAAAGAGCATAGAAATTCAATGGTGAGCTTTCCTATTCCAAGTTCTTACACTTTCCAAAAACTTCCCCAACCGATTGTATTGAAAATAGTATTGAATTCCGCGGTCATACCTGTGCTGTCCAAAAGGACAGGGTCGATGATGCCGGTATGTTCATACCCTCGGTGTCGGATGGAGGTGTACCTTTGGTACTCTTCTTGATTTAGCATGAGGCCGTTCTCGGGGTCGAACGTCCTCTCGGAAGGCACTCCGAAGCTTCTTCTTGGTGGAGCTTCTCTTCCTTCATCTTCATCATGGCGGGGTCATCGGGAGGAACTCCCTACGACGTTCTTGGCCTTCTTGAGTGCGGAGGAGAACTTCTTCATCCTGCACAATGAGCTAACACAAGAACACACTACAACAACAGGGATTACCGTTAGTGTTAGCGTTAGCTATTCCACTGTTAGCAGTCCTTACGGGGTATGGTTACCTCCACAAACAAGATTTTGAGAGCAAAGATGAGAGTGAGACAAGCTTCTACTACTACAATATTTTTTGGGTTTTTTGTTTGAGTGGCTAAACTTAAACTAAACTTGAGAAAGATCTTGCTCAAATGGAGAGAAAAAAGGAGATTGTGTGTTCGAGAGGATTCAGCTGGATTGGGTGTGGAAATGAGCACACATTGGAAGGGTATTTATAGGGGAGAAGGGCTGGTGGCCAGGCCACTAGGCCCAGTTCAGCCGACCCGCCCCCATGGCCAGATCTTTGTTGTTTTCCCCTTTGGACATGGAACGTAGGTGATCTCAAATTCAAATTTTCCGACAGGGCTTTATTGATGGGTCGGTCGAACCCATTTATGACAACATCAGTGTTGCTTTTACCTTTGGACAGGGAATCTATTTGAATTCAAACTTGACCTTGCTAACAGCTCTCAATTTATGGGTCGGCCGAACCCATTGTGACAAGATCAGAGTTGCTTTTACCTTTGGACAGGGAATCTATTTGAATTCAAACTCCACTTTCTTGAAAGGAGCCAAAACATGGTTCGGCCGAACCAGGGTTTGTCCTCTTTCAGCTTTAAACAGCGTGTCCAGAAAAGTAGACACTAGTGGTGGACCGAAGGTTTTTAAATTTTTAGAGATTCCCTTGTCTAGTATTTTGTGAAGGTAAAAGGTGTATGACAAAAGTGGGGACATGTTTAAAGTGATTCTCATGGAGCATGGGAGCACTCATGCATGCCAAAGTGTCCACTTTTCAAAATTTGGATGGATGTGGGTGTTGAATTCTCCTTGAAACATATGAGAGAGGTCATGACAAAAGAATGGTCGATCAAAATCCAAAAGGAGCTGGTGTTCAAATTTTAGGAGCATGATCAGGACATCAGGCCAACACCACCAGAGGTGGGTGGGCCCCATGGTGGGGTCGGCCGACCCCACCTAGGTGGTCCCACCACCTCAGGTGTGAGCAGAAATGATCTTTTTCAAGTTTTATTCATCTACTTATTTTATTTTGTCGAAATAAAATATTGCCAAAATTAAACATGAAATGCAATGAAGAAAAAGAAAAAAATTGAAATGCAGGAATTAAATATGAGATAAGTACTGATTTACCTTACCAGCAAGGGCTCCATGTTTTAGGTCCGTAGAGCAAGACCTCTCCAATTCGGGTTCATTCTTCGGGTGCTTCGATCGGTCCCGGAGATGGAGACCGTGATGATCGCACCTCTTTCTTCCGCCATTCCTTCTTGGTTGATGCTTGTGATTCGGCGGAGTCAGCCTTGTTTATCACCTCAGCCTTACTTACCAGTTCGGCCTTTTTGGACCTTGCCGGTTGATCCTTTCGGCGGGGTACATATTGTGGCTTGTTTCTCCACAGATTCTTCCTTGCCTATTGCATTGATTTATAACCATTGAAAGGACATTTAATTCTCTTACCTGGGAGTTGGAAGTGGACTTGGCCGGATCCCACGTAGATGATGGCATATATATATATATATATATATATATATATATATATATATATATATATATATACACGGTGTTGAGGAACGGCCTTCCCAGGATGACGGGGACTTCGTCATCGGCTCCCATGTTAAGAATGATGAAGTTGGCGGGGATATACTCATCTTGAACTTTGACAAAGATGTCCCTTGCCAATCCCTCGGGGAACCGGATGGATTGATCGACCATCTGCAATTTGACAAAAGTGGAGTATAAGGGTCCCCCTAGTAAGTTCTCGTACATTACCTTGGACATGATGTTCACTCCAGATCCAAGGTCGCAGAAGGCGTTGTTGAAGGTGTGTGGCCTGATCTCGTAGGTGATGGTAGGATAGCCGGGGTCACTCTTCTTGGCCATGAATGGCGGATCAAGAAGATAACTCGGGTTTTGCCTAACCGGAGGCTTACCAAACCTCGTGGAAATTAACTTAACACCCTCAATTGGTTCCTCAGGTTTCCCTGGGATCTTACCTTGTTCGAATGATGGGACAGCTACTGCTATTTGAGGTAATTGGGTTTCTGAAAGGTCCTTGTTAGGTTTTGGTAATTGAGTGACAACTTAGGTGGACTAATATATGTTTAAGTGTTGATTACACAGGTGATTAGTCCACAGGTACATGTGTGTGAGCATCTATGCCATGGAGGTGGAAATGGCTTGGAGATGATGCTTAGCTCACACATATGGTATGAAAGAGCTAAACGCATGAGACATGAAATGGAGTCATGTGGCTAGGTGGAGAAGATCAAGACAAGGTTTCGCGTCGATGGACCGGTTGCAAGTGTGAAGGGCAAGTCGGGTGATGGCTTGGCGCCGATGGACCAACGCAACGGTGAAGAGCAAGCAAGTCAAGGATCGATGAACCAAAAGCCACGTGATGATATGAAGTGGATCATATCATTGTTGAGGTGTTGGTACATGTGTTGCACCGGCATCAACCAAGTTGCAGATGGAGAAGGTGATGAAGACGGTGATCGAAATGGAAAGCGCAAGGCAAAGGTATAACTTAGGGCGTTTTCATTTCACCGGTCTAAGGTTGAGTAGAGAAGTGCTTGAACAGATTTAGGATAGATGGCCGTACTATCAAGAGGGGCAAACTTGTTTGCATATCAGTCATCTAGTGCCACTTGAGCGATCTAACTTGCATACGTTGCTAGGATCTAGTGGCGCGGCGAAAAGAGAGAAAAATCCTTTGAAAAATGTTTGTGAAAAGCTAACACACATGCACATGAGGTGTACACTTGGTGATATTAGCACATTTACAAAGGTGGTGAAGTTTGGTGTTGAGAAAAGCTCAAAAAGAGCGTCGAACGCTGGCTTGGACAGAGCGTCGGACCATTAGCCTCGGTCCGACGGCTAGCCCTTGTCCTGCTCATTCTGAGAGCGTCGGACACCGCGTTTGAGGGCGTCGGACCATTCCTGCTCAGTCCGACGGTGCAGAGCAACGAGGAGGTAACGCGTGGCGAGCTGTGGTGCGTCGGACGCGCTCCGTTGGTTCGACGGCGAGCATCGGACTAACGTCCGACGGTTTTCAGTGCTCGGGGAGCTCTCTGGAAACGTCGGATCGTGGCTTCGATTAGTCCGACGCGCAGTGGAAATTCATTCCGACGGTGGCTAACCGAGGAGCGTCGGACCGTGGGCTTTGGTCCGACGATCGTCCGTCCGACGGCGAGCTGAAGCGCGGGAAGTTAGCCGTTGTGATCCAACGTTCGACTTCAAATGGCTAGTGACACGTGGCGGCCATCGGGAGCGTCGGACTGTGGACATTGGTCCGACGGTGGCGCAGCTGAGCGTCCGACGCTCAGTCCGACGGCCGATTTCGGTTCGCAACGGCTCTTTTGAGCTGAGGGCTATAAGTAGAGAGCTGTGGCCGGCTGTGAGAGGTGTCTTGCACCTTGGGAATGTGTTTCCCTTGCTTGTGCATGGCTTAGTGCTCTCCAACTCACTTGTGCTCATACAATTCACATCGGAGAAGTGAGTGATCGATCGCTAGTGCATTGCATTGTGAGATTACTTCGAGTGGCACTAGGTGATCGAGTTGCAAGCCGGTGGTGCTTGTTACTCTTGGAGGTTGCCACCTCATAGATGGCTTGGTGGCTTGTGGCTCCGTGAAGCAAGCAAGAAGATTGTGCTTGGCTCTGGAGAAGCTTTGTGAGGGGTTGGAGCTCACCCCGCGGGAGATCGCGAAGAGCATCGCTAGTAGAGCGAGACGTGAAGAGCGACATGTGGTCCGGCCGAGTCAAGTGCTAGAGCTTGTGGTAAGCACTCCACGTGGGAGAGTGTGACTTGCGGGTCACCACTAGCAAGAGGACCGGCGGTGACCTTGGAGCTTGTTTCAACGGAGGACGTAGCTTGTGGCGACAAGTGAACCTCCGGGAAATAAATCACCGCGTCAACATCTTCCCATCTTTCGCGGTGGTTTGCTCCCTTCTGTACAAGTTATTTACTTTGTGCATTACTCTTCTTGTGTAGTTGTAGTTGCTCTTGTGAGACCGGTTAGCTTGTGCAGCTTGCCACTCACTTTCTTTGCTTGTGTAGCTTAGAAGTAGTTCTCACTTAGTTTGTGTAGCTAAGTGAGTTGCGCTCCTTGATTTGGATTGTGTATCCTTGTCATTGAGCAAGTAGTGAGCTTAGGTGCTTAGTGCGCTTTTGCTTGCTATTTGATAGGAGTTTCCTCGGTGCTTAAAGTACTAGCGCTTAGGTTTGTGTGATCGTGCGCTAAAACGGTTTAGGGAAGCTCAAACTAGACTTGCACCTTTGCTTCTTGCTAGGATCTTTTGCAAGGTGCTTAGAGTCTTAGTTAGAGGGGTGAATTGTCGCTAGAACCAATTAGGTTTTATTTCCGCTACGATTTATTTTTGTCGGACTATTCACCCCTCCTTTAGTCCGCCATCTCGACCCTTTCAGTTTCTAATATTTTATTAAAGCTCAATTGGTTTTTCATAGCAGTGTTAAAGGTATCCATTTTCTCACTAAGATTTTCAAGAATCTTATCATTAGCCATAATTTTCTTGTTTATGCTATCATTAATTTTAGATTAGCCTAAAACAAGATCTTTAAGAGAAGGTTGGTTACCATAAAAATTATTGAAATTATTGCTGTAATCATTACCTTGATTTCCTTGGTAGAAGGGGCGCGAGTTCCATCCTCCTTGTTGCTGGGTTCGATACCCATTGTTGTTGCTGTTGTTGATGAAGCTCACTTCCTCCTTCATCTCGGGACTGTTGTTGCCCGAATGATCTTCCCCACCACATACCTCGCACCATGGATCAGCTTCGATTGCTCGTGCGGTGGCAGTGGGTCTAATGGCCTCTTGTTCCTTCTTGGAACTTTCTTCAATCTTTTTCATCAAGAGGTCCATTTTTGTTGAGAGCATGTCCACCCCATTAACGGTGTGCATACCCCTTTTCTTGGGCTGGAGGCGCTCCTCATTCCATCCTTGGTTGATAACCATTTTCTCAATGAGGTCCTTAGCATCCTTGATATTATGTTGCAGGAATGCTCCTCCAGCAGCAGCATCAAGGTGACTACGGGCTAATCCAGTTAGCCCATGGTAGAAACCTTGGATTAAGAGCCATTCTTCAATTCCATGATGAGGACAGGCACAAATGTACTCCTACAGCCGTTCCCATGCTTCGGGAATCGTCTCGTCCGCTTGTTGTTGGAAGCTTCAAATTTTGCCACGGAGAGCGCTTGTTTTGCCCATTGGGAAGAACTTCTTGAGAAACGCATTGGCACACTTCTCCTAGGTGGTGACTTCACTCTTGTTGGCATAGAACCATTGCTTCGCCTTCCCAAGCAGTGAGATGGGAATAGGCGAAGACGGATGGCGTCAGCTGAGACATTCTTGATGGTGAAAGTCCTACACACCTCCAGAAAGTGCTGGAGATGGGCATTGGCGTCTTCGTGTGGCTTTCCACAGAATGGATTAGCTTGCACCATGTTGATGAGTGCAAGCTTGAGCTCAAAGGTAGCATCTCCAAAGTTGAGCTGTGGTCCGGTGGCAATGTTGTCAGCGGACGGCGCAGAGAACTCAGAGATGGTCTTTTGGGCCATAGCTTCCTTGATTGATAATGCGGAGCCTCTTTTCTCGAACGGATTCAGGTTTGAAATGAACCTTTAAGGTGGAATTTGATGGCGTCTAGTTCTTCTCAACAATTGCTCGGGATCTTCAATATAATTTGACGGCAATTGGAAACTGCTCATACACTGTCTAGCTTCACGATAACGAGAAACACAGACAGGGGTAAGCCCCTAACACTAATCGATAACTAAATTGATAGTAGACTCCGGATTCAATTTTTTTATTAATATTCCTAGACTGATGCTTTCCCTGGCAACGGCGCCAGAAATGCTTGTTGACACTTCTTAGTACAACCACCAGAGACAGGGTGTTAGGCTATCTCTGATAACGGCGCCAGAAGTGCCTGAAGGTATTTCTTATGTCTATTGGATAATTTCGCAAGCGCACAGAATATACCGCTGTAGCACTTCACTCGGGAGTACTCCAAGGTATTGTTATTTATTTTTATCCCAAGGGAAAGCGGTTGCTAGGAATAATTAATAAAAAGAAAGAGATATCCTTAAGTCTATACCAACTTAGTACCCGCTAGTGGTAGGGGGTAAATCGATAGGTAGAGAAAAAGGTAATGACACCAACACACAACAAGTATTAAGATAAGTAAAAGATAACTAGTAGAGTATAGGTAGGTGGGAGGACAACGAGTGAGTATAAGACTCATATGACACTTACTTTACTCTTGTGGCTTACCCTATCAAATAGATGACTTATACTAAGATAGTTACCTTACTACCGGTGTGCAAGGGGTAGTGCGAGACAATAGAGGACAAAACCTCTACCCGAAGCGCCTACACTCTTATGAGAGCATACCTTTTAAGAACTTGCCTAAAACACGTGGAGGGATACTAAGACTAGACAGGGCTGTCACCACCTGCTAGCACCCACAAACAATCCGTGCGACAAGCAGTAATCAAAGGCAAGATCTAGTCTAAGCACCACGCTTACACTAAGTCTCACTATTCTAGCTGCGTACCAACAACTAGAACACCCTATGACAGGCGATGAACTAACACACGTTGAGTTGGGACAAGATCACTATCAAGTATAAAACAACTATAAAAGAAGACAAGACACAACAATACTATAACGAATAGTAAAGACTAAGTAAGAACTTAGTGAAGTAAAGTAAAGATAATATATTGAAAAGGATAAAGTTTTACAGAAGGAAAGGTACAAGAGCTATACCAGACTCTCTAGTAGACGACTCCGAAGACTCCGAGCGTAGCTCGACTCGACTCTAACTCCCACACTAGACCAATACTACTACTAAGAGTGGCACTACTCTTGTCTCTTATGGCTCTTGTGTATCTTGGGTGTGGAGATAACCTAGACTTGTCTTTATCCGATAATGTACTTTTGCATATCCTTTGTTCGGACCTAAACATAGATGCTGCCCTATGCTTTGACATAACCGTTGGAGGGCCGTTTTCATAAAAACCAGGACGGAATAGAGGAAAATCCTTGTTTACATCCTAGAGAAGCACGCTTCTCCCGTCATCGTACCCAAACCCCTCCATACAAGGGCATGTCAAGTTCTGAAGAGCCCTCAGCAGCCGAATCCTTTCCCTTGCCACCCTTCGATTCGTCTGTTGAGCCCTTGTCCGAACCACGAACACCGAAGGAAGAAATGTTTTATCCTTCGGAGTTCGCTATCAAAATTCGAGAATTATGGCAGAACTTCGAAACATTTCTTGGCACAAAATTCTGACATTTCTTAGGAAATCTCCCCTAATGTGGAGTCATCGAAAGTACGGCTGTTGCTTGTTGGAAGTGAAACGTTCTTCTGAAGAAATTCAGACTCTTTCACCACTCACAACCATGTCTTGCTCATTAAAGGGGCCTTTCGTGAAAGACCTACACAACCTCACAGTTGGGACTACTTTCATTCCAGCAGAAACCCTTTTAGGGTGATATGCCACTAGTCCCGACCGACAAAGTTTTCAGAAGTCCATCCGGACTCATCTTTGAGTTTTGTAGGATTGTTAGGGTTATGCCATTGGAAATTAACGAAACCGAAGTTTCTTATACTTCCTCATCTATGCCATCCTCGATTTTGATCTTCTCATAGGGCACCCTCTTGAAAATCTCATTTATATATATAAAAAAAAGAAGGGAGCCCCGATGAGAAGTTTGAAAGTTTTGCTTCTGCCAGCCATAGCAATTGCTCGAAAACCTAAAGGCGAAGCAAAGCTACTTGTTCGAGTATGCGAATCCTTCTCCTGCGCCCTTGCTCGAACAAGATGCATGTCCCTCTGGCCATCAAGAACATTGTTCTCGATAATGGTCAAGATTAAGTGATCATCCTCTATGATATATCTTTTGAGAATGAAAACTTCCGTGCCACGGACATGCCCAAAGCAACAACTCTAGAGCCAAGAAGGAGCCCCCTAACAAGCATGGTTTTGAGGTCCCTCACATTTATGCTCAAGGTCTCCAGAGTTTGTTTCGCTTCGGACCACCTGCTTCTACGAGGATCTCGCAACCATCTCTTGATTCTAGTTGTTCAACTTTTTGAGAGAATGGTTGTGAATTCTTATGTTTGTCATGAACATTGCAAATCCCGTATTAGTATGATGGTGCGTGCCTTGCAGCTTGACTTTTAATACCTATGATTGGTGGTAAATCTTGGAACTACACCACCATTGATTGCTGCAAGAAGAAGTTCCCACGGTCAAGTTTAAGACCATAACTTAAGCACTGCCGGGAGATACCCCGGATTATCCTTAAAAAAATATATACATTTTTTTATTATTATTACTATTGTTATTTTCAAAACAAATATATATATATTGAAAAAAAAGAGAGAGAGATGATATAAAAAAGAGAAGAAAAAAATGAATGAAAGAAAAAAAAAGAAGAGAGATGAGGGAGACTAAAAGAAAAAAGAAAAAAAGAAAGAGAACTAAAAAAAGATTGGGAGTCACCCTCTTCTGAACCTTTACTAGTATCATCAAGACCCATGGCCCATGCTCATTGATATGTGTGTGGCCTAGCTTCGGAGATCACCTGAGCGGAACCATCATGCTAGCTGTAACAACAACTTCAACGCCTCATACATACATGTTGCCGGTACATTTACTCAGGTATGCGAAGGTAAATAAATGTTCACCAACTTCTTATAATTGTCTTCATTTGATCATACAAATTCATGCTTCCTTTGCTTATGTTATAAACTCTGGTTTGGGTGTAGTCTTATAAGGTACATCCATAGGTCTTTTTTTTAAATTAAGCATGGTGTTTAGGTTAAAATGGCCTTCTTTGATCAAAATTTGACATGGTGTTGAAATTTGATCAATGAACATTGAGTTGTTGACATAATCAATGAAAGTAATCTGATATGGAGATAAACCAAGGCATATCTTTCTCTCCATCTTTATCTTGGCCTTGTTTATAAAAAGTTGAGTGAACAAGTTTTCAATAAAAAAGAAATAATAATAATATCTTTCTTGCTCTCTGGTCTTATAGCTAATAGAGTCCTTGCTTGTTGTTGTTGCTCTTGTTTTGTTTTCTTTTTATCAAAATAAAGCAGGTACAAGAATAAGTGTGGGGGAGATCTCTCAAGCATACCTAACACACCTTCAAGATCTCCCCTACACGTTGCACAACACCGAGTGACTCATCACGCAACAAGGACAGGACACATGACTTCCATAAACCTCCTTCATCTTCAACGGTGGTTTGTGCACCTCTACCCTCACATCTCCCTAAGTTCTGAAGTTTTAAATCTGATAATCTAAAAATGCAAAACTTCTAACACGCCATCTCCATGCTATCCTTTGATAAAATTTGCATACTCCTTATTCCTCGCCAACATTCCTATAACTTGTGAACAACTATCATAGGGACCCCATGTTGTCTAAGTAATTGGAGTATGTGATATAGCTGGATGATTTGAACCTTACTCTTTTTATGATGGACTTGGGATTTATTTTACAAAATCAAAATGAGATGGCATGCTCCTCAATGATAATGAATTTCCCACCAAGACCATATGACATGTTTAACTTCTGCAAACCTTTAGTCATATGCTGCTTGTCGGATCATTGAGTTTTGTCAAATTGTTATGACCTATGTGAGATTATGGTCATGCACCCATGATTGAGATTCACACGCACCCACCAATAAAATGCTGACTCTTACACTAAGAGTTGCGCACAGCATGCACCCTGTCATCCACCAAAAATGCCAACTCTTACCCTAAGAGTTGTACACTCTTCCACCAAATAAAAATGCCGACTCTTACCCTGAGAGCCGCGCATTTGTTATCTACCAAATAAAAATGCCGACTCTTACCCTAAGAGTCGCACATTCATCCTCCACCATATAATTACTCCTCGCATTCCATCATGATATCTCTCCATTCAAAGTTTGCATTAAGAAGAGATATGGGCTATGTTTAAAAAAAAAGTATGCCAAGGGACAAAAAAAAAGAGAAAAAATATATATATACACATGCCAAGGGGCACGAAAAGAGAGAAAAAAATTTAGCAATGAACAAACGGGAAAGTCCAAAGCCCCGTTCAAGAAAAAAAATACATATATGAATATTTCCTTTTATAGCCCATACTTTTCAAAGAATCATCCATCTATCCAATAAAGAGAGACATGATGCATGGAGTACCAAAAACAGTTAGAATTAGGAATCATCTTCCATGCCACACACTTGCGCATCTCAATCTAGTGTATGACTTGTATTTCCGTGTGGTTCGGTTTTTGACTTGACAATATATATGATGCAAGTATGCCCACTTTCATACCTACCCAAAACTCCACTCAAAATCTTTAGAGATGGGTTATGAAAGAAGGCAATTCCAAAATGCCTTCATGAGGAACCAGACACATATACGAGCGATTTGAGAGTATCATTTGAGGAGCAAGGCTATCTTTTCTTTTTCAAAAATCTTATAAAAACCCAAGTTTCTGAGCTAACTGATGCAAGGGGATTTGAATCCATGTTATTCCATTATTCAATTACCCAAGAAAATGTGGTAGACACTTTGAAGTTCACAAGTGCAGGTGAAGCTTGGAATATCTTGTATGCAGGTTATATATCAAGGAGATGACCCATCTTAGTCCTTTAAACCTTTACTCGAGGACGAACAAAGGACTAAGTGTGGGAGTCTTGTTGGCGGCCCTTAAGTCACATTTTATACCGCCAATAATAATATAAATCCATGGAACATCATAGAAAAATATTCTTTAATTAACAAGTTCCACGAGTTTTGGTGCTTTCCACTATGTTGCAGGAATATCTGAGTTTTTACAATATAAAAGTATCTCAAATAATAAAATAAACTATACCATTGCAGAGAGCTCGTCGCGCTGATCAAAATGCATATATTATTTGTATTATTTGGAGTTCCCAATAAAAAGATATATAAGTTCGAATCCAATTTAGGACTCCACGAGTAGGCTTGAGTATTTTGGCCATAACTCACTTATCCAAACTCTGATTGGGCTGAATCACCAGTCAAAACGAAGCTATCAATGAGGCCCATGTGCTCCCAAAAGGTGGTGGCCAGATAGGCCCACCAGGGGACCGGCCGCACCCCTTGTGGGGCCTCTCGGCCCAGTTTTCTTCTGACAGGTGTAGGGCGGTTCCCCAAGGACGGTCCCACCTACGATCATCACAGATGGCAAGTGGAAACCGCCCTTTGGAGATCAGTTTGGATCTTTTCATGTGAGAATGATCCTTTTACATAGAACCCCCTCCTCTCAAGCTATAAAAGGAGGCCTCCTCTCTATACCTATTCATCAATTGATTCACCAACACAAGAGGTCACAATGTAGAGAGGAAGAGCAAGCTCCATTCCATTAGCTTCTAGCTAATTTAGTATAGGGAGTGAGGGAGGGACAAGAGCTGGAGAAAGAGCAGAGTCGAAGCAGTTCTGCCTCCGGGTGGACGAAGTGCCGGGCTTGTCGGCTCTTAATCCAACTTGTACCTCTACGATCGTCTTGCTACTTGAAGTAAGAAGTTCGTGTTCAACTTTGGTTTGATTCATTAAGCATGTTACTTTCATAAAGCTATTTGTTTGTGGGATCGTCGTTCGTCCTTTGGACGGATGCTCTAGTAAGAGGACTCCTGATAGAGACGGATGTTCCTGTATGCCGCTAGAGTAGTAGTAGCCTTCGTAGACGTGGTGTCTAGGTCGGAGTCTACCTTCGTATGTTGCGCACGCCCACGGGCAGAGGGGTAGGTGGCAGGTGGTGACAGCCCTGTCCACTCGTACCAGCATCCCCCCACGTTCGGACGCGGAATAGCCCTGATACTGGTATCGCCTGGCAGACCAGGTGCGTCAGTGGGCCTGAAGCAAGCAAGCAGTGGGGAAGTTTCCATCGCTTATATGCGTTTGACCTTAGAAGAACCTCTCTACCCAAGCTATCCCTTCCGTCTCTTCTGAGTAAACTAGTTTAAGAGACTAAGTACAAAGACTGTTCCTCTGAGAAATTACGATACCCTGAATACTTCCGGGTGAAGGCTACAACGGTACTTCCGTGCGCTTGCGGAGTTTTCTGCTGACGCTAAGAAGCGCTAACAATGGTGTGTCTTGAAGAGGAGTGGGCAGCCTCTATTTATAGTGGAGGATGAGGGGGTGCCACGTCAGCGATCCGCATGCTCCTTGCCTCTCCACCCTTGGATCCACCACCTTGTAACCGCCTCAAGATGGATGGTTTTGGTGATTTGAGCACATGAGAAATATGCTTGGAGTCGGTGGAGGCCAACCGACCTGGCTGGGCACCACGGGGGGTTCGGCCGACCCCCCTATGACTGGTGGGCCTAGCCAGGAGCTTCTAGATGGAGTCCCCACCAGTCAGTGATGGTGTAGGTGGCCTGGGCCTACCACCGTGGTCCCCACCTGTCATAGAGACTCCCCTGGTCTTTGTTATGTCTCGTTTGCTTTGTTTCACGCCTCAATCCGTGTGCCTTTGATCTCCACCGTTGAATGAAAGCACAAGTTGATCCGATGGATGACATGACTTGGTTGGAGTGTCACATGGATCCTGCCATGTCACCAGAGCCAGGTGGGCCTCATGGGCAGTTCGGCCGACCCATGGGTGGGCCCACCCTTGGCTCTGATCTCTTCCATTTGATGTTGTATGCACTGTGTTAAAAGTTGGTGGCCTGGAGCAACATGACATGGTTCGGCCAAACCATGTAGTTAGCCCCTAGCAGCTCACTTTTGCACTGATTTGGTGTTCTCTGCAATCACAAGCTAAGAGTACAAGTGGAACTCGTTATTGATAAAATATGCTCATGTTGTGTTTATTCTCCCTTAGATCCGAGGCCTGTTGACGGTGTTTGAATGTGGAATTTTATAGTATATCCACCGTCAACATAGGATTCAAGAATAGTGTTGCTTTTCCGCAAAATACTTTTGACTCTTGCTAAACCCTTACCTTGACTCCCCTCAGCCTGCATTCCTGAGTCTCATTTCTTTTTCTTAGTCGGGTAAGTCTTGCAGAGTACCCCAGTACTCAGGGTTTGTTAACCCCTGTTGCAGGTAAGCCGAGAGTATAGTTCTGCTTGAGACCGTGCCGGTTGGCGGATCGGACATGGATGATGATGTGTATGATATAACCCTTGGGCAGGGTGTTTAGTCGTATGATGCTACTCCACTACGAAGTACTAGTTCGGGATAATGTAATTTATATTTGTAAACCTATGTTTATGAAATACTTCCGCACTCTTCACTCTGATGTATATTAATTGTGTAAACTGTTGTAATACTTGCAAGGTCTTTACAATGAGATCCTCGGGTGAATTAGGGTTTTCGAGGAAACCCGGCAAGCCACCTAGGTCAAGGGGAACTCGTACAGACTGATCGTGGGTTCTTAGGGACGATGACGGTGCACGTGGGCCCTATGATTAAGGCGGTTCTGTCACAACGTCTGACGCCGTGAACTCGGCACGCGCGCAGTCAGCCAGAACGTGAACTCTGCTCGCCACACCGTCGGACCGTAAACCCATGGTCCGACGCTCACTTTCTGCCCGTCCGACGCTCTCAGACAGAGCAGAACAAGGGGTAGCCATCGGACGCAAGTCAATGGTCCGACGCTCTCTGGGCTAGCGTCCGACGCTTATTTTTCTAAAGAAACTTCTCCGAAAACTGCCGAATCCTGCCACGCAAGCTCGGCAGGAAGAAGAGAGGACCCAAACCTTCTCTAACCCTCAAACTTCACCCCGATTTTAAAGGTGCTAACACTCCAAAGCGTCTCTCACTTTAGTGCACGTGTGTTAGCACTTTCCAAAGAGTTTTCCACGGGTTTTGTTAGAGTCACTAGCATCTACATGCATATGCAATGAATATGAACACGTAGTGGCACTTGATAATCATATTTCACAAACGATTTCTCCCCTCTTGATAGTACGGCTATCTATCCTAAATGTGATCACTCCCTCTATGGAGGCTTGATCACCAAAAGCAAAGAGCTCCTATATGTTATACCTTTGCCTTGAGCTCGGAGCTTTCTCCATCTTCCATCTCATCACTTGATGAAGTTTGTGGACTCCTTTGACGATGGACTTATACCATTTGCATGAATGCCATCATTGCCCTTCACTTGTGGTCTCCACCGACCCGGTCCTTTACTCCATCTTGTTTGCTAACTGTTCTCATGAAACACTTAGAGCACAACATTAGCAGACTAGGTTTCATTAATTACTCAAAACCAAACAAGGGCTTTCAACGTCTTCACTCAGAGTCTAGATATACACCAGAAAGGCACCCTCGCGGTGGCCTGACCGGCCACGTCTCTCGGCCCTCACTTAGCCCTAATTTGGAAGTAAGGGGAGCAATACCAAGGGTCAGGGATAGAAAGCTCCTTAACTAAGAGCATGTAACAGAACCACCTAAATTACATGGCCCACAGGCACCTGTCATTGACACTAATGACTTCTGACAGCCGGGCCCCTGTTCCAAATGACCTAGGCAGTTCTGCCGGGCTACATAAGTACCCGTTATCTCAGACAGGATCCCATTGCGAAGCCATTGCAGGATTATAACATTTTATAACAAATTACATCAGAGTAAAAGTACGGAAGATTAAATAGTACTTAATATTTCAAACCGGTGTTCAAATATAATTTAGGTGCAGTAATTACAGACCTTAATTAAAGAGGTAGCAGTAGCGGTATAACAATAGTGCAACAAGATAGATAGATAATACACGAACCCTGCCCACGGGTTCAACTTTACTCCTCTTCGTTTTCCTGGATAATAGTGACACAGCACGGGGCAAGATAGACTTCAGACTCCTGCTGACTACCTGCAACGGGGTTAACAAACCCTGAGTACTGGGGTACTCCGCAAGACTTACCCGACAAAAGGGGTAAAATTAGACTCAGGAATGCAGGCTGAGGGGAGTCAAGGTAAGGCTTTAGCAAGAGTTCAAGAGTTTTGCGGAAAAGCATTACTAGACCTATTTCAATATTTTATTTCCCTTGATATTGTTAATCATCAACTACACTTCTAAGTCCTTTCCAAAATATCCATCATCATTCTTTCAAATTTATTCCAAAACATCCTAGTTTCGAACCACTATTCGCTGAATGGTCGAAGGATCAAGTCTCCATAACCGAGAAGCAACGACGATTCGAATCGATTTATACCCAGCTGGGGATCCCTATCCACACTGCATATGTAGCACTTAAGCTTGCATATGCCAACCCCACCTACCACGGCTTTTCATACCCCGGAACCGGTCCTGCACCACCCGAGAGCACAGTACTCCTCTTGTCTCCAGGCACGACGGCCACGAGGGTACACGCTACTCTCGCCATCTCTCTACTCCCAGTGCGTGGTTGTCGGTTCCAGCAGTAGAGCCACCGGAGTCAGAGGCTTCCCGTAGTATGTGGCTAGTTCCAAAGTCTCGATCCAGTAGGCCTACAACGAACGGTCCCTAAACCTTTTTCCGACGGCGACAGTGCATTGAGACTCTAACCCAAATACCCCCGTCCCTTCGGTTTTCAAATCCCGTTTCCGTCGGTGACAATTGTTGGGACTCTAACCCAATGCCACGATCACCGAGCAGGAAAACCCTTCCTCGTTGATGACAATGAACTAGCTAGGAACACTGCCAACCAACAAGGACATAACCAGTCCCATAAAGTGATTCTTTTGCTTTATATCATCACAATTTAAAATAACATTTTTGCAAAACTAATCATTAAGCATGACTAAGGACTTTTCAATACTTTTAATAAATCAGGTTTTCAGGTATTGACAGGTATTCAAGAATGGTAATGCATCAATTGGTTGTCATCCAACTCCTATTAACCTAATGCAATTAATTAACTCGAGTGATAAATATTTTTAAAACAACAAGGAGAGGGGCAAATGCACTGGGACTTGCCTTGGATGGCGTAGAGAGTCGGGTCCGGGTCAGTGTCACAAATATCAAAGCCCTGCACAATCTCCTGAGTAGTCTCCTCAGATGCACCCTCAGATTTTATCTCCGGATTCTCGGTCACTACACGTTTGCAATAATGAATGTATGAATGCGATGCACATGAAATGACAGATGCGGTTCAATAATAAATAGTACAGACCTCATCATAACCCTACCACAGACTAACCATGATTATTCTAATTCATCATGCCCTAAGTCATAATGGTGTTTGACCTAGAATCACAAGCAATCCAAAATCACACCAAAACCCTAAATAATTAAGGTTTCTATTCCCTTTAGTAAGCAAATTATAAGGCATGTGATTAATAGATAATTTAACTATTTCCATTTGGTGCCAAACTTTGCCAACAGTTAGCTCTTGACTCAAAACAGTACCAAATAAATTTTCATGATTTTTGGATTAACAGGGATTTAATTAAAATTCATCAAAGTTGCTTTTATGAATTAAGTTGCTGATTTTTAGTTACGGTAGAATATGTCCAAAACACATACTTAACATTTTTACTAAATAATACATGTTACAGAGAGCACTCACAAAAATTTGGTGATTTTAGGAGCAGTAAAAATATTCCTAAAAAAGATGAAATGGGAGCACTATTCTAAAACAATATAAATAGAAAAGTCCATTTAATAGCTCGGGAAAATGAAAAAAATGACAGCGGCCCAAGCCGGCCCAGCAACGCGCGAGCCGGTCCAACTCGGCCCACGCGCGCGCCCGCGCTCACTCTCTCTCTCTCTCTCGGACGCTGACAGCTGGGCCCCCGCTGTCAGCTCCTTCTTCTTCCTCGGCCAAGCGCCCCCGCGCGAGCGCACGCGACGGCACGGTACGGTCCTCGCCGCCGGCGACTCCAGCGACGAGTCTGAGCGACCTAGCGCCTACCCTAAACCTCAACCGACACCCCTAAACTCTTAGCCCTAGACCTAAACACCTCCGACGAGCCGGAGCTCGCCCATGGCGGACGCGGCGGCACGACAACACGCGTTCCGGCCGGTGGGACACGGTAAAGTTACGAACAAGAGTGCGGAAAGACTTGGGAGCTCACCACGAAGCTAGCAGGCAAGTCGGTTGAAGGAGAGGTGGTGCGGTGAGGACGGTTTGATGACGACGGCGTGTGGCACGGTTCGGCAGTCGACGGCGAGGGCCTGTTCCGACGAACCTGGAGCGCAAAACCACACACCAACTATGGATCAGAACCACCGAGCTACCAAGAGCTCGAAACACCCTGCGGAAAGACCAGGCTCTCACCACAGTGACACGAATCCGATGACGAGATCCGCGGCGGCGCTCTGCGCACCCGCGGGGACAGCAATGGCGTTCCGGAATCCTCGGGCTGCTACAGCCTGCACCAATGAGTGCAAACGAAGCACAAGAGAATGGGCAAGAGTTTGGGAAGATAGAGAGTGCGGAGGTGAGCGGAGCACGGCGAATTTGCCTCGGATCGAGATGAACTCGTTGGTGGTCGGCGGGGAGAAAATGCACAGAGGAGCTCTCGTCGCCTTTTAAACGGGCCGGAGACGAGGGGATAAGGTTGAGCGGTGTCCGGGCCCTCCCTCGGCCGCATGACAACGCCTCGGCCCGCCCACACTGGCCGGACGACGCTCGGCGCCAGGCGCGGCACGCTCGTACGGCCGGAGAAGAAGAACAGGGGGACCCCCCTCTAGCTACAGTGCTACAATATAGGGTCAAATGCTAGTTGATTTGATTTCGAGCAGATCCAGTTCGATTCAGCAGATGGCATAAAAATAAAAGTTGTGCACAATTCCATGATGAACAACTTTGCTTTTGGCACCACATTCAAATTCGGCCAGATTTTCAAACTACAGAAAAGGGGTAAAAGTAGGGTTTGAATTTGCAACTGAAATTTTAAAATTACTTTTGATTTTTCTCAACAACCAGAAAAATGGTCAAAATAAAAGTTATTCCTCTAAGTGGGCTCTACAACCTTTATTAAGGAAGTTTTATTAGTTTCTCAATATTTTTGAAATTGAAATTTCAAATTTAAATTTCAACATACTAATTTGAGTTTAATTTGAATTTCTGTAGTATAACTTCAAAATCCACAAAAATAAAAGTTGTTCTATTTTAAAATCTCTACAACTTTCATTAAGATACTTTCATCAGATTCATTATATATTTTGAATTAGGGTTTGAGGTCAATTCTAGGGCTTAATTTGATTTCTTATTTAATTTTTATTTTTGCCTTTTAATCAAATGCTTAATTACACAATCCACCACATGAAATCAAAGCACTCTAGTGAGTCTAAACACAATCATATGCAGATGCTTAAATTTAAACATGATGACATGGCAGGTTAATTACTTTGTAATACCAGAGGTATTACAGAGCATCTTCAAGATTCTCTCTAAAATTAACTTTCTAAATGATGATTTAGAGAGTCATTTACATAGAAATCACTTTATATATCTTATTACTCTCCAACAGTTTTAGCATATATTTCGCGTATACTAGAGAGCCATTCTTGCTATCTATTTTTGCTAGCAAGAAACTCGGAATAAAGAATGATATATTTGTATAATCAATTAAAAGTCGGAGAATGTTTTTCTATCCTAATCTCTATTTATAGTAATTGGGAAAGATTTAGAGAGTCTTTTTGAAGTTGCTGATAACTAGAATTGACATCCCGTGGATTAAAAAAGTGAATTCTAAGAGGATTTAAGTTTTGAAAAGAGGCCTGAAACCAAAAGCCGTGGGTTTAGCGAAGCCCAGCAAGATCCTCGCAGCGCCAAGCACCAAAGTGCCGCAGGAAAGCCCCGCCCCCAAATCACGAGCTCCTCCCTCTACCTCCGGCCTCTTCCTGCGTCACCACGGTGCAGGCGCAGCCATCCCCGTCCTTCCCTCAAATTCCCAATCCCACCCAAACCAGATCTTCCCCCCGATCGCTACACCACCGATGCTCCCGACTCCCTCGCCTATCCCTTCGTAGCCGCGTCGCCACCGCCGCCGCTGCGAGGCGGCCGCTGCCTTTCTCCGCTTCCTTTGTATGGAAACGCGCAGCCGCAAGCGGGCGGAGGCCTCCTCTTCTTCCGCGACCTCCTCCTCCCCCCGCTCCTCCAAGCGCTTGCGACACAACCCTAACCCTAACCCTAACTCTCCCGCCGCCCCGTCCCCCGCCCCCAACCCCGTGCCGTTGCCACCACGCACCCGCCGCTCGGCCACTGTCAATCCCCTCCCCGCGATGGATTCCTCCGGCGACAACAACTCCAGTCCCAACCCGCCGCCGCGGCGCCGCGGCCGCTCCTCCAACGCAGATAAGGGTAAGGAGCAGCAGCAGCAGCAGCAGCCGGAGCCCTCTCACAGCTCCCGAGTGCGCGAGGCCGAGCGCCTGCTGGGCCTGGGTTTCGAGGGTATTGAGGATGACGACGATGCGGGGTTCGGGGCTGCTGCCATCCCCCACAGCCTGACTTCTGCGAGCACCGCACTCCAGGGGCTGCTTAGGAAGCTTGGTGCTGGCCTGGACGATATACTGCCGTCGTCAGCACTGTCAGCCGCCGCCGCAGCCGCAGCTGCGTCATCTTCATCAGCATCCGGGCAGCTAGGTGGGAGGTTGAAGAAAATTCTTACGGGGTTGCGTGCTGATGGGGAGGATGGGCGGCAGATCGAGGCGTTAACACAACTCTGTGAGATGCTGTCCATTGGCACAGAAGAGTCTCTTGGGGCATTCTCAGTGGACTCATTTGTTCCTGTTCTGGTTGGGCTGCTCAATCATGAGAGCAACCCAGACATCATGTTGCTCGCAGCGCGAGCCCTAACTCACCTCTGTGATGTGCTGCCGTCTTCTTGCTCTGCAGTTGTGCATTATGGTGCTGTGCCTTGCTTTTGTGCCCGGCTTCTCACCATTGAATACATGGACTTGGCAGAGCAGGTATGCTCTACATTAACACATTGCTTTCAGAATGCCGCTTATTTGTCATTTTGCTGCATCCCTTTCATTGATGAGTTATCTGTAAATTATAGTGTGTGCTTCATATGCTGGTGTGTTGCCTAGCCCTCCATTTGTTCCTAAATAGTTTGGAATTGCTAATGGTCAGATATTAATACATGTTTTCCCATATGAGTGATGTAAGGCAAAGTTGAGGAATTAAGGAACATAACTTGTTCTTGGTATACCTTGTTCTTGAGAAATGCACCGATCTATCTCGTTATTCTCTGTCTCTACATTGCCCTGTCTTGAATGATTGTCTCTTGTGCTTAAGTGACGTTTGTTGATTCAATCCTACATCAGGGATTTGATGTACATTGTAGTATTATGTAATACTTTGTGGCCCAATTGTTTCAACTCGTGCTAGACAAAGTGATGGCAAAGACCCAAAAGAATTACCATGCTTTCATGAGTTTTCCTTTATCAAGGCCCACAGTATCTATTGGACTCTTGGGTGTTGACATGGTGCATAAGATGTTGTTCAGAAATGGTCCATTTAACATAATTGTATTAAGCTGGTTTTTTGTGCCTTGATGAAATTAGATAACTACCCTTCTGTATAAATAGAGTGAACAGAGTAGATACCCTTCTATGTTCTGGCTAGGTAATGAAAAGGTTAGGTTGTTTTTCCAAAATATTCCTATGTCATCATCTGATGTGCAGTTTACACTTTATGGTAATCCATCTTAATCTTTTTGTGAAATTAGATTAGATGTTATTATTCCTGTACCTTGATTCTAGCACCTCTCTATCTTGATTATATGTCATGGTAATTCCTTACCTTTATTTCTTGGGGTATAATCGAAACTGGTGAAATTTGAATTTAATATAATCTCTTTGAATATGTTACTCTAAATCATTTTCAATTCCAACAGGTCATCAAGAAATGTCAGCTACAGAATTTCTAGTGATTAGTTCAGTTTATAACTTTATATGGTATTAATTCTTTTGTGATACCTTTGACAAGGTAGAGCGTTCTTCTGTGATACCTTTCACATGGGTAGAGCGTTAGAGCCAACACGGGCCATGCCCTGTCCCCCTTCATTTTAGCAACTCCATAAAAGAACTGGTAGTATTTTGAGCTGCATCGCTAATGAAACATTTGAACTCGTTTTTGGAAACACTGAATTCATCTTCAAGCCACTGCCCTCTTTACCTACTAACTTCGGCTGCAAGATCTGCCACTAGTTTTTGATAGAACATTTTTCTGGTTTCTACTGTTGTTTGGATCTCCAGAAATAATATCTTCTCATTTGAAATACTATGCATATAGATAATAGTGCATGCATGTACAATCTCTTCGTATATGCACACATGCTTTTGATGGTGGCCTAACGTATATGCTATGTTTTTTTTTTATTTAGTCATTGCAAGCTCTTAAAAAAATATCCCTGGAGCATCCAACTGCCTGCTTGCGGGCTGGTGCACTAATGGCAGTCCTATCATACCTTGATTTTTTCTCCACAGGTGTTCAGGTAATCACTCTGCATATTCTAGATTTTTGCATTAAAAAAACTATATCGTTTCAGCCTATTTATCTCTTAGCCTATTCTTATGCATTACTTGTTTCTACTCTGTGACAGATGAACTGTACTATTTGTTCTTGTTATTTGTTTTTATTACTAACTGCTGTTTTTGTTGATGGAATGTTTTCAGAGAGTTGCATTATCTACAGCTGCTAATATGTGTAGGAAACTTCCTTCTGATGCATCAGATTTTGTAATGGAAGCGGTTCCACTTCTTACTAATCTACTGAACTACCATGATTCAAAAGTACAATTGCCATTCCAAATGCTTATTTCCTTCATGATACCGTTTATGTTTCAGATGCTGATATTCTGTTTTTGATTATTCCAGGTACTGGAGCATGCTTCTGTCTGCCTTACCCGTATCGCAGAAGCCTTTTCACCATTTCCAGAAAAATTGGATGAGTTGTGCAGTCATGGATTAGTTGCGCAAGCTGCTAGCTTAGTATCTGTTAGCAACCCAGCAGGACAGGCATCCTTGAGTACATCAACATATACGGTACTCTTCAATTCTTCTTTTTGTTACAAGAATTTGTTACAAATTTGTGAAATTTATGCCATGCTTTCTTACAGGGTGTGATTCGTCTTCTCTCAATATGTGCAAATGGATCACCTCTGGCAGCTAAAACACTTCTCCTTCTTGGAATTAGTGGCACGCTTAAAGATATCCTTTCAGGCTCTGGGTTGGTTGCTGGTATAACTGTGTCCCCTGCTTTAACAAGACCAGCTGATCAGGTGATTTTGTCTTTTCATAGGCACTTCAATGCTCTTTGGGTATCATGTGTGCTTGATATCTACATTTGTTCTTAAAAGGTTAAGTGTAAATTCATGAAGCTATTTTAGTCATACATTTTTGTATTTCAGAGTTCAGCATACCCTATGCTTCAGATAGCACTTTAACCACTGATTCCAAGCCTCAGGATACAATCCCTATTAAGGCCTCCTTTGCCACGGCTCCATTTTCTTGTGGCCCCTTGCAAGGAGCCCTGCCAAACGGCTATCTAATAAACAGCTCCTTGCAAGCGGCCGGAGCTGTTTTGTTAAAAAAAAAACGCCACTGGACCCATTTTTGCTAAGGGGCTGTTTGGATCCATTCATTTTAGAGGAATTGGAATCTACTTAATGGTTTGGAACCTGATATTCCACAACTTCACAAGTTCACATATGATCATAGGGTGGGAGATGGAAACTGATTCTATATATCACCATATGCTATGTTTCTACTCTGGAACTTATAGCATGCTCTTTAACTCGCTTCCCTAAAGTAGAAATGAAACATATAAGTATCTCCTTTGTATGGCTAACAATATTATACAAATATATATCAGATACAACCATATTAGCGTAACCAATTTGTGTCTAAATTATAATTATTAGAATGAATTCAATTTTAAGGATCCGAAAAGGCCCTAAACTTTTTCCCAAAACGGCTTCAACTGGATCTAATTATAAAGCCACACAATTAATCAGACACTTCCCAACCTTACATGTCCCTTAATACAGCTCATCTCTGCCCTCATTCTCCACACATGCCTGAAAATTTTCCATTATCTTCTACCACTTCATGGTGTAGTGAGGGGGCTAGGTGTGCCTGCTGTGTGCTATATAACACGTTTATGCACAATGACATAGGAGCAATTGTTGTCACAGAACTTTTTTTGTATATATTAAAACACATGAAAAGCTATGATGTTGTTGTATTAAAACACTGTTTTTATTAGTTTGATGAAATGAAACCAAATAGTCCCATAACATGTTTTTCTAATAATGCAATTTGTTTTTTAATCACAACCAATATTACACTTTTAGTTTTTAGTCAATGTTCTTTTATGGCATTTCATTGTCTTTTCTTCAATGCGAGGATACTCATTGTGAACTTGATGTTATCCTATGTTCTATTCTTTGTACTAAGTATATATTCTGACACTAGCACAATTTAAATTGTCATCCATGTTAAATTTTAATGGGTATTGTAACTTGTAAAGCTACTGACTTTCTCGTAGTAGTTATAGATTGTCATCACATGATTCCATATGCAAATAACACCATTATGTGTTTTTGGGTATTATGCAGATGAATGAGATTGTGAAGCTTGCAGATGAATTACTTCCTCCTCTACCTGCTGGGACCATTTCTTTACCAATGTATTCCGATGTTCACATGAAAGGTTGTTCTGTAAAGAAATCCACTTCTAGTAAGCAGGGTGAACATGGTTCAACAGCAAATGAACTATCAGGTCGGGAGAAGTTATTGCGTGATCAGCCTGAACTTCTCCAGCAATTTGGTATGGACCTGTTACCTACCATGACACAGGTCAGTCTCGTCTTATTAGTGTTTTCTTTGATGCTGTTAATGGCAATGCTGATTGGTATTACAAGACATTGTTGCTATCACGTTGTTGTGTGATCCTTAAGGACTTCAATACCTTGAACAGGTGTATGGCTCTAGTGTAAGTGCACCAATTCGCCACAAGTGCTTATCTGTCATTGGGAAATTAATGTACTATAGCTCAGCCGAGATGATCCAGTCTCTCCTTAGCACAACAAACATTTCCAGGTGCTTGGCACAAAACTCTGGATATATTTCATTGAGTTATCTCATGTTATTAGAAACTATCTTATCACATGAGTTCCAAATATTTTTTTTCAAGCTATTGATTTTTATATTAACCATTGCAGCTTTTTAGCTGGCATTTTAGCTTCGAAAGATCCACAAGTGCTGATCCCTGCTCTTCAGATAGCAGAAGTTTTAATGGAAAAGCTTCCAGAGATATTTTTGAAGATGTTTGTGAGGGAAGGCGTTGTTCATGCTGTTGAGTCACTTATATGCCCAGAATTCTCTGATCAGGTGACTCCTCAAGTGTCACAGCTTGACAATCACGTGGATTCCATTACCTCTTCACACAATAGGCGCAACCGCCGTCGGAATAATGTTGTGAACACTGAAAATAACTTGCCTGATGGACCAAAAGGTTCCCATTCTGTGATTGCCAATTCACCACCAAGCATGGCTGAAGTTCCAAATAATAGTCTTCGTGCTTTAGTTAGTAATCATGCAAAGTCATTCAAGGATAAGTATTTCCCTTCGGAGCCTGGCTCAAGTGACATTGCAGTTACTGATGACCTCCTTAAACTGAGGGCACTTTGTGCAAAACTGAATACAACAGCTGAGACTATCAAAACAAAAGCTAAAGGAAAATCAAAGGCTGTATCTGGCAATAGTTTTGATGTCTTATGCAATATTGAGGAGCAATTGGATGGGATAATTGCTGAAATGTTTTCTGAGCTTAGCAAGGGGGATGGTGTTTCGACATTTGAGTTCATTGGAAGTGGAGTTGTTACAGCTTTGCTAACCTATCTATCATGTGGAACATTTGGGAGGGAAAAGGTATCTGAGGCAAATATACCAAATTTACGTCATCAGGCAGTCAGACGATACAAAGCATTTATATCTGTTGCCCTTCCAAATGATAAAGATGGGAATAAAACTCCTATGGCATTCCTAGTCCATAAACTGCAAAGTGCCCTCTCTTCGTCAGAACGTTTCCCAGTCATGATTAGCCATTCTGGAAGGGCACCGACTTTGGGAGGATCTCGCCTGACAACAGGTTTAGGATCTCTGTCACAGCCCTTCAAATTGCGTCTTTGTCGAGCGCCTGGTGAAAAGTCACTTAAGGATTATTCATCCAATATTGTCCTTATTGACCCATTAGCAAGTCTGGCAGCTGTTGAGGATTTTCTTTGGCCTAGAGTCCAGCGCACTGAGCCAGTCTCGAAGCCTCCAGTGTCATCTGCAAATAATTCTGAATCTGGAGCAGCAAGTTCCACAGCTTTTGCGCCTTCAGTTCCATCAGAAACTCAACCTGGCCGTCGCACATCATTAAGATCAAAGTCATCAGCTGCCACTAGTGCAATTAAGAAGGATTATCAGGAGGGAAGCATAAAGGGAAAAGGAAAAGCTGTTCTTAAATCGAGTTTGGATGAACCTAAAGGCCCACATACTAGGAATGCTGCACGGAGAAAAGCTGCTTCAGAGAAAGATGTTGATCTGAAGCCATCACATGGTCACAGCACTTCAGAGGTGAGATACTCTTGCATTCAATCTTATTTTTTATTTGTATAATTTATCAATTGAGCCCTCCTAAGTGACCTCTGTTGGTAAGTTTAGCTTCACTTCTCTGACTCTGGAACACCTTGAGTGCAAATGTTTTTTAACAATGCCTATTCTCATTTCCTCAGCTGACAAATGATTTTGTAGTAATGATACAACAGTAATGCAGCTGATTTATTTTGCATGAGTGTCCCTAGTGTATTTAGTTCGATCTTCTTTTAGTATGTAGCAAAGGATTTCAAAGGCATATGCTGCATAGACATATGTTGTACAGATTGTATAACTATAATATCTTAAATGTATAGCAATGAAAATGTACTGAGCTGTGGCATTTGTGTACCTTGCATTTATATCTTATATCTGAATAGGATATAAAAACTGAAGCATTTTTTTTCTGTGAGAAACAAAGTTTAAGAATCCATTTCGGAGCACTTAATGGAGCGGATTCTCAAAGAGAATCACTCCCCCGCTGCCAAACAGTTTTTTCAAAGTGAAGTGATTCTCCACTGATTCTGTGAAGTGATTCTCTGAAATGAACTAAGAGGCTGAGAGCTGAAAAAGTAGCTTCTCCAGATTCTGTGAAGTGATTCTTCATGGTGATTTTAAGAGTTTATGCTAAAGAATCAAAGAGTATCATTTCATCCTCAAAATCACTTCACCATAGATTCAGGGAGCGCAGCTGGAGAATCAGGAAGCACGGCTCTACCAAACGGACCCTAAAGTAGAAATATGCATGCTTCAGTAATATTTTATAATTTAAAGTGATGTTATGTAATGAACTGACTACATATTCGTACCTTAAATAGTATACTGAACTATATTGTGGATACTCACATATATTCTATTTCTTTTACTCTAAATAAAAGATATTTTTTGTATTTCAATTTTAAATATCTAAGTGAAGTTTTCAGGGAAAGCAACTTTATGAATTATTATTTGGTATAGCACATGCATGTTACTTTATAAGTATGATATCTGAATTTTAGAAACTAAATAGACTGAAAGCCCTGCAACATATATTTATATTAAGTCTATATCTGCAGGATGAAGAACTTGATGCTTCTCCAGTCGAGATTGATGATGCTTTAATGCTTGATGATGATGATGAAGATGTCTCAGAGGATGAAGATGATGATCACGAGGCGGTAATATATATTTTTTAATCTTACTTATTACTACAAAGGTTTGTATTGAGTGGACATGATTTGGAACTCAGTGTATTTTGTTTAAATGTTCAGGTTCTTCGAGGTTCTCTTCCTTCATGTGTTTCTAATAGAGTGCATGATGTGAAATTAGGAGATGCTGATGATTCTAGTGTTGCCTCATTGGCAAATGATAACCAGGCACAGCCTTCATCTGGTTCTAGTACAAAAAATACTTCTGGCAGGGGATTGGATGCTGCTGAATTTAGAAGTCCAAGCACATTTGGTTCACGGGGTGCAATGTCGTTTGCTGCAGCTGCTATGGCTGGATTAACTTCAGTAGGTAGTCGTGGTATTAGAGGTAGCCGAGATCGGAATGGCCTTCCAATAGGTGCTCGTGCAACTGAGCATTACAACAAATTGATATTTACAGCTGGTGGGAAGCAGCTTAACAAACATTTGACTGTGTATCAAGCTGTTCAAAGGCAAGTAGTTCATGATGAGGATGATGAAGATCGGTTAGGTGGATCTGATTTACCTGATGATGGTAACCACTTCTGGGGTGATGTATTCACTATAATGTATCAGAAGGCTGATAACACAGCGGAGAAGGGGTCTGTTGGAGGTTCAGCGTCAGTGCCAAAATCTTCCAAATCAGATTCTTGCAGAACATCGTCTGAAAAACAGTGTACTTCTCTTCTTGATAGTATTTTGCAAGGAGAGCTTCCGTGCGATTTGGAGAAATCAAACCAAACTTACAATATCCTATCACTATTACGTGTGTTGGAGGGCTTGAATCAGTTATCGCCTCGTCTGAGACTTCAGTCAACATGTGATGATTTTGCTGAAGGAAAAGTTGCTACATTAGATGGGCTATACGATGTTGGCGCTAAAGTACCCTCAGAGGAGTTTGTCAACAGTAAGATGACCCCAAAACTTGCTCGGCAAATTCAGGATGTTCTTGCACTGTGTAGTGGCAGTTTGCCATCTTGGTGTTATCAGCTGACGAAAGCTTGTCCTTTCCTGTTTCCTTTTGAAACACGAAGACAATACTTCTATTCCACGGCTTTTGGGTTGTCTCGCGCACTGCATCGTCTTCAGCAACAACCGGCTGATAATAATGCTTTTGAAAGAGAAGTCAGGGTTGGTAGACTGCAACGTCAGAAAGTTCGTGTTTCTCGTAACCGTATCTTGGATTCTGCAGCTAAAGTTATGGAGATGTTCTCTAATCAGAAGGCTGTCCTAGAAGTTGAATACTTTGGTGAAGTTGGAACTGGTCTTGGTCCAACTTTAGAGTTTTATACTCTCTTAAGCCGTGAGCTGCAAAGGGTTGACTTAGGATTATGGAGATCTCATTCTTCAGGTGATTCTAGCATGCAAATTGATGGGAATGTTGATGGTCTAATAAGAGGTAAAGAGCGTGAATCAGAGTCACTTATTGAGAGCAGGAACATAGTACGAGCACCTCTTGGTTTATTTCCTCAGCCTTGGCCACCTAGTGCTGCTGCCTCAGAAGGTAGCAAATTTTCCAAAGTTATCGAGTATTTCCGCTTAGTTGGTCGAGCGATGGCAAAAGCATTGCAAGATGGAAGGCTTCTCGATTTGCCTTTGTCGACAGCATTTTACAAACTTTTGCTTGGACAAGTAAGCATGAGGGTCTCCTGGAGCTAGATTTCATTTTATGTTCTCGTTTAAGACCTTTCACTTTTCTGTTAGCACTTGACTTTCTGTGCCTTTCCCTTATTAATTAATTTACCAAATTTGCTTCAATAGGAACTTGATTTGTATGATATATTATCTTTTGATACTGAGTTCGGAAAGACATTGCAAGAACTGCAAATTCTCGTTGCAAGTAAGCAATATATGGACTCGTGCTCTAGTGAGAGCCAAAAGATAGAAGATTTATGTTTCCGTGGTGCTCCCATTGAAGATTTATGTTTGGACTTCACACTTCCGGGCTATCCTGAATATGTTCTCAAGGAAGGTGGAGAGAATGCAGTGGTAAGTTATATGGTGCCCTAATTTTTTTTCTTCTAGTGTTGCTGCGGGTAACTCATATTATATCCTCTTCTGTAGGTCAACATTTATAACTTAGAAGAGTATATTTCTTTGGTTGTGGATGCTACTGTTAAGACCGGAATAATGCGGCAAGTAGAGGCATTGAAGGCAGGATTCAATCAGGTCTTCTTTCTTATTTTGTGATTCATGGGAAATTTCTATTAATCATTGATCGTAGAACTAGCTAGCACATTTATTATTTACTTATTCTGGAAAATAATCATTGTATATTTCTCACTTAGGTGTTTGACATATCATCACTCCAAATATTTTCTCCTCAAGAACTTGATTATCTGATTTGTGGTCGCCGTGAACTTTGGGAGGTATTGCTATTGTGCTGTCATTCTTTATGTTGTACTTCCTCTGTCCCAGAATGATAAGTGCATTTTGTTGTTGTTGGTGTGTGTGGGTTGGGGGGGGGGGGGGGGTAGAAACTTTTTCCAGAATTTGCCTGTACTAGACTTAGTTTATTAGTTGCCCTTGTGTCTCGCTGTCATTGGTCATGTTAGCTGTGGGGATGATCTGGTCTAGTTCTTCCCTTTGGGAGGGGGAGGGGGTTCTCACTCCTTTGTACTTTTCCTCTTTTTTCTCTCAATGAATGATGCACAAATCTCTACACAAGTTTAGGACATAAAACTTGCATCAATAGATTTATATTGAGAGTGCATTTGAGTTGACATTGATTGTTTAGCAAATTTAAACATATTTTAGGAGAAATTAATGGTTAATCTTTTTTTGTGTGATCTTCCCCTGATCAAAATACACTTGAACGTTTCGGGACGAACGTAGTAGTTTTGGCTTATTCTGAACAATTTCACATCATGCAGCCGGAAACACTGCCTGAACATATTAAATTTGACCATGGTTATACCTCTAAGAGTCCTGCAATTGTCAACGTAAGTTTCCCTGCTTCTATGTCATTCATTTGTAAGTTTCATATGTTTATTTGGATGTTTCTAATGTGATGTTTTGCAGTTTCTTGAGATCATGGCAGAATTTACTCCTGAGCAGCAACATGCTTTCTGCCAGTTTGTGACTGGTGCTCCTCGGCTTCCACCTGGCGGTTTGGCTGCTCTAAATCCTAAGTTGACTATTGTTAGGAAGGTAAGTTGGTTATCTTTGTTTGTTAATATTTCTACTTTATGGTTGACATGGCTGCCCACATTATTGAAGTTTTGAATTTTGTTTGAATTCCAGCACTCATCTGTGGCAAATAATACTTCAAAGGCAACTGGTGCGGCAGAGTCTGCAGATGATGATTTGCCTAGTGTCATGACTTGTGCCAACTATCTTAAACTACCACCATACTCCACCAAGGTATGCTTCAAGAGACATGACTTGTGCCTAATGTCATGATTTGCCTAGTGTCATGACTTGTGCTTTATAGAAGACCAGCCACACATAAGTTAGAATTATTTTTTAGTTGGTTTAATTCAACAGCCTATTCCACATTTGCTTGAATGAGCTTTTAAGTACTTATACTGACGCATGCTAGTTTTTCCTAAAGAAAATATTTACAGTGCTACTCGTGCAAGTGTGCCCTTAGGCTTGTTATCACTACCATCTGTCTGAATTGTGTGCTGTTGTTGAAACTTACTGCAGGCTATCATGTTAAAGAAACTGCTTTATGCGATCAACGAAGGCCAAGGGTCATTTGATCTTTCGTAAAGCTCAACACTGACATAGATATCGGTCCACCTAGAAATTTGCATCATTGTTACCCAGAGTTAGTTTCTACCTCATGTATGACATAGGTTAAAGTCAGTTCTCCAGAGTCCCACCGAGGTTTGGAGCCCGTGTGGATGTCTATATTATCTTTTTTTGTCTGGTTGTATATTCTTGCGGATCATTATAGTGAATAATAGTAATAAATTGTTTTGCTCTTCTTAATAAGCTCGTTGTAATAATCAGACACCCTTAGTGCTTATGGCCTTCTATGGATGCTGAACACCTTTGCCCAGCTAAGGGCATGTACAACCCATAGATAGGGTCGTCTGCAAGTGTCTCGAATTTGACGTACAATCAGCTGAAAAGGCAGGCTGTTTAATGCTTTACATGTAGGCAAGATCAATCATGAGTACTACCTTATATACCATTGTGATGCTATTTGCTAAATAATAGATCAAGATCAATCATGAGTACTGCTTTATATACCATTGTGATGCTATTTGCTAAATAATAGACCAAAGCTATGGGAACAACCAATAAAAAGAAAAGCAAATTAAATTTAGCAAATTTATCAATAAAAAGAAAAGCAAATTGAATTTAGCAAAAACAAAAATAGAATGTCAGCTATGGGAACAACCAATGAACAAACAACATTCTTCACTGGTCCATGTAACTACGTAAGGCCCAGCAACCAATGTACAAGCTTTCAGGATCCGTGTCGCGCAAGCCCTCAGCCCACACCGGATCCGTGTGTTCGTCGACTCAAGGAGCCGTCCCCATACAGCGCGTGTTTAGCCATCGAGAACGCCTTGGAGCACATGCCCTTGCCGTCGTCTCGTGAGACGACGAGCAGAGGGTCGACTCGTGAGACCAAGGTTGTTTCTGCAAAATTTACATGCTAGAGACGACGTATGGAGACGAGATGTTTGCCCCAAGGGGTGAGTTCTGGGGGCGGAGTAGCTAATTCGTGGACGTTCATTAATTTCGAAAACAGCAGACGATATTCCGACACGCGGCACCTACATTTTTTAGAAAAAAATATTTTCCACCTCTTCCCCTAATTGGATAGCGCCACGTGTGCTCATTCTCACTTCTACACGCTGGTCAGCCAATCAAGCGAACCGTTCTGCATGTGCTTACAACTCGCTGCAGGGCATCACAGCAATGTTGGGGCCGACACAAAATATTTACTCTAAAATGCTATAAATTTTAAACGGTGTATCTATTTTTAATTTTGTTTGCACCGGTATGTTCTACGTGATGAGACAAACAAAACTAGACCCTATATAATTAGATACAAAATTATGAAACACAACTTAAATATAAAATTTACTAGACACAACAAATGAATTAACATATAACTTATACCGAAACTTTTGAACACAGAAGTTATTAAACCCTAACTTATAACTTACTAAAACTTTAAAACGTTTTTTTTTTTGGCGAGGACTAAAAACACAAAAGTTGGGAACACAACTTACATACAAAATGTTATGAAAACACAATTTGTGTGCATAACATATTCAATACAACATGAATTCGTAGATTATTTCTGTATAATTTGCCAATGCTGCCAAAACGAAACTAAAATGAAAACATATAAAAGTTGTCGGCTATAAGTTACATGTTATAAGTTTTTTTTAGCAAGAACCATGGGGCAAATCCCCCCTCAAGTGAAATTAAATAATCAGCAAAAGGAGTTTAAAGAGGACTTACATAGGGAGGGGGTGTCTAACCAGAGGTTAGACAAAGGATGAAAAAACAACAGACTAACAAATCTAAACAAAAGAGAAAAAGGAAACAAACGGGCAGGCAACTTTACAAGGCATCGAGCCAAAGAGGAGAGTTACATGTTATAAGTTAATACACATAAATTTTTATTAGAGTAAAAACTTTTAAAACATATCTAGTTTTGTTCGTCTCATCACGTAGAACATACCAACACACAGGAGAGCTGCGTATCATTGAATTAATAGAAGAAAAAGAGGCATACATACATAGACCTCCCACACACACCCCACTAGAAAATTCTGATCCTAATCACCTATTACATCAGGGCAAGACCCGACCAAAAAGAGGAGAGCACAACCTAACCTCTCTCCCTAGCAGTGAGCACGGTTAGTCCCTTAGCTCCTGCCAGACTCCACCACTCAACCTCCTCCATAGCAAGGGCCAAGGCCGCTCTAGTGCTGGGAGCAGCTCCATTGAACACACATGCATTGCGGATGGCAGCAACCACATGAAGAAGTGACACTTTGGTGGAGCCCATGACTTCCAAATTCGATCATAGGGTTCAAAGCGGATGGCACCCTAAAACAGAGCATTATAAGCCGAGTTTGCAGTGTACTGACCAATAGTGGATAGCCTCCAAATATGTCTGTCAGGCATGCCTTCCTGAAGTACTACAGCAGGAATTGTGTCCCAAAGCTCCAGGTACTCCAATAGTGCTTCCAGGGAAATGGCGCCTTGAATATCTTCCACCCATTTACCATTATTCACAGTACGTCTTCTAGACCTCTGCAAAAATAATCATGCCAAAAGAGCATGAAGGGAGAAAACATGCCATGCCAAAGAAGCATGAGCCAAAAAAAGAGAAAAAGACCGCCCATACTCACTAGCAAAAAGTTTTCAAGTATCAATCAAGAGAGGCATATTTTCAAGGAGCATAGTAGAATTAGGTTAGCCACTATATATTCCACATACATGCACATCTTGATCTAAGAGTATGACATCTTTCTCCTTGGATCCTTGTTTTGACTTTACAATATGCGCAATACAAGCATGTTTTATTTTCATCCGTACCTAAGCTCCACATAAGCTTTAGAAGTAGGCAAACAGAAAGCAATATCATCTATGCCTTGGTAAGTTTCCAAAAATACCACATATGAGTGATCTGAGAGTACTACAAGATGGAGAAGGTAAGCTATGCTTTATTTTCAAAAACTCGTACAAAAACTCCAGCTGACTTGATTGAAGGAAGAAGGTGATCTGTTTTGACTGTTCTATTCTTCAGCCGCCCAAAGTTTCATGGTAGAAACAATGAATTCCGCAATATAGGTATGACTAGGAATGGTGGAATGCTGATGCCTTATTCTAAGTTAAGATTGCAGTGATCCATCCTTTTCTCGGGACGAGTAAAAGACTAAGTGCGGGCGAGCTTGTTGACGATAGTTAACATATGATTTTAACCATCAATTAGTTATGAAAAAGGGTATAAATACAATCACCAACAAAGACTAGAGTTTAAACTGACAGAATTCCATGAGTTTTGATAAATCTGTGTTTTAAAGGGTGTAATCAGGAAAAGAACCAAAGAAGACCCACATATCAGACTAATACGTTGAATTCCACGTGAACTCTGCATCAAGAACATTCTAGAGGACACTAGAGAGCAGACCTTGAAGAAGGGCCCACATGGAGGTGAGTGTAACATCCTGGCCCAAGGCTTAATAGGATACTCATACCAACAAGTTGCAACTTCTTTTCTAGAAACCCATCTGCAAAGAACTCTGAGGTTAAGCGAGCTTGGCCTGGAGCGATGGGTGACCAACCGGGAAGTCCTTCCCGGGTGCGCATGAGTGAGGACAAAGTGCGCAGAAAAGACTGATGTTAGTCTGTGAGGACAGTCTATATCCTAGAAAAGCTGCCTGATGATGCAAGCTGGTCCGGCCTAGAAGAGGCGAAACGTTACATAATGGTATCGGAGCCAACCCTCCCGGTTTCACGGGCGCGTGTGTCACAGTTGCGCAGGCATGGTGGCATGGCTAGTGTGGACCCAGAGTGGTCACACAACATGGCACATGCGCTGACACTGGACACACGGACGTGAGCAAGAGGGGATGTTCCTGGCTTTGCTTAGGGTTGACCGACGAGGATGTAGGTCTCCTAAGGGGGTGAGGATGTAACATCCCGGTCCAAGGCTTAATAGGATTAATAGGACACTCATATCAACAAGTTGCAACTTTTTTTCAGAAACCCATCTGCAAAGAACTCTGAGGTTAAGCGAGCATGGCCTGGAGTGATAGGTGACCGACCGGGAAGTCCTTCCCGGGAGCACATGAGTGAGGACAAAGTGCGTAAAAAAGACTGATGTTGGTCTGTGAGGACAGTCTATATCCTAGAAAAGCTGCTTGATGATGCAAGTGGGTCCGGCCTAGATGAGGCAGAATGTTACAGTGAGGGGTCAGCCAAACCCAAGTTGGGGTCGGCAGGACCCTGACCCCAATGTCAGCCTCCGGTTTCTTATGTCGGTTCTCCACTGCCTTATAGTTTTCATCTGATCCATTGCTCAAGGTCGATTTGATCCAAGGGCTGAGATTCACCTCTTCGACCTATATAAGCAACCCTAGGCCTAAGGATTTTAGAAGAGGTGTTCAGAAGGAATTCATTCTATGAAGTGATCTACCATATTCCACGGGTAGAACCCTAGATAGGAGTTAGAGCCAAGCATCAAGAAGAAGAGCAGCCTTGTAGTCTCCTAAGATTAGGGCTGGTCTTAATTAGAAGTAGAGAGATAGAGAGTTGGGGAAGAGTTGGAGGAGTTGTCGACCTATCAGTAATTGCTCTACTGCTTGTACCTGAGGATTCAAGTTCTTATGGAGCTTGCTTCTAAAGATTTCTTCGGTATTCAACTTCTAATGCAAGTAAGTAACATTGCTATTATTGTTCTTTCGGTTTGCGACTCTTTTGAGTACTTTGGTCTTGGTAGCTCCTTGATTGAAGTAGTATACGTAGTGTAAGCGCGGTGCTTAGACTAGGTTGCTCGTAAATACACCCTACCTTTTGGATCGGTGGTAGATCATGGGGTGATCGTGCCGTTGAGTCTTTCATAGTCCAACTTCTGTCAATACGACCAGTAGGATAGCATTGCTAAGGGAAATATCCTTTGTTGATATCTTACTTAAGTAATTTCCCCACTAAGAACAATAATATCATAGCTTATGAAGATTAGAACTAGAAGCCCTAATAAACTCCTCTATAACCTTATCTTTTTCGTCCTTGATTGCTGCCCATGGGTTAATATTAGATTCGGTTAACCACGATTTCCCTATGGTAAAATATAAATAACAATACCTTAAAATACTTCCGGATGAAGTGCTACATCGATATCTGTCCACTTAAAGATAATTCCTAGTGTTTATTTGTGTGAGTTAACTTATACCAATAGCTGGCGTGCTGTTGACGGTGGATATACCATGACAATCCACATTCAAACACCGTCAACAGGCTTCGGATTCAAGGGAGAATAAACATAACATGAACATATTTTATCAATAACTAGTTCCACTTGTACTCTTAGCTTATGAACGCAGGGAAGATCAAAATAGAACAAATTGCAGCACTTGGAGCCCAATATGTTGGGTCGGCCGAACCATATATTTGGGAACCAAGCCATCACAATTCCAGGAAATGACTCAAGACATCAAATAGAAGAGAGGAGAGCTTAGAGTGGGCCCATGTGTGGGTCAGCCGACCCCACCATGGGGCCCACCTGGCTCTGGTGATGTGGCAGGATCCGTGTGACACTCTACCCAGCTCAAGTCCACCATCAGATCAACATGTGTTTCCATTCAACGGTAGAGAATCAAAGCACAAGGATCAAGGCGTGAAACAACCCAATCAAGACAGAACCAGCACAAGGGGACAATCTATGACTGGTGGGGACCACACCTGGCCGGGCCCACCTATCATAGTGGGTCGGCCGACCCACCCCTGGTGCCCAGCCAGGTCGGTTGGCCTCCACCGCCTTCCTGCATGTTTCACACGTGCTGGTTTAATCACTGGCGTCCATCTAAGGCGGTTACAAGGTCGGTTCATCCAAGGGCCAAGGTGGAAGGAGCACGCGGATCACTGACATGGCACCTCTCAACTTCTCCCTATATATAGAGGCTGCCTCCACCCTTTCAAGACATGATTCATTCAAGATACAAGTGAAGAGTAGTGTAGTTGTACCTTTAGTAGTAGTTGTAGTCTAGTGTGGGAGTTAGAGTTGAGTCGAGCTGCGCTCGGGGTCTCCGGAGTCGTCTGCTGGAGAGTCTGGTATAGCTCTTGTATCTTCCTCTTTCTGTAAGACTTATCTACTTTAATATACTATTCCTGCTTTACTTTACTGAGTCTTCACTTAGTACATTACTTTAATAGTATTGTTGTGAGTTATCATATTACTTGGTCGGTTTGCATTAGATTGTGATCCTGTAACCAGCTCACGTGTGTAGTTCATCGCCTGTTATAGGGTGCTGTAGTTGCCTTGATCACTGCTAGAGTAGTAAGGCTTAGTGTGAGCGTGGTGCTTAGACTAGATCTTGCCTTTGAATGCCGCTTGTCGCACGGATTGTTTGTGGGTGCTAGCAGGTGGTGACAGCCCTATCTAGTCTTAGTATCCCTCCACGTGTTTTAGGCAAGTTCTTAAAAGGTAGGCTCCCATAAGAGCATAGGCGCTTCGGGTAGAGGTTGTATCCTCTATTGTCTCGCACTATCCCCTACACACCGGAAGTAAGGTAGCAGTCTTAGTGTACTTCGTCCATTTGATAGGATAGATCATAGGAGTAGAGTTTGAATCACAGGAACCTTTCTCACTCATTGTCCTCCCATATAGCTACACTACACTAGTTATCTTTTAGCATTTCATTTGTTATCTTAATCTTGGAATCTCTCCCATGCTTCAGTGAATGATTCGTCATGTTGCTGTTGAAAACTTGAGATTTTCCCACGCAGAGCATTTGTCTTGCCTGTAGGAAAGAACTTTGCTAGGAAAGCAGTTGAGCATCGATCCCATGTAGTGTTCTTGTCTTTGTTGGCGTAGAACCATTGCTTGGCTTTACCCAAAAGTGAAAACGGGAAAAGACGGAGTAAAATAGCATCTCTTGGTACTCCTCTAATCGTGAAGGTGCTGCAAATCTCTAGAAAGTGTTGTAAGTGTGCACTTGCATCTTCATGAGCTTTTCCACAAAACTGGCTGGCTTGAACCATAGTGATAAGAGCAGGCTTGAGCTCGAATCCATTCTCCCCCGTGTTGACTGCTGGTCCAGCCGGATGTTTTCTGTTGTTGGGGCAGAGAACTCGCGCAGCGTCTTCTTAGCCATGTCTTCAAACACAGGAGATAAATCTTCTCCTAAGTGTTCTTCTTCCAATGTTGGAGCTGGCTCCTTTGATAAACTAGCTCGAGAAACGATGGGTGTTCTTGATAGTGATTCAGGATCTTCCCTCGTCTCTACAAACTTCTTTCTTCTCAGGAGTTTCTCTGGATCGTCAGTGAAATTATTTGGAAGAGAAAAACCATTCATTCATCACCCTGCATAAGATAAGCAAATGATAAAAAAATAAGGCTGTACCTGTTTGAGATAGAGATCACTCGGTAATACAACCTTATCCATTATGTATACATATTCTATCAATATTTCCTAAGTTTAATGTGCCTTCCCCGGCAACGGCGCCAAAAATGCTTGTTGACATCTACTAACGTCGCCAAATATAACTATATAACTTTTAATGCGAGAGGCGAGATTAGAAGATGAATGGTAATTAATTAACTTGTCATTAGCAACTAGCCACTTTTCTATTAACAATATTTTTATGCAAGAACTAGGTTGTAATCCCTAATTAATAATGCTAAGAATAAATAAAGGTTTCATATATTAATCTATACGACTAGGCAGAAATAAATATAAATAATATAAACTAAGATCAGTTCTGCAAGCGGACAGATAATTATACCTTTGTAGCATTTTACCTAGGGAGTTCTACCAGGTTGTCGATTTATATTTATACCACTGGGAAGAACTAGGATAAACTTTAATCTATTATATCGATAGTGATGGTATACAATGGATAAGTGACATTACCGATGTCATTTACTCTACTCATAATAGGTAGAGGTCACAAGGTAAATAAAGATAAAGGTAATAAGTATGATCAAGCATCATAAATAAAAAATAATCATCAGAGCACTTCTCTAGTCATAGCAATAGCTAGCCAATGGATAAACTAAGGAATAATATCAAAGGTAATTCCATAACTACATCAATGAATAACTCTAATTAGTGCAATTACATCTAGCAATCATTGTTAGACTAATCCTATATCATGATCACATGCAAAGGGCACCATCTAGGAAGAATGTGAAACAGAGTCATCATCCAACTTCGCGACCGTGCCTGCTGGCCTACATACAGGGGGTGGACTACAGAGGACTCAACGCAGCTGTCACCTACGCGATCTATCACATGACCCGGCATATCAGGGTGCACTCGCAGATAAACAAAATACCTAGACACTATGTCTACATATCATTCATCATCTATCCATCGTACGCATAAATAAATGCTATACGAGCAATTACATGAATTCAATAAGATCAAACCAACTATACTAGACATATAATCAAAGTAGACAAAGACTATTGTAATCAAGAACATATGAACTATTAAGAACAATGTTTCCCTAATCATAATGAAGAATACAATAATAGAGAGAGAACTAGAATTATACCGAACTCCGTGCTCCAGACAGACGCCGGGGCTTCAGATCCGCCGAAGAACTAGAACTCCTCTACTCTCTAATCTAACTAGGCTAGAACTATGAACTAGGAGGCACTTGATGAACTAGGAGGATCTTGATGGCTTGAAGACTTGATGCCTTGAATGAATGATGGGTTGATGCCTCCAGGGGGGTCTGCCCCTCTATTTATAGCCCGGTGGGATGCACGTGCGCCGTAGGATCAAACCGACTTGAAACAAGGGCTGAGGTGACTCCACAAAGGCGGCGGAAGAAGACTCCAGAAGATGAGCCGAAACCCTAGTAGGGGGCGCCGGCCGGCCCCACCCTGGCGCCAGCCAGCCCCACCCTGGGGGTCTCGGGTCCCGGTGCCTCGGGTGTGTTCCAGATGCTTCTAGTGTTCTTGTGATGATGTTTCCTTGGCGGTTAAGTTACGTGGTAATCATGCTCTTTAGCCCTTCTTTTATGCTTTTCTGGAATAGCCCCTGGAAAATACAGATCATGCAAAACTCATGGAAACTGGCAGTTAAAACCCTAGACTAGTGTGTATTCATGTATCCTTTGGTGTCTAAAGTTCTAATAAAAGTTGACGTTATCCACCGTCAACAAGATCTAAGATCAATTTTAGATAATACTTTGGCCCCAGCAAGTTGGTCAAAGAGAAGATCTAAACAAGGTAAAGGGTATTTGTTTTTTATGGTGACCTCGTTGAGTGGACGGTAATCAACACAGAGTCGGAGGGATTTATCTTCCTTCTTCACAAAGATAGCAGGACAACTCCAAGGAGACGAGCTAAGTCTAATGAAACCCTTATCCCGCAAATCTTGCAACTGAACCTTAAGCTCTGTCAGTTCTTTGGGAGGCATCCTATAGGCTCTATGAGATATAGGTGCTGTTCCAGGCTTCAGCTCAATAGCAAACTCGACATCACGATCAGGTGGCAAACCAAGCAAATCATCAGGGAACACGTCCGGAAATTCACAGACTACCGGAATATCCTGCACTTCTTTGACTGTGGTTGCACACACCCTTCCAACATCTCTCTGAGGAATTGGGAGTTGAATGAGAAGTTGGGTTTGACTATTAGGCAAGTTTACCCTGATGGTTCTATTCAGCACGTCGATGAGGGCCTTGTGCTGATACATCTAATTCATGCCTAATATCACATCTATGTCCTGGTCTTTGAGTACTATCATGGTGGTAGGGAATATATGCTCGCCCAGTTCTATAGGTACTCGTTGCACTACCTCCTTAGTACTTATACACCCCCCCGGCGAATCTATAAGGAAATTTTCCTTTATTTCCCCAATTGGAATCTCATGCTTGATGACAAATGTGCGATTGATGAATGAATGAGATGCACCAGAATCAAAAAGCATAATTGCAGGATGACTTGCGATAGGAAACCTACCCATCATGATGGGTTCACCCTCGGGAATCTCACCAACTTGAGTGTAGTAGACTTGACCTACTTTCTTGACCACCTTTGCTTTTTGGGCATGCTGCTGATGACCACGATGCTGAGCCTGCTGCTGCTGACCACCTGGACCCTTCTGTGCATTCTGATTATACTGCTTCGGGAATGGACAGTTGCAAGCCCAGTGCCCCATCTTACCACAGTTGTAGCAAGGATGGTTGTAGTTGACCTGTGGGGCGGTGACACGAACGCCAGGGGCATTCGGCTGAGTGGTGTTTTGTTGGTTGGAGGTGTGGGAGGTAGCAGCAGTGCGAACAATGACCTGTTGCTGAGGGTATGGTGGACGAGAGTGGTGAGTGCGGTGATAGATGATTTTCTGACGCTTCTGACTACCAGAAAACCCAGATTTATTCTTCTTTTCATCCTGGTGCCTGCGGTCACTCTCTTCAAAAGCTATAGCAATGTTGAAAGCTTCATGGTAGGTGCAGTGGAGGTTGTTGGACAGACTTCGCTGAATCTTGTAGTTCAGACCCCTGACAAAGCAGTCCTTCTTTTTCTGATCGGTGTTAGTATGCTCAGGGGCGTACTGTGACAGGCGATTGAACTGACCAACGTACTGCATGACGGTGGACTCTTTCTGATGCAGGGCCAGGAATTGGTCCAGCTTCATCTTCATCACACCTGCAGGGATGTAATGAGCACGGAAAGCCTCACGAAATTCTGCCAAAGTGAGTTGATGACCATCAGGCTGTGCAGACAGAAGGTTTGCATACCAAGCAATTGCAGGACCTCGCAGTTGCTGCGCTGCAAACAGTGGCTTCTGAATCTCAGTGTAGTGAATCAAGCTAAACTTCTGTTCCATGGTACGGAGCCAGTCATCAGCCTCCAGGGGCTCATCAGCCTTTGTGAACACCGGTGGACGGGTATCAGTGAAGTCCACGTATGTGGTCTCATCTTCATCGCGACGACCACGATGCCCACCATGGTTGTCTAGGTTTTGCGCCATCGCCATGGCGGCATTGGCCAAGGCCGCAATGGCATCAGCCAAGGTCGGTGGAATAGGCAGGGGGTTGGGAGCAGCTCCATCCTCAGAGGTTCCAGCACCGGACGCGCGGGTATTGACAGGCATCTATTTAGTAGCAAACTGAACTTAGGACTAGCATTACTTAAACGAAACGTAGTAGCAGTACACACTTAACATTACAATACTTAAACAACACGACTAGGACTTAACAAAGTTCCCAACCCATAGCTAAGGTTCTTGGCAAGCACCAACATTACAACACAAATGATAACGATAGGCCGACATCCCTAGTCCTGTGACTAGTCTAGTCGTCGTCGATGACTATCACGTCCTCCTTGTCGTCATCCTCCACGATCACATCCTCCATGGGATCAACTGCCTCATCAACGTCGTCCTCCTCGACCTCTTCCCCTTTTTTAGGCCCCTCGACCACGCCCAACTTAGGCTCTTCCTCATGAGGAGCAAGGATGGGGTTGAGCTGGTCATTGAGCCTATGGACCTCCTCTTGCAGAGCATCATTGTAAACCTCTATCTGCTCTACCTAGATCTCCAACTCATGAACCCTTGCCCGGGCCACGTCCTCACGTGCCCAAGCCTCCTCCTTCTCGCGGTTCAAGCGGTCCACCTCACGCTACAGCTCGGCGACCATTCACACATCCCTGTAGTGGTCCCTACGGGCCACCTTGAAGTCCTCAGTGAGCAGCTTGATCTCCTCCTTGAGCTCCGCGCGGCTGCGGTGGGGACGGCGGCTGCCAGAAGCCTCCCCGTCGCGTGGCGCCAGCTGGTGGCGTGAAACTCCCTTAGGTCCAGTCATCTTGCGTGCGATGAGCTTGGTGCGTGCCAACTGGAGAAGGGGAGTTTGGATTAGTAAAGATATTACAAGCTAGCAAGAATAGGTTTGATAGATCCTAACCCATATACCAATTTTAAGGAGGAAGTTAATTAACATGCGAATTAACCATGATGCATGAATCGTACTTACAAGTTTTAAATCAATGCAAGATAAATAAATGCATAAATAATTTTTAATATAGGGCCAATAATAATGCTATTCCACTGGATACCATAACTATATTACGGAATAAGATAAGAACAAGCTATTTGGACAAAAATATCAATTTAGCTTTTTATGATCCAAAACATTTTGAAGTTTTGCAAAGTAATACTGTAATGATTTAGCAATGGAACTCTCTGATACCAGCTGTAACAGAACCACCTAAATCACATGGCCCACAAGCACCTGTCATTGTCACTAATGACCTCTGACAGCCGGGCCTGTGTCCCAGATGATCTAGGAGGCTCTGCCGGGCTACATAAGCGCCCGTATTCTCCGACAAGATCCCATTGCGAAGCCATTACAGAATTACAACATTTTATAATAAAATACATCAGAGTGAAAGCGCGGAAAGATTATAAAGTACTTAGATTACAAACCAGTTATCCAAATAGAATTTAAGTGCAGTTATTACAAACCAGGATTAAAAGTTAGCAGTGGCATAACGATACAACATACTTAGATAAATGATAACACGAACCCTGCCCACGGGTTCAACTTCACTCTTCCTCACTTCCTTCCTGAATGATTGTCACACAGTAGGGAGCAAAACAAACCTCCGACTGCTGATTTCCTGCAGCAGGGGTTAACAAACCCTGAGTACTGGGGTACTCCGCAAGACTTACCCGACTAAGAAAAAGGAATGAGACTCAGGAATGCAGGCTGAGGGGAATCAAGGTAAGGCTTTAGTAAGAGTCAAAGTATTTTGCGAAAAAAGCATTACTAATCCTACTTTCAGTATTTTACTCAATATTATTATAATCAATATCAATAGTCCTCAGTTCTTTCACATATATCCTTCAATGCCAATTGCTTATTCATTCTCAAAAACATCCTAGTTCCGAACCACTATTCGATGTAGGCGTGATGATCAAGTCTCCATAACCGAGGAGCAACGACGATTCGAATAGATTAAGTACCCAGCTGGGGATCCCTAACCACACTGCATATGTAGCACTTAAGCTTGCATATACCAAGCCCGTCTACCACGGCTTTTCCATCCCTGAACCGGTCCTGCGCCACCCGAGAGCACAGTACTCCTCTCGTCTCCAGGCACGCCGGCCATGAGGGTACACGCTACTCTCGCCATCTCTCCACTCCCAGTGCGTGGTTGTCGGTTCAAGCAATAGAGCCACCGGAGATAGGGCTTCCCGGAGTATGTGGCTAGTTGCAAAGTCTCGATCACAGCAGGCCGACAACGAACGGTCCCTAATTCTTTTTCCATTGGAAACCATGCAATGGGACTCTAACCCAAGTACACTGGTGACCAGCCGGTTTTCACATCCCTTTTCCGTTGGCGACGATAAGTTGGGACTCTAACCCAAACATATGACCACCAAACAGAAAACCCATCCCCGTTGATGATAATGGACTGGCCAAGTGCACTGCCAACGAACGAGGACAATACCATTCCCTTTCAATGATTCATTCTTTGCATATCATCATAGTTTAAAATAGCATTTTTGCAAATCTGATAATTATGCATGACTAAGCATTTTTCAATACTTTAAATAAATCAGGTTCTCAGGTTATGATAAGTGGTCAAGGATGGTAATGCATCAATTGGTTATCATTCAACTCTTATTAACCTAATGCAATAGATTAACTCAAGTGATAAACATTTATAAATCACAAGGAGAGGGCTAAATGCACCGGGGCTTGCCTTGGATTACAAAAAGAGTGGGGTCGGGGTCTGTGCCGCAGATGTCAAATCCCTGCACCAGCTCAAGAGTAGGCTCTTCGGAAGTCACCTCAATCTTCACCTCCTGATCTCCGGTCACTACACTATGCAATGATGAATGCATGAATGCGATGCAGCGATATAAAAATACAAGACATAACAGATAAAGTAGAGTGCCAATACTATTGTTCTACAAACTATACAAAGCAATTTACCCTAAGATGTTCTAAGTCATAAGGGTGTTTGACCTAGAACCACAGTCAACCATAAAATCACACACCCAAAGTCATCCTTGTTTTCTATTTCTTTTATTAATCAATTAATCAAACATTTAATTAGTAAACAACTAAACTATTTCCATTTGAAGTCAAACTTCACCAACAAATAGTTTTTGACCCAAAACAGTATCAAAATAAATTTCATGATTTTTAGAGTTACAGAGAATTAATGAAAATTGCACAAAGTTGCATTTATTATTTAATCTACTGATTTTTAGATTCCACAGAAAGTGTTCAAAACATACACTTAATATTTATTAAATACTACATATCACAGAGAGCCTACATAATTATTTTCATGATTTTTAGATCTACACATTAATTCTAACAAAAATAACAAACTGCAGTACTATTCAATTTAAATAGAAATGGAAAAGTCATGTAAAAATCCTTCGGAAAAATGAAAAACGCAATCTTCCCCGAAGCGGCCCAGTTAACCTAGGCTGGCCCAGTGCGGCCCGCGCGCTCTCTCACCCAGAGCCGCTAACAACCGGGCCCCCGCTGTCAGCTCCTTCCCCCACCTCTCGTCGCGCCCTCACGCACGCGCACACACGGCGGCTTGCCGTGGAACTCGCCGCCGGCGACTCCAGCAGCGAACCCAAGCGCGCCTACACTATGCCTAGAGCCTAGCGAACATCCTAACGTGCTTAGCCCCTACTCTACTCGCCTCCGATGAGCCTAGGCTCGCCCATGGCGGAAACAACGGCGCGGTAACCATGTTCCGGACGCTAGGACACGGTAGGGTTTAGAAAAAAGAGGTAGGAAGCTTCGGGGGCTCACCACGGTCCTAGACCAATAGATGTTTGAGGCAGAGACGTAGTGGAGCGGTGGGCTTGACAACGACAGTGCTCACGGCGGTGTTCACCGACGACGAGCTCGATGTTCCGACGATCCTAGGACATCAAACGGCCAACCATCTGGCTCATGAGCACCAATGGGACATGATGAACTAGAAACACATGATGGAAAGGGAAGATCCTCACCCCAGACGGCTAGCCTCGGCGACCCGACGCAGGGCAGTGCTCCCACCGGCCGCGGGGACGACGAACCATTTCCCATCCGATCCCGACAACGAAAGAAGGCGCAAGAAGGCTCGGTGGATGCGCAAGGATGTGACATAGTTAGTGACAATATGGAGAGGATGGAGATGGTTTGGCGTGGTCCAATCTTGCCAAGAACCGAGCGGAGCTCGCCGGTGGCAATGGAGACGGGAAGGGGAAATGGATGGGGTGCCCGACATCTTTATAAGCCAGTGAGGGGCGAATAAGATCGAGTGTGGCCAGGGCCCCCCATCGGCTGCACGCCGGAGTCCAGGGCCTGGCCAGGCCGGACGGCGACCAGCGCGCGCCGCGCGCACGCGCGCACGGCCGGCCGGAAACCCTGTAGGGGCCTGGTACTGTAGCTATGCCCCTAAAGTCAAATGCAACAAATTCAAATGATGCCTTATACAATTCGAATTAGGGAAAAGTACAAAAATGAAAGTTGTAGAAAATTTTGTGTAGAATATTTTTGCTTATTGGACCAAGTTCAAATTCTGCATATTTTTGAAAATAACAGAAAGGGGGCAAATCCCCAATTTGAATTTCAAATGCAATTCAACCAAATTCTCAAAAATTCTCTCAACAACTTGAAAATCTGTAAAAATGAAAGTTGTTGTACTTGTCAAGCTATACAACTTTCATTAAGGGTGTTAGATCAGATTCTAAATAATTTTTGAAATGACATTTCAAATTCAAATTTCAATTCATTGTTTTGAGTTTAAATTGAATTTTCACTATATAACTTCAAAATCCCCAAAAATAGAAGTTGTCCCATTTTAAAAGACCTACAACTGTTATTAAGACACTTGTATCATATTATTTATAGTTTTTGAATTAAGTTTTTAGGCCTATTTAGGGCTTAATTTGAATTTCCCTTTTTTATTTTATTTTTGATTTTCAATTATAGGTTTAATTGCACAATCATTCCCAAACACAATGAAATCACTCTAAAAGCTCTAAGCACAATCAGATGCATACAAGTAATTTAAACATGATGACATGACAGTTTAATTAATAGTAATACCAAATGGTATTACAATGATCTATGAATACAATGTAATGTCAAAACTTGAAATCTCTTGTGGCTCACTACCACATGAAATTTTACAAAGTATTCACTTACATTGAGATCCGTAGTCATCGTACATCATAATCCTAATTGTTATACCTTCATTTTTGTGGCTCCTGTTTACCGAAGCTACTTTAATTATGACCTTATAACGGTGATCTGCCGTGACTATGGTGCCTCACAAAAATGAGAATCTTTTGTGGCTTGCAAACACACAAGTTTTTCTCAGGGCATGTACTAATATCATAGTCAGTGCTCCTCACCCATGAAGATCACAATTAATCTGCTTTCTTCCATCGATAACCTTTGCTCCATAAGTTTCCAGTCCTTTGGGAACTTCTGGATGCACTCAATTCAATACAAGAACTTCTTAAATCCTTGACTTATCTATGTATGTGTCAGCCTTTGTCTTCTTCTTTCACGACACATGCCATTTCCTTGAAATTGTAACCAACCAGCCAAGTGTTGGTTGAAAGCTATTGTAATTGTAGTCTATGGGATATCATGATCCGTGACCATGATGCAGCGTCGAAATCTGGGGTCTCTTATGAGTTGCAACTATAAGAAGTTACTGCTGGACGCTCGCTGTTATCAGAGTTAGTGGTCATGATCCTAGCCTGCGATTAATGTGCTTTCCCTCTATTCGAAATCTCTTTTGGAAAATCATATCCGTACTTCTCTTGAATTTCTAGAAAAATTCCTTGTTGTTTATAACCATCCTGAAACCTACTTTGAGATTCACTTTTTCAGAAAACTCCGGGATGCACTTTAGTTTACCCCACTAACCCAGTACAAAAACCTGGAACTAGTCCTTGGCTCTCTGTCAGTGTATGTGTCATGCCTTGATTCGACACCTACCACTTCCTTGAACTCAACATGTTGGTTGTACCCTATAATGGTGCCATGACCAGCGACCACAGTGCCACGTTGAAACTAGAGTCTCTTGCGTGTCAAGGTCACCCTAGATTCTACTAGGTAGACGTAGGTATTGAGGTCTAAAATCATGATCCACTATAGCTTCACAACTAATAAGTTACCATTCATTGCACTTTTTGTGAAAACGAATTTCCTTAGTTGTGGTGCAATTTGATCTGTGATTTGCGATACAATATAGCAACCAAAAATCTCCTGTAACTCGTGCCCACACAGGATTTTAAAAGGGTATATGCTCATATCGTGATCTTTGGTCAGTTTCATCATAGCCATCATGGAAATGGCTTCTCTCTTTTGACTGAGGTTATTTTAATTGTGCTCTACAATGGTATCTCGACCCGTGACTGTGATGCCGTGTCAAAACTTTAAATCTTCTGTGGACTGTAGCCACATAAGACCATAGCAGGGTATGCACTAGTATCATAGTCAGTACTCCTGAACCATTGTAGCTCACAAATTGAAGCGCTCTCACCCTCCTTGAAACCTCTTTTGGAAGTAGCGAATGACTTGAAATCAAAAATAGTGAGCAATCGTGTCGCTTAGCTTATGAAGGTAGCTAGTTTCGTAAAACCGAAGCTAGGTCAGTTTCAACCAAATGTCGAATACCTTTGTAATATAAAACCCTGTGATGAGTAGAAGAGTGATGTAAAGGTAATCCAGCAAGTTGCATCGAGTCGACGTAAGCTAGTAGTTAAGGCTAACTAAGATGTAGACTTTGTATACTCCTGGCATCACTTTTGTAAAATTCTTCCTACATAGGTATGTTCATGAAGTGGTGAGTAACTAAAACTGAAGTTTTAAAACCCTTTTGGTTTGAGGGGTTTTATTTGGGGTGTATTTGGTAATGGTGTTAGGGTTAACGACCAATGATGCCGCGACGAAACCAAGGACTCCCCGTGCCATGCACATAAATGTTAGCTGCTCGGCACGCGCTGGTTTCGTCATCCTTGACCTTAACTCGTTATGAACCCACACTCAAATAATATTCCTCATGAGGGTTTAGATCGAAAAGTAAAGTTTAAGGTCTGGTGTTGAGAAAACAACTGATTATACCAAATAAGAATCTTCATCATATCGACTAGGAAATTAAGTATGGATCAGTACTATCAATTGAAGTCACCTGAACGGTTATCAAATGTGCAGAATTGATTCCATATATTTCAAACTTAAGAGGTGACTTCAAGTGCCAGATTGCGTCATTGACTTAGAAGGGCTTAAACTCAGACCAGATTTGACTTACCCTGAGTATCAAAGTGTGAGTTCTATTTTGGAAAGACCGTGTGATTCGTAAAACCACAGCCAAATGATACCAGGCACAATGGAGTCAGCATTCGGAAGAGGAAGCTACCTGAGGATAAAAGAATTCTCGATCTGAAAACTTTCCTAAGTTCTTTGCTGCTCTGTAGACGTAACTTGTGCTTTTCAGGTCTTGGAATAAGTAAACCCCCTACTTGCTCTATAGTCAAGTTTGAAGAATATTTACTTGACACATATTCTTTTCCATTACTAAAACTAAGGCTTTAGCCGTTTCTTGAATCTCGAGATGAGATTTATTTAAGGGGGGAAGGATGTAACACCCTTGGTGTTACGATAACTAAAACATGTCATGTCATCATGATTGCATACAAATCATCCCGCATTCAATCCTGTTAGTGTGCATTGATTAAAATAAATTTTATTGCATATGATTGTGCGTAGGTGATTTATAGTGATTTATTATGCAAATGATTGTATTGGTGTGTGATTATCTAAATCCAATTAGGAAATAAAAAGAAAATCATTTATAAACCCTAAAACGGACCCGAAACCCTAATTTAAAAACTAAATAAAGTTAGGGGTTGGGCCTTAAACAAAAATTGTAAATCTTTAAAAGATGAGCAACTTCTATTTGGGGCAATTTTGAAGTTATTAAAAATAATTTTAAATAAAACCCTAATCTATGCTTCAAAATCTAAATTTGAAATTCAAATTCAAAGACTAACAAGAATCTGATGATGGTCCTTTAATAAAAGTTTTGGCCCTTTCAAAATGGAACAACTTTCATTTTTGGACATTTTAAAGTTATACAGTGGAAATTCAAATTAACCTCAAATCAATGCTTTGAAATTTAAATTTGAAATGTTATTTCAAAAAATTAACAGGAATCTGACCAAACTCCTTTAATGAAAGTTGTAGGGCTTGACAAATAGAACAACTTTTATATTTGGATATTTTCAAGTTGTTAAGAAGAGTTTTGAGCTTTTAACTGAATTTGAAATGGATTTCAAAAGGGCAGATTTCCCCTTTTTAAATTATTCAAAAATTATTCGAAATTTCAAACTTCTTCCAAAACAAAAGTTGTTTAGTTTGAATTTTCCCACAACTCTTATGTTTGTAATTTTTTGACTTTATATGTAAAATAAAAAGTAATTGCGCTAAAAAAATGGAAAGCGAAAAAGGTATTGCTACAGTGGGGGTCCGGTTCTCATTCCCTGTCCACGCGCAGGCGCGTGCCGCGCCGCACGCCGGCACTGCCCGGGGCCGGCCGGCCTCCTGTCGCCGTCAAGGCCAGGTCCGTGGGGGCCCTCTCCACGTCGTGCATTTCTCCTTCGCCCCATTTAAAGCCTCGGTATCGTCGTTTTCTCGCTTCCCTTCCTCCATGGCCGTCGCGAGATCGAGCTCGGTGGTCACCAAAATTCGCCGTCCTCAAGCCGTGACAAACCTCTCCATCTCTCAGCCAGCCCCAGCTCCTCCTTGCGCGTCGAATGAGACAGTTAGCACCCCGCATAGTCGTCGGAAGCGTCGGGTTGCCGCGTTCTTCTCAAACTCCAGCGAGAGCGCCGCCGCTCCCTACCCAACGCGGCCAGCCCGCCACGGTGAGATTAGTCCATTTCCGTAGGGTATCCTTGATCCTTCGTGCCTTCCTAAAGCTCCTGCACTTGACCGTTTCGCCTTTGGTGCACAGACCCCGCCGGAACGGACTCGGAGCCGCCGGAACTCGCCGCCGTGGCCGCGGTCCGCGACAATAGGGCCCCGCCGGTCACCCTCCGTCCAAACTAGCACGCGCACAAGACTCCTGGTGAGTTCCTGCACCTTTTGGCGTTATCATTTTGAACTCTACCGGGCCGAATCGTCCAAAACGCGTGGCGCCACCATGCGCAGCGTGACCCAGCCGCCATGGCTACGGGGAAACTTGTGCAGAGCCTTTACTCCCCCAATAGACCTGCTAGGAAGACTACCAATAGCCTGGGGAACGTGTTCATGCCCTTACCTTGGCCCGATACCTCGCCGGTGTTCCTCTCCGTCGCACCGAAGCGCGACTGTGCCGCCACGACCGCGGTCATGTGAGCCCCGAGCTTGAACCAACCCAACCAGCTAGGCTAGGACGTGTGCTTGGTGTTTCCGAGTTTGCCGGTACCCTGGTCATCGTCGGAGACTCCACCGACGTCGAGAAAATCGGTGGTCAAGGGTCGCCGGCGAGTCGGTCAACCGCATGGGGGAGAGAGGGACTTGTGAATCAGAATTCGATTTATTCCAGGGGGTTAAGAGTAACGTACCTGACTCATATAAATAGTTCTCTGTGGACTGTGGGTTGAGCGTCGGTTTTTGCAGGGGGGTTTCTGCAATTCGACTTTAGCTGAGTCAGGCAGGCCGAGTGGGCCGGCCTGTTGGCTAATGGGCCACCTCGGGCCTAAATAGAGTTTCCTTTTTCTCGCGAATTAAAACTTGTTTTCCAATATTCTGCTAGAATGAATAGTGAGCCACTTTGTAAATTTTGTATGAATATTTCTGTTGCGCCAAAAATTGTGAAATTAAATGTGGAGGTTCTCTGTGGTATATTGAACACCATAAAAATATGAAACATATATTTTGAGAACTTTCTGTGGAAGATAAAAATGCCTCTTTTAATTCGTAAGTGGGATTTCCAGGGATTTTGTAGGCTATAATTATTATCCAAAAATCATGAAATTTAACTTGGTATTGTTTGGGGTCAATATCTATCTATACAAAAACTTTGGGCCCAATTTGAAATAGTTATTGATTGATTACTTTATAATCCATAGAATAATTAATAAAACAAATAGAAAACCCTAATCAATTAGGTGCTGTGTGATTTTGGGATTGATTGTTGACCATGGGTCCCTCACCCTAGTGACCCTAGGCACTTTAGATTCAGTTCCTCGTGGTTAGCTTTGGTAGTAGCTGAATCATGTACGGCGACTGTCTTGACCGTTAAATTGGTTAATAAAACAACAGGATAGTTTTGTTGGCTTGTAACTTTATCGTGAAGGAAAGTTATACTCAACTTTCTAAATTAAGTTGACTTTTATTAATTCACCATTTAGTGCATTTCATGAATCATGGCATACATAACATCATGTAACTGCATTATTATTTCATGTAGTGAACGCACGGTAAATATTATCGGAAGCAAGCCCCGAGTAAGACCTTCACTCGGTTAACGTGGATCTTTCTCATTGATTGGCTTCAGTGTTCTGTCTACTCCAAGCAATAGGCAAGCCCCGGTGCATTCAGCACTTTCCTTATGATTTACAAAATGTTTATAACTTGAGTTAATCTACTGCATAAGGTTTATAGGAGTTGAGTGATAACCAATTGCTGCATTACCATACATGACCACTTATCATAACCTGAGAACCTGATTTAATAAAGTATTTGGAAAATGCTTAGTTATGCTTAATTATTAGATTTGTGAAAATGCTATTTTAAGCTATGATGATATGAAACGAATGAATCGTTAAAAGGGAATGGTTTTGTCCTCGTTCGGTGGCAGTGCACTTGGCCAGTCCATTGTCATCAACGGGGATGGGTTTTCCGTTTGGTGGTCATATGTTTGGGTTAGGGTCCCAACTTATCGTCGCCAGCGGAAAAGGGATGTGAAAACTAGGTGGTCACCAGTGTACTTGTGTTAGAGTCCCAATGCATGATTTCCAACGGAAAAAGAATTAGGGACCGTTCGTTGTAGGCCTGCTGCGATCAAGACTTTGCAACTAGCCACATACTACGGGAAGCCCTGACTCCGGTGGCTCGATTGCTTGAACCGACGACCACGCACTGGGAGTGGAGAGATGGCGAGAGTAGCATGTACCCTCGTGGGTTAGAGTCCCGGATTGGAGGTGTACTATACTCTCGGGTGGCGCAGGACCGGTTCAGGGATGGAAAAACCGTGGTAGACGGGGTTGACATATGCAAGCTTAGGTGCTACATATGCAGTGCGGATAGGGATCCTCTGCTGGGTACTAAACGATTCGAATCGTCATTTCTCCTCGGTTATGGAGACTTGATTCTCACACCTACATCGAAGAGTAGTTCGAAACTAGGATATTTTTGAGAATGAATAAGAAATTGAAATTGAAGGATACATGTCGAAGAACTGAGATCTATCATTATTGAATAAAATGATATTGATTTAAAATATTGAAAGTTGGATTAAAGATTAGTATTGCTTTTCTGCAAAATCTTTGACTCTTGCTAAAGCCTTGCCTTGACTCCCCTTAGCCTGCATTCCTGAGTCTAATCTTTTTCTTTAGTCGGGTAAGTCTTGCGGAGTACCCCAGTATTCAGGGTTTGTTAACCCCCTGTTGCAGGAAGATCAAGCTTATGGTTCTACGTGAAACCATGTCGACTGGCGGATCGGGATGGATGACGATGTGTATATGATATAACCCTTGGGCAGAATGTCTAGTTGTATACTGCTACTCCACTACGAAACTCTGGTTTGGGATAATGCAACTTATGTTTGTAAACTTATGGTTATGTAATACTTTCGCACTCTGTACTCTGATTTAAATAATTTTGTGTAAACTGTTGTAATACATGCAATGTCTTTACAATGAGATCCTCGGGTGAATTAGGGTTTCCAAGGAAACCCGACAGGCCACCTAAAACTTGGAATCTTCTGTGGACTGTAGCCACATAAGACCATAGAAGGGTATGCACTGGTATCGTAGTCGGTACTCCTGAACCATTGTAGCTCACAAATTGAAGCGCTCTCACTCTCCTTGAAACCTCTTTTGGAAGTAGCGAATGACTTGAAATCAAAAATAGTGAGCAATCGTGTCGCTTAGCTTATGAAGGTATAGGTCAGTTTCGTAAAACCGAAGCTAGGTCAGTTTCAACCAAATGTCGAATACCTTTATAATATAAAACCCTGAGATGAGTAGAAGAGTGATGTAAAGGTAATCTAGCAAGTTGCTAACTTTTAACCCTTACGCGATGACGTGAAAACGTTGCAATAAGCCCAATTTGGTGGCAAAAGGAACATGATGCAACCAAATCGCATTCGTTGTTAATGGTTGCAATAAGTTGCGTTGCAATAAGGTATTGCAACCGTTGCTAGTTTGGCGTTGCAGCTACTATAGTTTATTGCAACCATAGTGGTTCGTTGCCAAGCATGGCAATAGGAGATTATCACAACGTCCATGGTCGTGGCAATATAAGCACTTGCCACGCCCGTCTTCGTAGCAAGAGGTAGTACATGCAACAATCAATAGCGTAGCAATAGAGGCACTTGCCACAAACAACATCATTGCAACAATCTGTATTGCCACGCTAGAATTTTGTTGCCCAAGGTGTTATTGCCGTGACCACCATAATGTGGCAATTACACCTTTTGCTACAAAATTTTGTTCGTTGCGAGAGATCATAAGTTATTACCACGTCGATTGCGTCGTGGCAATAGTACCACTTGCCACGCAATTCAATTTGTTGCCATAGAACGTATTGCCACGAAAGTGAGTTCATTGCCATAGATTATATTGCCACGCATAGTAGCTTGTTGGCACAGTTTGTATTGCAACGCTAGTAGCATTTGATTTGCTGTTTAAAAACCATCATTACAAAAACAATAAAGCATAACAAAAGTGAGTGCACTCAAATATATTAACCATAATCAATCATTTAATAAGTTGAACTAATGAAATAGTAGCCACTCATTTTTTTCACAATTTTTTAAAACATGTAGCAGTGCAAGATTTCCTAACATCTATGCAGCACTCGGTGTTTCCTAACAGCGCAACATGTCATCATCTCGACTGTGTCCTTGCTTGATTACGGGCCTCCCACTCAAACCTTCCACCTACTTGACCAAAAAAAGATCAATATTAAAAAATATTAAGTTTACTACTTCATGCACAGAATGTAAAGAAATTCGGATAAAATGGTTGTAATTAAGCAAAAGTAGACTTAATCAAAACTAATTACCTATAGATGCTATCAATTTAATTAAGCAAAAGTAAAATAAAAAATTAGAAACAACTGAAACATAGATCATGTCAGGTAGCAACCCATTAACCATAGCTCAAGACAAAAGCCTTAAATTCATAAAATAACAGAAACATAGATCATGTCACAATTAAAAAAAAATTAGAATGGTAAATAGAATTGTAAGTGTGGAATGGCCTTATAGTTTATTAATTACCAATAAGGTCAACTAAGATAGTATCCTTGTGTCTTTATATACATGTTATACGTGGTAAAGGATATCATTATTAGGTTCTTGTAGAGCAGCAATGTTGGTGTGTCATTTTTGAAATTGGAGATTTCAGTTCAATGAGCCAGTTACTCTGTTGCATTCACAAGTTCTTGTGAAATGGAAGCAAATTTTTCTGCATCATCCTGAAAACTATCCAGTTTGTCTACTTATCTTGTAGTAAAAAGAGATAATAATCAGTCAAGAAAAGGAAAGGAGAAATTACATGTTGTTGCTGTTACTTCTAAAGTAAAAAAAGTTCCGAGAAAAAACACATTATTTATCGGATGACTTGCCTCTGCATCAGCTTACCTTTCATATGAGCAGCAGTTGATTTCACATGCTACAATGAACCTAACTAGCTTCCACGGCAGAAAAACCATGGTGAATGCCATATTGATGATGTTACCTGGCCAAAACTGTACTATTTTGTGAAAAAATACGCAGAGTTCTCCTTGGAACCTTTAAATAGCTTCACTCTCATTTCTTCTACTGCAAAAGCAACCATACACATCAGGTTAGACATGTATACATCTTGGAAAACACAAACAAATATATATCCAGTCTGTTACTAACAATGGAGATGATTATTCTAGGGCTGTGGCTAAGCTTATCATTGTCAATCTCCATTGAAATATCCAATCTCAAGATTACATGGAACATAATGCAATAATGTAATTACATGTCGCAATGTATCTCCATTGAAAAATTTTGACATATATATGCCACAAGCACCCTTCGGACTACATTGGAATGCCTCAACATTGATTAGTTATGATTGCTTCCATTAGTGGTTTGGCACACAAGGTACAGAAAATTCAAATAACCAGAATTGCACTATTAAAAGTTCTGTTTATATATGTTAGACAGTAATCAAGAGGCACGAAACGACTAATTTTACAACTCTTTACCATCGAGCCATGAACTTCTTTGAATCCTAACTACAGATGACCTTATGGAAAGCCTGCATTTCAAGGGGAAAAAAGGGATGAAAAAATCAACACAAGCAGTTCTAGCTTGAACCTAGAACAAGCTTTTTTTTTTTTAGTTTCACCAAAGCAAGTATCTGATAGGAAAAACAAAACTGCTAGAGCAGGAGGAAGAAAAAAATGTATTTCAGTTGTTGTGAAGTAAATATCATTCCGAAATTCAGCTCAGTATCCTGAGCACTCTAGGCAGTTTAGAGATTTCATAGAAATTCAAGACCAAATAAATATTTTGAATATCATTTTGCTTACCTGGTAATATAAAGGTGTGTCATCACAGAAACACAAGTGGGTCACAGTCTTCTCTCTATTTTTAAGCTGGTCAAAGCTATATAACATTTAGCGAGCAAAAGTCAGAAATGTGGCTCATATATTCAATTTAACTACTTATAGTAGTATGTTAAGCCACATACTAATTATTCAAATAAACAATTCATTACAGTTTATTTTTCTGAAGCTATAATCAATTATCTGACATTTTAATCATCATATAAACAAGCAAATGCATTGATATATTGAATGTTGAAAAAATTACATGTAAGAATGTTCACAATTCCAAGAAAATGGAGATGTGTACCTGCAGGTTCTTTTATTATTTCATTATTTCTGCTGTTGGGTCTTTCCAGCGAATGGAACAAGCTGTTGCGATTTCATGAACTCCATTGTTAGTAAATAGATCTATCCACTCTCAACTAATTGACAGAGCAGTGTCCTCAGTTCTTACCTCCGCCTGGTGAATGCCATCACTTTTGGGCCTGAATCTTCTGCATACCTTATCGGATAAAATAGAGGTGCGCCAACCTGTTCGTTGATCTTGAGCTGGAGGGTGCTGAGGGTGGACTTCTTCTTGGATTCGCATGGACTTGGATGGACTCGCACGCGGGCCGGGGATGAGGGGAGCCGGCGCCGGTGGTCCAGGGCAGGGCGGCGGCAATCGGCGGAGGAGCCCTTGCTGTCTGGCGCGATGGCACGCGTGCGAGGCTGGGAGTGCGCGTGTGTGCGTGAGGCCGCAACGGTGCGTGCAGGACGCCGAGAGGCGCCGCATGGATGAGTCGTGAGATGCGGCGGAGGTTGGGACGTGGGTACCTGGGAGTGTTGGAGATGAACGATGAATGAGGGAGAGGGAGATTTTAGGTTAGGAGTATTTGGCGGGCTGGAATTTGGGGTCCGGTGGGTTCTATGGCTTTTGACATAATTTTGGCCGGTCTTTTTTTTAGAATGCTAAAATTTTCAGGCGATGCCATCAAAAGTTCGGACCAAAACGATAGACGAGATATATCTGAAATTTCAAATAGTTTTGGCTCATATTTTTCCCCTAGACGCCAATGTGTTTGAAAAATTTTATTGAGTTTCTTCGTCACTGACGGTAATTAAGACAGCCCCAAAATATATTTTTTTACAAAAAAAATTTCAATTTTATTAGGATACACATAGTTTAATTTAGGATTTATTTCAATATACACTAAAAAACATTTAAATTATAAATAGTGTACTATTTTCAAAACAATTTTGTACCTCTTTTCTCCATAAACTTGTGACAAATATAATGTTTTGTCAAATTTTGAGTTACATATGAGTTTAGGTTTCATGTGAGTTGTGCAAACTTTAAAGTTTCACTTGTGTTTCATGTGTACCATTTTATGAATGATTTATAAGCTCTCTTTTTTAAAGGTTTTTCAAATTTTTTGTAACAACCCTAGAAAATAGAAACACCAAAAATACCAACCAATTAAAATTTTTTCAACTTAATTCTTTAAACCCATGACTTGTGCATACATGTAGGTTAAATTATGCAAATAATAATTATGTGATTGTCACTTGCATTTTATTTTTCATGTAAGATAGTAACTCATGCATGCTTATAGGGTTAATGTTGTAAATACTAAAATAAGGTGACAATTGCACCCTATCACCTTTCTAATAAAGAGCATGCAGCATACTTGGATTTTCACTAATACTCATTGCTTGTATATACATGTGTACAAATACAAGTATTTAATTGAAATCTAGAAATTAAAATGGAAAAAGAAAAGAGCAAGAGAAGAGAGGGGAGAAACCAGCCCAGCCGGCCAGAGGCCCAACCGGCCCCGTTTCCTTTTTCTCTCTCCCCGCGCGCACCACACACGTGAGATGGGCCGGTCCACCTTGCGGCCCAACACCGCGCGCGCGCGCGCACCATGTCGGATACCGCACGCGCGCGCCATCACTGACAGCTCGGCCCCGCTTGTCAGCCGCCTTCCCCTGCTCCTGTTCTTCTTCCTCGCGAGACGACGGGGGAACCGGGTCACGCGAAATGCATGACCCCGACCCCACGCAGCCGACAAGGCCACGCCTTGGCAAACTTGTTCCCCGCCTGTCCCCTGCCTTGCTCGCCAAGAAGCCGCGCGCACCACCGGAACCCTAGCTCGCGCAAGCCATAGCCCTCCGATCGGCCCGAAGCAGATCAGAGCCGCCCGCCATAGGTAGCCATCCGAGCTCCACTATAAATTGGAGCACCTCACGGCGCCCTAGCTTCGTTCCACTCGCCGCCGCCACTAGTGGCACCGCTCTACGACACTGCACCACACCGAGAGAGAGAGCGTAGGAGAAACGCGGAGGAGAAGCTGCCGGAGCGCCGCCGCCGCGGAGCACGCCGGAGCCGGACCAGGAGGTGAAGCCAGCGCCCTTGTCGCGTCTCGTCACGGCACTGCGTACACTCGGCACGGCTCCGACTCTTCACGGCACCACCATCCTCTCTCCCCCAACACCTCGGTGAGCCGTCGAACACCTTGTCCAACCCCGCCTTGCTTGACCGGCCATGGCGCTCGGCCTCACGAGCGCGCAGGCCAAGGATCGTTCCCGATCCCGGACCACCTGCACAACACGCACACGTGCCCGGCCAAAGCCACCGGACATCGAGCCTAGCTAGGCGGTGAACACAGCGCGACGCGTTCCTGCCGGAGTGCGCTCACCATGGTCGCGTTCCGCCATGACTATTGCCGTTCCAAGCGCCCTAGTTAGCAACCGGTTAGGCTAGTTCGTCGTGGAGCATCGCCGCGACCCCACGAGCCAACCATGAAGATCTACGCGCTGGTAGAGACCTTGTACGCCCTGTTCGAGCTCACCGCAGGCCGCCGGAGCGCCGCCGTGCTGCGCGCGTTCCGAGCAACCCCGACCAACTCCGGGTAGGATAGATAGTCGTGGGCAACGCCACGGCCTCCTCGTGTCGAGCAGCAAGCCGCAAGCATTAGTGGGAGACCCACGCGCCATGAACCGCACGCGCCGTGACTTCGCCGGTGCGTCGCCATGAGCCGTGACCAAATGGAAGCCATGCCGTGACGATAGGTGACCACTGAGAAAGCCAAAGGCCTTTCTGACTACGTGAATCGGAAGAAGCCGAGCCCTGGTATGCCAAGCTGCGAGCGCTACCGCCTCGCCGTTATCCGCCACCGCCGGAGTAGCACCGCCGCGGCAATCGGACACCCGAGACCTTGATAGCCAAAATTGGGGACTGGAATAGCGATTACCAGCGGCTATAGGGACATAACCACCATCAGGAAGACCTTCCTAGCCTTGCCGGAGCCTTGCCGGCGTGGTAACCTCACCGCCGGCAAGCGGAGCACCCTGCACATGCAACCTTGGGCACAAGCCGACCCGTTCTTAGTCCAAGACCATTCCGCAAGCCGTCAATCGTTGATAGAAGTTCTCTATCGGCCACCATCGAGCCCGCCCCACCGCCGACGTGTTTCGCTGCCGCCGGCGAGCCTTTGGGGTTTTGCGTCGAGCACCTGCGGGGCGCTACCATGTGCACTGGGTCCATACCTTTCCACAGCAGCACAAACGCGAACTAGGTCCACCGTGAGCCGAAGGCCGTGAATGTAGCACCAGGACGAAGTCCATCGTGAACCGCCTCTGTTGTCCACGTACACCGGATGCCGGTCCACCGTGGGCCGAGAAACGTAGACCGAACCCTTGAGACGAACGCAAAGCCGCCACGTGGTGCAACCAGGCGCCGACACGTGTCAATAATGACGTCATGATGACATCACCATGATGTCATCTGACCCCACTGGACCTTGGAACATTGACTCGGTCAACGATGACGTCAGCATGACGTCATGCTGACGTCAGCAGCCACGTCAGCCGCCACTATACCGCACTGCTGGACCCGCGCGCCACGTGGACCAATCTAGAGCTGCCACGTGTCACCCCCTGATTAACCGGCCATTTTTCCATTTTCAGAAAATAGGATAATCTTCGGAAATTCATAACTTATTCATACGATGTCCAAAAATTACGCACCATATATCAAAATTTTCAGAAAAATGAGATCTACAATCTAAGACTATGTTTGTGTGCATTTGGATCTTTATTTTATTGGATTTTTCTGAAATACTCTATAGGAGTCGCTGACGTGACTATTTCGTGTTCGATTTCGAGCCGGAGAAGGATCTGACTAAGGAAGACGACTACGAGTACCTTCAGGAGCTAGGAGACGACTACGAAGGTGCCACGTCCCACCAAATCCTTAGATCCTATTTACGCATTGCGAATGACATTATTGCTGTTGCTTTATGATTGTGTATGAATTGGTTGCATGATAGTATATTTGTATTCCCTGCCTTGTTAAAAACTTTACCCTGCTGTCCGCTGCTAGGTTAGCTGCTGCATAAATTACTGTTACTCTCCCACTACTTACTACTTGCTATGTGCTATGTGGTGGAATTGGGACGGTGTATATCTGATTATAACCATTGGGAGAGAGTGCTGCGTGCGTCTTGGGTGCGTGGTAAGGGTTGATGTCGACCAAGTGGGATGTGAGACAACCACGTGGGGCAAGTCGTGCCGGGGGTGCAACCTGGGCATCCCCAAGCGAGATACCTGTGGCGGGTAAAGTTGTTGAGGAGGTTCCGGGTGGGATAGCCTTGGTGGTTTGAAGCCCATGGACGGAGGTGCTGTGATGGTACGGGGAGAGTATCCCCTAAGTGAAGATGCCTGCTTGGTCAAACCTAGGATGGACTAGTTTCAGGTTCATGTGAATCATTTTCTACTCACTCGCTTCTGATGGGCGGGAGACGGCTGGACTACTTGGTAGGACGGTGCCACTACTGCTGGTTGAGAGGTGATAAGGGTGGACGGAGACGGTCGATGGGTTCCCGTTCCGTTCTAGATGCGCAGTACCACTGGATGGGCCCGGTACTGTGTCTCCCAGTCTCAGCACAACGGTGTTGGATCCGGAATATCCCAGGGCTGAGTGGTAGGGTGGCATCGACCTAGGCAAGCAAGCACCCGGAATTCTTCCTAGGGGTTTGCGCAACACCTATGATGGCTAATCTTGTGAGTAGTGAAACCTCTACAGAGTGTATGGTTGATCGATCGATACATAAGCCAACTTGTTGGCTATGGACCTTTCCTGTGAAGCTTCTACTAGTGTAGTGAGTGTTCTCTTCTTCCCCTGGATGACATTTTTCCGGCAGTGTACCCACTGTGATAGTGTGCCGCTGAGATAGGCCTGAGAGGGAGTTGGGCCTGTCGAATGAGAGTGAGGTGTGGGTATGTGAGATGTGGTGATGGGAAAAGGGATGACAGTGCTATTTGGCGATAAAACTTGACTAATTAAACAAAGATTACAGCTGCATAGGAAACCTCAGCCTATAGGTCTGCTTGAATAGCCTTGCACCCACTTTTCACAAAGCAAATGCTGCATAGGTGGGCTCCGTGGCCAGTACATATCATACTGATAAATTTGCTGTCAGGTGACGAGAATGAGTACGACTTCGAGGAAGATGATGGCGAGGAATAGGGTCACGTGCTACACTCAAGTTGGCCGTGAAGGATGAAACGTTTCCGCATCTTCTAAGCTTCTCTGAATGTTGATTCCGCCAATGAGGCGATGTAATAAATGTTTATGTAAGACTTAATTACCGTTGTATGGATCCTGGTGTCAACTGAGATATGGGTAATTTCATGGATTGTCCCAAGCAATCTGTTGAATTACAATTCGAGCCTGTGGATTTCCCTTCGTGGAAATCGAGGTCGTTTCAGTTGGTATCAGAGGCATACTTGACTGTAGGACGAGACCCATAGAAAATGGACGTTAGAATAGGAAGCCAGACTCTCTTTCGATTATATTACCGACCTTGCATTCACTTTCTATGCAATGGCTTATCTAATACAAGGACCTGCTAATCCGTTTCTTGAAAAATTTGCAGATGACCAGCCTTGGACCACCACTTCGTCCACTGCACGACGGCACTATTGAGATCTCGATCAATGGGAGGAACCACGGCGGATTTGCCATGGTACTACGCCAGGTGCTGGAGGAGCTAGGAGCACCGTCTGACCAGATCCAGTACTTCAGTCGTGGGAAGCTTGTCGAGGCTGAGAGGTTTGAAGGACCTGTCACTACCAGAGTTGAGACACCCGTCAGCCTGACCCTTCCAAGGATGCCGATCTTTGCTGACTACACTGCTGGAGAGACTGTGGAGGACGGAGTACAGTCCGTCTCCCGTAAGGTACTACGCGCAGTTGTGTACACCACCTATGAGTACCTCAAGGGGACCCATTTCCGTCTGCTACCTCAGGCCTTGGAGCTGCACCCTGACCCCATCCAGAGAATTCTGTACACCAGCCAGATCGTTCAGGCCGAGACTGACCCCTGTCTACGCACAGTGGCACACCACCTCCAGGAGCAGGACGAGTTCATTAGCTCATTGGAGCAAAGGAGGCAGCGTGACCGAGCCCGCATGGCGGAGGTCGAGGACAGTTTGCAGAAAGGGACTCAGACCCTGGAGAGTTTGAGCAGAGCAGTCACTGACTTGCAGCTGGAGATGCAGCGCCGTGATGAGTTGCACCGAGCCGAGATCGCCGACATGCGAGACAAGATCGGGGATTTTGGGCTTCGCAATGACTACCTGAACAGCAGAGTGATGGGATTACAGAGGAGGCTGGACGACAAGGAGAGAGCACTTGCTGAGAGGGAGCAGAGGAGCAGAGACAGAGGAGTCGAGATGATCACGTTGCGCTCCAGGATCAGGGAGTTGGAGAAGCATCTGGAGAAAGCCGAGGAAAAGTCCACCCGCAACCAAGGGATTCTGATCGACCGCGTGAAGATGGTGGAGTTCTTAAAGGACAAGCTACGGAGGACAGAGACAGCTTGGAAGTAGTCCGATGCCAAGAGATCTATTGAGGTCCGAAAGGTGCAGAGTTCACTTCCCCCACTAGAGATGGTGAAGCCCCGGGAGGGAGACTTCCGCGTGCCACCCACTACGCTCAACCTGGGAGCATGTTCGTCTCTAAGGATGCAGGAGATTGAGGCCACTCCAGAGCTAGCTGTAGCACTCGACTACGTCAAGCGCCTGACCATGACTGATGACGAGATCAAGGCAGAGGACAGCCGCATCCCCGACGCCGTACTCGACCTTATGCACCAGTAGCTTATGGGACCCTGCGTGGCCCTTAGACTAGTGACACCATGAGTTGTCATGTCATTTGCTATCTGCGCATAGCACGATCTTCATAGCGGCTAGAAACATCCTTTATGTAATAATAACCATGTGATGAGTGACATTTGGATCTTATGCTTCTTATGGTTTTCTATGCTTCTTTGGTTGAGTGTAGGATAGTATGAAAAATGTTTTAATTCATTTAAATCGTTGAAAACATCTAACCCTACTTAAACCACTACATAATTATCACTGCACTGAGCACATACCTAATAATTTCAGATGTCGATGAGACGTTCCGCGCGTCTGGAGAACCGCCAACCCTCCCCCGCACCTGCGCCAGGACGCGGGCGTGGTCGCAACCGTGGGCGCCCAGCTGGCAGGCGTGCTGGAGTTAACCTGGAAGAAGAGCTGCGCCGGGCAGAGGATGCACCACCGGGGAACGATCCGCCACCACAGGGCGAGAATGTGCCTCCGCCACCGCCACCGCCGCCGCCACCGACGTTGGCGGAAGTGATGGCACAGCAGACCCAGCTGCTGAATGCCATAGCTACTGGGATGAACAGGCACCATCGGGCCACCCCAGAATGACTTCCAAAGGAAACTGGAGGGTTTCCTGAAGCTGAGGCCACCCACCTTCGACGGGACCGACAGCGATCCCCTTGCTGCCGATGATTGGCTTAAAGAGATGGAGAAGAAGCTGGACCTGACCACTTACTCCGACGAGGAGTGTGTTGGGATTGCTAGCCACCAGCTGACCAGTGCTGCACGAGCATGGTGGGGCAACTACACCAGCGCTCACGAGGACCCAGCCCGCATTGACTGGGATGAGTTCACCGAGGCTTTCCATGACCACCACATTCCTGAGGGGGTCATGGAGGCCAAGGAGAACGAGTTTCGCAACATCTCCCAGGGAGCTGACCGGATCCACGAGTACACCACCCGCTTCAACTGCTTGCTCCGCTACGCACCTGCGTCTTGCGTGAGTTTCGAGAAGGAAAAGATGTACTACTACAGGAAGGGACTTCAGACCAAGATCAGGTTGGCTCTGTCAGGGAACAAGAGCTACACTCTGCGTGAGCTGATTGACCGCTGTATTGAGATCGAGAAGGATCGCATGGAAGCACGTCTGGAGTTCGAGGCCCAGAACAAGGGAAAGAAGCGCCGTTCTGAGGGACCCGCTCGCACTGCTCCACCACTGAGACAGCGAACGGGTGCACCTCCGCCTTTCCGGACTCGCCAGGGACCTCCTTCGAGAACGAGCCGTGGTGGTGGTACCAACAACAGCAACTATCACCGCCCCGCTCAGACCTACCCTGCGCCGACTCGAGCTGTGCAGAACACACCTGCCCCCGCTACCAACACGCCGAGGACAAGCAACTGGAAGGCTCCTGCGACAACCGCAACAGGCAGTGCGCCCTTCACTTGCTTCGGGTGCGGAAAGCCTGGACACCGTTTGGCTGTGTGCCCCGACCTCAACCGTGCACCAGCAGCAGCACAGGGCACACTGAACCGGGGATCCGCTACCCGAGGGAGACTGAACCACATGACCGCTGAGGAAGCTGAAGCTGCACCTGATGCTGTGGACGGTACGTTCCTAGTACAGGATAACATGGCTACAGTTCTGTTCGATTCGGGAGCTACATGTTCATACATTTCATCTGCATATGCACGTAAGCATAACGTACCTGTAACCCCGAGAGCAAACCCCATCCTAACTAGCTCGCCCTTAGGAACCTTCAGAAGCAGTTCACATATGTAGGGGAGTGATAATCACAATCGAGGGACTTGACTTTCGAGATGACCTAACTCTACTACCCTCCAACAGCTTAGATGTCATCTTAGGCATGGACTGGCTAACCAAACACCGGGGAGTGATATCTTATTCACCTAGATATGTTCAGGTAACCCACCCTTGGGGAACAGCCGTCCGATGTGTACCCCAAACCGGGAGAGTTCAAGCCCTCCTATGTGCTCTGGAGACTAAGGCAGATAAGATGGAGCTGACATTCAGAGATGTGCCAGTAGTCTGTGAATTCAATGACGTGTTTCCAAAGGAGTTGCCAGGAATGCCACCAGATAGAGACGTGGAGTTTGTTATAGAGATGATGCCAGGGACTGCACCGATTGCCAAAAGACCCTACAGAATGTCGGCTGATGAGTTGAAGGAACTCAAGAAGCAGCTGGGAGAATTACTGGAGAAGGGCTTCATTAGGCCTAGTGCTTCGCCCTGGGGATCTCCCGTTTTGTTTATCAAGAAGAAGGATGGCACGATGAGGATGTGCATTGACTACCGGAATCTGAATGCGGTCACAGTCAAGAACAAGTACCCACTGCCCCGCATCGATGATCTGTTAGATCAATTGAGTAAGGCTAAGTACTTCTCAAAGATTGATCTCCGATCAGGGTACCATCAGATGAAGATCAGGGAAGAAGATATCCCGAAGACTGCATTTGTCACTAGATATGGACAGTATGAGTGCACAGTAGTCTCATTCAGGACTCACTAATGCTCCAGCAAACTTCATGAACATGATGAACAAGATCTTCATGAATGAGCTAGACAAGTTTGTGGTGGTATTCATTGATGATATATTGGTTTATTCAGCCACAAAAGAGGAACATGAACATCATCTGAGGACTTGTATTGGAGAGGTTGTCTCGCAACCAGCTATACGCCAAATTCTCCAAGTGCGAATTCTGGCTAGAGGAAGTTGCTTTCCTCGGACACGTACTGTCAGGAGAAGGAGTCGCAGTGGACCCAGCTAAGATTGAAGCTGTGAAAGAGTGGGAGCAACCCCGTAATGTGTCAGAAGTCCAAAGCTTTTTGGGACTTGCAGGATACTATCGCAGATTTATTGAGAATTTCTCCAAGATTGCAAGACCCATGACCAACTTGCTGAAGAAAGAGAACAAGTTTTTATGGACTCCTGAATGTGAGAAGATTTTCCAGACTTTGAAGGAGAAGCTCACTACTACACCTGTACTAGCCCTACCTGATATTCACAAAGATTTTGTTGTATATTGTGATGCCTCTCGGTAAGGTTTGGGCTGTGTACTAATGCAAGAAGGAAGGGTGATAGCATATGCCTCAAGATAGTTGAAAGAACATGAGCAGCGATACCCGACTCATGACCTAGAACTTGCAGCCGTGGTACATGCACTCAAGATTTGGAGACACTATCTAATAAGCAACAAGTGTGACATCTACACTGACCACAAGAGCCTGAAGTACTTCTTCACACAAGAAGATCTGAATATGAGGCAGCGCAGATGGCTAGAACTCATTAAGGACTATGATCTTGAGATCCATTACCACCCAGGGAAGGCTAACGTTGTCGCTGATGCACTTAGCCGCAAAAGCTACTGCCATACCCTCATCACCAAGTCTATGCCGCCTGAACTCAGGAGAGAGTTCGACGCGTTCTAGCTCGAGGTAGTCTCCTATGGCATGCTAAATGAGCTTCGCGTCGAGTACAATCTCACCTCATGGATCCGTGAAGCACTAAAGAACTGTCCTGAGATAGACTATATCCGTGGTTTGATGAAGCTGGGGAGAGGCCCCGAATACCGAGAAGATGAGCAGGGAACTGTATGGTACAAAGATAGAATCTGCGTACCGACGGATTCAGCGATACGAGAAGAGATCCTGTCGGAAGGGCATGACTTCAAATACTGCATTCACCCAGGGTCAGCCAAGATGTACCACGATCTAAGGAAGCACTTCTGGTGGGAGAATATGAAGACAGACATTGCAGGGCATGTAGCCCGATGTGATACCTGCAATAGAATCAAGGCCGAGCATCAGAGACCAGCAGGGTTGCTACAACCAGTTGAGATACCAGAATGGAAGTGGGAGTGCATATCCATGGACTTCATAATAGGACTGCCCCGATCCGAGCATGGGTATGATTCTATATGGGTAATAGTGGACCGTCTGACCAAAGTTGCACATTTTGTACCAGTCAAAAGGAAGTATAGAGCGAAAAAGCTGGCAGATCTGTACATATCAAACATTTTGAAGTTACATGGGGCGCCTCTGAGTATTATATCTGACCGAGGCTCACAGTTCGTATCACAGTTCTGGAAATCCTTGCACAAGTCCATCGGGACCAAGCTCGACTACAGCACAGCATACCACCCGCAAACGGACGGGCAAACAGAAAGAGTGAACCAGATTCTCGAGGACATGTTACGTGCTTGCGTGTTAAGGTACAAGGAAGGATGGGAGAGCTGTCTACCCCACGCCGAGTTCTCATACAACAACAGTTATCAGACAAGCATTAAGATGTCTCCATTTGAAGCGTTGTATGGAAGACCGTGCAGAACCCCGCTAATGTGGTCGGAACCAGGTGAAAGGACATTCTTCGGTCCTGCTAAGATTGTGGAAGCAGAAGAAGGTGTTGCCCAAGTAAGAGAGAATTTGAGGATTGCACAAAGTAGGCAAAAGAGCTATGCAGACAGAAGACGTAGAGAGCTTGAGTTCAAGGTTGGGGATTATGTCTACCTCAAGGTATCTCCACTTCGTGGCACCGTCAGATTTCACGTGAAAGGGAAATTGGCACCAAGATATGTTGGGCCATACAAGATCTGTAAAAGGGTTGGGAAGCTTGCTTACAAGCTGGAACTACCGGAGGAATTATCTGGAGTACACCCCGTGTTCCATGTTTCGCAACTAAGAAAGTGTTTGAAGCTTCCCGAGGAGCAAGTTCCTACAGATGCACCAGACCTGCAAGACACACTTGAATACAAGGAACACCCAATCAAGATCTTGGCACGGGATACAAAGGAGACTCGAAACAAGACCATTCCGATGTGCAAGGTACAATGGAGCAATCACACGGAAAGGGAAGCTACGTGGGAGAAAGAATCGGACTTGCGGATTATGTTTCCTTACCTCTTCGTAGGGAACGTTATCTCTGAATCTCGAGGTCGAGATCCTAATGAGGGGGGAGGACTGTAACAACCCTAGAAAATAGAAACACCAAAAATACCAACCAATTAAAATTTTTCCAACTTAATTCTTTAAACCCATGACTTGTGCATACATGTAGGTTTAATTATGCAAATAATAATTATGCGATTGCCACTTGCATTTTATTTTTCATGTAAGATAGTAACTCATGCATGCTTGTAGGGTTAATGTTGTAAATACTAAAATAAGGTGACAATTGCACCCTATCACCTTTCTAATAAAGAGCATGCAAGCATACTTGGATTTTCACTAATACTCATTGCATGTATATACATGTGTACAAATACAAGTATTTAATTGAAATCTAGAAATTAAAATGGAAAAAGAAAAGAGCAAGAGAAGAGAGGGGAGAAACCAGCCCAGCCGGCCAGAGGCCCAACCGGCCACGTTTCCTTTTTCTCTCATCCCCGCGCGCACCACACACGTGAGATAGGCCGGTCCACCTTGCGGCCCAACACCGCACGCGCGCACCGTGTCGGATACCGCACGCAGTGCGCCATCACTGACAGCTCGGCCCCGCTTGTCAGCCGCCTTCCCCTGCTCCTGTTCTTCTTCCTCGCGAGACGACGGGGGAACCGGGTCACGCGAAATGCATGACCCCGACCCCACGCAGCCGACAAGGCCACGCCTTGGCAAACTTGTTCCCCGCCTGTCCCCTGCCTTGCTCGCCAAGAAGCCGCGCGCACCACCGGAACCCTAGCTCGCGCAAGCCATAGCCCTCCGATCGGCCCGAAGCAGATCAGAGCCGCCCGCCATAGGTAGCCACCCGAGCTCCACTATAAATTGGAGCACCTCACGGCGCCCTAGCTTCGTTCCACTCGCCGCCGCCACTAGTGGCACCGCTCTACGACACTGCACCACACCGAGAGAGAGAGCGTAGGAGAAAGGCGGAGGAGAAGCTGCCGGAGCGCCGCCGCCGCGGAGCACGCCGGACCCGGACCAGGAGGTGAAGCCAGCGCCCTTGTCGCGGCTCGTCACGGCACTGCGTACACTCGACACGGCTCTGACTCTTCACGGCACCACCATCCTCTCTCCCCCAACACCTCGGTGAGCCATCGAACACCTTGTCCAACCCCGCCTTGCTTGACCGGCCATGGCGCTCGGCCTCACGAGCACGCAGGCCAAGGATCGTTCCCGATCCCGGACCACCTGCACAACACGCACACGTGCCCGGCCAAAGCCACCGGACATCGAGCCTTGCTAGGGCGGTGAACACAGCGCGATGCGTTCCTGCCGGAGCGCGCTCACCATGGTCGCGTTCCGCCACGACTATTGCCGTTCCAAGCACCCTAATTAGCAACCGGTTAGGCTAGTTCGTCGTGGAGCATCGCCGCGACCCCACGAGCCAACCATGAAGATCTACGCGCTGGTAGAGACCTTGTACGCCCTGTTCGAGCTCACCGCAGGCCGCCGGAGCGCCGCCATGCTGCGTGCGTTCCGAGCAACCCCGACCAACTCTGGGTAGGATAGATAGTCGTGGGCAACTGCCACGGCCTCCTCGTGTCGAGCAGCAAGCTGCAAGCATTAGTGGGAGACCCGCGCGCCAAATGGAAGCCATGCCGTGACGATAGGTGACCACTGAGAAAGCCAAAGGCCTTTCTGACTACATGAATCGGAAGAAGACTAGCCCTGGTATGCCAAGCTGCGAGCGCTACCGCCTCGCCGTTATCCGCCACCGCCGGAGTAGCACCGCCACGGCAATCGGACACCCGAGACCTTGATAGCCAAAATTAGGGACTGGAATAGCGATTACCAGCGGCTATAGGGACATAACCACCATCAGGAAGACCTTCCTAGCCTTGCCGGACCCTTGCCGGCGTGGTAACCTCACTGCCGTCAAGCGGAGCACCCTGCACATGCAACCTTGGGCACAAGCCGACCCGTTCTTAGTCCAAGACCATTCCGCAAGCCGTCAATCGTTGATAGAAGTTCTCTATCGGCCACCATCGAGCCCGCCCCACTGCCGACGTGTTTCGCTGCCGCCGGCGAGCCTTTGGGGTTTTGCGTCGAGCACCTGCGGGGCGCTACCATGTGCACTGGGTCCATACCTTTCCACAGCAGCACAAACGCGAACTAGGTCCACCGTGAGCCGAAGGCCGTGAATGTAGCACCAGGACGAAGTCCATCGTGAACCGCCTCTGTTGTCCACGTACACCGGATGCCGGTCCACCGTGGGCCGGGAAACGTAGACCGAACCCTTGAGACGAACGCAAAGCCGCCACGTGGTGCAACCAGGCACCGACACGTGTCAATAATGACGTCATGATGACATCACCATGACGTCATCTGACCCCACTGGACCTTGGAACATTGACTCGGTCAACGATGACGTCAGCATGACGTCAGCAGCCACGTCAGCCGCCACTATACCGCACTGCTGGACCCGCGCACCACGTGGACCAATCTGGAGTTGCCACGTGTCACCCCCTGATTAACCGGCCATTTTTCTATTTTCAGAAAATAGGATAATCTTCGGAAATTCATAACTTATTCAAACGATGTCCAAAAATTGCGCACCATATATCAAAATTCTCAGAAAAATGAGATCTACAATCTAAGACTATATTTGTGTGTATTTGGATCTTTATTTTATTGGATTTTTCTGAAATACTCTATAGGAGTCGCTGACGTGACTATTTCGTGTTCGATTTCAGAGCCGGAGAAGGATCTGACTAAGGAAGACGACCACGAGTACCTTCAGGAGCTAGGAGACGACTACGAAGGTGCCACGTCCCACCAAATCCTTAGATCCTATTTACGCATTGCAAATGACATTATTGCTATTGCTTTATGATTGTGTATGAATTGGTTGCATGATAGTATATTTTTATTCCCTGCCTTGTTAAAAACTTTACCCTGCTGTCCGCTGCTAGGTTAGCTGCTGCATAAATTACTGTTACTCTCCCACTACTTACTACTTGCTATGTGCTATGTGATGGAATTGGGACGGTGTATATCTGATTATAACCATTGGGAGAGAGTGCTGCGTGCGTCTTGGGTGCGTGGTAAGGGTTGATGTCGACCAAGTGGGATGTGAGACAACCCCGTGGGGCAAGTCGTGCCGGGGGTGCAACCTGGGCATCCCCAAGCGAGATACCTGTGGCGAGGTAAAGTTGTTGAGGAGGTTCCAGGTGGGATAGCCTTGGTGGTTTGAAGCCCGTGGACGGAGGTGCTGTGATGGCATGGGGAGCGTATCCCCTAAGTGAAGATGCCTGCTTGGTCAAACCTAGGACAGACTAGTTTCAGGTTCATGGGAATACTTTTCTACTCACTCGCTTCTGATGGGCGGGAGACGGCTGGACTACTTGGTAGGACGGTGCCACTACTGCTAGGTTGAGAGGTGATAAGGGTGGACGGAGACGGTCGATGGGTTCCCGTTCCGTTCTAGATGCGCATTACCACTGGATGGGCCCGGTACTGTGTCTCCCAGTCTCAGCACAACGGTGTTGGATCCGGAATATCCCAGGGCTGAGTGGTAGGGTGGCATCGACCTAGGCAAGCAAGCACCCGGAATTCTACCTAGGGGTTTGCGCAACACCTATGATGGCTAATCTTGTGAGTAGTAAAACCTCTGCAGAGTGTATGGTTGATCGATCGATACATAAGCCAACTTGTTGGCTATGGACCTTTCCTGTGAAGCTTCTACTTAGTGCAGTGAGTGTTCTCTTCTTCCCCTGGATGACATTTTTCCGGCAGTGTACCCGCTGTGGTAGTGTGCCGCTGAGATAGGCCCGAGAGGGAGTTGGGCCTGTCGAATGAGAGTGAGGTGTGGGTATGTGAGATGTGGTGATGGGAAAAGGGATGATAGTGCTATTTGGCGATAAAACTTGACTAATTAAATAAAGATTACATCTGCATAGGAAACCTCAGCCTATAAGGTCTGCTTGAATAGCCTTGCATCCACTTTCCACAAAGCAAATGCTGCATAGGTGGGCTCCGTGGCCAGTACATATCGTTCTGATAAATTTGCTGTCAGGTGACGAGAATGAGTACGACTTCGTGGAAGATGATGGCGAGGAATAGGGTCACGTGCTACACTCAAGTTGGCCGTGAAGGATGAAACGTTTCCGCATCTTCTAAGCTTCTCTGAATGTTGATTCTGCCAATGAGGCAATGTAATAAATGTTTATGTAAGACTTAATTACATAAACATTTATTACATTGCCTCATTGGATTGTCCCAAGCAATCTGTTTAATTACAATTCGAGCCTGTGGATTTCCCTTCGTGGAAATCGAGATCGTTTCATTTTTATGGCAAGCTTATGCAGCCAAAGTATGATTGTTGGTTAATTGGCAACACGTGACCAATGTACCCGGGACAATGATTATGGAGCTTCAGCGTATGGAGAACTTGGTGGTAAACGGAAAGACATTAGTTTACACTGGTTTAGGCCACTGTATAGCATAATACCCTAGTCCAATTAGACGTGACAACTATGCTTTGGGTTGTATGATGTATTGGATTCTATAAAGGGGTTGCTCCTAGTGAGTAGTATACTGACACGAAACACCTAAGATCCTGGTCCGGATTCTATGAAAAAAATATAGATTTTCAGGACCATCTTTAGGTATTATTATAATTATTTTGTGATAGTCCAGAGATAGAAGGTTAAATTATCCATACAAATTAATTGAATTTTTTTATCTATCTCCACCATAAACGGTTGAATGGACCATATAAGCCAAACATATTTTGTATGTAATTTTCTTAATGTTATTATGGGTACACACTTCGATTTGGAATTTATTTCAATTCACATGAAGAAATTCATTCAAACTATAGAAAAAATAGTGAACTATTTGTTGAATTCCTGAAACCTTGAAATGAACTATGAATTGCTAGAGAGGAGGTAAAAATAGTGAACTATTTCTTGCTTCCTCGACACGTCACTAGATGGCTGTCAGATAAATTTATTATAAAAATATATTCAATGATCAACCTAATGATACTACATATGTATATATTTTATAAACATTAATATTTTTATGTATATATTTTTGGTCAAAAGCTAAAAACCTTTAACTTTCTTGGGATATGAGAAAGATATCTATTTTAGAATAGAGGGATTAACATTTATATAACGTGGGGTGTATCAGTCCCCCATCTAGATCCAAAGACCAAAAGTTTCCTCCATCTTGATCCAATGACAAAAGGTGGCTTAGTTCAACATGGCCTAAGATAAACCAAATGCACAAGATCTTCCAGATTCGAAGTTGTCAAAGCCCTGTTTAATATTTTCTTTTTAACTTTTCATTTATAAGCTACATAAAGAATACCCGTGAACTATAAAACAAGCCAAAATAATTATACTTTTTTCTATAAAATGACAATAGAATATTAAGAAAATAATATTAATTGCTTCCTCAATCCCAAATTACAAGTTATCTTATGATATTAAATAAGTATCATTAGCTTCTCTATTAATCATATTTTCATAATATCTATAAAACTAGACTAATAATTTCGTGGAAAATGTTGTGCCTAGTGACTTGTGAAGCGCAAGGTGAGCCTGCCAAGTGCGCGGCAACATTTGACGGTAAAAATGTGTGGAAAAAAGCGCGCGTACAGGATGAGTGCACCAGCGCGAAACAGAGCTCCAAATCGCAGCAAGATTATAAGGGTCGGGGGCGGGTAGGTCACAGAAAAGAACTCGGCGGCTTGTTGTGTTCTCCATCACGCCGCCGCTGGAAGTAAGCGCGAGGGGAATCAACCCTGCTCATCACCCCTGGAGTCAACGATGAGCGCTCGTGCTCGAAGGCGCTCTCACCCGTAAGTGTTAGCGTTGTACAGAGCCGGCGACTCGAGTCGATGAGGAGGCGGATCAAGTACAGGCGCACGCTCGGCGGCTGCCATCTTCCTCGGTGGCAGTGGATCCATCCAGGCGTCATCTCTTTCCCATTGCCAGCTGGCAATGGCGCAGCGTCATCGGCTTGTTCCATGGCTGCAGGCTAGAAGGGGGCCACGGCACACAGGTGAGTGGTAATGCTTGAGCTTTATGGTCTCTGGTTGCAGGTCTGCAGGCTAGAAGGAGGGCATCATCTTGTCCTGGGACCAATTGCATATTTAACTTTAAGCATCTGCATATGATTGTGCTTAGGGCCTAGAGTGATTTATTTTCAGGCTAGTGATTCATTGTGTAATTAAGTCTTTAATCAAATTCAAAAATAAAAATTAAATAGAAATCAAATTAAGCCCTAGAATTGACCTAAAACCTCTAATTCAAAATCTATAATGAATCTGATGAAAGTGTCTTAATAAAACTTGTAGAGCTTTTAAAATGGGACAACTTTTATTTTTGGAGATTTTAAAGTTATATTATAAAAATTCAAATTAAACTCAAATTACTATATTGAAATTTACATTTGAAACTTCAATTTTAAAATATTAAGAATATTCAAAAACTTCCTTAATAGAAGTTGTCAAGCTCACTGAGTAGAACAACTTTCATGTTTACCAATTTTCAAGTTGTTGAGAAAAATCAAAAGTAATTTTAAAATTTAAGTTTGAAATTCAAACCCTACTTTTACCCCCTTTGCTGTAGTTTGAAAATTTGGCCGAATTTGAATTTCATGTCAAAAGAAAAAATGATCTACACAAAATTCTCTACAACTTTTGTATTCATCACTTCCTTGGATTCTAGGCTGGATCAGATCAAATTGAATCAAATAGCGTTTGACCTACTTATCCTACTACTATAGCTAGGGGGGTCCCCCTGTTCATCGTCTCGGCCGTACGCGTGCGTGCCGCGTCCGGCGCCGAGCGCCATCCGGCCGGCGTGGGCACGCCGTGGCGTTGTCGAGCGGCCGAGGAGGGGGCCCCGGACGCCCCGATTTTATCCCACCCCTTCCCTGCCCTTTAAAGACGACGAGCCCCTCCGTTTTCCCAGTTCTTCCCGAGCGGCCGCCGGCAACCACCTCGTCATTCGTGGCCAAATTCACAGCCACCGAGCCATCTCCACCCTCTCCATCTCCCAGATAGGTAGCCAAGCTCATGACGCATCGATTGGTGCCCGTCGCGTGAGCCGTGGTACCCTGCTGTAGCTCGCGGTGAGCATCTTCGTCTTCGGGTTGTCACCAGAGCTTCGCCGCGGCCATCCTCTTCTCGTCCGGTCTGTTAGAGTGAGCGTCTTTCTTCTCAGGGGTAGCGTTCTAAACTCCCGTGGTGGTGTAGTTTCTGATGCGCACGGTGGATTGTGATGTGGTGCACCAGGTTCGTCGGAACAGATCTTCGTCGCCGACGGCCGAGCTGTGTCCGCCGCCGTCGTCGTCAAGCCATCCTCACCGCACCGCCTCTTCGTCAACTAACTCGCCCTTTAGTTTCGTGGTGAGCCTTCTGATTCTCCCTGATGCTTTTTCCCGTGACCGTACCGTGTCCCCTCGGCCGGAACGGCCTTGCCGTGCCGCCGAGATCCGCCATGGGCGAGCTCCCGCTCGTCGGAGGCGATTATAGCTAGGGCTAGGTTCTTAGGGAGTCGATTAGGGTCTTGGGGTAGGTGTTCGGCCGATTGCGCTCGCTGTTAGGGCCGCCGGCGGCGAGGTCCGCGCCGTGGCATGCGCGCGCGCGCTCGGGAGCGACGGCCAGAGGTAGGAGACGATCCTGACAGGGGTGGCCCTGCCTGTCAGCGCCCGGGTGAGGGAGAGCGCGCGTGCGCGCGGGAGCTGACGGCTGGGGCCATCCTGTCAGCGGGCCGGCTCGGAGGCGTGCGCGCGCGGGCGCGTGCAGGCTGTGCTGGGCCTGTGCGTTTTAATGGGCCGGCTCGGTGTGAATTGGTTTTCCAATTTTCGGTAGAATTTCTAAAGGTTTTTCTTTATTAATTTCCAATAAATAGTACTGTTGTTTCACTATTTTTGTGTGAATTTATTTAATTCTCCTAAAATCACCAAAATTTTGGAGGATGCTCTCTGTAATATGTAGTATTTAATAAAAATACTAAACTTGATTTTTGGGTAGATTCTGTAGTAGGTAAAAATCAGCACTTTAATTGATAAATGAAACTTTGGTGATTTTTAATAATTTCTGTGTTGTTCCAAAAATCATGAAATTTATTGTGCCACTGTTTGGTACTGAAATCTATCTGTTGGTGGAATTTGGCATCAAATGGAAATAGTTAAATATTTATTAAATTATATGTTGGTTTAAATGATTAATAATAGGAATAGGAAATGGAATAATTATTGAATGGTGTGATTTTTGGATTGATTGAGATTCTAGGTCAATCACCTTTATGACCTAGGGCATTATGAATTAAAGTAATCATGGCTAGCCTATGGTAGGGTCTTGATCACAGTGTGTGCATTATTTATTATTTAATTTTTATCTGTCATTTCATGTGCATTGTATTCATACGTTCATTAATGCAAACGTGTAGTGATCGAGAATCCGGAGATAAAGCATGAGGGTGCATCTGAGGAGACTGCTCAGGAAATTGTGCAAGGTTTTGATATTTGTGGCACCGACCCGGATCCGACACTCTACACCATCCAAGGCAAGCCCCGGTGCATTTGCCCCTCTCCTTGTTGTTTTAAAAATATTTACCACTTGAGTTAATTAATTGCATTAGGTTAATAGAAGTTGGGTGACAACCAATTGATGCAGTACCATCCTTGAATACCTGACAATACTTGAGAACCTGATTTATTAAAAAGTATTGCAAAATGCTTAGTCATGCCTAATGTTAGTTTTGCAAAAATGCTATTTCAACTGTGATGATCTAAAAGCACAAGAATCACTTTATGGGACTGGTTATGTTCCTTATTGGTTGGCAGTGTTCCTAGCTAGTTTACTGTCATCAACGAGGAAGGGTTTTTCCTGCTCGGTGATCGTGGCATTGGTTTAGAGTCCCAACAATTGTCAGCGACGGAAACGGGATTTGAAAACTGAAGGGACAGGGGTATTTGGGTTAGAGTCCCAATGCACTGCCGCCGTCGAAAAAAGGTTTAGGGACCGTTCGTTGTAGGCCTGCTGGATCGAGACTTTGCAACTAGCCATATACTACAGGAAGCCTCTGACTCCGGTGGATCTCCTGCTGGAACCAACAACCACGCACTGGGAGTGGAGAGATGGCGAGAGCAGCGTGTACCCTCGTGGCCGTCGTGCCTGGAGACGAGAGGAGTATTGTGCTCTTGGGTGGCGCAGGACCGGTTTCGGGGTATGAAAAGCCGTGGTAGACGGGGTTAGTGTATGCAAGCTTAAGTGCTACATACGCAGTGTGGATAGGGATCCCCAGCTGGGTATTAATCGATTCGAATCGTCGTTGCTCCTCGGATATGGAGACTTGATCCTTCGACCATTCAGCGAATAGTGGTTCGGAACTAGAATTGTTTTTGAATGGATAAAGCAAATGAAAGAAATGTTGGTATATGAGAAAGAACTTGGAGATATGGTTAATGATGAATAGTATTATTAAAATAAAATATTGAGATAGGATTAGTAATGCTTTTCCGCAAAACCTTTGAACTCTTGCTAAAGCCTTACCTTGACTCCCCTCAGCCTGCATTCCTGAGTCTAATTTTACACCCTTAGTCGGGTAAGTCTTGCGGAGTACCCCATGTACTCAGGGTTTGTTAACCCCGTTGCAGGAGGATAGTAGGAGACCGAAGTTTGTCTCGCTCCGTGCTGCGTCACCATCTTCCAGGAGATTGAAGAAGAATAAGGTTGAACCCTTGGGCAGAGTTTGTGTAATATTTATCTATCTATCGTACTTGTTGATTCTACCGCTACTGTTACACTTTTAATTTATGGTCTGTAATAACTGCACCTAATTTCTGTTGAAACACTGGTTTGTAATATTAAGTATCATTTACTCTTCCGCAAATTTACTCTGATGTATTTTGGTATGAAATGCTAATAGCTCTGTAATGGCTTCGCAATGGGATCCTGTCGGAGATAACGGGTGCTTTTGTAGCCCGGCAGAGCCCGCCCAGGTCATCTGGAACACAGGGTCCGGCTGTCAGATGCCATTAGTGGCAATGACAGGTGGCCTGTGGGCCACGTGATTTAGGCGGTTCTGTTACACCAATGGCATCTATCGGTTGTATAAAAGAAATGGCAGCATTTATCAGTGGCGCTGTTCGTGCTGTACCTGCAGCTCCAGTGGCAGGTGAGCGCCTCTCCCCTTTCTAGGCTCTTCATTTTTATCCTGTGTGTTTTGATTTGTTTCGTAGCAATTAACTTCCTCATGGTGAAGCGTTCTTATGACTTATTTATCATGAACATTTAGTGACTTGAACTCCCAGCTGTGGCCTGTGGGATGGGATTAATGCTGTGTTGTTGACTGTGATTTAACTAAGGAAGCGAAGCTGCAAGAGTATTAGAAGAAGTAGAGAAACTAGCCTCACACATTTTATCATGAACTTTTATTGAATTGCAGATCATGACAACTAATTATTAGCATTTAGATTTAGATTTAAAAAAGATACAAGAAATTGCCACTATGTGTCCAAAATATTGATTCTTTAACTACAAAAAATTGCCACATATTAGACCGACAGGTCTGAGGAGTGAGGAACAATTTAAGATCAAGGTTACTATGCAATGTACAAAGCTACAGTCAGAGTCAAGTCAACTAGTTTTCAACGTGTGTGTCTCATCTTACTGAACACATAACCACTCCTGTTTCAGATATCTGTTCTATCTTTCTGTATTTATAGGATAATAGGTAGGAGTAATTCTTCTGATGCTTATTAACAGAAGTTTTGCTCTGTAGTCTTTTGCTTGTGTTGTAGTTCTGTTCTTAATCCTTAGCCCTTTGTGTGAGCTGTAGTTTGAGTTGAGGGAAACATGTTTAGCTTCTCTGTGCTGTAGTCCGAAAACATTTAACATTTGTGGTGAATTACAGCTTGTGTGGTCTGGTAAGATAATAAACTCTTGTGTTAAATGGGCTTTTCTTTGAAGCATGTATTACATTGGTACATCTTTCTCAGGTTGTGTATTAAATTCATGTATTAAATGGCCTTTCCTTAAACATGTATTAAATTCATGTATTACAGCTTGTGTAATTTTCGCACAAAGAAAACAGCTTGTGTAGTCAGACAAATCTAATATTTTCTCTGTATATGTGCAGGTTGATTAGTAGTACATCATTCTCACCTATAATGCTTAAATTTCTATGCCCAGTTCTATCTCATCCTGATATATATATATATATATATATTAGCTTTAAATGACTTGATATATCTTGTGTGTTATGTTTTCTGACAGTACTAGTGGGTCTGTATTAATTCTCTGCCAAAATATTTAACAATATTGACGGTGCTTTCAGTTTTGATGGTTTTACTTTCCTTTGTTACCTGGTAATTTCTAGATCGAGGTATGGCTTTGCATTCTTGACATTGAAATGCTATGAACCATGTTTAATTATTTTATGTATTTTTGGTTCTACACAGCTACACATTGCTTTTTCATATTTTCTGGCATCGTTCCTCCAATTGTATTCTGCTGAAAATCATAAACATAAGCTTCCTTACAGATTGAATAAAGAATTTTCATCATAAATCATATTTCTTTAATTGTTACAGGCCAAAACTATTATGTTTGTTGTTTCTTTGGTTTTAGGTGCTGGTCGCGAGGAATGATCTGAAGATTGATAAGTAACAGGAAGATTGCTGCATATCTGCAAGTAAGACCATTACTTCACTAATATTAGTATATACATGGAGACATCTATGATTAACATTTTTTTCACATAGTGGTATCTGGACTGTTGAATTTCAGAAATCATGCTACTCATGCTAGGTAATTAAAATATGAATTGAATTCTTTGTTCATCAATATAGGTTTGCCCATAACCGGACAATGCACATGTACTTCAGACGATGAGGTACATTGGAGATGCATATGTATGAGTCAATAGAAGGTTTCGTGGCCTTTTTAGCAGCAGGAAAGTAAATTTGAGATAACTGCATGCATGGTTGAATTTCTCAGGTTATGCACTTGCTTTGGACATAACAACAAGGGACTTACAATCTACTGCTATGGTTGTTCTATCTTCTGTAGTTTTACAGATTGTGGAAGTGATGGGAATTTATGCAGCTCACATTTTGTGAACTGCAATGGTAAGTAGAACAATTTTTTTGTGTGCATAGACTTCTGTGTTGGGTTATGCTTTTCTAGTCCTACAATCTCTTAGTATTCCGCAGACTATTTATATACAATTATTTTCTCTCTAGAATATATCATATAAAGGCTAGAGCTGTGTCAAATATAAGAGTAGTTTGTACTGTATTTTCTGCAAAGGTACAAGTGTGCTATCTATCACATGTTCCTCGATACATATATACATGATGGACTTCTAATCTAATTATTTGGCATGCTCTAATTATTTGGGGAATCACCATGGCCTTGTCGAGCACTCAATTTGTGATGTCAAAAAGACTAGATTTGCTTTGAAGTTATTTGTAATATAACTTATAGTTGTTATGATAAATACATGTTTGAGACTACATATTGCAGTATGTTTTTTGATGCTTTCTTTAAATCTTTGAAGAATTTTTCAAATCCGTGAGATGACTTTGTTGTATATGCATGTACTTTTGTTTTTTTGAATTATGTTTGCTATCTCACACAAGTAATAACCTTTGTTAGCTTCTACTTGCTTGGTAGCCTATACTAGATTGCCCATGATCTTAGTTCATAGTGGTGGAGCTGTCCTATCCTTAGCTTTTGCAACAATTCAATTTTTCCTTGCTACATGTACAATCCCTTTGCAACGTAAGTGGCTAGTATATACAACAATACACATTCGTTGCAACATGGATGCGCTATTGCAACCATCAACTCAAGAGTTGCAAGTATCAACTAGGTATTGCAATGACAATAAAATTTTGTGCAACGCAAATCAAATCGTGGCAACATTAGTAACATATTGCAAACATTTTACAAATGGTTGCAATAACACTTACTTATTGCAACGATCTTCATATTTAGGGTCACGGAATAATTTGCGTGGCAAAAATCAAACTTATCGCAACCTAAGGTACAAATGGTTGCAATAACACCCCCTATTGCAACCAAATGGTGTTGTTGCAATAAAAAAGTGTGGCATTAGGGTCAAAACTTACTAGTGTGCATCGAGTCGACGTAAGCTAGTAGTTAAGGCTAACTAAGATGTAAACTTTGTATACTTCTGGCATCACTTTTGTAAAATTCTTCCTACATAGGTGTGTTCATGAAGTGGTGAGTAACTAAAACTGAAGTTTTAAAACCCTTTTGGTTCGAGGGGTTTTATTTGGGGTGTATTTGGTAATGGTGTTAGGGTTAACTGACCAATGATGCCACGACGAAATCAAGGGCTCCCCGTGCCATGCACATAGGGGTTAGCTGCTCGGCACGCACTGGTGTCGTCATCCTTGACCTTAACTCATTATGAACCCACACTCAAATAATATTTCTCATGAGGGTTTAGATCGAAAAGTAAAGTTTAAGGTCCAGTGTTGAGAAAACAATTGATTATACTAAATAAGAATCTTCATCATATCGACTAGGAAATTAAGTATGGATCAGTACTATCAATTGAAGTCACCTGAACGGTTATCAGATGTGCAGAATTGATTCCATATATCTCAAACTTAAGAGGTCACTTCAAGTGCCAGATTGCGTCATTAACTTAGAAGGGATTAAACTCAGACCAAATTTGACTTACCCTGAGTATCAAAGTGCGAGTTCTATTTTGGAAAGACCGTGTTATTCAGAAAACCATGACCAAATGATACCAGGCACAATGGAGTCAGCATTCGGAAGAGGAAGCTACCTAAGGATAAAAGAATTCTCGATCTGAAAACTTTCCTAAGTTCTTTGCTGCTCTGTAGACGTCACTTGTCCTCTTCAAGTCTTGGAATAAGTAAACCACATACTTGCTCTATAGTCAAGTTTAAAGAATATTTACTTGACACATATTCTTCTTCATTACTAAACCTAAGGCTTTAGCCATTTCTTGAATCTCGAGACATGATTTATTTAAGGGGGAAGGATGTAACACCCCCTCGTGTTACGATAACTAAAATCTGCCATGTTATCATGATTGGATACAAATCATCCCACATTCAATCCTGTTCGTGTGCATTGATTAAAATAAATTTTCTTGCATTTGATTGTGCATAGGTGATTTAGAGTGATTTATTATGCAAATGATTATATTGGTGTGTGATTATCTAAATCCAATTAGCAAATAAAAAGAAGATCATTTATAAACCCTAAAACGGACCCGAAACCCTAATTTAAAAACTAAATAAAGTTAGGGGTTGGGCCGTAAGCAAAATTTGTAAGTCTTTAAAAGATAAGAAACTTCTATTTGGGGCAATTTTGAAGTTATTAAAAATAATTTTAAATAAAACCCTAATCTATGCTTGAAAATCTAAATTTGAAATTTAAATTCAAATACTAGCAAGAATCTGATGATGGTCCTTTAATAAAAGTTTTATCCCTTTTAAAATGGAACAACTTTTATTTTTGAATATTTTAAAGTTATAAAGTGGAAATTCAAATTAACCTCAAATCAATGCTTTGAAATTTAAATTTGAAATGTTATTTCATAAAATTATCAGGAATCTAAACAAACTCTTTTAATGAAAGTTGTAGGGCTTGACAAATAGAACAACTTTTATATTTGGATATTTTCAAGTTGTTAAGAAGAGTTTTGAGTTTTTAATTGAATTTGAAATGGATTTCAAAAGGGCAGATTGCCCCTTTTTAAATTATTCAAAATTTCAAACTTCTTCTAAAACAAAAGTTGTTTAGTTTGAATTTTCCCACAACTCTTATTTTTGAAATTTTTTGACTTTATATGTAAAATAAAAAGTAATTACGCAAAAAAAAATGGAAAGTGAAAAAGGCGCGTGCCGCGCCGCACGGCAGCACCGCCCGGGGCCGGCCAGCCGCCTGTCGCCGTCAAGGCCGGGTCCGTGGGGGCCCTCTCCACGTCGTGCATTTCTCCTTCGCCCTATTTAAAGCCTCGGCGGCGGCGTTTTCTCGCTTCCCTTCCTCCATGGCCGTCGCGAGATCGAGCTCGGTGGTCACCAAAATTCGCCATCCTCAAGCCGTGACAATCCTCTCCATCTCTTAGCCAGCCCCAGCTCCTCCTTGCGCGTCGATTGAGACAATTAGCACCCCTATAGTTGTCAGAAGCGTCAGGTTGCTGCGTTCTTCTCAAACTCCGGCGAGAGCGCCGCCACTCCCTGCCCAACGCGGCCAGCCCGCCACGGTGAGATTAGTCCATTTCCTGTAGGGTATCCTTGATCCTTTGTGCCTTCCTGAAGCTCCTGCACTCGACCATTTCGCCTTTGGTGCACAGACCCCGCCAAAACGGACTCAGAGCCGCCGGAACTCACCGCCGTGGCCGCGGTCCGCGACAACAGGGCGCCTCCGGTCACCCTCCGTCCAAACTAGCACGCGCACAAGACTCCTAGTGAGTTCCTGCACCTTTTGGCGTTCTCGTTTTGAACTCTACCAGGCCGAATCGTCCAGAACGCGTGGCGCCGCCATGCGCAGCGCGACCCAGCCGCCATGGCTACGGGGAAAACTTGTGCAGAGCCTTTACTGCCCCAATAGACCTGCTAGGAAGACTACTTATAGCCTAGGGAACGTGTTTACCGGAGCACGACTGTGCCGCCACGACCGCGGTCATGTGAGCCCCGAGCTCGAACCAACCCAACCAGCTAGCTAGGACGTGCGCTTGGTGTTTCCGAGTTTGCCGGTACCCTGGTCATCGTCGGAGACTCCACCGGCGGCGAGAAAACCGGTGGTCAAGGGTCGCTGGCGAGTCGGTCAACCGCATGGGGGAGAGAGGGACTTGTGAATTAGGATTCGATTTATTCCACTGGGTTAAGTGTAACGTACCTGACTCATATAAATAGTTCTTTGTGGACTGCGGGTTGAGCCTCGGTTTTTGCAGGGGGGTTTCTGCAATTCGACTTTAGCCAAGTCAGGCAGGCCGAGTGGGTCGGCCTGTTGGCTAATAGGCCGCCTCGGGCCTAAATGGAGTTTCCTTTTTCTCGCGAATTAAAACTTGTTTTCCAATATTCTGCTAGAATGAATAGTGAGCCACTTTGTAAATTTTGTATGAATATTTCTGTTGCGCCAAAAATTGTGAAATTAAATGTGGAGGCTCTCTGTGATATACTGAACACCATAAAATATGAAACATATAATTTGAGCACTTTCTGTTGAAGATAAAAATGCCTCTTTTAATTCATAAGTGGGATTTCCAGGTATTTTGTAGGCTAGAATTATTATCCAAAAATCATGAAATTTAACTTGGTACTGTTTGGGGTCAATATCTATCTATAGCACCTAATTAGAAAACCCTAATCAATTAGGTGCTTTGTGATTTTGGGATTGATTGTTGACCTTGGGTCCCTCACCCGAGTGACCCTAGGCACTTTAGATTAAGTTCCTCGTGGTTAGCTTTAGCAGTACCTGAATCAGTGTGCGGTGACTGTCTTGACCGTTAAATTGATTAATAAAACAACAGGATAGTTTTGTTGGCTTGCAACTTTATCGTGAAGGAAAGTTGTACTCAACTTTCTAAATTAAGTTGATGTCGGGTACCAAAGTATGGGGTACACAACTTCGATGCAAAAATACACATTCCCAACACAGCCCGGCCCAGGTAAGGCCAGCGGAAGCCCACGAAGGCCACGCCTACGGAGGCCCATGACGATGTTGCATCAACGTCAACCTACCCTCGGGAAAACGGCACCCTCGGGCGCCAATTTTCCGATTCGCCCGAGCCTCTCCGAGAGAGCTCGGGAAAGCGGCACCCTCGGGCGCCGATTCTCGATTCGCCCGAACCTCCACGAGAGAGCTCGGGAAATTGACACCCTCGGGCGCCAATTTTTTCGATTCGCCCGAGCCTCCCCGAGAGAGCTCGGGAAAGCGGCATCCTCGGGCACCGATTCTCCGATTCGCCCGAGCCACCCCGAGAGAGCTCGGGAAAGCGGCACCCTCGGGCGCCAATTCTCCGAATCGTCTGAGCCTCCCTGAGAGAGCTCGGGAAAGCGGCACCCTTGGGCGCCGAATCTCCGATTCGCCCAAGCTTCCCCCATCCCCCTCGAGCGTAACCTCTCAAAAGCATCCAATGCACAGTTGACGTCAACGAAGCAATCTTAGACCACAAGAGACCTCTCTGACCACTTTACAAGCACTGTCCCGTCAGGCGAGATTCTCGACGTGACTGTGCTTCGCACACGCACGACGGCCATACCACCTGTCAGGATTTCCCTGGCAACGGATTTGATAGGCCTACTACGGCCATCCTCTCCACAGTATGGTCTACGGTGCACCGCCCCGTTTTCTGCCGGGATCTACCAACTACGACTACAACAGCCCAAGCACCTGACGAACGGGCTACGCAAGAACGGGAAAGGCACCTACTGCACTGTCCACTCGAAAGGACGAGCACGCCTTTCATCCGGGCCCACCTGACCCTCGGGAAACACTGTCCGAAAGCCGGAAATGCGCCCGAGGGGAGATACCGCCCTGTTCCGTTCCATCACGCCTCCAAAAGTCCCGAGCCTCGGGAGACAATGCCCCAAGGTGACTCTCCCTCTTGTCACATCGTGCGGAAGGACAGCCATCAGGTGTGCCAGGTGTGACCCTACGCCATGCCGTAATCCCGACGACTGTTGCCGCCTTGGAACTCACCAAGATCGTACGAACCACTACGGCCATACCCCTGAGACGCGGAGACAAGACCGTAGCTGATGACAGTCAAACAGAGACAACAACTCCCCAGTGTAACATGCAAAGCAATGTACGCGCTGCCCTCTCCCCTCCCTTGTGACTATAAAAGGGAGAGCAGAGGTCAGCCTTAGAGAATCTCTCGGGTTCTTAGAGACTCATTCACACACACACTCCACATCACATACAATAACGCGCAACTTGTATACACTTCGACACTCACAAGAGACTTGGGAGCACTTCGCTCTCTCGCCTAGCATGTAACCCCTACTACAAGCACCTCGGTGCAAGGCAATACGACTCTCCTCTCCACTGGACGTAGGGCCCTCTTGGCCTGAACCAGTATAAACCCTGTGTTCCCCCTTACACACCATCCGAGCCTCAACCGCAAAACAAAAAATCACTAGCTGGTGTTAGCACCCGCCAAAACTAGCACCGACAGTTAACTTTTATTAATTCACCATTTAGTGCATTTCATGCATCATGGCATACACAACATCATGTTACTGCATTATTATTTCATGTAGTGAACGCGTGGTAAATATTATCGAAAGCAAGGCCCGAGTAAGACCTACGCTCAGTGAACGTGGATCTTTCTCGGTGATTGACTTCAGTGTTCTGTCTACTTCAAGCAACAGGCAAGCCCCGGTGCATTTATCCCTTTCCTTGTGATTTACAAAATGTTTATAACTTGAGTTAATCTACTGCATAAGGTTTATAGGAGTTGAGTGATAACCAATTGCTGCATTACCATCCTTGACCACTTATCATAACCTGAGAACTTGATTTAATAAAGTATTTAAAAAATGCTTAGTCATGCTTAATTATTAGATTTGTGAAAATGCTATTTTAAGCTATGATGATATGAAACGAATGAATCATTAAAAGGGAATGGTTTTGTCCTCGTTCGGTGGCAATGCACTTGGCCAGTCCATTGTCATCAACGGGGATGGGTTTTCCGTTTGGTGGTCATATGTTTGGGTTAGAGTCCCAACTTATTGTCGCCAGCGGAAAAGGGATGTGAAAACCTGGTGGTCACCAGTGTACTTGGGTTAGAGTCCCAATGCATGGTTTCCAACGGAAAAGGAATTAGGGACCGTTCGTTGTAGGCCTGCTGCGATCAAGACTTTGCAACTAGCCACATACTACGGGAAGCCCTGACTCCGGTGGCTCTATTGTTTGAACCGACGACCACGCACTGGGAGTGGAGAGATGGCGAGAGTAGCATGTACCCTCGTGGGTTAGAGTCCCTGATTGGAGGTATACTGTACTTCTCGGGTGGCGTAGGACCGGTTCAGTGATGGAAAAGGCATGGTAGATGGGGTTGGCATATGCAAGCTTAGGTGCTACATATGCACTGTGGATAGGGATCCCCAGCTGGATACTAAACGATTCGAATCGTCGTTGCTCTTCGATTATGGAGACTTGATCCTCACACCTACATCGAAGAGTGGTTCAAAATTAGGATGTTTTTTAGAATGAATAAGAAATTGAAATTGAAGGATACATGTGGAAGAACTGAGATCTATGATTATTGAGTTAAAATATTGAAAGTAGGATTAAAGATTAATATTGCTTTTCTGCAATATCTTTGACTCTTGCTAAAGCCTAACCTTGACTCTCCTCAGCCTGCATTCCTGAGTCTCATCTTTTTCTTTAGTCGTCGGGTAAGTCTTGCGGAGTACCCCAGTACTCAGGGTTTGTTAACCCCCTGTTGCAGGAAGATCAAGCTTATGGTTCTACGTGAAACCATGTCGGCTGGCGGATCGGGATGGATGATGATGTGTATATGATATAACCCTTGGGTAGGGTGTCCTAGTTGTATACTGCTACTCCACTACGAAACTCTGGTTTGGGATAATGCAACTTATGTTTGTAAACTTATGGTTATGTAAAACTTTCGCACTCTGTACTCTGATTTAAATAATTTTGTGTAAACTGTTGTAATACATGCAAGGTCTTTACAATGAGATCCTCGGGTGAATCAGGGTTTCCAAGGAAACCCGACAGGCCACCTAGGTTGCGGGAAACTCATGCACAGTAACCGGAGGTCCTTAGGGACAATGATGGTGCACGTGGGCCCGGTGATTTAGGCGGTTCTGTCACAAGAAGCTAGTTGTGTAGATGTGGAGTCTAGACATCTTGCTACATTAGTTTGCCTCATATCCCACGGTTGAGGGGTAGGCGGCATGTGGTGATAGCCCTTCCCGTCCCTTGAAGTCCCCACGTTCGGGTATGGTGTAGAGCCACAATTCGATACTACCTAGCAGACCAGGTAAGCTCTGGTGCCCGAAGCAAGTCTATAACAACGTAGTTATCTTACCTTAGGGATCATATCTATAGAAGAACCTCACTACCTAAAAAAACCCTTCTTCCTATCTACAGGCTTGACTAGCTAGATCCTAATCACACTACCGTTCCTCGAGAAAATACGATACCATGCTTACCACCGGGTGAAGTACTACAACGGTAATTCTGTGCGCTTGTGGATCTAATTTGCTTTCACTAAGAAGAACCAACAAGCGTCCGAAGCTCCTTTGAGCACTCTATCAAGCTCTTTTCACCGCCTTTGCTCTCATGTGCCAACACTCAAGTGTTAGGGTCACTTGTGCACGTGCGTTAGCTAGTTTTTCAAACACTTTTGCATGGCGATGTTAGTGAAGCATCTAGGCCCTAGTGGTTTTGGTGATTAATGACAACAAGGAGGTTATTATGACTAACGTGTGTTTTGCAAGATAACCTAGTGGTTAGGTCATAATAACACGCAGGTTCAAGCCCCTAGCGATGGAAATTGATTCAGGTTTTCAAAGGATGGAAGACAAGACGGTGATAGTCTAGTTCCAAGTATCGTTTGGAGTTAAGAGACACTTGGATTAGTTTAGGTCCTGTTTTTATCTTTGGCCGTACTATTAAGGGGGTTTGAATGGGTAGATTGATCTAGACTTTGCTTGGAGATGGTAGTGTGGTGCACACTTGTCAAACCTAGGTCTAGAGAGTGCAGAGAGAGTCTGGTGATCATTTCGAACAAACTTTGTTTTGGAAAGTTTTCGATCGATGAAGTTTTGGGACAAATTGGTGCACCGGACGCGGGCCAGAGCGTCCAGTGTAGTCAGCTGAGAGCACTGGATGCGAGTTTAAGGCCACTAGACGCGCAGTGGTTACTGTGCGAGCGTCCGGTGTGCATAGCTGTGCTAGGGTTAGGCACCAGACGTTGCACCGGACAAAGTCGGGAGCGTTCGGTGTGCGACCAGAGAGGTTCCCGAAAGGGTTTTTGGCCACTGGACGCGTCCGGTGGTGCCCCACCGGACGCCCCCAGCGTCCGGTGTGTTCAAAAACCCAGCAGGTACAGTAGCAGTTGGAGGGTCACCGGACAACGACCGGACGCGTCCGATGTGAACTTAAGAGCGTTCGGTGCACTCGAAAACAGAGGGCTTTGTGCCTAACGGCCATGGGCTTGTGTGGGGGTATTTATACTCCTTGTACTCGTCCATGGGAGGTCTCTTGCCACTTATAACAACTGAGAACACCTTGAGACCTTGAGAGTTAGCAAGAACACTAGGGAGGTTGAGAGAATTCCAAATTCTTGTGAGCTTTCTTCCCTATAGTGATCAATAGTGACTTATGTGCATCCATCCATCTCTTTGGCCTTGTTTGGGTCAAGTGAGAGTTCGAGCTTGTTACTCTTGGTGATCGTCATCACCTAGATGGCTTGGTGGCGATCGAAGGATTGGTGACCGCTTGGAGAGCTTGTGGGCGGCCCAAGCCAAGCTTGTGAGCGGTTGTGGGCGATCCACCGCGCCGGAGAGGCAAAGGATCAAGCCCGTAGAGAGTACTTGGTCCATGCGAGGATCAAGGGGGAGCTACACCCTTGCGTGGGTGCTCCAAGGAGGACTAGTGGGCAGTGCCGACTCTCCGATACCTCGGAAAAAACTCAGCTTGCACTTTCTATCTTATTTACTTTCCCGCATTTACTTTGTGCTCTTTACATTCCTAGAGCAGTATTACTTGTGATAGGACTTGGCTCTAGGTTGCTCAACTTGTTTTAGGACTAGACATACACTTGAGCACTTGTGGGGTGAATTTCGGCAAATGGCGATAGGTTGAATTGTATTTCAAAAAATTATTAGTTGCCGAATTCACCCCCCCCCCCCCCCTCTTGGACATTCTCGATCCTTTCAATTGTTGACTCTACGTTATCACAAGTGTATGCAATGACATGCAACCTAAAGCACTTGATGACCGAGTAAGCGATGCAAATCCCCTCTTAATAGTTCGGTCATCTACCAAAACAAAGAGCCTATTTTCTTTTTACCTTGGTGTCTAGCTCCTTGCTTTCCTTTTCTCCATTTCTTCGCTTGATCACCATGATCCAAGCTTATCTCCACTTGTTTGATCCATCTCCATGACCGTGGTACTAACCTAGCTCATCCACACCTAGCATATAGGTTAGTACTTAGGGTTTCATCAATTGTCAAAAACTAAACTATGGCTTTTCACCTGCCAATGAGCTCCTCCCCTGACTACGGTCTGTCGATGAGCTCCTCCCCTCACTGTGTCGGTCCACAAGCCCCCTTGACTTTGTGGGAGAGCTATGCCTACTGTTGGCCCAGGAGAGGTTGAAGAAACTGTAAGTGAGGCTGACAAGTGGAGGCCGTTTATAGGTGAGAGAATATTAGGAGTAATTTTTTACAAAAGTCAAAGCTGCTCAATCAAAGGGTGTTTGACTTTTCCCACAGCCCAAAGCCCATGGATGTTTTTCTAAAAGTCATAGCTCACAGCTACTTTTCCTAAAACACCAAACAGGACATAAGTTGTGAATTGAGCCGAAACACGCTATTGCGTTTATGTGAAATATCCGAACTCAATTGCTCAGAGAAGTCTCGTATTCAGATTCGAACTCATGTGAAATATTCAGATCTGATCTCGGGCCTCCCCAAATGCTATTGCATTCCTTAGGTCTTGTTTGGGTGTCTACGGTATGCATCTTAGTCCACATGGATCGAGTGGCATATATGGACATGCAAAAAAAAGTCGTAATAGATTAATTTACATTTGTGTAACAGATGCTCGATCAAAACACTATGAAGTACTTCAGCGAAAATGATCAGTCCCGTGCTCATGTAGGCCACATTTCAGTGAAAGTGATCAGTCCCGTGCTCCTGTGGGCCACAGAGGTGAGACGGCGAGAACTCAGTTCCAAGGAGGATGATAGATAGGCACGAGAGACAGCCGTGCCGGCCTACGACAGCTTAACTGGAAAATTCGGACCCCCCCTCGTCTCGTTTAGAGGTACTCGCAAGCCAGAAAGCGGCAGCGAAATTGCTAACTTGCCATCCGCTGCGTAAGACGATGGATCGTGCATCAGCTGTCGTTGTCAGATATATGATCAGTCGGTGCCGTGGCAATGCACAAGCCAATAAAACTCCGCCAAAACTGAGGAAAGATGGCGCCGTCCAGGAGTTGCTAAGTCATCGATTGCATGGATAGTTCAAAAAGCAGTGCATCCAGTACTCCATTGGCGGTTTGGCCTAACTGGTGTCTGATGTGGGTAGAAATGTAGGTGGGTCTTAGTCAGTGGCGAAGCTACGTGGAGTCACTGGGGTCGGGCGACACCGATGGTTTTCAGCGAGGCTGTATACGTACAAAAATTTCACCGTATAAGACCCCAGTAAAAAAAAACATAAGACCCCGGCGGCAGCTTGGCAGTCCAGCGCTTGGCAGTCCAGCGTCCCTAGCTGTGGCCCATCGTCCATCACGGCAGCTGCCTGCTGGATGTTTGCACGTTGAGCCTAATAAGCCCACATTAAAGGCCCATTTTTCACTACCGATGTCCAACGACTCCGAGTCTACAGCAGTAAAGGAAAAGTCCAAACGTCTCCGTCTCGATACCTCTGAGACTCCGATTCTCCTTGATGGCCGACGTTACAACTCCCATCACAAGCACCCTGAACCTGGGGCGGCGGCGATCGACAGGCAGGAGGTCGCCATTCGCTGGCGTCAGCGCCGGCGCCCGGTGGCAGCCGGTGATCTCTGAACTTTGATCTGCAGTCTCAAGCACCTGGACGAGGTACCACCAAATATCTCAATTCTACAATTGAAAATTAATAATCTATTTTCTTGATTTATCACATTAATGTTTGCACTGCATTTTTACTGATTTATGATTAGTTGAAATTGTAAGTTCCTTGGGTAATTGGGTATTATTTTCTTTCAGTTATATAATCTGAAGTTAAGTTCTAAACTCTGAATTGGAGACAGGACATTCTCTATATCAGGTATCTATAAAATTTGTTAGTTGCTACTCCCTCCATATAGGATTTATAAGTCGACACGATCTTCAAAGCATAGTTTTGACTTCATGTTTCTATAAAAATATTTATTGAAAAGGGATATATGCATAATTTTATGAAAGTATATTTGAAGATAAATATATTTATATAATTTTTATATTTCCAAACTCAACAATTTAAAAGCTGTTCATGATTTATATTCCCAATGTTTAACCAAAACCTTATTTAAAATGACTTTTTTTCCCTATATGAAGGGAGTATAATGCTATTCATATTTATCGATATTATGTATGTTACTGTATTATTGCAGCCTTATTATGGGTTTATCCCGACCCCAGCGACAAATAATCCTGGCTTCGCCCCTGGTCTTAGTGGCGATTCTGGATTAGCTAGTTAGTTCAACTCTCTCCCATAAATTAATTAGGTAGCATGACATTCGGGATCATTTTAATCAATTTTAGACCGATCCATGTGGACTAAGATGCATCTCAGGTATGTATACATATACTATGTGGTTTTATAATACTAGCCTGGTTGGACGCGCTGTCACTGTGCCGACTTTAAACAAGAATTTTTTTTCACGGAGAAAAAAAAAACCTGAATAGTGACCGCTGACGTCAGCTGAACAATCACCGGTGCGCTGAGGAGGCAGGGATTTATTTCTGTATGAGGGATCTTATTATGATATACGCATGTTAATTGATGATCACTGATTCATCGGTTATACCACACCATGTGGTGGTAATTAATGGTGGCCGCTCCCTCTAAATATTTCAATTCTAACCTGTATTACTATATCAAATTTAATCTATTATATAAAATATAAATAGTTGCTCGCCAAACGAGCAGAACTGGAGAAGCGCGCCTTCCATACCATGGCTAGAGAGAAACAGTTTTTTTCGACAAACAGATATATTATTAGAAGCATCGTACTGCAATAATGTTTACATCAGTCAAGACTACTGATAGTGGAGCTTGAATTACAGAGCATTGAGGGCCACAATGCATGTATGAGCAATGGCTTTGTAAATCTAAGGGTAAGGAGCTATAAGCTTGCCTCGCCAAGGTATCCGCTGTAGCATTGAGGTCCCTGTTGATTTTGATGATCCTGGAAGATGTAGTGGCTGCATGGTTGAAAAATACCTGAGTAAAAGGTTTTGGCTCTCCAATCAGGTGGGTTGGAGAAGTCATTATCCATATATTGAGGAAGTGCACCAGTTGCTGACGATCAGAAACGAAGTTGCAACTTTGAATATTCATGGCCTGATCGTTATAGAGATTGCAAGGGCAAGGCTTGCAGCTATTGCCAAGATCACTGATGAGCAGTTGGAAAGCCTAGCCTTGATGTAGATCATCTGGATGGGTTGTGCCTGAAAATTGAAAATGAAGACTCCCAGACCTGCTGTCTTCATTGATGTTGCTTCGTGGTCGGGAGGGGTTGAAGCATCAATATAGCATCTGTTGCCCTGTAGAAGGGCTGATATGGAGGTGGTGTACCTGTTTTCCATTGGACCCTGCATCAACGGTAGCATCATACCTGGAGAAGAGGTTGCAATAGCATCTGTAGCAGCTACTGCATTGTGAACCTACACAGGAGTTCAAGGTTTTTTGCGGAAATGGTAATCATTTCTAGCCTTCCAGATGTACCACAATGTAAATAAGATTTTAGATCCATTATAAGAATCTGCAGGATTAACTGAACACCATCTATTTCCTGTGGGAGGTTATCGGTTCTTATGGTTGGGTTAAATGAGAACCATACCGCCCTGGGAAGGTTGCAATGGAAGAAGAGATGAGCGTCGTCCTGAATTGCCCCACAGGTGGCACAATGGTTGTCAATGTGACTGGAGTATCTTGCAACTCTGTTGGCAGTGGCGAGGGCACGACGAATGAGTCTCTAGGTGAAGGCTTTGATAATAGGTGGAAGGGATGTGGATTTCCATGCACGCCTAATGATTTGGTTGGTTTGAGGGAGAATGCCACGTGATCCCTGTTAAGGCAGCTGGACACTATTAAGTTTGGAAAAGTGCTTGTAGATTTCTTTGGATGTGCAAGCAGCATTTTTGGCAAGCTTCCAGCGGAGAATATCATTTTGAGTGGCAGGAACAGGGCGAGTGGAGATTATTTGTTAGACTGCCTGGGTGTCAAAAGTGTTATTCAAGAGATGATTCCACATTTGGGTATTATGCCTCGTAGTTCCTTCGTTTAAAAAAAATGACTTTTTAACTTTGAAATTTCTATTTGACCGTTTGTTTTATTAAAAGATTTTATATAAATATTAATTATTTTTGTAAAGACTATTCTATCATATTTTAATAATGATTTATTTATTTTGTTATTTGATAAAAAAAATTGAATAAGACGAAGTCTGATGAGGAATCTCCAAGTCAAAGAAGCTTTTTTTTTCTAGAATGGAGGCAGTACGTTGCAGATCACTGTGACGTGTGTACAATGCTCATTTCTTCCGGAAAATAATGTAATTCAAGCACAGTGTTATGATTTTGTATATAAATTATAGATAGAAAGTATCAATATTTATGATATCAAATAAATATCATTACATTAATTATCGTAATAAATTAATTTAGAGTAATAAATATGAATAATATTTACTAGAAATTTGATCACACAACTTGCAGTTAGATTATTTTTCAAACGGAAATAAGATATCTCTACTCAACGACGGAGCCAGCACGGGGCCTAGGGTAACCCACTATGAAGTTTCTATGAAGTTTGTAATATTTTTAAAGGATAAGAAGGACTGCAAACGCAATCTCTAAAGGTTGATGAAGACAATAGTCATGATTTGTGCTAAATTTAAATTTAAATTAAATTAAGTTAGTCTAACCCAGTTTCTCTAAATATTTTTCTGATTTCGTTACTATCTACCCAGTTTCTCTAAATATTTTTCTGATTTCGTTACTATCTCTACTTTTACTAGTCCATATAGATTTATGCAAACATCATCCTATTGTACTCTTTTTGAGGACTCAACGTATTTTGCTACTAGTAATTGTTTCTGTTCAGTTTTTTTTTAAAAAAAGAAAACTTGTTTTGTGCTTATAATCACACAACTTTACGGGCCTAGCTAGTACAAAGCAAACCCTAGTCGACATATGCTGGTGAGTAGGGATGAAAACAGTATATATTTTCTGACCATATTTGAGATCGAATTCGTGGAGAGGAGTTTTTATCCGTTCGTATCTGAGTCCGGATATTCAACATCTGATATTGTATCCATATCTGAATGCTTAAATCGCATATTTACGATATCGATATCCAATCGTATCTTATCCGACATAGCTGATACTATTTGTTTTTAAATTCGAATCCGAAATATAAAAACAAATATAATATAAGTGACATTCGTCCGTAGCCAATCCATTTTCATCTCGACTGATGAGTGGGACCGCAAAGCCACCAACAGCGCAAATCTCCGCGTAGATAGCATCACGATGTTATTGCACCATAATAGTATAATAGTAGTACTTACTTACTCCATCCCAAAACAAGTATCGTTTTGAATTTTTTTAAATTAATTATTCGTCTTATTTAAAAAATTTGTGAATATATTAAAATAAACAAATCAAAATTAAAATACTTCTAATAATAAATTATTTTATAATAAAATAATTAATTTTTTTCATAAAAGTTTTGAATAAGACGAATGATGAGAAGGAGATGATTAAAACCCTGTTATTTTGGGACCGAGTAAGTACTGTACAAAATTACTGATCCCGACTAGGGAATCGGGCGGGCGCACAGCGCTGCACCTCTGCCTCCGTAGCGCACTAGTGCTAGGGATCTGCTGCCTCAGTGTCTCGGAGTGTGGGAGCACCGCCGCCCTGCAGCCGCAGGGTACCAGAGAGAGCACGTGGGTGCTGGCGCATGGCCGTGTATAGGAAAACGAAGGATCATGCGTGGCTCAGCAGCTCGTGTGAGGGGAACGTGACGCCCGTACCACTACCACCCAGGCCAGGATAATTATGAGGCTTCAGTCGATGACCCGATGTCAGCTTCGTTAATTGTCCGAGGATAAAGAAAGGGAAAACGTCGCAGACCGTAGCATTATACGGACTCTGTGCACGTGCTAGCTCGACCTACTCCTAAATCTATCATCGGATTCAATATTTTACAAAACTTTTTAATGTAATAACGTGCTAATTTTTATAATAAATTTTTAATTATAATCTAAGTAAGTTTAAAAAATACATCTCATTGATTTTTAAGCCATCAAATTAGTTTTAGTTTTTATTAATATTTAATGCTTTATATATGCATCAAGTATTGATGTGACGGAAGTTTTAGAATTTGAGCTCGCTCACATCTAACCTTATGGAGCAATTCAGTAGTAGTACAGTTTTTGGTGGTTGGTAAACATTTTGTACGTACGCGAACCTCGGAGCTGGAGCAAATTGCTCACGGCTCATTACATACTCCGAGTACAAGCACGCGTTAACCTCGTAAACGGTGGCTGGCCGGTGCTGCTGTCTCTGTCTGGCTCTGACCCCTGTTTATTTTTGGCCGGTTGGCAGCTTCCTCGCAGTCGTCTTGTCGCCGTCGGGCAACACGGTCACGACTCACGAGCAGAGCACAGCCGAGCCTTCGTGGTCGGCACGCAGCTGAGGCACCGTACTGTACCCAAGCTTGACCTGACTGCCAGCCAAACGCCGAACGGCGGGCGTCACCCTCTCTACCACCTGTCCTCTGTCGACGCGCCCGCCCCCACGTGCCGCCCCTGCCCCACATGGAGTGTGGGGCCCACATGGGGCATCAAAGGCCCATCGGCCACCGGAACCGCCACCGCTTCCTCGCATCATCAATCTCAATCTCATTCATTCATGATGATCAGCGCATGCAGCTGCATATAGCCACCGTCGTTCACACCAGTTGGTCTAGTAGTACTACTCCACGGCCGAGGCGTCTTTAAAAAAAAAAATTGAAAACTTCCTCGCTGCCCCGCGCCCCCACGTGTCGGGGCGGCACTGGATGCGGGCGGTGGCCAAGATGCCTATATTTATCAAACCATCTGCAGAAGAGCCAAGACTCACAGCGTAGAACGCATAGCACCTCAGCAGAGCCTCTTGTGTTTGGCTTCCTTCTTGTTCCTCCATTCCGGTGGTACCAAGCGAAAGAAGAAGGTCAGGTCTGCGATCCAGCGATGGGCATCGTCGACGTCGTCTCCGAGTTCTGCTCCTTGCCGAGGACTCGCCGCCATCTCAAGAAGAGGAAGCAGTTCCAGGTACTCCATATGTATCCATCTTTTCTTGTTCTATTTTTTCCGTTCAGCATATCTGCCTAAAAACAGCTAGAACTGACTGAAACTGGACCGATGTCGTTGCATGCAGACGGTGGAGATGAAGGTGCGGATCGACTGCGAAGGGTGCGAGCGGAAGGTGAAGAAGGCGTTGGAGGACATGAAGGGGGTGAGCTCGGTGGAGGTGGCGGCGAAGCAGAACAAGGTGACGGTGACGGGGTACGTGGACGCCGCCAAGGTGATGCGCCGGGTGGCCTACAAGACGGGCAAGCGCGTGGAGCCGTGGCCCTACGTGCCCTACGAGATGGTGGCGCACCCCTACGCCCCCGGCGCCTACGACAAGAAGGCGCCCGCCGGCTACGTCCGCAACGTCGTCGCCGACCCCACCGCCGCGCCGCTCGCCAGGGCCTCCTCCACCGAGGCCAGGTACACCGCCGCCTTCAGCGACGAGAACCCCAACGCCTGCTCCGTCATGTAGACGCTGTTGTTGTTACTAGTTGCTGCTCCGTTGCTGTTGGAGCCTTGGAGGAGCTTGGAGCTTTTGCTCTTTTCATTTTATTTTTTTATTTCTTTCCTTTTTTCGGGTTGATGATGTACTAGAAGATGAAGTAGTATGCGTTCTGAATTTGTGAAAAAGGAAAAAGTTTGTAATGGTGACAGTATGTAGTAGTGGTGGTGGTGTTGTGGAAATTGAATCAGCAAAATCAGTCGTCCTTGCTATTGTTAGCAATGAAAGCAAAGAAGGTTGATGCCAAAGAGACGTGCAAATATCCTGCAATCTTGTCAGCTTGGGTATGGATGATTTGAGTACTGATAAGACGCTCCGGCGCATTATTTCGGTGGTTGAAAACGCCCAACGGTAGGTATCCGTTGGCCTTTCGGTGGCCACTTTTATTTGGGTTGGTGAGCAGTCAACGTATTAGTTGCAAACTTGGAACTGCTACTACGGGATGGGATTAACAAATTCTGATAAAAGTGAATCCGTTGGTGCTGAAAATCAAAGTTGTTTTCCTGGTTGCCATTCATATGGCCGATCCTTGAGCAAGGTGATTTGCTCCTACTATTCTTCGTCCTACACCATCTAACTCTGGAGTTGCAGATTCAAACAAGAATCGCAGGCTATAAGGTCTGGAGCATGTTTCAAGTAGTGTTAGACACTTGTTTAAGGAACAAAGAATAGTAGATGGACGATTTGTAGGCCCGGCAGACCCATGGAGGCAGTGAAGAGTTTCGTAAGGTTCGCTGGAGCTAAGAGCTGATAATATCTTGCTGATTTTTTTGAGAGAAACATATTATTCTATAATTAAAAAAAATAAAACAAGTTCTTATAAGTTGTTTACGAGGGCGTTTGGTTGCCCGCATGCCCTCCAATCAGGCTTGTCTCATGCAGGTGTTGCGTGTTTGGTTATTTGTATGTGCTACCGGGACAGGCTGAGCTCATGCAAAAGAGTCCTCCCAGTCAGGCCCGGATGGAACGTGAGAATTGGCCGCATCCGGCGAGCCAGGCTCACGCTATGTAGGATTAGCACTATTAATAACATCATTAGCACTTAATTAGTTAATATTACATGATTTTTAAATAAATTAAGATTGTGTGAGGTGAATTAAGGTTTATTATGACATAATACCACAAATAATTAATATTTTAATATTTTTTCTACATATTCGGGTTATATGATTTATACTCTGATCAAAGTGAATCCGTTGGTGTTGAAAATCAAAGTTGTTTTCCTGGTTGCCGTTCATATGGCCGATCCTTGAGCAAGGTGATTTGCTCCTACTATTCTTCGTCCTACACCATCTAACTATGGAGTTGCAGATTCAAACAAGAATCGCAGGCTATAAGGTCTGGAGCATGTTTCAAGTAGTGTTAGACACTTGTTTAAGGAACAAAGAACAGTAGATGGACGATTTGTAGGCCCGGCAGACCCATGGAGGCAGTGAAGAGTTTCGTAAGGTTCGCTGGAGCTGAGAGCTGATAATATCTTGCTGATTTTTTTGAGAGAAACATATTATTCTATAATTAAAAAAAAATAAAACAAGCTCTTGTTTACGAGGGCGTTTGGTTGCCCGCATGCCCTCCAATCAGGCTTGTCTCATACAGGTGTTGCGTGTTTGGTTATCTGTATGTGCTACCGAGACAGGTTGAGCTCATGCAAAAGAGTCCTTCCAGTCAGGCCCGGATGGAACGTGAGAATTGGCCGCATCCGGCGAGCCAGGCTCACGCCATGTAGGATTAGCACTGTTAATAACATCATTAGCACTTAATTAGTTAATATTACATGATTTTTAAATAAATTAAGATTGTGTGAGGTGAATTAAGGTTTATTATGACATAATACCACAAATAATTAATATTTTAATATTTTTTCTACATATTCGGGTTATATGATTTATACTCTGATCAAAGTGAATCCGTTGGTGTTGAAAATCAAAGTAGTTTTCCTGGTTGCCGTTTATATGGCCGATCCATGAGCAAGGTGATTTGCTCCTACTATTCTTCGTCCTACAACATCTAACTATGGAGTTGCAGTTTCAAACAAGAATTGCAGGCTACACGGTCTTGAGAATGTTTCAAGGAGTGTTACACTTTTTAAGGAACAAAGAATATTAGATGGACGATTTGTAGGCCCGGCAGACGCATGGAGACAGTTTATGGAAAAAAAAAATTGGGTGGGCGATGGGTCTACTACACCTTCCATGAGCCCCCATGGCCGATCGATGCCACGTGTTACCTATTCTAATCAGAGGGCTAGCACGCGAGGCGAATGTTGCCGGTTCCCGTCGGCTGCTCGCATAGAGACACCAGGCTCCCCTGCGGCTCCTCGGCTCAGGCGTTAGCGCGGCTTTGCTGTAGCCAAGGAAATCCAAGAAGCTGATACGTCTACTCGCTCAGATGCGGAAGCGGCCAGACTGTTATGTTATACAATGAAATAAAACATGAATAGTTTTACCCACATAAAACTCACTTCTCTTTTCTTAAAAACCTTGCCACATCATTAAAATTACTGACATGGTAGCTCACAACATACAAATAAAATTCTAATAAAACTACTAATAAGAATGACATCATACAGCCTGTTCTTTTGGCTGAAAATAAACGCTGATTTTGGCTCGTGCTGATTTATTGTGAGAGAAAAATACTATTTCGTGACTAAAAATAAGCGCTGATTGATCAAAAGAACAAGCTGATAAGATCTAAGGCCATCCCTCAAACATGCCCACTCAATAAATGCCACATGAGACTGCCATTCATTAATGCATGAATCTATCAGTTTGGCAGATCCAGCATTCTCCTTACTTCTCTTTAAACTGTATGCAAGACACAGCAGGATTTCTGATGCTGAATCTTTAAAATCACATCACATAAACTTTGACGTGATCAGCTAGGAGCCTAGGAGGGCAAAATCTTACACAATAACACAACCAAACTCCCATGTCAAAACACTGTTCCTCAGTGCTAGTATACTTAATAATCTGGCAGAGCATTATTGCATACACTTAATTCTGGCAAAATTTTGATTAGTGTCAAATTCCACTAATTTCTTTAAAAGAATGTTGTCAAAATTCTAGTTTGCTTCTGCATCCTGTATTCTTGATGGTTCTCCAACTGCATCTTCCATGCGTTGGTACCAATCACCGATTTTAGTGTTCTCAACCATATCTTTTCCTGCTCTCAAGTACCGGATAGGTCTCAGAACACCAAACACGGCAAGATCTGCCAAGTTAGGCTTGGAGCCACCTGGACGAACAGCCACAGTTAGAATTGCTTCAAGAAATAAAATAAAATTATCCCTACTGTTTCTCTATTTTTATGCTCTTGTTTTTTAGCAAATGAAAAAGTAGGATACCCAGGAAATCTCTTCCATTCAGAGCTTCGATCCATGTGTTGGCAGCATCATACAACGAAGCACGCTCATCAGTTATGTTATATTTCTTCTTTAGTTTCTTAGATACCATGTACATGGCCGCAGCACCAGCATACTTCACGGCAAACCTCTCTGTAAAACTGAAATTACCTGCATAACAAAGGGTTGGAAAAGAGCATTCATTGCCGTCTGTGAAAATAAGTAATAAAAGTACAACATATACATTTTAGTCCAATGTAATAGTGCCTTGTGGTTATTCCAGCAACATCTTGTACATAAAACTCTTTCTCCTTAATTGATATGCATTTGTATGCTATATATCTAAAAAAGCCAAAAACGACCTATAATTTAGAACCGAGGTAATAAAATGCAATGGGACCAATTTGGAAGTGCCAAGAAGAAATAAGTATTTAAACAATGACAACCAATAATAAACATATCTGGTTTGCTGAAATAACCATAATAGATTATTACCAGGTTTGTCAGTAACGCCTCAGTAAGAAGCAAGCAAAATTATAGTATGATTTGACACAGACCTTCACACCGTTGTTCATTATGGAATTCAGAAGTTTACAACATCATATCAGCTTGATTTGAAATCAGATATCACCCAAATACCACACATTAGCCCATGAATCCATATTCTATTCAACAATTTGCAATTGTGTGCCTTATGTAATCCTCAATTAGTAGAGTGTGAGCTTAAATTTGGGCATGTATTCAGTGCTAGTGGGCAGTGCTCACCTCAATAAATTCAATTTTGCAGGAAAAATATTGGATGTGCATCTCTAAAGTTCAAAGTATGAAAAAGAAAGGAATTATAGAAGCATGTACAACAATTTGAGGGATATATCAAGTTACCATGTTTTGCAATGTAGTCAAAGGATTCTAGAGCTTCCGAAGTTGTCCGATATATGTTAGGAGACAAGACATGCACAAGGTGTTCATCAACCCACCTAGATCAAGGGATAAATATTAGAAGGAAGAAGATAAGGTAGCAAATGTTGCAAAGGCCACAAGGCCCTAGAGTGGTGATCAAGCTAAGAAATTCTAGAGCATTTGAAGCTATCCAATATATGTTAGTGGACAAGATATGAACAAGGTGCTCATCAACCCACCTAGAATATGGAAAAAATAATATAAGAAGGTAAAAATAAAATACGAATGTTTCAAAGAGCACAATGCCCTGGAAGTGGTGGTCAGGCTCAAAAATTCTAGAGCTTCTGAAGCTATCTGATATATGTTAGAAGACAAGATTATGCACAAGGTGCTCATAAACCCACCTAGATCAAGGAAAATTATTTTTTTTAAAAAAAAAAATAGGAATGTTTCAAAGAGCACAGGGCCCTAGAGTGGTAGTCAGGATCAACAGTGTCTAGGCAGCTTCTGGCATATTAATAAATGAATGAACATGTAAACAATAGACAAAAACACCAAGACAAAATGCCTAGCACTAAACAAAGTGTTAGCATGCCTAGAGCATAGGCAATGCCTTCTTAAGCACTGGTTTAGGCATAACTATTCAGATAGTGGTGGCGAAAGCAGGATTATAAAGAACTGTTACCAATATAATACCAGTTCACCCCAAATGGGCAGTACCAATCGCAAATGGTAAGTGATAAGGTTGGACAGGCAACTTTATTGGCACAAGTTTCTTGGAACATGTGTGGAAGTGTAGTTATAAAAGAAAAGTAATTCACAAAAAAAATTAAGGAACTAGAAGAACCTGAAATTAAAGGACAAAATTACTTTGCTGTTTGCTTTTGTTTACTTTATGGTTGTTAAGGCATTTTCATCTCACTACATAAAGCCCACCCCTGCTTTCACATGGAAAAGTACAAATGGACTTGTGCATGATGTTTAAGAACAATGTGAGACCACACTACCACTACTAGAAGTGGAATGACAAAACTTCATTCTTTTCAACTTCCAAACCATGGGTTCAAAGAAATTTTGCAATGATAAGCCGTAACTGAAACAGTAATTAACAAGAGTAATAGAAAATATACCTTCGCCATTTCGCTTCCTCATCATTAGTGAGTTCATCAGGGTTGATCCTGCGCTGTAGTATATTGATTATATCTGCAAATAAGATCGCAAAAATGCCAAAGGACTTCACCGTTTAGCCCATATGAAAAAAAAAGAGCATGTGATTTGCGATTATAACGATGTAAAAGGAGACAAAAACTATGTAAGAGCAAACAGTAACCTGACGAATCAACAAGCTCTTCACCATCTACTGTCAATATTGGGACTTTCTTGTAATCAGACCACTTGATTTCCTTTTTGCTCAATGGATTAACTTCCACAACTTTATATGGTATGTCATGATAGTCTAAAAAGGCTGAGATGAAGGCAATGGAGAAAAAGTTAATGACATGGCAGTGGGAACATCATTATTCAAGAACAGAAAAGTATATTGTTCTCAAGTAGACAATTTCTCTAGTTCTCCCGCTGTTATGAAATGTTAACACGAACAATTTTACAAAATGTAATCCATTTCATTACCCTTGCATTTAGTAAAACAGTTTGGCATCTAACTATTATTTACCATACTATAGTGCTCATGTACCAAACCCTGTCAAACCATTGGCACAGAGAACGAAGACAAATCACATTTCAAATTCCAAAATTAAACATGAAGCAAACTGTTATCATATCATACTTCAGAAAGATAACTGCTTCTATATTTATAAAAAATATGAAAATATAGTACAAGCTGCAAGGAAAAAGTGCAAAATGGTTAAATGGCAATGTTGCAAGGTAATTTCTATATTCCTGCTAGGCTTCTAGTACTTTCAGATCTTGAGTATATTACTTATTTAAAACTGCAATGATGTATCCTTGTATAGATTTTTTTTTGGAACATGCCACATCCACATATCCGTGTTGCATATGAGGCTGATTGCAACATAAAAATTGAGATACCTATCACTGTGAGCAGCATGGAAACATGGAGGTGAAGGATAATAAAGAGAACAGACAGAGCAGAACATGGTGGATCGCCACATATTTGCTGCTACATTGGAGGTAGATGCATCAAGGAGTATCCCAGCCATCCACTTTTACAAGTTTAGCAGAAGAAACAGGACCAACCCAAGAAGAGTAAGATCTTTATGGTTCCCTGTCTCTTCAACTACAGCCCAGTAGAACTTAGTTTCTTAGGGACAAAAAGATAAAGACAAGGACAGTTGATGCCCTGCTGATCCCTCACCTTGTCTGTGCCACCCCGCTTCACCATTATTCTCTATGGCCTCCCTCCCTCCTCTCTCTCTCTCTCCTGTCCAGCCTCTCACACTGAATTCTTCCACTCCACCCAATCAGTAAGAAGGAATGTGATGGGGATGTGTAGGTCCTTGATACGGCAGCAGAAAGCTCGTTGGAATGAGTTAATTCTGGAGGGAGTTGGGAATCAGCTTTGGAGGTAGATTACACACTTCCAAGGATGGGGTTCGATTCAAGGGTCTCTCATCCATCAAGAATTGTGTAGGTATTGATCTAAGGGCGAAGGCAGTACACGGTGTTTGAAAGTTTACAAACCAAATCAAACTGGATCTGTACACAAGCTTGTAGCTGGTTTGATCCAGGTCAGTCTTGGATTGTTGTTGCAGTTTCGTAAGTTCCAGATCAAACAACAAAACATTGGCACCACCAACAGTGCGGTAACACAGGATAGACACAATTGTGAAAATACAAGTAGTCCTCGTGCAATCAACTTATTGGTCATGTAGGCAATCTAGCACTCCTCTCAGTAGTGATGCACTGTTTTGTGATGAATGATTGTTTCTTGAAATTATTAGATTAAGTTCATCTATCGTGCTTGTTTATCATCTATAAGCAAACAGAGCAAATCATACAGCACTTTATTTTAGTACATATAAGACAATATATTCCAACTATTTTTTTTAAAAAAAAAACATATATTCCTACACAAAATGAGTGAAAGGAAAAAAAATCTCCTGATCCCAGAAGTAATGGTAAAACTGATTCCAAAAGTAACAGACACTGGAAGGTGTCTCACCTCTGACCTTGTTGCAGAAGGGGCACGCCTGGTACTGGTACAGCACCACGTTCTGCGGCAACAGATCGGGCTGCAGCCGCTCCTTGGCCTTGGCCTCGGCCGACGCTACAGTAGCGAAGGTAAGGGAGAAGGATACTGCGCCGGCAACCCCAGCAGGCATCACCCTCGAGGATGGAAGCGGCGAACGGGCCGCCGGCGCCGGCGTGGCGCACCACCGCGCGCCCGCGGCGGCGGCAGTGGCGGGGGAGGCCGCGCCGCTTAGATGGCGCGCGGAGAGGAGGGAACGGGAGACCAGGGTCTGCGCCGCTCGCAGCGACCTCATCTTGGCAAGGTTCTAGGGTTTGGCCCTGTCGGCGCCGGGGAATGACCAATAGATCCGATGGTTTGGCGGCAGCATACAAGGGCTCTAAAACCCCAGTGCCCTATTTCTCTGGACAAGGCTCGTCGTCCAGATTTACCTGGCTGGCAAAACAAACACGTTCAGGTCCTGCCAGCCAATCGAGAAGCTAAACAAGGATTTAAAAAAAACATAAATATAGTAGTACAAGCTGTAGTTTAAAGCGTATCATCTGCTCCCTCCGTTTCAAATTGTAAAGTTATTCTAAAATTTTACAGAGTTAAAAGATCTCATATTTAATTAGAATTATAGAAAAATATAAATATTTATAATACTAAATAAGTATGCTATAAAAATATATTTAATAAAAAATTAAATAATACTTAGTTGATATTATTAATATTATTATGTTATTATATAAACTTTATTAAAATTAAGATAATTTGACTCTTCAAAAAAATTTATAATAACTTATAATTTAAAACGGATGAAGTTTCAAACAAACACCATCATACACAAACACATAATCTACAATCCAGGCTAATACACGTCCGCACCTACCGGAAAAATTCATGAAGAGAAGCAACGGGCATGTTTATCTTCTATTATGGTCCACCAGTAAAAGTGTTCGTGTGTTGTAACGGAAGAATATCAAAATAAATTTTCATCAACTCGATTGTTAGTGACCATGCGTTACAGCTGGAGAGTGTCAAAATAAATTTTCGTTAACTCAATTGGTTTCGTAACAAATCTAGAAAAAAACTAATTATTATGCGTGTTTGACTTGTGTATCAACATCTCTTTTTTTTTCCAAAAGGCCAAGAAAGATATCAGTTTTCTTAGTGGAATGTCTCTTATTTTATTTGCATCTCACCTGATTGCCATCCCTCACTTTATCATATGGTACTAATGTCAACCGGCATACAAAACTAAACCGGACTAAGTATACGTCTTATTAAGATTTAAACATGCCCATTAAAGATATATAGACCTTCTAAGTTCAACCGTACAAACTATCATATGTGTAGTTATTTTTATTAAATTATATTAGTCCAGCCTAATCTCAAATCAAACAAACTCTAAGGCCTAAAAATAGATTTAGCAACAGACTCTAAGACCCAAAAATAGCGAATGAATCCCATATTGAAATTTAACGAGAGATTGAACCAACTTAAATAGGTGACTCTTATATTCATTTGTCATAAATTAAAAAAGATAAAAGACATCACATGAATACACGTGATTTGATATGATGTGATTCATTCGCTACCAATAAACTTTTATAGCTTCAAACTTAAAGGTCACAGGAGTAAGAGTGAGAGGCAGGTGGCGAGAGAGTGAGAGACGCACAAAATGGATGGACGAAAAAAGTGACACAAATTTTGTCTCTTGTGACTCTTATATATTCATTTGTTGTAAGTTAAAAAAGATAGAAGACATCACATCAATCCAGTGTGATTTGATATGATATGATTCATTTTGCCAATAAATTTTTGTAACTTCAAACTTAAAAGTTACAGGAGTAAGAGTGAAAGGCTGGTGGTGAAAGAGTGAGAGGCGGATGAAATGAATGGACAAAAAAGTGACTGAAATTATATCTTTTTATTATTAGGTATATAGATAAGCACGTGTAGATAAGAATTGAAAAAAAAAACTGGATAATAACACACAACGCTTCTGTGCTATGTCAGTTCTAAGCTAAAGATCCAAACCTCCAACGAAACTTTTTTAGTCCTTTAATCAAGCAACTCGTAGAAGAGTGATAAGTCTATGGGTTGCCTAGCCCGAACAAATAAAATATTGGATGGATTCTTTATTGAATTTATTTGAGTTGATTTTCTATTTTATATGGGCGGGTGAAAGGTCCAAAGAGGTTAGAGAGTGGTGAATAGCCTAATTAAAATTCTACAAACAACACTTGACCACAAGGTTAGTATAATAAATAGCGAAACGAATTTTATGCTAACCTACTTAAAATTGTAAGCCTCATAACCGTTCTATATCAAGTCTCTATTTTCACACACAAGTTAGTTTAGGTTGTGAGAACTACTTACTCCTAGGAGGGCAAACAACTAACACTACCACTACACAAAGGAGTGCTCAAAAGTAAGAGTAGGGGTGTAACGAAGTTATACCGCCGAGTAGATTAAATGACCAATCACCGGGAAGAATACCAAAACACACGAAGGTGATGGTTCAAGATCAACACAAAGAAGACCAAAAATTTATCTCGAGGTTCACGTGCTTTCCGGCACGCTAGTCCTCATTGTGTCGACCACTACTCAGTGATTCGGTGGCTAATTAACAACCAATGTCAAGCTCAACAAATGAACGCCATAAGAACCTACCACGAGCAAGGTACTCAATGACACAAGCAATGTATTAAGCTACCTTGCGACTCTCCACGGGGAAGGTGCCAACCCCTCACAAGTCCACCAGGAGCGGCCGGAGACAATCTTCAACTACGCTAACTCCTCCGCTGCTCCAAGACCGTTTAGGTGACGGCAATCACCAAGAGTAAAGAGAAAAAACCGCAGCAACAATGATCAACAAGTGCCAATGGATAAACTACGATGAACAATGCACTTGGATCAATCTCTACCTCACAATGAATGAGAATGATGTGATCTAATTGAGTTAGAGTGCTTAGAGGGTGCTCACAAGGTGTATCAATGAGTTGGGGAACTAAGAGAGTGAGCAAGAACCGGCCATAAGCTATTTATAAACTCCCTCAAACAAACATAGCCGTTACCCTCCACTGCGCACCGCAGGACTAACCGTCGGACCCTGGGTCAGAGGCGTCGGACTAATGACGAGGGTCCGACGCTCTTTAGCGTCAAATCACGGAGCGCTACGTGTATGTTACCGTTTGATATCGACCGTTGGCGCCATGAGTTGCTCGTCGGACCAAGGCGTCGGACTGGGACTACGCAGGCTTTGGACTAAAGCAATGCACCGTCCGACGCTTCCAGAGAGCTCCCAACGAACTCAAAAGGCGTCGGACTCTGTTCGACGGAGGCCGTCGAACTAAAGGTCAGAGTCCGATGCTTTGAAAACAGTTTACCGCGCGCTGGGACTACTCGTTGGACTGAGAAGAAATAGTCCTGACGGTCGGAAAAACATTGTTCCGACGCCTTCTCTCTGTGCAGGGCAGTTAGCCATCGGACTCAACGAATTGGTTCAACGCTTAGTGTACCTGAGCATCCGACGCTTCCAGAAACCAAACCCTTTCTACCTCTCAAACTTGACTACGTTTTCAAATGTGCCAACATCACGAAGTGTTCTACCAACAAGTGTAGGGTGTGTCAGTATTTTTCAAAGCAATTTCGCGGGTTTTATTGTTAGTGCTCTAGATCTAAATGCATATGCTCAAAATAATTCAACTAGGATACTTGATGACCGAGATTGCAAACGAATTTCTCCCCTCTTATGGTCATCTATCCTAAATGTGATCGCATTATTTATAGTGTCTTGATCACTCAAACAAAAGAGCCCTATGAAATATACCGTTGCCTTGAGCTCTTTTTCAAGTTCCAAGCCGAGAAGCATTTAATCCAATATGTTGATGGGCTTACACCACTTACATGTCTCTGTTTCTTTTTTTATCTATTTTCTAGTTTTCTTCTCATTTCTCGATTCTTCTTCCCTTTTTGCTTGGATCCACCTTCCACAATAGGCACAAAAGTTGTGGTCTCCATACCTGATTTCTCATAGTTCAATTATTCATTGTTACATCATTGACTCTATTAGGAATTAATTATTAGTCAGCTTTAGAAAAGATGTTATAAACACAGAAGTTATGACCAACTTCTCCAAATATACGTGTACATCGATAACATAAAAACCGAGAAACTCATAGGGAGGTGCTTTTTATCATGCCCCTCACGTTCTCATCTCCCATTCGCACCTGTGCCGCCACCAATCTCTCCTGCCTCCATCGCTCTATAGGATGAGTGCCACCTCTCCAGTTGCCATTGCAAGCTTCACGCGCCTTCTCTTAATGACACAAGATCATTCTCTTCTATTTATTGTGCCTCCTTTTCCTACCCCAACCTGTCAGGTCTTCTGTCCTTCTTCACCACAGCGTTTATACAAGCCATGTACTAGCATATATCAAAATGAATGGAATTTGAAGCTGCATCGAGTAAATGGGACATTCTAGCATGCTGTGTGAATAGCCTATACATTAATGTGTCGGGGTGGAAATTCATTATCTGTTTACTAAGAAGTACATAGCGGTTTTTGTTCTCTGTTATTTCTCTCACGGTTAGTGTGCATATTGTACTACTGATTTGGAAATTGATGTATGACAGTAAGTTTTTTATGTTGGAACTGATTACATGTATGTTCCTTGAAATTTATCCGTTATCTCACCATTTGAGTTTCAGGCTACATTTTACATTCCTGGCATGTCGTCAACTAGCAAAGCAGTTCCGTGCAATAGCAACTTTTGTGATCTTCAAAAAGAATGCTCCACAGCATTGCAATGTCCATACAAGATGGTGTATGTCTCTGCGGGCACATCATCTTCTGGGTTTTTAGTTGAAGATGTGCTTTATCTCTCAACTGAGAATGCCCATCCTCAAATTCTCAAGACACAAATAATGCTTGGGTAATCATTCTCTGGAATCTGGGTCTACAAGTAAAATACATTACATTCAGTATCTGAAAAACTCTTTACTTCTTATTCATTAGTTGTGGACAGATTCAAACAGGCTCATTTCTGGATGCTGCTGCTCCTAATGGTCTTTTTGGACTTGGAATGGATGAGGTTTCAGTTCCCAGCATTTTAGCGCAGAAAGGTCTGACATCTAATTCTTTCTCGATGTGCTTTGGTCGTGATGGTACTGGGAGAATCAGCTTTGGAGACCAAGGCAGTTCAGACCAAGAAGAGACACCTCTTGACATCAACCAACAACAGTGAGCAACCTCTTTGACACCTCTTGGCAACCTCCATCTCTTGATATCTAATTCATTGTTTATTTCTTGTTGTCCAGTCCCACATATGCCATCACTATAGGTGGCATTACTATTGGAAATAAACCAACAGACATGAACTTCATTACTATTTTCGACACTGGTACCTCCTTCACATACTTGGCAGATCCAGCTTATACTTATATAACCCAGAGTGTAAGTAAAACATCTGATGATATATGATTTTGTCTTTCATAAAATTGATAAGGTCTTTTTTTTTTTTTACCAAATGGGAGTTTGTATCTGGTCAGAAAGAATATTTCTATGTAACTGTTGCGGTGTCCCTCTTTTTCAGTTTCATGCGCAAGTTCAGGCAAATCGCCATGCTGCTGACTCCAGGATTCCTTTTGAATATTGCTACGATTTGAGGTTATTTTCTGAATTGATATACTCAACCATTACATTATATGTTTTGCCATTTGAGGATAAAATAATTATCTAAGCTAAACTTATCCAGCTCTAGTGAAGCACGGTTTCCAATTCCTGATATTATCCTAAGAACTGTTACTGGAAGTCTGTTTCCAGTTATTGATCCAGGGCATGTAATCTCCATTCAGGTACTTTGAGATCATTATTATTCTTTTATTTGTGTCTATATAGTGTAAGACTGAAATAATGTCTTTGTTTCATTGACATTTTGTAACCATTTGTATGTGACATTTCCAGGAACATGAGTATGTTTATTGCCTGGCAATTGTTAAGAGCATGAAGCTCAATATTATTGGACGTAAGTTTGTTAAAGTTCTAAAATAATAACTCATCAGTATTCTATATCATTTCTAGTGTTAGAACATGTAGGTGATTGCTGCAATTTTATATTGTTTCCTTACGTTAAAATTTTCTCATGCTCCACAATTTTATTATTTGCCTTTTCCCAGCCACAATTTTTGGTACTTTTCCAGTTTTTCCTGCCTCCAAAGGCTGCAAATGCTATACATTGGAAAAAAGTAATATGAGTGAATTATTTGTTCCTTATTATTACCAATATCAACATGTGGACATCATTTCAATTGGATGGTGTTTCTTGACTTATGTGATTGTCGGTAAATTGTAGCAACTCATGTTCTATATGAATCATGACATTACTTACTGTCTACTAACATATTTGTTTTTGGGTAAGTCTAGTAAATATTGGTTCAAAAGTTGTGATAATACTGATCACTGGGTGATAGTTGCAATATAAAAGTAAGTACCGTTAGGCTGCTTAAACTATCCTTTTAAAAGGAAGGAACGCAGCTGTTCATTGAAAGTAGAAGAGAAGAGAACGAAAGGATTCCCTGCACTGGAAATATTGGACTAATTACTGTACTGGAAACAAACAGAATTTGAAGTTTTTTTTTGATAAATTTGATATTTCAATAATGCTGCTATTAAAGTTTGAACCAATTGAGAAAAGAAAATTTAAAGCATTTCTTTTGAAAAGAATATAAAAAATGCATAAGTTAGTCAAATTAAAAATGAGTAAAAACTTTTGGACAAACTTACTTAGTAACTAGATATCATATGACATTATCGGTGTTTATGTTAAATTGAAATTGTATTCTGAAATTTATATAATTATTTCTCCAGCTTATTTAGAATTTTCTACTGTTGTCGTCCTTTAAGTATCCAAGTGTAATAATCTCACATGGTTCAGTTTGCCTAAAGAAATGGTGAATTCATTCAAGCTTTTTTGAATGGTAAATCAACACACTGAATACAACTTATCGCTTCTATTGTCGGGTTGCTAAGAACCATGCACTACTTGACACCATCGATTAGCTCACACTTAAGGCCGAGGACAAGGTTGAAAGACCTAGTTTGCTTTCGGATAATTAATGAAATGTAAATTAATGAAATGTAAATACTAATAATTGTGTTTAAGTATATTGTGATTGAAGATATGATTAAATACATCCCAAAGTGAGAAGCAATAATGATAGTATCCATGCAAGTGGTGTAAGTCTAACATCAAATGATCTTTAAGTGCTCTTCATTTGAAAATTGAAATGGAGCTCAAGGCAAAGGTATAATTCAATAGGAGTATTTTTGTTTTAGTGATCAATACACTATACAGAGTGTGATCATATTTAGGATAGCTAGCCGTACTATGAAGAGGGAGTCTTCCACATGCAAAATGCGATTATCCAAATGTCACTGGTTGATCTAACTCATGCATTGCATTTAGGAATCTAGTGAGCTAACACTTAGGTGCCCTTCAAAATGCTTTGAGAAATGCTTAAGCACATGCACAAGTGAAACACTCTTTGTGTTGGCACACGAGAACAAGAGCATCAAGAGGAGTCAGGGAAAACACTTAAACGTTGACGTGGACGCTGCACTGGACGTGTCCGTTAGCTAACCCTATCTACTCTCTGCGGGCAGAGCCTGACCGGACATCGGGTGCGTCTGATCGGCACTAACCGCATCCGGTCAGTGTTTGCGCTCTCTGGAACACTGTTGTCTCACCGGATCCCGGAGTGGACGTGTGAATAGTGTCATTACCGCCTCCGTTCAAAGTAGTTGTTGTCAAAGAAGGTTGGCGACCGAACGCTAGCGCGTTCATCTGGTGCTTGAGGATTGGACGCGTCCGACGAGAGAAGGGAGCCCTCTGGTCGTCTCTAGTCATTCACAGGACGCTAGGTTCTGGTGCATCCGGTCCACCAGTTGGCGTGTCCGGTGTGGTGAACAGCAGCGCAGCGTAACGGCTATATTCAAAGGGTATGTACACATGGCTCGACAGGAGCAACCAGATACTGCACCGAGCACCTCCAGTGTAACATTAAGGTTCGTTCAGTGCACGCGCAATAGGCAGGTATCGTTTGGCCGGCTTGAGTTCACTCTCTTGCACATTTTGATGATCCATACTTACTAGTGAGCCAAGATAAACCTCTCCCACTCATTTAGACCTTTAATTCACATCCTTAGTGAGATTGGGAGTGATCCAAATGGATTCCTTTGACTAGTTCATCCCTTGGCACTTCTTACTCTTAGTGATTGTCGTCACCTAGACGGTTTGGAGCAGCGGAGAAGTTGGCGGATTTGGTGGTCTCCGGCCACTCCCGGTGGTGATTGTGAGGGGTTTGCACATTCCCTGCCGGGAAGCCGCAAGGTAGCGCTAGTATATTGCTTGTGTTGTCGAATACCTTACTTGCGGTAGGTTTTTGTGATGCTCTTTCGTACAGCTTGGCTTGTGTATGCCAATTAAACACCGAATCACGAAGTGAAGGTTGACACAACGGGCAGTAGCGTGGCGGCAAGCACGTGAACCTCAGCATAAATTTGTCACCGTGTCTTGGCCTTCTTAGTTTTCATTGAGATAATCACCATTGAGTGATTGACTTGGTTATCTCATTGCGGTAATTGGCTACATATATTATCTTCGTGAAGGTATAACAAGTACATCCATCCTTTGCACTTAAATTCCTAATTGTCCTAACTCTTTAGCTTAGGTTTAGTCAGTTGAAAGCTAGGTGTTCGTGCTTGCTTGCTTGTGTTGGTTAGTCTGGCTATTTAGTTAGTTTTTGAGAGCACACTAATTTAGGCCCTGTTTGGCAGTGCTTCTCCAACGGCTTCAGGAGCCGTTTGGAGCTGTTTTCTACCAAATGGGGTAAAATAAAATGGCTCCATCGATGAAGCCCCTAAAAACATGCTCTCACATAGCTGTTGGATGCGAAGGAGTCCAAAAATAGTGGCTTCTCCTGGCTTTCACCTCATCCCTTTGAGAGCACATTTTGAGGAAGCCTTATACATGGAGCTGTTTTGCTAAACGATTTACCAAAATAGCTCTAGCTCCACCGATAGAGCTGTTTATGGAGCCGGAGCCAAAAATAATGACTTCACTAGTGAAGTGGAGCCAGTGCCAAACGGGGCCTTATTTTCCTTGCATAAGAAGCCAGTTGTAATCCAACTGCAAGCTCTGAGTCCAAATATTGTATTACCATGGCTCCTTTCATCCTCATCACTTTTGGACTCCCTTTGTGCTGAAGTTCTTACTATTTCTTGCTGCATATTGAAACACAGTTGACCAACCTACATTGTTTTCTCACATTTTTTTTTCCTCTGTATGTGTTTGTATTCTTGTAGATACAGAACCGCACAAATCATAATTGAGTTTGCCTATGAATGGTGCTATGCAAATGATCTGGCACTGCAGTTACACAAATTTGCTTTGGACAATTCATATCTATGTAGTAACATACACCGGTTGTTACGATGTGTAGACTCTAATTACATAGTGCAGATATCTGCTGTCGGCCTGTCCATCTAAATTCTGTGGTCCACATAGGATCCGCATACAAACTGACACAGGGCATTGAACTACTGAAGCTAAAAACGAAAAGTGCTTCTACTTCATTCCCTGTCTTACTTGATGTGATGATACAGCTATTAAAAATAAAAAATTTCCTGAATAATTGAGATAGCCAACAATCCAAAGAGACGTCTGATTCTTTTAATTATTATATGAACATGTGCAATAGATACAAAAACATTTCCCCAGCTTAAGAAGTAATATATCCAACTGCATATGCTCTGACTCCAAACATTACACATGATGATGTATGACGATTATATGCGCTACATTATAATTGACTCTACCCACAGCGAAGCGCGGGGTCCACCCTATAGTATGTATATATAATAATATATAAAAAAGGGTGAGCAAGCGAAGCACAAACAAATAAAAAGAAAAATGTCCACTAAAATAGATAGTAGCTAAGAGAACTGCTGCGAGGTGGCGAACGTTTGTCCGAATCCCCAGCCTGCGGGCGCGACGTTGAGGAAGGTCTTGGTCTGGCCGTCGCTGCTGGTGACCTGGAACGACAGGCTCTGCCCGTCGAGGTAGGCGTTGGACTGCCAGTTGACGCCCCAGTTCCTGGACATGGGCATCCACCCGGTCCGCGACCCCTTGATTGACGCCGACTGGATGGAGCCGCAGCCGGCGACGTTGGAGATGAGCACGAGCTCGAAGTAGTCGCGGCCGTTGACGGTGAACCGCACCCCGCCTCGCTTCACGCACGGCACCCGCTGGTAGTTGACGGGCACGATGCCGCCGCGGTAGACGCCGATCTTGAGCCACGCCGGCTCCGCCATGTCGAAGTGCTGCCGCGGCGGGTTGCACCACCCGCCGTCGTCGTTGGGCAGCGCGTAGTTGGGCGGGCACAGGTTGGTGGCCGTGATGGTCACCGACGTGCCGCGGATGCAGAACCGCGGGTCCGCCTCGTAGTCGCACGAGATCCGGTAGCACTGCCCGCACGACGCGCCGTCGTTGAACAGCGCCGTGCTCAGCGCCGCCGTGTCCGTGCCGTACCCCGTCGAGTACAGGTTCCCGTACCCACACGCGCCACCTGCATGCATCAGCTTGTTAATTGTAGCTAGTTTGGGACTAGTGTAATTGTTGGCGAACGTCTCGAAGCTCTCGATCGATCTTCTTACCCATCGTCCCTGAAGCGTCGCTACCGCCATAGAAAGTGGCGAACGCCTTGCTTCATGCCGGAGGCCGTGAAGCACGCGGCTTCTTTCCAGAGGAGGCATGCCGTCGTCGCGAACAGCAACACGGTGACCGATGAGGCCCCAGTTGCCTTCTTCATTGTGGTTATTGGACACGAACACCACCAGCACTCACTAATGGCCAAACTTCCGAGCGGGCTGCGCCGTTTAAATAGGCCGGAATCGATCGGGGGGCTGATGATCAGGACGGATCTCGGAGCTGCCAATAATCGTCGTTTCTGGATTGGATCAGAGGCCATATGTGTACGCATATATTGCATGCACGCAGCAGTGATCGTCGTCACCGATGGATGGATGCATCGCCCCGCGCGCGCCGCCGGCCGGCAGACGCCGTGCGTGCATGTGAGCGCGCATGCATGCTGCTATTCGGGAGCTGACGCTGACACGAGCTTTCTGCATTATTGGCCTGGATCCATCCGATCCATCGGCCGCATGGGGAGCGAGGATTCGGCAGGGCAAGGCCTCGAGACCCCATGTTCGCGATCAATAAACTGCTGCCGCTGTCTCTGACGTCTGTCGCCGGGTCCCGACGACCGACGCCAGATGGTTGCAACACCCATGTGTCGGCGCGGCCGCGGCGCGCCGCTCCTACAGTGTAGTGTGTAGATCTGGCCTTCCCTGCGTTTCTTCTCCTCTTTGTGCACAGTGAACTTGGGTAGCACTAGTTTTGTCGGTGCTCTCACCCTAAAAGCACCTTTTTGGAATGGAACACCGTGCTGATTGCTGAGACTGATAATTGACCGGCCGGTGGTGTGCACTGTCAAACCTGTTCTGGAACAGGCAGGCTTGCTTTGCGGGCCACCTGTGTAGGTCGTCGGTGCCATCGTCACATAAATATTCACTACAAATACTCCAATTGTCCAATCGAGGGAATCGTACATCACAATGTTCTTCTTTCTATATGTGCTCCCTCCAATCATAGATATAATTAAGTCACATCTAGTTTTTCTTAAGTTAAATCTTTTTTAACTTTGGATTAGCAATACATCTATTAAACTGTGGTGTCTTCAATGAAAACATGTAAACATTTTATGAATTTTTATTTTATAATAATGAACCTCATAGAGACGACACTGTTGAATTAGTTTTTTCTATTATATTAGGCACATTAAATAGGGTGACATATTAGCTTTTTGCATAAAACTAGGGAGAGAGAAGGGAAAAGTTTTATCCCCATGAAACTTATTCGCACTGATTCCAAAATATTGGAAATGCCATGAAATATGCACTGGATCCCTTATTTCGTTTCATTGCTACTTTTATTCTCCAGAAAGAGAGATGATAGGGATACATGGCACTATGAATAATAAAATAAGCAAAGAAATCGTGTCATGAAACTTTACACTTGTGGAAGAGACCCGTTTCATATCAAAGTTTCACGCGTTAGAAACTATGAGTTGAAACTCATCATTGAGACTGGCCTTAGGAGTCATCTGCCACGGCCGCTCCTCTGCTCTTGGCTACCACCGGCGCTGTCCTCTAGGCCCTTGTCTTCTTTTTCCTTGTCCAACAAGTCTATCCGACCGCCGGTGCCAAGAGGAGAAGAGACCCATCTCTCTTCTACAACAAATTTAAAATCTAGTTTAGTTATGGTTTAGACTAAATGTAAATGAATCTATCAGTGAAATATATGATTTTTTTTATGATCTATTACATGCGAGATGATTTTGATGATTATCATGACGAAGTGATTGTTGCAGTCGGTGACTTCATCGGCATAAGGACAATTTATGAACATTATCTATAAGGGGAAAGGTTTTTCTTGGCACTCCCCACAATAGAACTAATAACTCCACGTCATCAATCTCGTTGCCTATGGTTGTGGAGAGGAAATCAAACATACATGATAAATCAAGAGTAGGATGTGATAAATCTACAAACTATGCGATACCGATAGTGCAACTATCAATGTTCTTTCATCATTTCAAATGTGTTTTGGACTGGTTGGAGAGAATATTGCATCTTGCGACATGTTCAATATTTTGGGTTTATGCTTATTACTTTTGGTGATCAGCATCATCTAGACGGCTTGATGGTGTTAGAAGTTTGGTGATCACTCGGTAAGGTGATTCACTGGGTCAAAGAGAAAAACAATCTGTCCAGCTAGATATGTTTAAATGCTAAACTGTGGGTTCATCTATAGTTTTGGTCTAGTCGTCACATAATTAAATGCTAGATGCGTCTAAACCATCAAATTGGTGAAGACAATTTAAACCAAGACATTAAACTATGCACAAAATTGTGTAAATGCAAAAACATACATTTAAACATCATTTATTAGGTGATAAACGTAAAAGTTTAGGTGCCAGATGAACTTTTTTAACATGCAAATCGGACATGCATGTGGACCAAAATTTTGGTGCTATGGCCAAAAAAAATTTGGTCCTTCGAAAATGATGTCTAATCTACATGTATGATTGTATATAATGTTTTGTTGTCATGTCAAATTATGTGACTATGTTCATGTCATAAATTATTGTTAAAATTTTGGATAATATTATTATTATTTTATATGTATATTTATTGTTATAGTGCAAAACCATTTAAACCGTCATTACTGAACGAAGAGTGGCTGACCATTTAGCATTTAGCGACTAGGATAACATTAGTGAGGTGCTAAGGGCACCCGCAATGTATCTTGCCGGACTCGGCAAGAGCATGGGCCCGAGGAACAGACAGAAGTAGTGGTTTGTGCTGCTCACAATGTTCATCCACAAATAAGATAGGGTCCCCAGCATGTAGAGCAGAATAGCATGGAGAGAGGAGAGAGAACCAAGTATGCCGCATTGCACCCCATTTTTTATTCCCTCTTATCCAGTAGTAAGACTACTATCCGGTAGTTGTTACTACTGATGCCCAGTGCTTCCTACATGTAGCAAGGTATTATTTATTCCTTCTTACCTCCTTATCTTCCATTGCGGAGGCCCTAACAAAAGAAGCATTTCTATGTGCTTTTAGGTTAGGTATATATGCAAATACTTCGTCACTTCTCCTATATTTGGAGTGTCTGATTTTTCAAGCAACATATCATTTTATAATTATTTAAGTATAAAAAATATATTGTATCTTGTAAGTTGCTCTTTTAATATATTAGTTGGTTATCTAAGAATTGCCTCCAAATTCAGTCACACGACATATACTCATATAGCAGCTCCCATATTTCACTGTAAGTATGTTTTATTAAAATTTAAATTGAGGATAAAAATTTACAAATCCCGCCTCAGCCAAAATAAATACTGCTGATGGAATTTCATCTGAAAGCAGTCACAGTCTCACAGGTACCGCACCTCTCTCCACGCAGCTGCCTATCCCAGCGAGGCAGCGACCCCACCGACCCGGGCGCGTACTGGGAGTAAATTCCCCCACGCCGCATCTCGTGACTCGTGGGACAAGAGATAAACGCTCAGCGCCGTAGGAATCGGCGAACTCGAAGACCACTTAATTCCGACCGTTGTGAAGCGAGCGACAACCCCCGTTTTAAAGCTTTCTCCCCCCCCCGATTCCATCCATTCCATGCCTTCTCCCCCCACCACCGAATCTCAGGAACTAGCCGTTAGTTGGCCGCTCCCCTCCACGTCGCGCGCGCGCCCTCCCATGGACTCCGGCTCCACCGTGGCGCTCGCCAGCCCCGCCTCCGACGATCGACGGTTCTGGGACCGCCTCCGCACCCGCGTCGACACCATCCTCGGGGACCGCCGTGAGCTCCCACCCGCCGCCGCCGCACCAACGGTGATAGCCTGCTTGCTTCTGACGAAATCCTCTGATTGCTTCCGTTGAATCGAGTCCGATCCTGACGTGCTCTGTGTCTCACTGGGGGGCGGGGATTCGCGCAGCGCGTGGTGGAGTCCGAGCGGGGGAAGCGCCTCCGGGAGGACTCCCTGATGCTCGTCCGTGGCCTCGACTCCGTGGCGGCGTCGCTGGCGCAGCTCTCCGACACCCTCACCGCCGCGCAGAAGGTTTCGAGCCCGCTACCACCCCCGGCCGGCTTCGATGTCTTCCTCTTCCCCGTCGTGATACAGATAACAGAGTCTCTGTGATCTTATTCCAGGGAGTGGGTGCTCTGGCGACATGCTCTTCCCAGGCGAGGGGATGCGAGGGAGGCGCCTCCTCCGAGGAGGTGGAGGTGGAGGTGGACGAGGGGGAGCCCAAGGCGAAGCGGATGTGTGCCGGCTCCACGGAAGCCGCGGGCCTGGACAGCCATTCTCCGGCCGCTGGAGAGGAGATGGCCGCTGGTCCAGATGGTCTGGGGAAGGCGAATGCCCAGGCCTCTGCTGAGGTCGCACAGAGCACTAACCTGAAGCGCGCCAGAAACTGTAGGCTGCATACCAGTTGTCCTCTCCTTCTCGTATGAATTCTGAGGCTGATTTCTGTTGTTGTTCCCAATTGTGTCTGAATGAATCTGCAGCTGGCGGTTTCAATGGCAAGCAGAGCTGCTGCACTCGCAAGGGAGCTCAAGAACATCAAGTCGGAGCTGCACTTCATGCAGGAGAGATGCGGTTTGCTAGAGGAGGAGAACAAGAGGCTCAGAGAGGGATGTGACAATGGAGTTGCCCCTGAAGAAGATGACCTGGTAATGGCAGAATGGCAACCTCATCCAATTTGCTAGTATCTGCATTGGAGGACCAAGCAAAATAGACAGACTACTATTTCGCATTATGATATGATGAACTTGTTGGTGCTTTGAAGTAGAATTCGTTGCTATTTTTGCTGACAAACCTCATTTGCATCGTCTTGTGCAGGTGAGGCTGCAATTGGAGGCTCTGCTTGCAGAGAAGTCGCGGCTGGCACAAGAGAACGCCAACCTGACGAGAGAGAACCAGAGCCTGATGCAGCTGGTTGAGTATCACCAGTTGACATCCCAGGATCTGGATGACTCCTATGAGGATGTTATGCAGGGGATACGGCTTGACTTCTCGTCGCCGCTGGGGAAGATCAGCGACAATGAAGAAGGCGAGTGCGACGATGAAGTTCAGGTCACCCCAGCTGAGGTGTTATGCTCCCCCGATGAGTAGGCAGAAGGGGAGAAATAAGATTGGATTTTCCAACGATGGAATTCCTTTGTACCAGGTGCCAACAGTAGGCAGGGTATTTTTCCCCCTAAGTGACCACTACCGGTGGCCAGTTTTTGATTTTTTTTTTCTGACTGATAATAATCATAATATTTATATACAAAACTTCTGTTTGTGTGACTGATAATAATCATAATAATTCATAATCATAAAAAAAGTATATGTGACTTCTCTTTATACTTTTTCATGCTGGATGCAACAAGAGATTGAAAGATCCCACCACCTAATTAAGACTATGATGCATCTTGTACAACATGACAAGTTTACAGAAACAAATTCTGGATAGGGATTTATAAAATTACTTAGTCTTGGAAATATAGAAAGTATATTTCTAATATCTTTCATCATACATGAAAAAACCAAGTATAGATGTCACCTACCCCAATACCTTTATATATCATACTCAGTGAAAACAAGATAGGGAGTAGTCAGAGCTGGAATCGGAATGCTTGTACAGGACATGTAAGCCATCAAAAATCGGCATGACGACTAATTACTATTGCCCAATAACAGGACATGTAAGCGCTAGACAATATTGTTCTCTATGCTGTACCACCTAGTCAAGCTCTACAGTATCTTCTATTTTGATAACAAAACTAATTTACAGCCAGGTTAACCAAAACTAATCAGAAGAATCAGAACATAATGGCCAAGTGGACCAAAATAAGCATCAGGAGCAAGCTATCATACAAGGCTGCGGGTGATGTATTGTTCAGGGGTCTTAACTGGGAAACGCCAGCTGGGTTCTTTGTTTCCTGAGGAGAGTAGTTCTCAGTTGTTGGCTCATTGTAGAAACCTGATGAATTCCGGGAGTTGATGGAGAGAGGATTTGAACTATCAGTATCATAACCTTCATTCCATACAGAACATCATAAGCAAATTTGTTTGGGACAAAATGGAGTGATGCATGTTTTACTTACAATTAAATTTCTTCCATCCAAGAATTTTCCTTTCTCGATCGAACACCACACGAAGACCAGTCATGAAATTTTCTGGAAAAAAGGTAAACTTAAGTTGTATTCAGTGTGTTGATTTACCATTTTAAGGACAAATGACAATTATTCAAAAAAGCTTGAATGAATTCACCATTTCTTTAGGCAAACTGAACCATGTGAGATTATTACACTTGGATACTTAAAGGACGACAACAGTAGAAAATTCTAAGTAAGCTGGAGAAATAATTATATAAATTTCAGAATACAATTTCAATTTAACATAAACACCGATAATGTCATATGATATCTAGTTACTAAGTAAGTTTGTCCAAAAGTTTTTACTCATTTTTAATTTGACTAACTTATGCATTTTTTATATTCTTTTCAAAAGAAATGCTTTAAATTTTCTTTTCTCAATTGGTTCAAACTTTAATAGCAGCATTATTGAAATATCAAATTTATCAAAAAAAAAAACTTCAAATTCTGTTTGTTTCCAGTACAGTAATTAGTTCAATATTTCCAGTGCAGGGAATCCTTTCGTTCTCTTCTCTTCTACTTTCAATGAACAGTTGCGTTCCTTCCTTTTAAAAGGATAGTTTAAGCAGCCTAACGGTACTTACTTTTATATTGCAACTATCACCCAGTGATCAGTATTATCACAACTTTTGAACCAATATTTTACTAGACTTGCCCAAAAACAAATATGTTAGTAGACAGTAAGTAATGTCATGATTCATATAGAACATGAGTTGCTACAATTTACCAACAATCACATAAGTCAAGAAACACCATCCAATTGAAATGATGTCCACATGTTGATATTGGCAATAATAAGGAACAAATAATTCACTCATATTACTTTTTTCCAATGTATAGCATTTGCAGCCTTTGGAGGCAGAAAAACTGGAAAAGTACCAAAAATTGTGGCTGGGAAAAGGCAAATAATAAAATTGTGGAGCATGAGAAAATTTTAACGCAAGGAAACAATATAAAATTGCAGCAATCACCTACATGTTCTAACACTAGAAATGATATAGAATACTGATGAGTTATTATTTTAGTACTTTAACAAACTTACGTCCAATAATATTGAGCTTCATGCTCTTAACAATTGCCAGGCAATAAACATACTCATGTTCCTGGAAATGTCACATACAAATGGTTACAAAATGTCAATGAAACAAAGACATTATTTCAGTCTTACACTATATAGACACAAATAAAAGAATAATAATGATCTCAAAGTACCTGAATGGAGATTACTTGCCCTGGATCAATAACTGGAAACAGACTTCCAGTAACAGTTCTTAGGATAATATCAGGAATTGGAAACCGTGCTTCACTAGAGCTGGATAAGTTTAGCTTAGATAATTATTTTATCCTCAAATGGCAAAACATATAATGTAATGGTTGAGTAAATCAATTCAGAAAATAACCTCAAATCGTAGCAATATTCAAAAGGAATCCTGGAGTCAGCAGCATGGCGATTTGCCTGAACTTGCGCATGAAACTGAAAAAGAGGGACACCGCAACAGTTACATAGAAATATTCTTTCTGACCAGATACAAACTCCCATTTGGTAAATAAAAAAAAAAAAGACCTTATCAATTTTATGAAAGACAAAATCATATATCATCAGATGTTTTACTTACACTCTGGGTTATATAAGTATAAGCTGGATCTGCCAAGTATGTGAAGGAGGTACCAGTGTCGAAAATAGTAATGAAGTTCATGTCTGTTGGTTTATTTCCAATAGTAATGCCACTTATAGTGATGGCATATGTGGGACTGGACAACAAGAAATAAACAATGAATTAGATATCAAGAGATGGAGGTTGCCAAGAGGTGTCAAAGAGGTTGCTCACTGTTGTCGGTTGATGTCAAGAGGTGTCTCTTCTTGGTCTGAACTGCCTTGGTCTCCAAAGCTGATTCTCCCAATACCATCACGACCAAAGCACATCGAGAAAGAATTAGATGTCAGACCTTTCTGCGCTAAAATGCTGGGAACTGAAACCTCATCCATTCCAAGTCCAAAAAGACCATTAGGAGCAGCAGCATCCAGAAATGAGCCTGTTTGAATCTGTCCACAACTAATGAATAAGAAGTAAAGAGTTTTTCAGATTCTGAATGTAATGTATTTTACTTGTAGACCCAGATTCCAGAGAATGATTACCCAAGCATTATTTGTGTCTTGAGAATTTGAGGATGGGCATTCTCAGTTGAGAGATAAAGCACATCTTCAACTAAAAACCCAGAAGATGATGTGCCCGCAGAGACATACACCATCTTGTATGGACATTGCAATGCTGTGGAGCATTCTTTTTGAAGATCACAAAAGTTGCTATTGCACGGAACTGCTTTGCTAGTTGACGACATGCCAGGAATGTAAAATGTAGCCTGAAACTCAAATGGTGAGATAATGGATAAATTTCAAGGAACATACATGGAATCAGTTCCAACATAAAAAACTTACTGTCATACATCAATTTCCAAATCAGTAGTACAATATGCACACTAACCGTGAGAGAAATAACAGAGAACAAAAACCGCTATGTACTTCTTAGTAAACAGATAATGAATTTCCACCCCGACACATTAATGTATAGGCTATTCACACAGCATGCTAGAATGTCCCATTTACTCGATGCAGCTTCAAATTCCATTCATTTTGATATATGCTAGTACATGGCTTGTATAAACGTCCCTTTTGCTCAATTCAGCTTCAATTTCGTGTTTAACACTACAGTTGAGCAGAAAAAGCATAGAAGTGAAACTCGCTAGGCATAAACACATTCTTCAGATGAAAGATTATCAAAGCTTTGCTGTTAGATTGTTTTTAGGTAACGGATAAAATCAGGCATCAGACTAAATATATTACATTGTCTGACTGAGTTTAATGTTAATCTAACCATGAGCCTCTTCAAAGCCTTGTTTTCACATGGGTATTGTTAGAGAATATTAGAATATTAGCCGCAATATGAGTCTCACATGTCACAGTTTAGAATCTTGTGATGTGACAAAAATATTGTTAGAGATGCAGTTAAGCATAAAACTTACAATCTGATTACCTAATTAGAACATCGCTAAAAGGGTATCAAGAGAAAAAATCAAGAATTAGCAGTGTACACTAAATAAAGGCAATGTACAGCACAAATTTTAGCATGCACTAAATCCTGAATACACTGAACAGTTATAAGTTTCTGAAGTTGGAATCCTTGCAAACACTCAGCAGTGTGGAGTGACACTCAGCTCTGACCATAACCCAACAGATCAAAAGATCCACAGAATTCTGAGGAGAGGTGAACTCTTACTGATCCAGAAGCAGCAGTCGCTGGAGGCGTGCAGCCGTCACACTGGCAAGGCAGCCAGAAGAGGTCGCTACCTGTGTCCAGCGCCACCATGAACGTCTGGCCCGGTGTGCCAACGGTCACAAGAGCATAGTGCAAACTACAACAGAATCCAGAGAAAAAACAATTTTCTGGTGAAATAGTCAGACACGGAAACGCAGACATACACAATTCTGACAGAGATAGAGACAGGAGGCCTTACAATCCGAGGTTGCTGACCTTGAGGGTGGCATTTCCCTCGGCGAAAGTGAGCGGTGGTGTGCCGCTGCTGCCGCCACCACCAGCCGACACCGCGCGGTGGCGGTCGTGCCCGGCAAGGGCGGCGACGTACGCGGCGCTGCCGGGAGCCGGCCACCCGCCAGGGAGCGCGCGGCCTTGGGCCTTCGCCCACCGCCGCAGCGGCGCGGAGAACCGGTGGTGGAACTCCAGCGACGGCGCAGTCGGGGCGGCGGCTCCGCCGCGGCACAAAGCAGCCGCGGCGAGGAGCTGGAGCAGGAGCAAAGTGCTGCGGAGTTGGGAGGTCATTTGAGAGGTGGCCGCATGTGATCCGGCGAATCGGAGCTCGGGTAAAGCTGCTTGGGAGCTGGGAGGAGGGAGGGAGCGGCGGCCGTCCGGCGGCGGCGTGGTTCGCACTTCTGCGGCGGCGACAGTGACGGCAGCGGCGTCGCAATTGGCGGGGCGGTGCGCGCTGCGCTGTGCTGGTCTGCTTTAGATTGTTGCTTTGCTTTCACATCGTGGGTTGTTAAAGACCTGTTTGGACTTTGGTCTGTCGGGATTTCCTTCTTTAACTTTGGTAATAATAATAATAAATATGAATCTAGTATAGTAGTACATGTGATTTTTGTTTTCAAGAGAAAAAAAAAAACACAGGCCTACAACTACAACTACAAGCGAGGTGGCTGTACTCCACTTCGTGTGGAGCTTTACACTTCCCGCTCCCAATTTTCTTGTTTTTTTTATTTCCACTCTAAATTCTAAATTGCTCCGGTTGTTGTATACCAATGTTGAAAAAGTTACATGTTCCGAATTATATATATACTGATAAATAGTTTGTTCCTCACCCAATAGGTGAAGCAAAGGGCATAGGTAGTGAAAAGCTCCACTATGAACAATTGAACATGCTACACAATAGGCTGACCAGTAGGTCATGTGCTAAGGGTGTCCTCAACGGACTCGATCAAGTCGCATGTTACATGCACGCAGGTTCAAATAAAAAATGAACACTTGGATGCAAGCATATATAAAATATAAGTGGTTTTTCATCTATTTTTAAAAGCAAGAGAACAGCATGAGCCAGCCTCGTCTTCGTGTGGCCGTGTCACCTGAATAAATGTCAATTCTTAATGTTCGGTTGTTTTGCGTTGACCTAGGTGCGGTGATAATATGATTAGACGGCCCTGCTTTGCTATCCTTCTAGCTCTGAGATTGGGCGGCCCGTTCTACTGCTCTCATTTCTCGCTGACGTGTCTAGCCATCATTGGTTGCAGTGCGGCAAGGCCATTTTCGCTGACTACCACTGGCTAGGTGCCGCAGGGTGTCGATCACTGATTGGCTCATAAAAATGCATGTCTCCTTATCCACCCATTCCTATCCGCTCACTTCACTCCCGTTCAGTTTTCACTTTGCCCCTGCTCTTCTCTCTCAGGCTTTTTCCCTCTCTATTGACGAGACAGGAATCCGGAGGGCGCCGCACTGGCTTGAGCAGGCCCTGCCGGTGGGCGTGGGTGCCGGCCGACTGGGCGAGGGCGTCCGACGCCCCCTGCGTGGTGTTGCGAGCGAGCACCCCCCCCTCCCCGGCGCGGTGCTGCTCGCAGATCAGTAATAGTTTTCAATAAAGAAAGATATAAATTTAAAATTTCTAACGTTCATTCCAAATTGTAATCTATTTTGGTTTTATTCTAAGTTAATCTTATTTTAAGTTCAATCAAATCTATACATATAACACACTAACATATATGTAAAATCGAACTAGTTTTATTAATTTTTAAAAAAATTATATATATATATATATATATATATATATATATATATATATATATATATATATATATATATATATATATATATATATATATATATATAACTCATTTGTTTGAACGCGTAGATGCTAATACTTTTTATGAAAAAGTAAATGCTAATACTTTTTATGAAAAAGTAAACATGATAAATTTACAGTAGTTCGACTTAGTACAATAAACTTCAATTTGAACCGGAGGAAACTTGCACCTAATACATATGCTCTGCCTCAAAGAATTAACGACCGTTATTTATACATATATAAAGTATAAGTGTTTTTTCATCTATATTTAAAAGCAACAGAATAGCAGGAGCCGGCCCGACCTCAGCGCGACCGCGTCACCTAAATAAATGCTGGCTGTTGGATTCTTGATGTTCGGTTGACCTAGGTGCGGTGACGGTACGATCAAGCGGCCCTGTTTTACTGTACTTCTAGCTCTGGGATTAGGCGGCCCGTTTTGTTGCCCTCATTTCTCGCTGACGCCTAGGGTTGTTGTCTAGCTGACATTGGCTGCAGTGCAGCAAGGCCACTATCGCTGACTGCCACTGGCTGCGTACAGCGGGGCCACTATTGCTGAGCACGCCCTTGTTGTCAATCACTGATTGGCTCATAAAAATACATGTCCCCTCATTCACCCAGTCATATCCACACACTTTCCTCCTTTTTAGTTTTCACTCTGCCCCTGGCCCACTCTCTCGGTCTGTTTCTCTCTATACTGACGATTGGTTTATTCTAAGTTAAACTTATTTAAGTTCAATCAAATCTATAAATAAAACATACTAACATATATGTAAAACATCAAACTAGTTTTATTATTATTTTAAGAAATAATATATAACTCATTTGTTTGAACGCGTAGATTCTTTTTTTTGAAAAAATAAACTTGATAAATTTATAGTAATTTGACTTAGTATAATGAGGGGACTTGCACCTAATACATATACTCTGCCTCAAATAATTAACGACTGCTATTTATCTTTATCACTATCTGCCTCAAAAAATTAACGACTACTATTTATCTCTGTCTCCATCTCTATTCTACAACTAAAAAACACCAAACGCAATCATCCCCGGGCAGACTCACCGCCTCCCCACGATAAAAACTACCCGGTCGATGCACGTGTCGCGCGACAAAGCTAATGGCCTGGCTTCTCCGTGTGAAACCATCGTATGACGCCCACCTCACCTTCACGCCGCTGCCGGACGCGCCGCCGCCTCGACGCCACGGCCCAAACCCACCGGATTAGAAAATCCGCCGCCGCCCAATACCAGCCGGGTGCCGCTCAAAGCGCCGCCACCCAATCCCTGCCTTCCCAATCCAACCCACTCTCCTCGGTCGTCGCCGCAACGCCGCCGCCTGCTCCCTGCTCTCCCTATCCAATCCGCCTTCAGGGGCCACGCAGCTAGCCGTCGCTGCTAGGATTCTCGCTCCTGACCCCTGCCGTTGCTCTTCCGCCGCCACGGCCTTCCTAGCCATCAACATGCCTGCAACCGTAGATCCTTAGTTCGTTTTCAAGTCCAAACTAGCCAAGCTACGACGTCGGCGGCCCCTTCCCTCCATCCTTGGTGAATCCCGACCATGAGACCTCTCATCCCACCTCACTTTCGTGTCATTCGAGCGCTTCCCTTTACAGTCGTCTTGCCTCTCCGTCTGGCAGCGGCACCATCGCAGGTAGTTTTCTTCACCTTCAGTCGAAGAACAGAATCTGATTAGATTGTTTTCCAATCGGAAAAAATAGATGCCCATGCTGCAGCGATCAGGTGTTGTTATACAGCAATGATAAGATACACCAGAGACGCACTCAGCACTTATCTTACTAGCTCAATCCTTCCTGCCTCCGTTAGTACCCTCCGTTGCCTTTACCTGTGCAGCATAGTACGGAATAGGGATACTACGGCGATACGATGATTACGGCATTTTTCAAAAATAAGGATACGCCGATACGGCAACTATATATAATATAGCATATAATAACTATACTACTAATATGCATAAGTATAATGTATACATTTAATAAATAGCTAAAACAACTAGTAGTGTGCAATTATACCCAAAGGCCAAAGCCACACAAAATCGAGGCCCAATCCGGTCGCCCACCATCCCAACAAGGGCAACACTACATTTTTAACTGATTCTCGTGCTGTGGGGTGCTGGCTGCCACGGCGCCGCCGCCCATCCCAAGCTGCTGTGCAGTGCTCATGCATCCTCGCATCTTGCTTTCTTCTTCGATGGAGCACCCAAGCTGCCGAGCTGCCGTCCATGGATCCCTACTGAAGATGTTGAGCTGCTCACCCTACCACCTTGCTCTGCATCTGCATACTCTCCCTCTCCCTTGCTCGACAGGCCCGATCCACCGTCGACTACAGCACGTACGCAGCACCGATACTTCCCAGAGACCGTATCGGAGGTGTATTGAGAAGTATCGAGATTAATTCAATTTCTCTTTTTTCCCGATACTTCTCCGATACGGTATCGGTCACGAATCGCCATATCGTCATATCCGATAGGTATCGCGATACGAGTACGGCTCTTCAAGGAAGTATCGGTGCAATGTAGCTTAACAATATTTTTTTTTGTTGTGTTCTAATATTTTTTCTTATATTTTAACTGGGATACATGTAAAGTTATGGGGACGACATCTTAGACCTTCCATGCCAAGGAGAAGAAAGCAACTTGTCACTTGTCTGCCGCCGATGTGGGAAATAGGAAATGGAGAAACAGGAAATTGGATGATGTATATGAGCTTATTCAGTTAAGATTCTTTTTTGTTCGTTGCTTTTGGATGCAATTACCTTCTTTATGCAGCTTCATATTAATAGGTGTGTCATTGCATTGAGATTATGCCTACTTAAATGAAAATAAATAATATTGGCCGACCTTTTCTCAGAAGTATCTCCAAGTGTTTGCTAAATTTTACTTGCAAATATTATGATTTAGCAAGTCTCTAAAATATATGCTAAATGAAAAAAATAGACTCTCTTCCAAGAATTTACCATTTGAACTTGATAAAATTAAAAAAGTAGACCCACGTCATAACAGATCCAACCAACCGCGGCTTGTTTTGTTCCTTCGCGACGTCCCGCGATCCAGTGTCTGAGCCTGCCGCCACGGTCCTCACGATCCTGCTCGGAATCGGTGATCGTTCCTCACGGTCCTTCTCATGAAGCCGGCCATCATATCTCCTCAACCAAGGTGCCCATCTCCTCCTCCATGGAATCAGCATCTCCCATCGCACCTGCCAGTACTATCCTCCGATCCCTGCCAGTACTATCCGATCGGCAACCAAGAGCATCCATCCATTCAGGCAACAGCAGCGAGTACTGCATCCATTCAGGCAACAGCAGCACCTGGTAGCATTCACGAGGCATGGAGATGGAGATCGAGACCTAGACAACCCAAACTACAGAAACAGATGGACTGGATCACAGGCATGAGATCAAGACGGGCTGGGAGATCGCGACGTGTTATACCTGCAAGGCCTGCTATCCCAATTACCAGAAGCCCGAGAAGGAAGCGAGGCAAGAAGCCCAACCCAAGAGTAGAAGGCCCAGAATGGAGCAAGTGACAGGCCCAAGCCCAGCTGCGTCTGGAGTATCGCTGCCTGTGCGGCTGTAACGACTACTTAGCGTGAGAGAGAAGCAGAGAGAGTCTTTGTCTTGGTTGTTGCCGAAGAACTGGCGGCGGGCTGCGGCTCGAGATGGCCGGTGGCAACCTTGATCTCGGGAGCCAGTAGACTCCAGATTACTCATCCTATCGCATACATACTCATAATCCAGATAGTATTCTATTAGTATCGTAACATTTGGTATAAGATTCGTTTCGATCCACCCACTCCCTCATCTGTTCGCTGCGATTTCACTTGCCTTGATGCAACTGTAATCCCCGTCGGCAGAGTTTTCGTGATCCACTTCGGTGTTGAGAGCATCTTCTCGTAGGTCCGATCTGAGGTTTGTTGGGTCGGCAATCGAAGTCCTAGCGCACGAACACCGCACCCGCTTGCAAGTCGCCATGAAGGTCGAAGATCATCTCGCTCTTATCATGTCCAAGCTTGAAGATCAGACGAAGGGGATCCATGAAGGAAATCGTCGCATCAACGAGGTCCAAGTCTCCATCGACGATCTCAAGATGACGACCACCGAATTCGATCGTTGGCGTCCACAAGTGGATTCGAAGGTCGCAGATCTGAGCACTGGCTTGGAATCCCTCTGTCTTCTGGTTAATGCACTAAAGTCTGCGGCCTCGTCATCCCATCCTCTTGGTGACGGCTTCGTCCCCACTAAGTCACCGGGCTTCGCTCATCTGAACCCGACCTCTTCGAAGGCGGCGCAAGGGCCGTTAGGCCACGACGATGACAACTGTTACCGGAGGATTGGTTTTAGGGGTGGCAATCCCCTGGAACCACCTCCGGTCAAAGGTGCGGAATCTCCGTCTTCTACCACTAAGCCTGTATTGCACATGCCTTACTTCCCTTGTAGTGCCAATGTGTCTGGTTGTCATCATGCTCTGCCTCCGAATTATTGTCATGCAATACCTCAGTCTGATTTTCCTAAGTTTGATGGATCGAATCCTAAGCTTTGGGTCAAACAAGCTGAAATATATTTCGATTTGTACACTATTCCACTTGATGACTGGGTCAAACTTGCCACATTCAATTTCAAGGGCACTGCTGCATTCTGGATGCAAACAATCGAAATCAACCTTCGTCAGTGCTCTTGGGAAGAACTTTGTAACCATGTCATCTCTAGGTCTGATAGGGACCAGTTTAATCATTTTATCCGTCAATACCTTCATGGTAAGCAGTCTGGCTCAGTTGTGGAATACATTGCCCTTTTTGATGATCTTATGCATCAACTTCTTGCACATGACCCTACTGTCAATCCTGTTTTCCTTACTGGGAAGTTTGTTGATGGCCTTAAACCAGAAATTCGATCTGCTGTAGTTTTACACAGGCCAAAAGATCTCTCGATACTGCTAGTTCTTTGGCCCTTTTGCAGGAAGAGGTGCTCTCTGGATCTTCATTCAAGGAGTACAAGAGACTTGAATCTCCCAATGTTCCAAGACATTCTCAGAATCATCATTCTAGGTTTGTCGAAGCCAAGGCACTGATGACAAGTTGGCAAACCTCATCGCCTACAGAAAATCTAAGGGTATTTGCTTCAAATGTGGTGGTAAATGGGGTCCTCAGCACAAGTGTCCCAACTCTATTCCTCTCAATTTAGTGGAAGAAATCTGGGGGTTAATGGCTCCACCTGACATTACTTCTTCATTAGTTCATTCAGATGATGATGATGATGATGAACCGATGGCTTTATCTGATAATGCTATGAGAGGTACCAATGCTGTGCGCACATTGAAATTAAATGCATACATTGGTTCACATCAGGCCATTATTCTAGTAGATTCTGGAAGTTCTCACAACTTTATTAGTGAACAGATGGCTTCACTTTTTCAACCTTGGACACCTCTCAAGCACCAAATGTCTGTGAGAGTAGCTGATGGTTCTCAATTGTTGTGTACTCATGAAATTGTTAATTGTTCTTGGTCTGCTCATGGCACCTTGTTTACAACTTGTTTTATCAAGTGCTATGATGCTATTCTTGGTATGGAATGGTTGGAAAAATTTAGTCCTATGCAGATGTAGTGGAAACAGAAATGGCTTAGTTTTGTTCATGAAGGTGTCCCTGTTACTCTGCATGGCATTCAGGATACTCCTGGTCAACTAACTGAGGTTACTGCTAATCCACTGGTGGCTATGGAGAAAGCTGAAGCAATTTGGGGTATGGTTCAGATTTATGCAGTAGAAGATACTCCACCATCTGATGTGTCTCCTTTGCCCAAGGGTTTTCAACAATTGGTTGACCAGTATGTGGATATATTTGCTGAGCCAACTGGTACTCCTCCCACCAGGTCACATACTCATACTATTCCTCTTCTCCCTGGTTACAGATATACACCTTTTCAAAAGGATGAAATTGAAAAGCAAGTAGCTCATTTGCTCAAGCATAATATGATTCAAGAAAGTTCTAGTCCTTTTGCTTCTCCTGCTCTTTTAGTCAAGAAAAAGACAGGAGATTGGAGACTCTGTGTTGATTACAGGAAGTTAAATGCCTACACAGTGAAGAACAAGTATCCATTACCAATCATTGAAGAACTTTTTGAAGAACTTCATGGTGCTCAGTGGTTCACTACTCTTGATCTGAAATCTGGGTTTCATCAAATTTTTGTTCACCCAGATGATCAATACAAGACTGCATTTCACACTCATCATGGTCATTTCAAATACAAGGTGATGCCCTATGGATTGACTGGAGCTCCAGCTACCTTTCAGGCTATCATGAATTTTGTTGTCTCATCTCTGTTAAGAAAGTGTGTAGTGGTCTTCATTGATGACATACTCATCTATAAGCATGTTGAGCAAGTGTTTCAGTTACTACATGAACAGCAGTTTAAAGTCAAGTTGTCTAAGTGCTCATTTGCCCAACAATAGCTACATTACTTGGGGCATGTTCTCAGCCCCAATGGAGTAGCTACTGATCCTGCTAAGATTGATATTGTTCAGAAATGGTTTGCCCCTGCTAATGTGAAGGAACTTCGAAGCTTCTTAGGGTTAGCTGGGTACTATCGAAGGTTTGTCAGAAATTTTGGTCTTATGGCTAAACCGTTACATGATTTACTCAAGAAAGGGGTTCAGTTTGTTTGGACCATAGTTACTGAACAGGCTTTTCAGCTCCTCAAGCAATCTCTCATTTCAGCTCCAGTATTAGCTCTTCCAAATTTTAAGGAACCTTTTGTTATTGAAACTGATGCTTTAGATTATGGTATTGGTGCTGTTTTACAACAGCAAGGCCATCCTATTGCCTATGTGAGTAAGGCTCTTGGACCTAAAACTCAAGGCCTTTCTACCTATGAAAAAGAAAGTTTAGCTATTCTCTTAGCTATTGATCAGTGGAAAGCATATCTTCAACCTACTGAGTTCATCATCAAAACAGATCAGAGAAGTCTGGTCCACCTCACTGACCAAAGGCTATATTCTTATTGGCAACAAAAGGTCATGACAAAGCTTATGGGCTTTCAGTATAAGATATGTTACAAAAAGGGTGATACTAACAAAGCAGCTGATGCATTGTCTCGAGCTACTCATTCTTACTCTGTGTTAGTTGCCATCTCTGTTGCCCAGCCGGTTTGGTTTCAAACTCTCCATGATAGTTATGCAGCTAGTCCGGAAGCACAGAAGTTGCTGTTTGCTCTGACTTTACAGAATCCTCAAGGACATTATTCCCTAGATCAAGGACTTATCAAGTACAAAGCTGCTCTATGGCTGAGTCACTCATCTGACCTGCAGGCCAAAGTATTGCATCAGTTTCAAGCTAGTAGGAGGACATTCTGGATTCTTGGTCACCTATCATAGAATCAAGAAGTTCTTCTTTTGGCCCAAGATGAAGTCATCCATCCAGGACTTTGTTAATGCTTGTACTGTGTGCCAACAAGCAAAAGCAGAACGGGTACCCTACCCAGGCTTGCTGCAACCCCTCCTTGTACTAGATCAGGCATGGAAGGTTATCACTATGGACTTCATAGAAGGTTTACCACTTTCCTCCAACTCTAATTGCATACTGGTCGTGGTTGATAAATTTTCCAAGTATTCTCATTTCATTAAGCTCAAACACCCTTTCTTGACCCTCCAAGTAGCTCAGTTGTTTATGGAACATGTATATAAACTGCATGGTATGCCGACTGCCATCGTATCTGACAGAGATAAGATATTCACTAGCCTGCTCTGGAAGGAATTGTTTCAGTTGTCTGGTACTCAGTTGGCTATGAGTTCTGCCTATCACCCTCAAAGTGATGGCCAAACTGAAAGAGTCAACCAGTGTATTGAAGCTTATCTCTGATGCTTTATTCACTCTTGTCCTGGTACTTGGGCTTCCTGGCTTCACTTGGCTAAATATTGGTATAACACCTGCTATCATTCAGCTCTGAAACAGACCCCTTTTGAAGTTCTTTATGCTCATAGCCCTTGTCATTTCGGTATTGATCCCAACCAAGACATTGTGCTGCCTGACCTGACTACTTGGCTTGCTTAGCGTCATACAATGCAGACCTTGCTGCAGCAGCAGTTGAATCGTGCTTAGCAACGTATGAAGGTCCAAGCTGACAAACAACGTACTGAGTGATCATTCGAGATTGGTGACTATGTTTGGCTCAAGCTGCAACCTTATGCTCAGTCTTCAGTAGCTCGTCGTGCTAGTTCCAAGTTGTCATACCGCTACTTTGGACCATATCAAATTGAGGCCAAGATTGGCGCTGTGGCTTATCGCTTGAAGCTTCCTGACAACTGTTCAGTTTATCCTGTCTTTCATGTATCTCTCTTGAAGAAGGTTACAGGTACTGTGGTTCCCGCATCTTTTCCCTTACCATCTGTTAACCCTTCTTGCAGAACCTGAACAAGTGCTTGACGTGCGTATGGCCAATATCTCTAATCGCCTGCGTTGTCAACTGCTCATCAAGTGGCGTGATGTTTCACCTGCTCTTGCTACCTGGGAAGATGAGGACGACTTCATCAGTCGTTTCCCTGACTTCACGGCTTGGGGTCAAGCCGTTTCGCAAGGGGGGATGTTATACCTGCAAGGCCTGCTATCCCAATTACCAGAAGCCCGAGAAGGAAGCGAGGCAAGAAGCCCAACCCAAGAGTAGAAGGCCCAGAATGGAGCAAGTGACAGGCCCAAGCCCAGCTGCGTCTGGAGTATCGCTGCCTGTGCGGCTGTAATGACTACTTAGCGTGAGAGAGAAGCAGAGAGAGTCTTTGTCTGGGTTGTTGCCGGAGAACTGGCGGCGGGCTGCGGCTCGAGATGGCCGGTGGCAACCTAGATCTCGGGAGCCAGTAGACTCCAGATTACTCATCCTATCGCATACATACTCATAATCCAGATAGTATATTAGTATCGTAACACGACGGCCAGGTACTCCTCACGACGGTGGACAGGTTCTCGTCGTGACGGCGGCCAAGTTCTGCTCACGACGGCGGGCAGGCTCTCCTCGCGACGGGGACCAGGTTCCCCTCACGACGGCGGCCACGTTCTCCTCATGACGCGGCGGAAGGGTTCCCTAGTCGCGACGGCGGCTAGGTGTAACACCCCTGGTGTTACGATAACTGAAACCTGCCATGTCATCATGATTGCATGCAAATCATCCCGTATGAACTCGTTTTTACTGTATATTCACAAAAATAATTTTTATTACCACATGTGATTGTGCATAGGTGCCTTAGAGTGATCTTAGGATTTAAATGTTTGTTTGTTTGTGATTATCTAAATCTGATTGGAAAATAAATAGAAAATCATTTATAAACCCTACGTCGGACCCGAAACCCTAATTTGAAAACTACAAAGAATTAGGTGTTGGGCCTTAAACAAAAGTTGTAAATATTTAAAAGTTGAGCAACTTCTATTTTGGGCAATTTTGAAGTTATTAAATATAATTTCAAACAAAACCTTAATCTATGTTTTAAAGGTTAAAGTTGTTGTTCAATGTCAAAAATTAAAGCGGATCTGATGAAAGTGATTTAATAAAAATTATAGATCTTTTAAAATGGGACAACTCTTATTTTTGGAAATCTTGAAGTTTACCAGGGGAAATTTAAATTAAAACCCAATTAGTGTTTGTTTATTCAAATTTAAAATGTTCTTTCAAAAACTATCAAGAATTTGGGAAAATTCCTTTAATGAAAGTTGTAAGGATTTTCATGTTGAACAACTTTTATATTTGGGGATTTTGAGCTTATGTGGTGAGATTTTAAAATAAACCCTAATGAGTGTTTAAAAATTTAAATTTGAAATGTCATTTCAAAAATTATCAAAAATCTAAGAAAACTCCTTTAATACAAGTTGTAGGAATTGTCAAGTAGAACAACTTCTATTTTTGTAGATTTTCAACTTATTGAGAAAAATTTTGAGAATTTGAGTGGATTTGAAATGAAATTCAAAACATTTACCCCTTTTTGAATTATTCAAAATATATTCAAAATTTGAAAATGACCCAAAAACCAAAGTTGTTTAGCAATAAATTTTCTACAACTCTTATTAAGGGCATTTTTCGAGTTGCTACACAAAATCACGAGAAATTGGGCTAAAACAGTAGAGATAAACAGGGTCTGGCTATAGTGAAAGCCACCCTCTGCTCTGTTCGCGGGCATGGCGCCAGCAGGGGGCCGCGCGGCGCGTGCGTTGCCGGCCGTCTGGGGCCATGCCAGTACTCACGTCATGCACGTCGTGTTGTTGGGGGTCCGGTACCTTGCTCCTTATCTGTTCCCTCCCTTGGCTCGCCTATAAAGACCCCAGCAGCCACGTTTCCATACTTTGCTTCACCTCGCCGTCGACCGGGGAGCTTTCACCGGCGAAATTCCTGGTCCTCACCGAACCACCGTTCAATTGCTTGTGCATACAGCTCCGTTAAATTCCCGCGTCTCCCTTTGAGCCATCATCGCGAACTGTTCGTCCCCGGAACGCCGGAACGGCGTTTACGTCACCGGAGTACCGCCGTCGCAAGCACCCGCACGGGGCCAGAGCTGCTCCGGCCGTCTTCCACCCAACCAGCGTGCGCATAGCGCTCAGGTGAGCTCTGCGATACTCTTGGAGTAGTTGGTTAGGTCCCATACCGCACAGAGTCGCTGGAACGTGTAGCACCGCCGTGGCCGTCAGTCATGGACGCCGGCGAGCTTGCGCTCTAGCCCGGGGTTCTTGCCTAAGCTCGTGGCTGGGTTCGTGGAGGTGCAGCACTCGCATAGGTGAACTTCCTGCCGCCGTTTGGTTCTCCACCGGCGAGCCTGCGGCAAGCCGAATCCGGCCGCCATGCGCACGGCCATCTCTCCCATGCGGCATCTTCAGAAAGAAGACAACCCCTGTGTGAATGACGAGTGGGTCCTACCCAAGTTCAATTGTGTATCAAATCTACAGATTTTGTTATTTCTTCTAAAATTTATATAAGGAGTTTGGCAGCCCCAAAATTAGTGAGACTAGTTTTGCTAGTTCGTTTGTTAAGTTGCCTACATGTTAGATCCAGTAAATGCGCTATGTTATTTATGTTTCTGTGCGGTAGAAATTATTTTAGAAAAGTGGTTTAAGAAATTTATTAACTTGCTTTTATCAGTATTTTGCGAAATATAAGTTCTAAAATAGTGATTCTAATTTTGTAAGTCTTATGATGACATTCACTAGCTGATAGAAATATAAGACATGTTGTTTGTTTATTTTTTTATGATGTTTTACTTTAATCTTGTTAAATAGAAAATAAATGGTTGTTTTGCTTGTTATTTTTGTATCTGGAGTTCTAGTATTTTAAATGGTATGAAAATTTATTGGTAGCTTCTTTGTATGATGTGTGATTCATTGTTAAAATTTATGATTTATGGTGCATGGATGTCTGAGTTAGTAATTTACTTTGTTTGGTGCCTATCAAGTAGTTTTAAATGCCATATAAATAATATATAAGTGTAAAAATAGAAAATAGTGCTCCACTGCCTTTGCATGATCTTGTGTTAGCCTGAGAATCAATAATATGGTCATATTGTTTCAGAAACTGTTGAGTTTCACATTTATCTTGCTTTCCAATGTATTGTTGCATTTTAAATTTGTTTATTTTGTAGTAATTAATTTATAAAGCATAAGTATGTGAAATTTTTACCTTGGTCATGATTTGTAATGACCTAACTTTTATTAAAATTTGGAATTCTTTTGAGATGTTTACCATATAACTTAAATAAAGTAGATAAGGAACCCTAATCCCTTTTGTATGTGTGACTTTTGGATTTAGTGTTGACCTTGGGTCAAATGGACCCTTGGTCCTTTGATTATTGTTGGATCTTATCATTAAATTGTTAGTTAGAGTCAATTCATAATAATTGATCTACTTGTCATTAGAAACTAATTACATGTCTAATATTGGTTGGAGTAAGCGAAACTTGCTTTCACCAACTGTCAAAATAAAACCCTAAGTTGATAATCGATAAGTAGTTTTATTGGCTTGCAACTTTATCGTGAAGAAAAGTTCTACTTAACTTTCCTATTTCTGTTCATCTTCTATTAATGCACTTCTTTGTATTTCGCATTGTGCATCATGACATACATATCATCATATTAAAGCATGCATCTTTATTACGTGTAGTGGGCGCGGGATAATTATTATCGGAAGCGAGCCCCGAGTACGGTATTCACTCAGTGGACGTGGATCTTTCTCGGTGATTGACTTCAAGGTACTATCTGCTCCAAACAACAGGCAAGCCCCGGTGCATTCAGCCCCTCTCCTTGTGATTTTAAAAACGTTTATAACTTGAGTTAATCTACTGCATTAAGTTGATAGGAGTTGATTGATAACCCAATTGCTGCATTACCAATCTTGACCACTGAAATATCTGGAACCCATTTTAAAATAAAATGTTTGAAAATGCTTAGCCCTACTTGAATAAATTAGATTTGCATAAAATGCTATTTTGAACTATTGTGATATATATATGTCATTGATTAATTCATGAAAAAGGAAATTGGTATGTTCTCGTTTAGTGGCTATGCACCTGATTAGTACATTATCACAGACGAGAAGGGATTTTCTTGCTCGGTGGTTGTGAATTTGGGTTAGAGTCCCAATGCTTGACCACCGGCGGAAAAAGGGATTTGAAAACCGTGCGGTTACTTGTACTTGGGTTAGAGTCCCAATGCAATGTCTCCGACAGAAAAATGAATTAGGGACCGTTCGTTATAGGCCTGCTGTGATCGAGACTTTGCAACTAGCCACATACTCCGGGAAGCCCTATCTCCGGTGGCTCTATAGCTTGAACCGACAACCACGCACTGGGAGTGGAGAGATGGCGAGAGTAGCGTGTACCCTCATAGCCGGCGTGCCTGGAGACGAGAGGAGTACTGTGCTCTCGGGTGGCGCAGGACCGGTTCAGGGATAGAAAAGTCGTGGTAGACGAGGTTGGCGTATGCAAGTTTAAGTGCTACATACGCAGTGTGGATAGAGATCCCCAGCTGGGCACTAATCGATTCGAATCGTCGTTGCTCCTCGGATATGGAGACTTGATCCTTTGACCTACAATTGAAAAGTGGTTCGGAACTAGGTGTTTTTGAGAATAATTAAGGATTTGAAAGTATGATGATACATGAGAATGAATTTGGAATTATGGATTATGGTTAAAATAAGATTGAGTTAAAATATTGAAATAGGATAGTAATGTTTTTTTGCAAAACTCTTTGACTGTTGCTCAAGCCTTACCTTGATTCCCCCTCAGCCTGCATTGCTGAGTCTAATTTTACACCTTTTTGTCGGGTAAGTCTTGCGGAGTACCCCAGTACTCAGGGTTTGTGTAACAGAACCTCCTAAATCACGTGGCCCATAGGCACCTGTCAACGTCACTAAGGACATCTGACAGCCGGGCCCGTGTTCCATATGACCTAGGCGGGCTCTGCCGGGCTACATAAGCACCCGTTATCTCCGATAGGATCCCATTGCGAAGCCATTACAGAGTTACAACATTTCATAACAAAATACATCAGAGTAGAATTTGCGGAAGAGTAAATAGTACTTAATATTACAGACCAGTGTTCGAATAAAATTAAGTGCAGTTATTATAGACCATAAATTTAAAAGAGCAGCAGTAGTGTTTGGATCAACAGTACGACAGATAGTTTAATATTACACGAAACCTGCCCAAGGGTTTAACCTTAATCTTCTTCACTCTCCTGGACGATGGTGACGCAGCACGGAGCGAGACAAACTTCAGTCTCCTGCTGCCCTCCTGCAACGGGGTTAACAAACCCTGAGTACATGGGGTACTTCGCAAGACTTACCCGACTAAAAGTGTAAGATCAGACTCAGGAATGCAGGCTGAGGGTGAGTCAAGGTAAGGCTTTAGCAAGAGTTCAAGAGTTTTACGGAAAAGCATTATTAGTCCTATCTCAATATTTTATTTCAATAATACTATTCATCATTATCCATTTCTCCAAGTTCTTTCTCATATATCAACATTCTTTCATTTGCTTAATCCATTCAAAAAAACAATCCTAATTCCGTACCACTTTCCGATGTAGGGGTGAGGATCAAGTCTCCATAACCGAGGAGCAACGACGATTCGAATCGATTAATACCCAGCTGGGGATCCCTATCCACACTGCATATGTAGCACTTAAGCTTGCATATACCAACCCCGCCTACCATGGCTTTTCATACCCCGGAACCGGTCCTGCGCCACCCGAGAGCATAGTACCCCTCTAGTCTCCAGGCACGACGGCCACGAGGGTACACGCTACTCTCGCCATCTCTCCACTCCCAGTGCGTGGTTGTCGGTTCCAGCAGTAGAGCCACCGGAGTCAGAGGCTTTCCGTAGTATGTGGCTAGTTGCAAGGTCTTGATCACAGCAGGCCTGATAACGAACGGTCCCTAATATTTTTCCGTTAGAAACCATGCATTGGGACTCTAACCCAAGTACACTGATAACTACCCGGTTTTCACATCCCCTTCCGATGGCAAGGATCGTTGGGACTCTAACCCAACAGATGGTCGACCAAACGGAACAACTCATCCCTGTGGTTGACAATGAACTAGTTAGGAACACTGCCAACCAACAAGGACATAACCAATCCCATAAAATGATTCATTTGATTTGTATCATCACAGTTCAAAATAGCATTTTTGCAAATCTAATCATTAAGCATGACTAAGCATTTTTCAATACTTTAATTAAATCAGGTTCTCAGGTATTGATAATTGGTCAAGGATGGTAATGCATCAAGTGGTTATCACTCAACTCCTATTAACCTAATACAATAGATTAACTCAAGTGATAAACATTTTTAAAAATAGCAAGGAGAGGGCAAATGCACCGGGGCTTGCCTTGGATGGTGTAAAGTGTCGGATCCGGGTCAGTGCCACAAATATCAAAGCCTTGCACAACTTCCGAAGCAATCTCCTCAGCTGGACCCTCGGATTTTATCTCCGGATTCTCGGTCACTACACGTGTGCAATAATAAATGCATGAATGCATGAAATGACAGATGAAATTTAATAACAAATAAACCACATATGTGCCTAAGACCCTACCTTAGCTAGACATGAATAATCTAATTCATAATGCCGTAGGTCATAAAGGTGATTGACCTAGAATCTCAATCAATCCAAAAATCACACCATCCAATAATCATTCCATTCCTTATTCCTATTATTAATCATTTAAACTAACATATAATTTAATAAATATTTAACTATTTCCATTTGATGCCAAATTTCACCAACAGATAGATTTCAGTACCAAACAGTGGCACAATAAATTTCATGATTTTTGGAACAACACAGAAATTATTAAAAATCATCAAATTTCCTTTTATCATTTAATGTGCTGATTTTTAATTAATACAGAAAACACTCAAATCATGCATTCAATATTTTTATTAAATTCTACACATCACAGAGAGTATCTAGAAATATTTTTATAATTTATGGTACAGTAGATTAATCCACACAAAAAGATTAATACCTAACACTATTCATTTTGATTAAAAATGAAAAAGCTCTTGCAATTCAACCGGAAAAATGGAAACGGCCATTCGGCCCAACTCGGCCCAGCAGCGCAGGCCGGCCCAATCGCGGCCACAGCCCAACCGCGCGCGCGCTCGCGCACTCGCCCCGGACCGGCCGCTGACAGAGGGGCCCCAACCGTCAGCCCCAGCGCGCACGCACGCTCTTCCTCAGCCGGACGCTGACAGGCGGGCCACCCCTGTCAGGGTCATCCCCTACCTCCGGCCGAGCGCTCCCACGCGCGCGCGCGGCACGGCGCGGACTTCGCCGCCGGCGACCCCAACGGTGAACCCTAACGACACTACGACTCCCCTAGACCCTAGCCGGCCACTCTACTAGCACACCCTACACCCTACCGCCTCCGGCGAGCTCGTTCTCGCCCCTGGCGGACCACGGTGGCACGGCGGCACGGCGATGCCGTTCCACTCACCAAGACACGATTGGGTTAGCAAAAAAAATGGTTAGGGAGGTTCGGGGTCTCACCAGAAGGCCAAACCGGTGGTGGGTTGGGACTGGAGTGGCGTGAACCGACGAGCGTGACGGCGGCGGTGGGTCGGCGGCGTTCACCGGAAACAATCTTCCCGTTCCGACGACCCTACGGCACCGGAGCGGAAATCACCGTACGCAAAAGGTTCAATAGGGGTTAAGGAATCCACAACACGGAACCTAAGGAGAAGAAACTCACCACAGAGAGCTAGACACGGCCGAAGACGCGCGGCGGCGCTCCGGTCGGACGCGGGGACGACGACCGTGTTCCCGGTCGTTCGAGACACTACAGCCCACACCAAAGGCACCAGACGATGCGCAAGGGAACTAACAAGCTTGCTGCGAGATGGAGAAGGTGGTGGTGGCTTGGTCACGGCGAATTTCACCGTAATCCGACAGAGATCAACGGCGACCGCGGGGAGGAAAAACGGGGAGAAGCGGTGCTCGTCGGCTTTATAGAACAGGGCAAGGGAAGGATAAGCTCGGGCTGGGTCCGGGGCCCCCTCACGGCTGCTCGACAACGGACCTGCCCCCTCACGCCGGCCGGACGGCGCCCGGCGCCGCGCGCGGCACGCGCGTACGGCGGAGAAGAAAAACAGGGGGACCCCCCCTGTAGCTACAGTAGTAGGCCAAGTAGGTCAAGAGCTATTTGATGCAAATTCGAGCTGATCTCAATCGAATCCGAGGAAGTGGTGAATAGCAAAGTTGTAGGGTATTTCCAGTAGATCACTTTTCATTTTGACACCAAATTCAAATTCGGCCAAAATTTCAAATTACAGAAAAGGGGGTAAAAGTAGGGTTTGAATTTTAAACTGAAATTTTAAAATTACTTTTGATTCTTCTCAACAACTTGAAAATTGGTAAACATGAAAGTTGTTCTACTCAGTGAGATTGACAACTTCTATTTAGGAAGTTTTTGAAGATTCTTAATATTTTTAAAATTGAAGTTTCAAATGTAAATTTCAATATAGTAATTTGAGTTTAATTTGAATTTTTATAACATAACTTCAAAATATCCAAAAATAAAAGTTGTTCCATTTTAAAAACTATACAACTTTCATTAAGACATTTTTCCCATATTCCTTATAGATTTTGAATTGAGATTTTAGGTCAACTTTAGGGTTTAATTTGATTTCTATTTAATTTTTATTTTTGATTTTTGATTAAGGACTTAATTACACAATCAATACTTAGCTGAAATCAAATCACTCTAGGCCCTAAGCACAATCATATGCAGATGCTTAAATTTAAATATGATGACATGGCAGATTAATTAAATTGTAATACCAGAGGTATTACAGTTTGTTAACCCCTGTTGCAGGTGAGCCGAGGGTACAGTCATGCTCGGGACCGTGCCGGTTAACGGATCGCGCATGGGTGAAGATATGTATAAGATATAACCCTTAGGCAGGGTGTTTAGTTGTATATGCTACTCTACTACGAAACTCTGGTTTGGGATAATGTAATTTATATTTATAATCTAGATTTATGTAATACTTCTGCACCTTATACTCTGATTCAACTTATTTGTGTAAACTGTTGTAATATTTGCAATGCTTATAATGAGATCCTCGGGAAGGTAGGGTTTCCTAGGGAACCCGGCAGGCCACCTAGCTCAAGGGGAACTCGTGCAGAGTAAGCGTGGGTCCTTAGGGACGATGACGATGCACGTGGGCCCTGTAATTAAGGCGGTTCTGTCACACCAGGTTCTTGGGGCACGATTGAACGCAAAACGACCGGGCTACGCGCTATATAGGAGGCTGGGGCGTCGCACACGCGGGAAGGAGACGAGGAAATCTCAATGCGCGCGCGGGAACAACGATGGCGACACGCGGGGACGCGATGGCAACTCGGATACACGCGCCGCACCGATGGATGGCAAGTTACTGAAAATGTCAACTTCATTTGCCAAGCTGTTGGAGAGATATATTTCTTGTTTTGCCAAATTTTCTAGGATGCCAACCTCATTTACCAAACACTTGGAGATGCTCTCACGGCACAGTGGCCAATGAACTTGTTATCAGTACCCTCAACATGGACATACGTCCTCTGAATTCCCACTCGACCATCAAGTTTATCTTTCTGTTGTAGCATCCTCTGCATGCCTCAGATAATATCTATGAATTGGGACTGTCATGGATGGGTTGCAATGAGATGTGGCAAGTGGCATTAAATTATATTGTGATTGTTATATGTAGGAAACCCGAAGACCACAAAAGTACATCTCACAATAGCAATTGCAGAAATATATATGTAATCTCCTTAAAATGCTTAGATCCTGGCCTTGTGGAGAATGTTTTTTATTTTCTCTCCGATACTGTTATGACCAGATCCCCTTATTTTTCATACTTACAAGAAGAAAGATCGATGACCATACTACTTATATGTTTGAAATACTTTGTTCTGTTAGTACTGCTACTTACAGTCAAGCAAAAGAGGGATCATTTCTCAGTTTCTTTAGCATGCTAACAATTGGTATATGGGATAGTGATATGTTGATACAGTGATCTTGGATCACCTCCACCAGAGGGCTTCACCTTTGCAAGATGTGACCTGAATTGTACTACACTTGTGTGGCAGTTCCTTAAGTTTGTATTGCAACCTGTGGCTATCGGTAAGAGGAGCAGATCAGCCTTTGTGGCCCCTAAATTTTCCCACTAATTTTCTCTCTATTTTATCTCTACAACTAATAAAACTAAAGATAAGACCAATTTTTGGTGCGACAATTTTTTCCGTGCGATACCGCTTGCTCTGCCTCCCGGCCTCCCCCCGCGCTCCTCCGCGCCGTCAATCACGCACGCGATTCCGCTCCGCACCGTAGATCCCACGCCAGGCGTGCGCCCCTTCCTTCCCTGTGCGGCTGTGCGAAGCTCAAGGACGTGCAGACAGTCGTGGGGCCATGCAGGTGGGCGCTGAGGCGACGAGGCCGCGACGGCGCGTGGAGACGCTGAGGCGTGTGCGGGCTGGGACCGCGGGGCCACGTGCGTGGTGGGTGATTCTCTAGCATGGATGGCCACATCAGGGCGTGCAGGGACGGCGGCAGTTGGCCGTGTGGACGCCGGCTGCCAGCAACCGACCGCACGTACAGGCGAGCCGCCGCGATAGGGATGGATCATGGACGGGAGGGCCCTCCCACCACCAGGTACCTCCGCCCCTTGGTCTTCCCTTCCCACTGTGCGAATCCGAGCACCTAGACTCTTTCTTCACCGGTGACATGCACCTGAGCAGCACCGTCTTACCGCCTGGCCCCAAGCCTCTGCCGGCTTGGACTTGTGGTTGTGCCCACGGGCGGATCCATGTAGTGATCACTGGGTGCGACCGCACCCACGCCGGAATACGAAGTACTTTATAGTATACATATTTTTCCTGTATTCGCACCCACTTGATTCAAATCCCTGCACCCACAGCCCAACTAAAAAAGCCTACAACTGCTTGCAACCCGGCAGCCCAGCAGCTAGCAGCACTGCAGCATCAACACCTGCATCTGCGCGCATCGTGGCCGGTCGCCCAATCGCACGCAACAGGCTTGCGGATGCTTCGACTGCATGCATCCCCTCCCGCCACCTTCTCTTCATTGGTCGCTCCGCCTTCTTGGCTTCTCTGAATCTGATGACCGTGGCTGTGGCTGGCCGTCGCAATCGCAAGCAGCACTACAGCAAGGCGCAGCGGCAGTGCAGCAGCCAGCGGCCAGCGCCCAGGCAGCCAGGAACGCAGCAAGGCAGCAGGGCACGCCTCTCTCCTCTTCCTGTCCATCCTGTTGACGCAGATTCTGATCAGCACACTAGCAGGATACTGGATCGCACGGTCGCGTACGAGACGAAACAGCACGAAGCAGCAGAGGCCGCAGAACCCGGCCTGGCCGGCTCTGAGACCCGGCCTAGCCAGCTATCCGGCCTGGCCGACTATGCTAATTGGCTTGGCCGGTTTCCTCGGGTTCGCCGAGGAAGCTAGGGCCTAGACTTCTTGGTCGTCGGGACGACCGGTAACTGCAGCAGAGGACGTTTGGTGGTCGATGTAGCGCCCGTTCTTCGCCGGAAAATCCCGAACACCCTCGGAAAGATCCGTCGGAGAGATACAAGTGGAGGTTGCCCTAGGGAACACGGAGATCACCTAGAACACCAACTAAACTCACGGAGAGTTGAGTCGAACAGCAGGATAGAGATGAACCACCGCGAGAATCTACTTTGTAGATGTGTTTTGACGATTGGATGGTTAAGATCTCAATCGGCCATGATCCTCTCATATATATAGAGGGGGTGGTCTTATCCCAGTAGGAAATACGTATCTTGACAAGTCTCCAAGTTTCCCATGTCTAAAAACTACCAAAAATCGATTAGATCTATTAATCGGCTCGGACTCTGTCAAACCCGGCCAAACCGGTTTTCACGGGGTGGCTGCTAGGCTGCCACGTGGCCAGCAGACAAGCCCGGCGCAAGGGGCAAACCCGGCCTAGCCGGTTTCCTCGGCTTGTCCAGATTCGGGTGCAAACATATGCCCCCTGTTTTCAGGCGAATCGCTATGTATGAACCTGAAAACAAATAAAACTAAATAGCAACGATACTTAACCCAACGGCTATTTAGTGACTAAGGGCGATATATACATCGGCCATTTTTATTCTAAGGGCGATACATGTATCGACCATTGCTTAGAGAGCACTTAGGCTTCTTGCCAAACACTTGGAAAGTATTTTTTCAAATACCTCCCGTTGATTGCTCTTGTGAGACGATCACCTTGCAACGTCTCTAGCATATAGGAATTTCCAAATATCACTTTGACCACTTTATAAGGACCTTCCCAACTAGGCGACCACTTGCCGAACTTATTGCTCTTTGTTCCAATTGGTAGTATAGTCTTCCACACCAATTCCCCAACTTGGAACGACTTGATCTTCACTTTCTTGTTATAAGCTCTAGCAACTCGGACCATTTCCTTTTCCATCTCCTTTAGAGCCGCTAATCTTTTGTCAGTCACCTCGTCAATATTATCCATCATCAAATCATGATACATAATGGCAGACAAGTCATTTTGCTTAGCGAGCCAATATGCATTTAAATTCACCTCGACGGGTAACACAGCCTCTTGTCCATACACTAGCTCAAAAGGAGTAACTTTTGTAGCACCATGACGAGATATACGATGAGCCCACAGAGCCTCTGATAATACCTCGTGCCACCTTCTTGGATTATCCTCTATCTTCTTCTTGATAAGGTTGACCAAGGTCTTGTTACTAGACTCAGCCTACCCATTGGCTTGAGTATAGTATGGAGATGAATTAAACAACTTAATCTTATATGATTCGGCAAACTCTCGCACCTCTCTTGATATGAAAGATTTCCCCTGATCTGTAGACAAAGTCTGAGGAATGCCAAATCTATGAATAATATGCTCAGTCACAAACTCAATCACCTCCTTATGTGTCATATTCTTCAAAGGCACCGCTTCGGTCCACTTAGTAAAATAATCTGTGGCCACCAACACGAAGCAATGACCCTTTGACGAAGGGGGATGAATTTGGCCAATGAAGTCTAGTCCCCAACCACGAAAAGGCCACGGTTTGATTATAGGATGAAACATTGCAGCGGGCACCAACTGAATATTACCAAACCGTTGACACTCCTCGTAACTTTTGTAGTAGCGAAAACAATCGGCTATCATACTAGGCCAATAAAAATCAGCCTTCTCAAAAGCCACTTCATCTTATGAGCCGATTGATACGTACTACAAACACCTTCATGGACCTCTCCCATAGCCACTTTAGCTTCATCAGGTCCCAAGCACTTGAGCAACAAATCATCGGCGGTTCTCTGATAAAGCTCATCATTATGCAAAGTAAATTTAAATGCCGTCTGCCGAATGCTTTTATCAGCTTTCGCACTGGGATCTCGCAAAAATTTCAATAAGGGAGTCCTCCAATTATCCAAATCGGCCTGCCCATCAATTTGGCACAATTCTGGCCGATTTGGAGTAAAGTCGCAAAATCCGGCTAAGCCGGCTTCGTCACCCGGCCTGGCCGGTTCCTAGCCAGAACTGGTCTGGTCGCCTTCAACACCCGGCCTAGCCGGGTTTGGTCCAGAGCTGGCCTGGCTGACTTTTAGACCTGGCTAGGCCGGTTTCCACGTGCCTGCATAGAAAACAGAAAAGATGCTTTGCACCGGCTTCGCTGAGCTAACATGTTGGCTCTTGAATTTTCATGTTTCAGAATGTGCCGAATTTTAAATTCGGCGAAAGATGCAATTAAATCAAGACAAGTATCAAGATAAGCATTAAGTGATTCTCCCAAACATTGACATTCACCAGAAACTTGTTGCACAACTAATAAAGAATCACCATAAGCCTTAACATGTTTTACTCCCATGGAATTCAACATCTCCAAGCCGCAATAAAGAGCTAAATATTCGGTTTGATTATTAGTGCAATAATTTTCTAATCGGTTTGACACATCCATCTCAGCACTATGAGGTGAAATAATAATAATAATACCAACACCTTGGCCTTGTTTGCAAACCGATCCATCAAAATAAAGTTTCCATGGAGTAAAAGTTATGTAATTGATCTCATCTCCTAAATCAATTGCATGCTCAACAGTAAAATCAGCAAGCACTTGACCTTTTATGGCTCTCAAAGGCTCAAAAGTCAAGTCATATTCTACTAATGCGTATGCCCATTTACCGATCCTTCCACTAAGGATTGGCCGATATAACATATGCTTAATTACATCGGCCTGGCAAGTAACAATACATTTACTAGCTAACGAATAATGTCTCATCTTAGTACAAGCAAAGTATAATGATAAACATAATTTTTAATATGGGCATACCTTGTCTCGGGATAAGAAGACGACGACCAATATAAGCAATAACATATTCCTTGCTATCATCCTCTTGAGTCAATTTCACCAATTATTTTTTCTTCAGCAGCAATATATAATTTAAAAGGAACTCCTCTCCTTGGAGCACGAAGAACCGGTGGTTTTGACAAATATTCCTTGATCTTATCAAATGCTTCTTGTTGCTTTGCCCCCCAAGCAAATTCGCTCTCATCTTTTAATCTCAATATGGGGGTGAAAGGAATAACTTTCCCGGACAAGTTAGCAATAAATCTTCTCAAATAGTTCACCTTTCCAAGAAAATTTTGCAAGTCTTTCTTACATGCAGGCATCTGAACTTGCTTGATGCTCTCTATTCTCTTGGGATCAACCTCTATGTCCTTCTCATGAATAATAAATCCCAAAAACTTGCCCGCCAATACACCAAAAGCATATTTAAGCGGATTCATCTTTAAACCATACCAGCGCATCCTCTGAAAAGCAAGATGCAAATCGGCCAAATGAGAATTATTGGCAGCCAATTTGATCACAATATCATCAATATAGACTTCCATGATCACGCCAATTAAATAATGAAAGATTAAATTCATAGCACGTTGATAGGTAGCACCAGCATTTATCAACCCAAATGTCATGACAATCCACTCAAATAATCCAACAAACCCAGGACAAACAAATACCGTTTTGGACGTGTCATCTTCGGCCATAAATATTTGATTGTAACCAGCGTTGCCATCAAGAAAACTAAGAATTTTATGTCCTGAAGCATCATTAATAAGCATATCGGCAATAGTCATAGGATATTCATCTTTTGGAGTGGCTCTATTTAAATCTCTAAAATCAATGCAAACTCTAATCTTGCCCGATCCTTTCTTTTCAACGGACACAATATTAGAGATCCACTCCGTATATCTGTATGGGCGAATAAATCTCGCTTCCAATAACCGATTAATTTCCTCTTTAATATGGTCGTAAATTTTACCATGAAAGAAGCGAGGACGTTGCTTATGAGGCCGGAATCCAGGCATAATGGGGAGCCAATGCTCAACTAGCTCTCGGCTCAATCCGAGCATCTCATTATAACTCCATGCAAAGCAATCAGAACACACTTTTAAAAGCACGATTAATTCAGCTTTATAATCGGCTTCTAAATTTTTATTAATGAACGTCGGCCTTAATGTAGAACCATCCCCAATGTCAATTTCTTCCAACAGGTCAGCCGACGTGAAACCTTGGCCCAACTTATTGAGCTCATCAAAATCATCAATTGTTTCACACACATCGGCCATAGAAGCCCGATATTGATCAACACGATGGTTCAACCATTCAATATTAGCATCCATTGCAGAAAATTTAAAAATTTATTACATAATGATATTGAGCCGATTATCAATCGGCTTCAATGACACGGACACAAATCCTTCCTTAGTGACGCTAATAAACTCAACGCCAGATAAATCTTGACAGGATAAGCAAGCAATACCGTCGTGCCCCCCGAGCGAAGGAGCATCGGCCGTAGCAACGGAGGCCGATGAATCGGCATGAACAACCTCTACTTGATCTCCCACCCATTGAATTAAAATTTGATGCAAGCTGGATGGAACGCAACGATTGGCATGAATCCAATCTCGATCAAGGATGAGATTATAGCTACCTTGCACATCGGCGACGAAGAACGGGGTCACCAACGTCTTGCTGCCAATGGTCAACTTCATCATCACCACACCGAAAGCTGGGATTGGCTCGCTGCCTCCAACTCCGGTGATCATCATGTTGGTCTTCACTAGCTCCCCCTCCGTGCCACCGAGCTTCTTGTAGAGCGAATGCGGCATCAAGTTGACAATCGCACCGCTATCTACCAACATATGATGAACCAGCGTGCCGTTGATGTGCCCCTTGATATGCAATGGTCGAAGATGATTAACCGAATCCTCCGGCTTCTTGAACACGGCATCCTCGGCGGCGAAGCAAAACTGAGCAGTCACCGAACCTTCGTCTTCATCGAATACATAGTAATCGGAAGACAAGTAGACGACATTAAATTCGACGCGCGGCGGCGTCGGCTCGTAATCCACCATCTCCTTGTCTTCTTCTGCGTCACCAGAACCTGAAACAACAGAAGAAACAGCAGCGCCGGCCGATTCCAGTGAACCGGCGTCGACGGTGGCGGCGGGAGAAGAACCCGCGAAACCCAGCCTAGCTGGGTTGGATCCGGCTTGGCCGGCTTCGGGCGCACCCGGCCTGGCTGGCTCTGTATCAGCCTGGCCGGCTTCTGGGCGACCCGGCTGGGCCAGCTCCGACCCGGCCTGGCCGGTTCCTGCGACCAGGGTGGCGCTGACCTCCGGTCGCCCGTCTGTCCAGCGTTCTTCTTTGCAGACTTTGGAAAACATGCCGGGTCGCTTCCTTTCTGCGTTTGTGGAAAAATTGGATGTGCCGCGTTGAAGATCTCTTCTTTCATCTTCTCAAATTTCCCCCCGCTTTTGTTGAGTTCGGCGCGCTCGCTGCAACTTCCGCCGCTGCGGGCACCACTTCAGTTGCAAATATTTAGGATCCTGTGGCTTCTGTTCCACATCCTCGGCGGCGACCTCCGGAGCGGAGGATGATGGCTCTTCAATTCTCATCAGTCCGTCGTTGTCAATGATGGGCACCTCTTGCGAGCCGATAAGAATTGTTGCCGAAGGGACTTCCTTCGACAGTGGTGCAACAGGAGTAGCAGGAACAATGGGAGACTCCACAGCCCTCTTAGGCACATAAACTTGTCGCGGTGGAGCCTTCTCTCTTCCATCACCAATCACCAACCTTGCCGGCAGCGCCGGGAGCAATGCCCCTTGGCGGCTGTAGCCCGATTGGCTGTAGCCTAATTTGCTGAACACCGATGATGATGACGCTCCATTCATCGGTTGCTGCTGCATGAGGAAGGGATATCGCACGAACACCATGTTGGGGCCCCAATGTGGCTGAGGCAGAGGTGGAGGGCCCCAACGAGAGACACGAGGACGAGCAACCTCTCGCACCGGAGGCGCCGCCGGAGCCACCGTCATCTTCTTCGGTTGCTCGTCGCGCTTCGGCGGTGTAGCCTTTCTTTTTTTAATGGCCGATTCTCGGAATCGGCTTTTTCTTACCGGTATTTCTCCATGAGCCGGTCAAACGTGCACAGCTTTTTGGTAACGACCTTCCCTTTGTTTGAATTCGCATTCGTCTTACAAGTGCCAATTTCTAGACGCTTTGGGATGAATGTCCTGATCACCAGAGCACCACCAGCGCCGACAGCCTTTGGAGCACCAGAAGAGAAAGCAGCGCCGCCCCTGGCAGAACCGGCCGAGCCGGCTCCTGGACCCGGCCTGGCCGGGTTGGCGCTCGAACCGGCCTGGCCGGCCTCTGTAGCCGGCTGGGCCGGTTCCTGGAACTGGCCTGGCCGGCCTCTGCTGCGCCGCCGCAGACTCCCAGCGCCACTGCTGGGATAAGTACTGCGATGACCCTGCAGAAATTGTCAACTTGGTCTTGCCGTCTTCATCTTTCTCAAGCACCACTTGACGCCTCGAAACTTGTTTCGGTGCCTCCCGTGATTCGCCGATAATCACGTTCTTGCCTTGCGTGGTGTCGACTTGCTCTGGATGAATCAAAATAGCGGGCTCCCCTTTCTCGATGACATTCATCGGAAAGGGCACCTTGTCAACCATCATCTCAGCCAAGTTCAATCGTCTTTCGTTGAGGGCCGATTGTATGTGCCGGCAAAAATAGTTGCAATCATCAGTGGCATGATTAGAAGAATTATGAAATTTACAATAAGCTCGCTTTTTTAATTCTTCGCTAGACGGCAAGGTATGTGTAATTCTAATGTTACCGGTTCTAAGCAATTCATCAAAGATCCGATCACATTTAGAAACATCAAAAGTGTATTTAATTTCATCCTGCCGATTTTTAGAAATCGGTTTGAGGGATGGGCAAGAAATTCCCTTCTTATTTGGAGACCAAATAAATTCGGCAGAGTTGCATTCTAAGTTCTCACCGTCCTCGTTGTCAGAACATTCTAACACATGAGTCCGATAAGGTTTCTTAGATTCATTTGCTTAATGAGATTCCACAGCAATAGCCTTTTTGCAATAATTGATTAATGCTATAGAACTCATAATGCTCCAATTTCTCTCTAATATTAGAATTCATACCATTAAGAAATAAATCTGCCAAATCTCTATCAGAAATATTTAAATTAAAACATCGGTTCTTCACGTCTCTAAAACGCTTAGCATAATCAAGAACGGAATCACGTCCTTGGTGAACCGATGTTAGATGTGACAATTTAGTTTCTTGAACACCAGTAAAGAAATAATTATGAAATTTTTCTTCCAAATCATTTCAGGTGTTAATTGAATATGGTGGCAATGAAGAAAACCATGCAAAAGCTGTACCAGATAAAGATAAAGGAAAATATCTAATTTTCATATAATCATGAGCACTAGCTTCTCCTAACTGAGCCAAATACATGCCAATATGTTCCATAGTGGTTTTACTGTCATCACCATTAAATTTCTAAAAATCAGGCATCTTCCAACCATGGGGTGCCCGAAGAACATCATAAATAGAGGGGTATGGTTTCTGGTATGAACTCTAAATAGGTTTAATGGTTATCCCCAAATCCCTGTCAATTGATTTGGTCATCTTAGCTTTAAACCGATTCACAATAGCATCGACATCGGTTTTGGAGGAATTCGGAGCAACATTATTAGCCACTGGAATCTGACTAGGTGACGGCGGGGGATTAGGTAAAATGATGTTACGACACGCCGATTGCCTATTCAGATTCGCCTATCTAGATGATGAGCCAGCCAAACCGCGATCGGTTCTATCGGTTTCATGCGCCGAATGACCCGATTGGAGCTGGCTGGCTGCAGTAAAATCAGGCTAATTTTCATAAAAATCAAAAGGCATACCAAATTCAGGTTGATTATCGAGATCTGAAAAACCAACCAATTTTTCCTCAATTTTATATATGCGCTTGCCGATTTTAGCTTCAGATGCATCTATAGAAATTTTAATCTGTTTACCCATGTCTTCAACTAAATATGCAAGACCATCATGGGTAGTAGGGGAGGGGTTTTCGTCATCATTTACTTTAGCCTTGAGCTTTTCCTCCGCCTTAGTAGCCTTCTCCACTTCGGTCTTCCTGCCTCCTCCACCGGATGAAGAAGACGAGTCTCCGAAGTTAGGCTCACGGGTTTGAGTAACCTTGTTGTGTCGATCCTTGTCGCAACTCTTCAGGAAAGCTTGGATGTCGGCAGCAATCTTGGCGTCTAGCTTCTTCCGAAGCTCCTCGGGAAGCACATCAATAGACGTGGGGCGGACGACGTTGTCTTCGTCGACGTTCTTGTCGCTCTTCTTCACGTCATTGCCAACCATGCCGCTAGTAGATTGGATCTGAACTTCAGCCTTCTTCCCCAGCGGAGTCGCCAAAAAGTGTGTTGACACAGATTCTGATCAGCACACTAGCAGGATACTAGATCGCACAGTCGCGCACAAGACGAAATAGCACGAAGCAGCAGAGGCCGCAGAACCCGGCCTGGCCGGCTCTGAGACCCGGCCTAGCCGGCTACTCGGCCTGGCCGACTATGCTAATCGGCTTGGCCGGTTTCCTCGGGTTTGCCGAGGAAGCTAGGGCCTGGACTTTTTGGTCGTCGGGACGACCGGTAACTGTAGCAGCGGACGTTTGGTGGTCGGTGTAGCGCCCGTCCTTCGCCGGAAACTCCCGAACACCCCTCGGAAAGATCCGTCAAAGAGATGCATGCGGGGGTTGCCCTAGGGATCACGGAGATCACCTAGAACGCGGACTAAACTCACGGAGAGTCGAGCCGAACAGCAGGATAAAGATGAACCACCGCGAGAATCTACTTTGTAGATGTGTTTTGACGATTGGATGGTTAAGATCTCAATCGGCCATGATCCTCTCATATATATAGAGGGGGTGGTCTTATCTCAGTAGAAAACACGTATCTTGACAAGTCTCCAAGTTTCTTACGTCCAAAAACTACCAAAAACCGATTAGATCTATTAATCGGGTCAGACTCTGCCAAACCCGGCCAAGCCGGGTCCAAACCTGGCCAAGCCAGTTTTCACGGGGTGGCTGCGAGGCTACCACGTGGCCAGCAGAAAAGCCCAGCGCAAGGGGTAAACCTGGCCTAGTCGGTTTCCTCGGCTTGTCCAGATTCGGGTGCAAACACATCCTTTGATAGAGTAGGCAAGTTTAAATATTCTTCATTCTTTCATAGTTTCAGTTTCTATCAATTTGACCATTCAATGATTTTAATTGTGTAATTCCTGTCTTTTCTCTTCGTACCTTTCATGATAGAAAATCATGGAAAGGTTTTTGAAAAGATAAACACCAGATATTAACTGAGAAGAGATCAAATATGATCTAGGCTTAAGAAAGGAAATTGATTCTTTCCATCCAAATCATATAGAGAATGTGAAAGGAAATATTTGGAGAATAGTTTTCAATCTTTTAAGAGGTAACACACCTCTTTTTAATTTTTTAATGACACATTATATAAATTGTTTGCTTACAAAGAATGGTTCTTTTTCTTTTTCAGTAAAGATTTCGTGGTTAAGGATTGTATTTTGTAAACTCCAATGATATATTATTGTCATATTTGTGGGATTCGCTAACTATAATATGATAATTTGATAAATAGTAAGTACAAATATATTATTACTGCTACTATAATGTACATCAACATTGGCTGTTTTAAACTATTCATGCTAAAATTATGATTACGGTGCTCTTAGCTCTGTTCGCTTGAACTTAAAACTGTTTATTTTTCAACCCTTCTACAGTATTTTCCTCTCATAAGAAATCAGCATGAATGTTTATTTTTAACTTCACCAAACAGAGCCTAAGTCGCACTATTCTATCTTTACCACAAGCCGCACCCCCCTCTGTAACTGTCTAGCTCCGCCACTGGTTGTGCCTTCACGGCAGTGGCGCTGGACGGATGGAGGGTGCGCCGTCTGCTTCCGCCTCACCACCCTCGCACATGACGACCTGCAGCGGCTCGCATCCTCCTCCTCCTCCTCCTCCGATGCGGGGTGGTTGACGGTCATGCCGAGTCGGCGGCCCTTGCATCCCAGCCACCCCCGGTGCCGGCTAGCTCTTGCATCCATCCAGGTACACATGCACGCACACGCCACTCAGTGTTGTATTCCCTTCCCAGAATTTCGTCGGCTGCTTCAGTTTCGAATTCATGATCGATCCTGGTTGTATGCGGTTCCAATTATTTTTTGATAATTTCTTAGGAACCAATTCATTTAATTTCATCATTAATTTGAGTGCTCAACTCAGTATTGGCCAGAAAGATGCACTTCAGGCCGATACATGTGCTTTCTTCCCTGCCGATCTGGCCACAACGACGGCCTGCAGATTCGCAACAACGACGGCCTGCAGATCCAGTCCATCTCCGACGACCTCGACTGACCTGCAACTTGTGGATAGCCTGCAGATACAGCCCGTATTGAGGGTTTGACTTTTCTGTCTTCTCGATCCTTCTAACCCCCCTCATTTAGGTTCAGTGATGATATTTAATGCCATAATGTTGATTTGTAGTTGGATTTAAGTCTTTTTTGATTCATTTCATTTTTTTAATAGGCCATGACAGCAGTACATTTTTCTTTAGTCATTCAGTGGCATCCCATTAGGGGCTGTCTACATGTCACTCGGATGTTACATGGTCCACCAACAACCGGATGTTTTTGTTTTTGACGGAAAAAGGCTGTGGGTGAGGTCCCCACAGCGCTGAATTTTATTAAGCAAAATTACTAACCTGTTACAAGAGTAGTGAGAGTTTACAACAAATTAACTGAAAGCATCTAACCACGCACAAAAAGATGACCGCAGGTCCTCTTTGAACCTAACCGATTGCAACCGACACTGGGATTTAAAGTTTGAAATCCAAACACTGGAGGAAGGATCTCTCCGTTGAAACACCTTGTCGTTTCTGATTTGCTAGATCTCCCAGGCTGCAATTAAAACCGCCTCCATATAGCATCGGATGGCGGTAGTGCTTCTGACCTGCATGATCCTATCGAAGAGGTGAAGATTTGTATCTCAGACAATTCCAAGCTTTGCCCAGCATTCTGAAGCAAAAGGGCAATGAAAAAACAGGTGCTCCATGTCTTCAATTGCTCCAGAGTTACACATGCTACAGGTTAAATCACCATCCACCTGAAAATGACGCCTTTGCAGCATTGACTTGGTATTGAGTCTGTCCACTAGAATGAGCCAGGTAAAGAATCTAATTCGCGGGGTGCACTTTGCCTTCCATATGATCCTGTATATTTCATGAGCTTCAATTCCACTGAAAACATGCCTGTAGTACTTTGCCGATGTATAATTACCTCCCCATATGGGAACCCACTTGTCCTTGGCATCAGGATCATAAGGAATGTTTGCTAGCTGCTCTTGCAAAGCCTGCAACTCTTCTACCGCTTGAGGTGAGAGAGGGAGAATAAACAAGCTGTCTAGGTCTTTAGCTTGCATAACATTATAGGCTGAAATATCATCTTGCCTTGCATATGATGCTAGTCTTGGAAACTTGGCCGAGAGAATGGCGTCAAGCCACAGATCATCCCAAAAACATGTTGTGGCTCCACTTCCCACTTCACATTTCATAACCCCCCTAAACAAGAGGTTAAGTCTGAGGTTATCCTTCCACCAAAATGAGCCAGTCTCCCGAGCAGTATGAGGTACATTATCCAAATAGTATTTCCACTAGATCAATTGCACCCAGGGAACATCAGCCTGGTTATAGAACTTGTTTAGTTGCTTCATGAGCAGGGCATCATTTTGTAACCTGAGGTTGATGATGCCTAAACCCCCTTTGCATTTTGGCATGATAACTGTGGATCAAGCCACCAGATTACCACCTTTTTTCTTGTCACTGTTACCGCGCCACAGACATTGCTTCTTGGCTCTGTCTATGTACTCAATAACACCTTTTGGAATTTTGATAGTGCACATTGCATATGTTGTTATAGGTGTGATTGTGGAATTAATCATCTGCAGCCTACCACTATGTGAAAGCCATGTCGAGCATGCTGAAAGCCTTCTGTCTACTCTATCCATCATTGGTGCGAAGTCATCAAACTTTGGCTTGGTTGTCCCCATTGGCAATCCAAGATAGTTGAAGGGCATTGACCCTATGTCACAGCCAAAGGTTCGTGACAGAAGGATCATCTTTTCAGTCGACACATTGATCAAATAAATATGAGATTTACCATAATTAACTTTCAGCCCTGTGGAGTCTTCAAAACTGCGCAAGAGAGCTTTTAGGAAGACCAGCTGCCTTGCATCTGCCTTTAGGATCATCAGAGTATCATCGGCATACTGCACAAGGGGGAAGTCACTGCTTGGCTGCGGGATGGGAAAGGAGAGGAGGCCTAGTTCTGCAGCTTTGTTGATCACAAGCTGTAGTAGTTCAGCAGCTAGTACCAAAAGCAGAGGTGATAATGGATCACCCTACCTGACTCCTCTTCTGCATTTAAAGAACTTGCCACGAACACCATTTAAAAGGACTACAGAGGAGCCAGAGGACAAAATCAGATGAATCCACTGTACCCAAACATCTAGGAGACCAAGGTGAGCCAGGACTTGGATGATAGTGGAATGCTCCATGGTGTCAAAAGCCTTCTCAAAGTCTAGCTTGAGAATCACTATTTCCCTCCTGGATTGTTTGCATTGATGTATGTATTCATAACTTCAAGCTAGGCAGTCCTGTATTGATCTTGTCTTAATGAAGCCATACTGATTTTGATGCACCAATCTAAGGATAACAGTCTGCAACCGGTCAGCAAGAATTTTGGTTAGGATCTTGAGGGAAATATTGAGTAGGGAGATGGGCCTGAAGTCATTGACAGTTTGAGGGCTATCCTTCTTTGGCACCAGGGTGATAAACGACTTGTTGATACAGTCTAAATTAGCTTGTCCATGATAGAAATCATTGCACAGCCTATAAAAAACCTCTCTAACTATGTGCCAACATTTCTTAAGAAATAGATTGTTGAAGCCATCGGGACCCGGGGCTTTGTCTGTTGGCATCCGTTTTACTATTAGATCAATTTCCTCTTTCTCAAAAGGAGCCACCAGGCTTTCCAGATCCTGCACTGGGTTCATGAGGCTGGCCAAATCAAATAGCATAGCAGGTGAGGAGGTCGCCCCATCCTTTTCTTGAAAGCAGACCACAACAGCCCTGCCTTTCCATCATGATCTTGAATCCACATGTCCTGCTCATTCAGAAGCTGTGCTATACTGTTTCTTCTATACGAGATCGTCGCCATTCCATGGAAAATTTAGTGCACTCATCACCAAATTTAACTCTATTAACTGTGTATCTATTCTTCCAATAAATACCTTTGTAGTGCAGCCATACTTTCAGTTGCCTCTTGACCTGATTTCGCAGATTGGCTTCAGGGCTATACAGCCCTCTGCTGTCTTCAAGAGACTCAAGAAAGGAGATCACTATGTTGCAGTTACTGATGTACATTCTTAAGTGTGACAGGTTCTTGCTCCAGTGTCTAAGACTAACTCTCAGCCCTTTGAACTTAGTGGAAATATTGCGTGCTGCATCTGCCGTGGGTGCTGTGGCCAACCAACTATCTTGCACTGTCTGAATGAAATCGTGACGCTCTGCCCAGAAGTTTTCAAACCGGAAGATACTTGCCTTGGGGATGCTTGTACCCACAATGATCTGACAGGGGAGATGATCTGAGGTAATTTTTGCTAACGGGATCACTTCAGTGCTGGGGTATTGCAGAGTCCAATTTGGGGAGGTGAAGAACCAGTCCAGCTGCTCAAGAAGTGGGTCCGCCTGCATATTACTCCAAGTGAAGGATCTTCCTTTTAGGGGGGCTCAATTAAACCCAGGTGACCTATTGCATCATTGAAAATGAGAGTGTCTCCTAGATTACCCCCCGGCCTGTTTCTGTTACTCATTGATCTATAAAAGTTGAAATCTCCCAGGAAAATCTAGTTATCCTCATCCTCTATTTCGTGATCCCTAAACCACGTGATAAACTCAGATCGAAGCGGCTCCTCACACGGTCCATAGACTGTCGTTAGTTTCCAGAGTTCATTAGTGTGTAGGGACGAGAAACAAGCCGTTATACCAAACCTCTGTTTGTTGACAATCGAACCCATCAAGACAGAACTATTCCAAAGCAACAGAATTCCACCTGACGCGCCAACAGAGGGGACAAAATCAAATTTGTCAAAACGTCTAGGGGCAAACTTGCGTATATATGAAGCATCAAACTGATCTCGCTTGGTTTCTTGAATGCAAACTACAGTGCAAGAACTTTCTTCTATCTTGTCCCTTATTGCATCCCATTTCTCAGAAGCATTTATACCCCGTATATTCCAACACAGGATGTTCCAGTTACGTGTGTTCGTACTCATGATTGGTAACAGGAAAGCAGGAAGCAACATCTAGCGTTACCAGTAACAGCCGAATTAAAACAGGATGGATCAAACAAGCCAGAGCGATAGAATAGAGATAAGGATAGATCCCCTTGGGAATTACACTAAACAAAGAGTAATAGTGTAGCCAATACGAGATGAAAAGTTCAACCGGGCCAACAGAAGCGCCCACCACCAACTAGAGTATAATAACTACAAAGTGTTTGATAGAACTCAGAAACATGAGACAAAAGCAATGCCAGCAGCACCAACATTCTAGGAGAGCATGGGACAAATTATTCTTCATCCTGGGCTTCATTGATCTGAACTGCGCTCTCCGTCATGAGCACATCCTCAGTGAGGTCCGCAGGATCCACACCACATTTCACTCCCCAACTCTGCAGCGTGTCAAGTGATATTGGGCCAGTCTTTCCAGTCTCACCATCTATTTCCACGATCCAGCTCTTTCTCCTTTTCGAAGGCTCCTTCTCTAATCTGACATGACAAAAACCATCATTGGCAAGTGATAGCCTGGGGCTGCGACGAACACTTTTTTGGCCCAGGGGTGTACGGGTACCACTGGCAGATGGCACACTGGACAGTGCCATTGTCTTTCTCTTGGGCCTAACACTGTTTGTCTTTCGGCCCATCACCTGCTCCGAGCTGGGCTGCAACAACTGGCTTTGAAATTCAAAATTCACTGGGCCACATTCTGAACTCTGAACAATGCCATCAGCAGCAATGATGATAGGTTGGTTTGATGCTTGCTTGGGTAGGGACTTCTTTCTAGCATCAAGAACTGCTGGCAGCAGCTGCAGGGCGATAGCATTTTTAACCGGGACCCAGGGAACAATCTCTAGTCCGGTTACTTCCGGAGGCCTGGCTTCAATCAGAATTGGTTGTATCCGAATGGTAGATGGGCCTACCTGGCTGATACCTGGAATACTTCTGTGGTGAAAGAGAGCCATGGTTGCACAAAAACTGCTTGTAGCCGCAAAACGAGCATTTTCCTCATTGAGGCTAGATGACACATCGCTAGATGAGGAGCTATCATCCAGAGCCCTCCAAACATCTTCAATTGGAATGTCCGGTCCTGTTGCCCTGAGAAAGCGCATGGACGACCCAGACATGTCAAGGTCCATTGCATGCTGCTGTTGGACTGGTTGCTGCATTTGTTGTTCCCCTTGCTGGATGACTGGATCATTGTCTCCTACCAAGACCTGTGGGTCCCACTGTGGCTAGGGCACTTCATTCTGATCCGACATGTCTGCATCCACATCATTGGCACCAACATTTGCTTGACCCTGCATCGGTTGATGATGATCTTCCCTAGCATGGTGATGAGCATGCTCTGGGTGTGGGTTTCCACCAAAGAAACCGAGGTTTGGAGCCGCTCCATGGACCTCATTCTCCCAGAAAGGCTCTAGGGGCTGAGCTTCCATAACTATCGAAGGGGTGCTCCGGGTGAGGTTCACCATCAAAAGGTACATTGTCTTCATCTACCGGAAAAGCGTCTGGGAATTCTCCATCCAAAATGTAAACCGGAACTGCCCAGGATCGGCCTGTGCCCCTAAAATAGTTCCCCTAGAAACAATCAAGCTATGAGGAACTCTATCTGGACTGAGAAGCAGGACTCTAGCAAGGATTCTTGACTTATTATCATCTTGGAACCACTCAAGTAAATGACCATAGGGCGCAACTGCAGCATTCACATAATGATCTTTCTGGAAATCTAGAGGGAAGGCGAGGAACATCAACCAGCAAACTCTGATGTAAGCACAAGATGTATGATTGATTCCTTCATCATGCCTATCCACACGAATCTCATGCTGACCAAGGTGAAAAGGCGAATCTCGGACTAATTTCTCCCTCTAAGCGACACTACGCAATCTGATCAGACCAAGCCCCAAGGGCAAGAGGTGAGCAGTCTCGATACGTACCCTCTGACTGTGCTCAAGGAAGTCGCAGACCACATTGAGGAGAGGGCGCAGTTGATTGACTTCTTGTGGCATGGGGTTGACGGAGACGATCGCGTAGTCCTCATGCTCCCTCGTCGGCTCTCCGCCCAGCGCCATCCTTCCACGAGCCGGGCGGTTCCATCCATGATTAATGTGGAGGCCCGCAACTAGGAAAGCTTGGGGGTTGACGGGGAAGTTGGCCATGGGCTCGTCACCAGTGGGTGTGGCAAAGGAATCCTGCTTCGGTGGCGGCGGCGGTGGCGGTGGAGGCGGAGGCGCGGAGGCGGTGGTGGCGGATGATGGAAGTCAGGGTTTTCTTGTGGCAGAGAAGTTGAAAAGGCACGCTCGGTAGATGAACTGTAATCTGAGTCGGAAATATGCTGCTCCTGTTCATGAGTTTTGGCAAAACTGGCGTCCGCGGCAGTTGCACTCGGGATCTAGGCGGCAATTAAGATTTGGGTTGATCCCTTTACCAAACTGATTATTCTGGAGGTGCACCTTGGGCCGCCAGCTCAGGGATGGCGCAGACTGGGTAAACAGCGCCTTGGGCCTCCATTCCAGGATGGGCTTAGCCTTGGTACAATGCCTTTTTACATGGCCCAGTCCAGAACAACGAAGACAACTGTAGGCGGATCTGCACTGTCTTTGTAGATGACCCAACTCTAGACAAGCGATAACATCTCAACGGCCCACGGGCCTTACCCAAGGAATTCGAATTTGAAACAGAGTTGGAAACCAAAGAAGCTGCCGCCTTTCCCGAAGAGATCAACGGAGGATCACTATTGGCTTTTGAACCAGAGAAAATTCGCTGGGTGGGTGAGGAAGGATCAAAGTTACTGGAAAAGGATCCGAATGAGAAGGAAAACACAGCGGGTTTATGTTTGATCTTGGGGGGCGGTTGAACAATCGGCGTAGCAAAATGAACTATCTTAGAGTTCTTCTGTTTTTCTTGTTTTTTACTCGCCTTAGATCGGACCAAGGATGAAAATACAGATCAAAGGTAGATGTGGTGATCCGCCTAAGATTATAAATTGCAAAGCCCACGTCCTTGGAGAAAACTGAGATCCGAAAATGGTTCTGACTCAAGAACTTGACATGAAAATCATCAGCGTGACCCCCCAAACAAGATTGTAAAGCCAGGCCCACGGAATCTTCCGTCAAACGGAAGAGAAAACGTCGGAAAGTGACGAGGAGGAAGAAGGATCCATCAGGGGAAGGGAAGGGATGATGTACCGGAGCTTTAAGTTGTCTTCTGATCTTGTCTTGGAAGACAAGTCCAATGTCGAAATCCAGCCTTGCAGCCAGATCCGAATTGGACCCCATCTGGAAAGCCGAGCCAGATCCGAATTGGACCCTATCCAGAAAGCCGAACTCGGAAGCAGGATCAGTAGACATGATCACCGGTGGCAGCTTGGACGTCGGCGGCGATGAACGCAGGGGGGGAGGGAGGAGGGGGCGGGGGTGGGAGGAGAGGGAGCGCCATCTGGCTGAGTTTGTGAATTTTTGAATGGGAAAGTCTAGTTCCCAACAACCGGATGTTGACAGCACACAAAAACAACCGAAGGAAGGCATAATATGGAATCGAGTGTTTGGATAGCTCCCAACACACGAATTTTGTACCGTCCGATTTAATCTGACGTATCCTCAACTTTTTTTTTGTTTTGTTGTTAGTTTGCTGGTTGGTGCGATAGATCCCGTTCCTTGTTGTTGGAGCGCTTCTGGGCCTATGCTCCAAATATAGAACACACGTGTCAACAAATTTAAAGATGACAATCAAATGCTATTTTACAGTACTATAAAGGCTAATTTATAGAAAAAACAAATTTTAAAAAAACAAATTTAAAAATTTAAAAACAACTAAAGGCTAATTTATAGTAAAATAAAATAAAACCCAAAAACAATAAAACAAAATAAAAAATGACAACTAAAGGCTAAACTATAGTACCGAAGGCTCATTTATAGCAAAAAGAACTAAACAAACAAAATAAAAAAACAATTAACAACTAAAAAACAAAATAGAAAAATAAAAAAACAACAAAAATAAAACAAAATAAAAATAAAAAATGACAACTAAAAGCTAATTTGTAGTACTGATGGCTAATTTATTTTAAAATACAAAAAACAAAATTAAAAATTACAATTGAAGGCTAATTTGTTCTAAAAACAAACAAAATAAAAAACCTCGTAAAAAATACAAAAATAAATAAAATAAAACCAACTGCCAGTAAAAAGAAAACTAAAGGCTATTTAATAGTAAAAAATAAAAATAAAAAAACCTCCTTAAAACTACAAAAACAAAATACAACAAACAAATAATAAAAACAAAATAAAAAAAGGCAATCAAAGCCTAATTTATAGTACCGATGGCTAATTTATAGTAAAAAAACAACAAAAAAAAATTAAAAATTACAAATGAAGGCTAATTTGTAGTAAAAAAACACACAAAATAATAAAACCTCGTAAAAAAAATACAACCATCACAAATACATTTATACTAGATGGGACAGAGTGACATAACAGGTTATTTATGTGATAACATTCACAAGTTTGGCCACACTTGTAGCACATGCCATAGTTCAGCTTTAAGGAGCCTGCAATTGACTCATTCTTGGCACTGTTAGTCTTGTACAAGTGCACAGTCTCAGAGACAGGATCATCACGGTTCAGGGTTGTGACCAGCAAACAGATTGAGAGGGAAATCTGTTAAGACAGAACAAACAGACATAAACAACAATCAAAAGTTCGCCCAAGATAAAAATGAGCATAAAAAATGGAAATAATAAGTAAAAAGTTAAATGTACACATGGGGACAAGATAAAAAAGAGCATGAGAAACTAAAAAAACCTAGGAAATATAGAAAAAAAGTAGAAAACTAAACTAAAAATATTGTTAGCAGTCCACTATGGTGGAAAAAGTGTCATGTCAATAGTAGAATCATATTTTCTTAAACCTGAAACAATGAATAAAAAAACATATGTTCTGAATGTAGTAACTCCTGTGAATGAAACAGACTGAAACAAACTTTATTCAGCTAGCAGCAAAACTGGAATAGGATTATTCAGCAAAATGGAAAAGGATGGATTGGCACATAGCAACATAAGATGGTGTACAGTTAACATAAATCAACTCTTTGTCTATCAAGTGTAAACATCATGAATTAGCCAGCTAAACAAGATGATGTATAGTCCTAAATCTTGGTCCATCCAGTGTTTCTATTAGGCCTACTTTGGCAGCAGAGGGAAATTAGCCCTGGAAGTTTCCACCCGACGCGGGATTGTTTTTTGATTTCTGATTCCCGCCTCCACCCTGGGAGCCATTTCCACGTAGGGTGGAATTTCCCTGCTGCTGTTTGGCAGACTGCTGCCCGGGGAGTTTGGAGTTTGCTACTGCTGTTTAATACGAGTTTAACTAGTGCTGTTTTAGATGGTCAGTATATATATAACAATTCAAGAATTCATTTGGTAAAATTGACTTCGAAATTGAAGCAAAGTACCATATGTCAAAAAAAAAAAAAACAGAAAAATCCACAAAAATCGTGAAAAAAAGAGTAACATAAATTATGGCCCTCCAGTTCGTGGACACGTACTACATATATAAGCCAGTAGCATTAAAAATGGATAAATAGTAGGTGCATGTATATAAAAATTGACAGTCACGAGGAGCGAAATCTCGCTATGAGCTTGAACGTTTTATCAAATGCTTGTGATGAAGAAGGGAAGGTTCTTATTTTTCTCTGATCATGTGTTGCTTCCGCCAGGTCCTCTACAAAATAACACAAAGGAAATGGCGAGTATACATGAGGCCCCAATCAATAATAACAAAACAGAGCATTACATAACATTTTATTAAATCATGGAAGAGCTTCTACACTCGATGGAAGAAACAACTGAAGGAAGCACATTGTTATCTGAACTGCGAGGAGATATCTCACCAACAGCTAGCTGTAATGATAAAGCTATATCATCACTACCATCCAACCCAGTCCACTAACAAATCTTGCACATTTTCTCAGAGATATGCCAAGACTTAACTAAAACAGCACAACTGTTAATATGCTAAAATGTGCTAGCTGCAAAGTATCATGTGCAGGAAAGTCCAATTTATTAGCCATTACAGAAATATAAGGATACTACTAACTGATATGAGACTACAAATGTCAGGCAAACCATGATCTTATTGGCGCTAGAAGGATGGGCATGCTGATTTTTGCATAAACACCTACTTATGAACTGCAGGTAACCATTCGGAGACCAAGTGGCCAGATAGTATTCCTCCAACATTGACTACATACCTGCATATAATGACTGCAACTGCATGTTTCTTCTCAATTCAAACACTGCCTCCACCATCATTGCTTCCAACAAGAGCAATGCAAGTAAACAAAGCAAAAAACATTAGTAGTTAAGACATACCAAAGTAAATTAATCTAGCTCTGATTAGTACGAGGAAGAGACATATACCTAATCTGGCGCTTGAGCCAAATAAAGCGAACATTTTTGTTTTTGGTTTTCATAAACATCTCCCTGTCTATCTCAGATTTGAAGATATCCATAGCATACGACTTCTCCACATCAGTAAGTCCATCCATTGCGTCCACTTCATTGAGACACTTGTGGACTGAAAATTCTTCGTCTTGTTTCTTCTTTTCATTGAGGGTTTCCATGGTCTTGCTTGTGTATCGCCTTCTAGCTGCCCTTTAACTCCTTTTCTTTCTTTTGTAGTTGTTGCTTTGTGAAGTGAGCTAAAGGAGACATTAGATTGAATTTTGCCGAGAAACTTCACCGCTCATCATCTTCTTCTTCTTCTTCCAACAAAAAATTCCTAGCAAGCTCCTCCCAAGAGGCCATCTAGTTTTACATATATAAAAATATAAAAATATAAAATTATATTATTACATATATCAACAAGTAGAAAAACAAGTGTACTATACTACTAAAGCTCTAGAACATGTAGACAGCACTAGTTATACTTTACTGTGAACTACTACAACTACTGAAAGCTGCTTACTGCAAAATAAAATTCCAATGCCCAGAGGGAGCTAGTACAGTTTGTGTGTATCTTTCAGGATACAGTACGTATCTTTCAGGTTTTGAGCTGGACCTAGAAGCTGAAATTGGAACAAATTTAAAAAGCAATAATTTAATTATGATGATCATTGCATATATCAATACTGAGGAAACAAGCGTACACAAAAAGGAAAAGATAGTATTGAACACAACGGATAACTCAAGTCTCCGACCATTTAATTTGTGGGACCTGTCTAGACTGCTGAAATACATCGTGAGTGATGGTTCAGCATTGTGTGCGTATGGTAAGAGCTAGCTATTACTGAGTTGACCTAGGACATGGCTGCTCAGGAGAAATACTGAATGCACAGCTCTTTAAACCTGATGTTGATGGTGGCTGCCGGCTATTGCCATATTGCCTGCAGAGATCGGCTTGTGATACGGCTCAGCAATAAACACTTGTTTCCTTTACCTGCCAAACAGACGGCCATCTTTGGCACATTGGCAGAGGTCCAAGGCACCAAAAACATTGAAACAGAAATCAAGAATATTTTGTTGTCCCTTACAACACTGAATTAACTTAATTGTTTCATACGAAGTTTCATCTCATGGACAACACTCTGAAACAGGACAAGCAGTGAAGTACTGCAAAAACAAGCATTCTATACTGACACAGTTGGAGAGGCACAACAATGTAGGATGAGGCACAATAATATCACCATGAACCATATCAAGAAATCCGAAACCCTACCGAGAGTCTTGAAATCCGAAACCCTACCGAGAGGCACAACAATGTAGGATGAGGCGAACTCACCGTTGGGGTGACCAAGCCGACGAGAAGGTGGAGGCGACGGGTTGACTGGGGCTGAGGCGACGGGATGATGGGGCGGAGGCGACGGGATGACGGGCCGAAGCGACGGGATGAGCGGGCGGCGGCGGCGTCGCCGTGACGACGGGGCGGCGCGGCCTCGCTGCGACGACGGGGTGGCGGTGGCCTCGCGACGACGGGCGCCCCGCGACTCGCGAGCGAAGAGCCGCTCGACTCGGCACGGGGAAACCCTCCCGGCCTCGTGGGTAGTGGATTCATTCCGCGCGGAAATGGGAGGGAAAACGGTGGGATCCCCTCGGGGAAACGGGCTGCCAAAGTAGGCCTTAACAGGAAGGAAAATAATAAAAAAGCTAGTCAATCTCCTTAACATCTAAAAAATAATCGAAGTATCAGTGTATTATTAAACAATATGCAACTGACGGAATCTCTGATATGCAAAGCCTCAGTAGTCATGCTTAACCTGCTTCAAACAATCAAATAAGTACTACTAAACATACGACAAAGTGGCATCTGTAACTAGCAGCCGCTTTATGCTTGTGAGATTCATAAAATTTAATCAACTTAAGGATTATGACAGTGGATTCGATTGGACAAAGCGAAGAGGAAAAGAGTTTGGGAAAAAACAAATGCACAAACCTGACTGGTAAAAGGCTGCCGCACACCATCGTTGGCTGCCGCACCCTACGTTCTGCCAAAAATCTGAACGCATAGGCAAAACATGGATTAGATACCCTCAAATTCGCAAGGAGCATGGAAAGCATCAGCAAACAAAATCGCCGAGAAGGAGTGGAGCAGGAGGAGATAAACCAAAACAGGACACACTGAGACTAGATCGAGCATCACGCGAGAGAAAAAAAAAAAAGACAAAATCACAGGGGACTAGGGGAGAGACTGAAAAAATGACGAACCCTAGAATGCCGCCTTAGAGCTGCCTTGGAGACTCCTCCCCTCCCCTCCTGTAAAGCAATGAAGTGCCTGCAGGTTCGAGACTCCTCTCCTCCCCTTTCGTAAGAAGCAGCAGCTGCAAACAAGAAAAAAAGCGCGGTTCCCAAAAAATCAAAAACAGAGAACTGTGTGTTGGCCTCTCTCACCAGGGAAACAAGACAGTACAACAAACCAACCGATGGATGGATAGCAGCGAGACAAAAATCTGACGGCCCTTAAATCGCGTGTGGACGGACAGCAGAACAACCGGTTGAGGGATAGCTTTCCCCTCCCATTAACAATGGCAGTAGCACAAATTTTATGTGTTCCTGATGCCTTTGACCATGGCAGCAATACAGTTTTTTTTAGTTGAGTGGCACATTCTTTCAGAGTTCTGAAGATGAAGTGGCGTTTCTCTTAGACTTGTGCTACTGCACATGTACAATGTGCTGTCATTTATTTGCAGACAGCATGAAGCTCCTACCTGACATGAAGTTTGATGCTAAGACCATACATTTGTAGAAAGGCAAGTTTAGTGAAGTTTGTGGCCATCATGCAAGTACATGTGCATTGATTTTCATGTCAACCATCTTTACGGTATTTCCAAATTGCTTTTAAATTTAGCACTGATCATAGATGCAGCAAAATGGTTTCTATTCAGTGCTTCTATACTATATTTGTTTCATGAAGGCTCTGTTCGGTGAAGCTGAAAAGTGCTGAAAGTGCTGTAAAAGTGCTGAAATCCTGTGAGAGAGAAATACTGTAAAAGTGCTGAAATTTCAGCACTTTTCCCTCCATCCGAACGCAGCCGAAAACTTAATTCTGCTTGCAGGACTACTGCAAAGTTCTGGAGATTGATTGTGACATGTCTGAGGATACCATGATATTGAGTTATCCAAGATTACCTTTGGTAAGATGCTATCCAACCTCCACTCGCCAAACTAGAAGACAATTATTTGCACATGATGTTCTACCTTTTCTAAATTGCATGACATTGGGCAGTTGACGCAACTGCAAGTATCAAACTAAAGATGATCCTCTCTCCTCTCCTAAAGCCTATTTAATCATTTAATCACCCCTTTTTGTTTGTCAAATTTTAGATCCCTATTATATACTTGGTTCTGCACCCCCCCCCCCCCCCCCCCACATACACACACAAAAACATGGAGACAGCCCTCTCCACCTAACCCCTCTATTTGATATGGTGATCAGATGTATTTGTTTAAATATTAGCAATCATATTGTTGGATGGTCCGTATGCGTTACGCACCTCTATATTGTCGGATTTCATGCAGACTTGTTATACTCAAGGGGAAAGGTCAGTTATTCTTTTTTAACCTGCTATTGTTTTTGCTTTACCTCTGAATCCCCATACGGTAGACTCATCTTTTCACCTTGCACATGATGCATTGCAGCTTGAGAAGCAACTAAAGGATCAGCAAGTTATTTATTTGTGTTATGCTGGAAAAAACTTAAGGCCAAATGCTGATCCTATCAACTTGTCACTGATTCTAACTGATTCGCTTTTAAACATGCATCTTCCATTTTTAAAGAGCTTCTGATAGATAGCTGCCATGCTGCTCCTTTCTTTTTGTAGATGCTTGTGTAGGACGCAGGGGCCAGCTTCTCCAACGAGTTGCCGCCCGATCAGAAGATTCCTTTCCACCACAAGATGGCGTGCACAAAAGTTTAACCTTCATATTTCTTCCCATAGCATTTTTTATAATTTTTTGTCACCAGTTACTGCACATGGCCTTTGGATCTTTAAGTTATGTATGGTTTAACATACTGTATCATCTGATCTTTAGAGATAATATAGTAATAATTTGGGAATATTATTGTGAGTTATCTGTATGAGCTCTATGATCTCGCAAATATTTAGATTGCTTTCTTCAAAATATTCACGGTCACCATTCATTTATTTTGCATGTCTTGATGCGCTTACAACTTGAAGCAAGTAAAAGGAAATTTGGGAGCAACTGCATCTCGTAATATTTTGGGGTTCTTGAACAACTAGATAAAATCATATGTCATTTTGTTTATGGTCATGGTTAAAATTTTTGGACTATAGGCTTTTCACCAAGTTTGTGAGTTCATTTTTACAGTGTTGGCTACTCTTCAAGATGCCTGGATGTTGTTGCAGCACGGAGATTGTTTAATAGCTGCGAGAACATCAAAGATGCAAATGCGTTATTCGGAGGGTGTTTGCTTCCCCGAATTAAAAAGTAGTCCCTATCATATCAGATATTTAGACACTATTTTAAAGTATTAAATATAGACTAATAAGAAAATCGATTTCACAGTCTATGATTTAATAATGTAGTGCTACGGTAAACATATGCTAATGATAAATTAATGAGGTTTAATAAATTCGTGTCATGGTTTAGCATCCATCTAATATTTAATACTCTTAAAAAGTAGTTAAACATTCAATGTGACAAACTAAAAACTAATCTTTAAAACCAAACACATCCTCAGTGTGATGCCTTGAAAGGACACACCATTTCCCCAAGTGCAATGATAGATGGTTGTGTACTGCAAAATAACCAGTCATCTGAAGCACACACTGTTCTCAGAGATTGGAGCCTCTAGCATTGTTGTCCCCAATGAGATAACTTTCATTGGAGTTCTGAGTGCTTGTAGACATGTTGGTTTGCGTGCCGTCAATTCTTCAAGTTGATGCAGAAGAAATACCAAATTATACCAAATATCACATACTATGGATGTATGGTTGATCTCCTTGGACATGCTGTGTTGATCTTAGTCGTGCTGGTTCAGACCATGCTTCTTATCCATTGTATGATGTAGATGATTCGATCATCACACTGCACAGATCGGCAGAAAATAGTGACAAGCTACTTTATGATATGACACAATATTATTATCTTGTCACGCGATCAGTATATTTTTAACACAAAAGTTTTATCACGTAATAACGCACGGGCACGCTACATAGTGTTTCTTATAATAATAACTTACATTGTATTTGTATTGCAGGGTTAATCATTTTGAATATGACTATCATATATCAAGCACATGTAGACAACAAAATCATTAGTTTTGTAAAAAGATGAGTTAATATTTCAGGACACTTTGTAGTGGGAGATAATACTATATCAAATGGACACATGTTCAGATTAGTATGCTCATGTTGTTGTGTCCCAATCTTTTTTTTTCCTGTTGCAACGTACGGGCATTTACCCAGTACATATATAAAGTATAAGTGTTTTTTTCATCTGTATTTAAAAGCAAGAGAGCAGCATGACCCGGCCCAGCCTCAGCGTGGCTGCATCACCTAAATAAATACTGGCCGTTGGATTCTTGATGTTTAGTTGTTTTTTTGTTAACCTGGGTACGGTAACGGTACGGTCAGATGGCTACGTTTTGCTATCCTTCTAGCACTGAGATTTTGCAGCCCATTCTGCTGCCCTCATTTCTCGCTGACACGTAGGGCTATTTTCTACTGCCATTGGCTGCAGTGCAACAAGGCCACTATCGCTGACTGCCACTGGCTAGGTGCGGCGGGGCGACTATCTATCACTGATCACGCCCTTGTTGTTGATCAGACGATCACTGATTGGCGTATAAAAAATACCTGCCCCCTCATCCACCCATTCCTATCCATTCACTTCAATTCATTCTCATTTCCACTCTGCCCCTGCCCCACTCTCTCTCAAGTCTTTTCCCCCTCTACTGATGAGACGTACAAGGAACCGAAGGGCGCCGCATCGGCTCGAGCAGGCCCTGCCGGTGAAAGTCCCTAGTTTGGTTTCGGCAATTGATGAAACCTAGTTACTAACCTAAGTGCTAAGTGTGTGTAACAAGAAAGAGGTTAGTAGGAGATGATGTGATGCTCAAGTGAAGATCAAGTGATGGAAGAAAGAAAAGGACTTAAAGAAGGAAAGCAAGAGGCTAAGGTATAACCAATTAGGGCTTTTCTTTTGGTGATCAAGACTCCAAGTGGGAGTGATCACATTTAGCATAGATAGTTGACTATAAAGGGGAGAATTGAGTTATAGATTACCTTCAAGTGCTCTAGGTTGCATCTCATTGCATTGATCTAACCAACCTAGAGATCTTTTTAGAAACCCTTGATAAATGTTTGCAAAATGCTAACACACTGTGCACAAGTGTTGAAGACTTTAAGTGTTAGCACACAGAAGTAAGGGGTGAGAAACTAACTTGAAAAAAGCAGAAAATAGAGCGTTGGACGCTAGGATCCTAGAGCGTCGGACCATTGGTGGCGAGCATCCAATGGTCTCCCAGCACTGTTTCTAACAGAGAAAGTGCCGGACGGCGCGGTTTAGTCCGACGGCAAGCGTCGGACTCCGTCCGAGCATTTCAGGAGCTCTTGGTGTAGTTTTGCCTAGCGTCGGACTGGTAATTTCTTTGGTCCAACTCACTGACGAGAGAGTGTCCGACGGTGGCATGGTTTGCTGACTGGTGTGAGAGTTGGACAGTCTGACGAGTGGAGAAGGACGAGCGTCAGACCATGGGTGCACGGTCCGACGGCGTGGCGAGCTGAGTTCACGCTCTGGCGAGTGGCACGGCGAGTGTTGTTCATGGCGTCGGACTGTGCAGCTTAGTCCGACGCCGAGCATCGGACGACGTCAGTTTTAACTCTCTACGTAGTTTCTGTTTGCGTCGGACGCTGGTGGACGACTTTGGTCCGACGGTGCTCCGTACGACGATCAAAAGAGTGGCGCGAACAGTTGGCCGTTGAGATCCAGTTGTTGTGGTTGAATGCTAGTGACACGTGGCGCAGATCCGTGCGTCGGACAGAGAGGTCTCTACGTAGTTTCTGTTTGCGTCGGACCCTGGCGGACGACTTTGGTCCGACGGTGCTCCGTACGACGATCAGAAGAGTGGCGCGAACAGTTGGCCGTTGAGATCCAGTTGCTGTGGTTGAACGCTAGTGACACGTGGCGCAGATCCGTGCGTCGGACAGAGAGGTTTGGTCCGACGGACCCAGTCCTACGGTAGCGTCCGACGCCCCGAAAAGAGTGTTAATGGCTGTTTTTCAGTGGGCAACAGCTAGGAATGCACTTAGGGGTATTTATACTCCTTTTCTAGTCACTTGGTGACCCTCTTGCACATTTGGATCATTGACATACACCTTGGTTGCATTCTAGTCTCCTACTCTCTCACTTATTCATCCTTTGATCATCCATGTGAGATTGAGTGAACCTCAAGTTCATCATTGCTTGTGATTTGCATTCTAGAGCACTTGAGAGCAAGCCATTGCTGAGTTCTTATTCTATTGGGACATTGCCGTGTCCCTAGATGGCTTGGGGGAGAAGAAGGTGTGGAGAAGCTTGGTGATTGTGCTTGCCCACACCGGTGTTTGTGAGGGGTTCGTGCCTACCCCGAGCAGAGATCTCAAAGGTAACTCTAGTGGATTGCTCGTGTCATTGAGTTACTTCCTCTGTGGTAGGTCCTTGTGGTGCCTTGTGTACGCTCGGTGTGTGATACCGATTAGCCACCGGACGACCGGTTGAAGTCGACACAATGGGGACATAGCGTGAAACGACCTCGATTTCCGCGAAGGGAAATCCACAGGCTCGATTTGTAATTCAACAGATTGCTTGGGACAATCCATGAAATTACCCATATCTCAGTTGTCACCAGGATCCATACAACGGTAATTAAGTCTTACATAAACATTTATTACATCGCCACACTGGCGGAATCAACATTCAGAGAAGCTTTAGAAGATGCGGAAACGTTTCATCCTTCACGGCCAACTTGAGTGTAGCACGTGACCCTATTCCTCGCCATCGTCTTCCTCGAAGTCGTACTCATTCTCGTCACCTGACAGCAAATTTATCAGTACGATTTGTACTGGCCACGGAGCCCACCTATGCAGCATTTGCTTTGTGGAAAGTGGATGCAAGGCTATACAAGCAGACCTATAGGCTGAGGTTTCCTATGCAGCTGTAATCAATGTTTAATTAGTCAAGTTTTATCTCCAATCACACCATCATCCCTTTTCCCATCACCACATCTCACATACCCACACCTCACTCTCATTCGACAGGCCCAACTCCCTCTCGGGCCTATCTCAGTGGCACACTACCACAACGGGTACACTGTCGGAAAAATATCATCCAGGGGGAGAAGAGAACACTCACTACACTAGTAGAAACTTCACAGGAAAGGTCCATAGCCAACAAGTTGGCATATGTATCGATCGATCAACCATACACTCTGCAGAGGTTTCACTACCCACAAGATTAGCCATCATAGGTGTTGCGCAAACACCTAGGCAGAATTCCGGGTGCTTGCTTGCCTAGGTCAATGCCACCCTACCACTCAGCCCTGGGATATTCCGGATCCTACACCATTATGCTGAGATTGGGAGACACAGTACCGAGCCCATCCAGTGGTACTGCGCATCTAGAACGGAACGGGAACCCATCGACCGTCTCCGCCCACCCTTATCACCTCTCAACCTAGCAGTAGTGGCACCGTCCTACCAAGTAGTCCAGCCGTCTCCCGCCCATCAGAAGCGAGTGAGTAGAAAAGGATTCCCATGAACCTGAAACTAGTCCGTCCTAGGTTTGACCAAGCAGGCATCTTCACTTAGGGGATACTCTCCCCGTGCCATCACAGCACCTCCGTCCACGGGCTTCAAACCACCAAGGCTATCCCACCCGGAACCTCCTCAACAACTTTACCCGCCACAGGTATCTCGCTTGGGGATGCCCAGGTTGCACCCCCGGCACGACTTGCCCCATGGGCTTGTCTCACATCCCACTTGGTCGACATCAACCCTTACCACGCACCCAAGACGCACGCAGCACTCTCTCCCAGTGGTTATAATCAGTTATACACCGTCCCAATTCCACCACATAGCATATAGCAAGTAGAAAGTAGTGGAAAAGTAACAGTAAATTAAGCAGCAGCTAACCTAGCAGCGGATAGTAGGGTATAGTCTTATCAAGGCAGGGAATTCAATATACTACCATGCAACCAATCCATACATAATCATAAAGCAATAGCAACAATATCATTTGCAATGCGTAAATAGGATCTAAGGATTTGGTGGGACATGGCACCTTCGTAGTCGTCTCCTAGCTCCTGAAAGTACTCATGGTCATCTTCCTTAGTCAGATCCTCCTCCGGCTCTGAAATCGAACACAAAATAGTCGCGTCAGCAACTCCTATAGAGTATTTCAGAAAAATCCAATAAAATAAAGAGCCAAATGCACACAAACATAGTCTTAGATTGTAGATCTCATTTTTCTGAGAATTTTGATATATGGTGCGTAATTTTTGGACATCATATGAATAAGTTATGAATTTCCGAAGATTATCCTATTTTCTGAAAATGGAAAATGGCCGATTAATCAGGGGATGGCAGCTCGGGATTGGTCCACGTGGCGCGCGGGTCCAGTAGTGCGGCATGTGGCACCTCATCCGAACACGGACCCGATGGTCGCCCACCAGGTGTTCGATGCTGGTTCCCAGAGAGTCGCCGGCGTCGGCGTAGCTCGGCGTAGCTCGGCGTAGTTCGGCGGAGCTCGGCGTAGCTCGGCGGGACTCGGCGGAGCTCGGCGTAGCTCGGCGGGGCTCGGCGTAGCTCGGCGGGGCTCGGCGGGGCTCGGCGTACCTCGGCGTACCTCGGCGGAGCTCGGCGGGGCTCGGCGTACCTCGGCGTACCTCGGCGGGGCTCGGGCGAATCGGACATTTGGGCGCCGAGGGTGCCGCTCTCCCGAGCTCTCCCGGGGAGGCTCGGGCGAATCGGAGATTTGGTGCGCCGAGGGTGCCGCTCTCCCGAGCTCTCCCGGGGAGGCTCGGGCGAATCGGACATTTGGGCGCCGAGGGTGCCGCTCTCCCGAGCTCTCCTGGGGAGGCTCGGGCGAATCGGAGATTTGGTGCTAGCAGGGTTCCAGGGCATCTGTTCAAGGCGGCGGTGTCTCTCCGGTGCGGCGGACGATGACAGGGCAGCGATGACCATATTTCGGCAAGATAGGGCTCGGCTTTCCCCAATTGGCGTGCTCAGGCAGTCGTCCGACCAGATGGTGGCGGGTTAGAGTCGTGGTATGGCCTCCTTCTCTCCCACGGCATACGGCGGTTCTCCGACGAGGTGGAGGCGCACGTAGCCAAGGCGACAGACATGATTCGGGGCTCGGCTATCTTCGCGGCGGTGCCGAGGCAGACTTGGCGAACCTCGTCGGCCTTTCTCCGCAGCGCGAGGTGACCGGGGGTACTCGGAACGTATTTTAGGCGAGGCGGAACGTGTCGGCGGCGATCACGTTTCCCCGAGAACGCACCTCTCGGTGTTCCGGGCAATGGAGGTTCGATCTTCCGCAACTAAGCTTGTCCGAGGTGGTCGGTTTTTGTTCCTGGTCGCGGTATTGAGATGCTCCGGTCATCGGCGGCGATGTCGCCGTGACTGTGAGGTTCCGGCGGGGCTAAGGAGGTCTTCTAGGAGATGTATACGCCTCCAGGGTCTATGGCGATGGTATACCAACTACCAATTTTGGTTACCGAGATTCCCAAGGTGCTCGGTTGTGGCGGCGGCGTGTCGCCGACGACGGCGGAAGGCGGCAACGCGGCTACGACCATGTCTTGGTTCAATCGAATGCGATCTTGTCAAATTGGTGAGGCCAGAGAAGCATACAACACTCTAGTAGCGAACTTTAGCCATGGCATGGCCTTCTTTTGGCGACGGCTCGCGGCGGCGCTCCGGTAAGGTCGCGGCGCACGCGGCCAAGGCGATTCAGGTGGTTCCGGCTTCAATCCCGCGAGGCGGGTTCGTTCGCGAGGTCTCGGTGTACCATCTTGGCTCCCTCCTACCACGCGAGATACTCAGCTAGACCCTGAACGGACTTCGCCGCGCCAGAACGTGCCATGGCGAGCACGTCTTCCCGCGAGCGCGTCGTGCTGCGCTCCGGGGCCATGGATGGTCGGTCTTTGCGATTCAGGCTAGTCCGTCATGCCCGTGGAGCTAGTGGTTGTGCCGATGGATGGAAGGACGATGCTACTAGCTCAGGTGCTCGGGAACGCCGACGAGACGGCGGCGCTCCGAACACCCATGACTGCGGTGCCCGTCGAAGTCACTCCAGTGTATATGCGCGTCACCCGTTTGGCTTGGCAGGTCTTGTGTGTGTGTGTGCACGGTGTTCCAGGGTCGGAATCGACCTGTGGCCTTCGCGCTCGTGAAGCCGAGTGCCATGGCCGAAAGCACGGCGAGGTTGGCAAGGTGCTCGGGTGGCTCACCGCGGTGTCGGTGAAGATAGGATGGCGATGCAATGGCGAGTCGGAGCCGTGCAGAGCGTACGCAGTGCCATGCCGAACCGCGACGGGGCTCCGGCTTCTCCTCCGTGTCCGGCTCGGCGTGCTCTGCGGCGGCGGCGCTCCGGCAGCTCCTCCTCCTCTGCTCCGCCCTTCTCCCTCTCTCTCGGCTATGCGGTGGGGTGCGGTGGCTTGTGGAGCCGCAGCGTGGCGGCTGCGAGTGGGAATGGGCTAGGGCTCCTCGGGTGCTCCAATTTATAGGCGGCCAGTTCTCGGAACAGCGGCGGACGGTGATGGGTATCGGTGGGTGTACGTGGAGCTCATCCGTGCGCTTGAGCTAGGGTTTCAGGGTGCACGCGGGCTCGCTTAGCGGCCAAGAAAGGAGGGGACAGGAGGGGGACAACTCTGCAGGGCGTGGTGCTGTCGGCCGTGGGTCCGGGGTCACGCCATTCGTGTGACACCCCCGGCAGGCGCGTCGCCTTCGTGAGGAAGAGAAACAGTGGAAGGGGAAGGCGGCTGACATGCGGGCCCGGGTTGGCAGCGAGCGCGAGCGCGAGCGCGTGTGTGCCGGTCGCGCGCGCGTTGCCGGGCCGCAACGTGGGCCGACAGGCTGGCTTCCTTTCTTCCTCTCTTCTCTTTTCTTTTTCCTTTTCTATTTTCACTTAAGTGTATTTATATACATATATTACCCTTTTTAAATATTGAGTAAATACAAACATAAATTGCAATAAATCCCAATTGTGATGCATAAGCTATTATTCTATGTGAATGGAATTAAAATGCAAGCTATACTCCTTTATTTACCAAATTCATAATGAAACCTATATGCTTGCACAAGAAAAATGGGTTTTCATAATAAATAAATGAAAAATTTTAATTGGTTGGGATTTTTAGGCTGTGTGGGTTTTTAGGGTTGTTACATAGCGTGCCGGCAAGCACGTGAACCCTAAGGATAAATCTTGGTGTTCATCTTGATTTCCTCACTTTCGAGTGAGTGATTGAGTTTATCCCGGTGATTGGCTTCAACTCAAGGCAAAGGCATAACTATAAACTCATCTCTTTACCTTGTGCAAAGTAGCTAGCTCCTTGCTTGTTTAGACTTGTGTAGTTACTTTGCTCTAGCTAGTTGCTTTGTGTGGCTTAGTGTTTAGAGTTCACTAGAATTGTGTAGGTGTCTTGCATAGTTTAGTTGTAGCCTTAGCTGTGCATTTATAGCCTTTTGTTGTATTAATCATCTTGGTCTAGTACTTTGTAGAATTTTAATTTAGGCTATTCACCCCCCTCTAGCCAACTCAGACCTTTCAAATGGTATCAGAGCCATGGTCACTGTTTAGTCAAGGCTTAACATCCTTTGGTGCATTGAAATTGCTCATATCATGTTCAATCATGTTGGGGGCAAACCACCTCACTTCTATAGCACAAGCTCATTTGATTATTGGAAGAGAAAGATAAGGATGTATCTTGGCTCAATTCATGAGAAGGTGTGGGAGGTCACCGAGAAGGAATACCTTGTGCTTGATCCCGCAGGCCCCACACCTAGAGAGCAAGAGAACAACCAATGCAACACAATGGCTCTCAACACCATATACAATGGCATTGATTCAAATGTGTTTGAGCAAATCAAGGATTTGGATAGAGCAAGTGAAGTGTGGACAAGACTAGAGCAAACTTATGAGGGCACTTCAACGGTAAAGAGTGACAAGTTGTACATGCTCAAGGACAAGCTCTCAAACCTCAAGATGGATGATGGAGAGAGCATTCCAGAGATGTCCTATAGGCTTCAAGTTATCATCAATGATCTCAAGGCCTTGTGTGAGAAAACAAGTGATGAGGACTTCTCTCACAAGTTTCTCATGTGCTTTCCCAAGAGATTCAAGACCTTAATTAAGGACTATCATCTTCCGGGGTGGCTTGAAGGGTGTCACTCCAAATGAGGTTCTTGGTGATGTGATGACCGAGGATCAATATAATTTGAAGAGTGATAGTGAAGAAGTGAAGGAGGATGACAAGAGCAAGAAAACCGTGGAATTCAAGTCTACCACCTCTTCTTCCAAGTGCAAGGGCAAGGGCAAGAAAGTGCAATCAAGTGATGATGATGCATCTAGCCTTGATAGTGATTATGAGGCACTAGCTCTCTTTGTGCGCAAATTTGGAAGATTCATAAAGAAGAAGGGCTATGGTGCTAGAAAGAGAAGAGACAACTTCAAGGACAAAGATGTAGTGAGGAAGTGCTACAATTGTAAGAGCCTGGATCATCTTGTGGCGGTTGTCCTCATGCTAGTGATGATGAAGATGATCACAAGAAGAGAAGCAAGAAGGACAAGAAGGACAAGGTGGAAAAGGACAAGAAGAAGTTCAACTTCTCCAAGAAGAAGGGTGGTGTTGATGGTAGTTATTGTCCAATTTTAAGCATCAACAAGACATGAAAAAGGGCATAAAAACATCCTCAAACATAGAATAGGGCTTTAACTGACAAAATTCCACGTCTTTTGGTGAATCTGTGTTTTGCAGGGTGTTACTCAGAAAAGAACCAAGGGAGACCCACATGTCAGATCAAAATATCGAATTCCGACGCGAAAGGAGAACAAGAACATTCCAGAGAATACCAGAGACACGCCTGACAAAGCAGGGCCTGGTTGGCAGCCAGGGGGATCGGCCGATCCCCCAGAGATTCCGTTCCGCATGCGCTTCGACGTGGACCCACATCCCGAAATTTCACGCAATCTCCACCACTTGTCGAAGTCGGTTTGATCCAAGGGCTACGGTTCATCCCACCGGCCTATATAAGGACCCCCAGACCCCCAGGGTTTCATATCAGATATCAGATGTCATCTCAGATCAGAAGAGAAGAGCTCTCCACTAGAGATTAGGGTTAGACACTCAAAGTTCTAGTTTAGACCTAGATAGTAGATTGAAGTAGAGTTGAGCCTTCGGCTCAGGATTCTGGATCGTCTGTTTACTTGAGATTGGTAAATCAGCTGTATTACCTCTTATTATGACTTTATGCTATTTCAATACTATGTTTCGGTTTGTTATGTTCCTAGTTTATTCTAGTAGTATATTTGATATAGTTATGATTGGTAATGAGTTTATGCATGAGTTTGCAAAGTGCTTAATCCAGTACTCGAGTAGGTTAAGTGGTAGACATTATAGAGACATGGTGCTTAGTTATTGTTTGCCTGCGAATGCGCTTTATATGCCGGGTCATGTGAAAGATCACGGATGTGACACTCCCGTTGAGTCCTTTGTAGTTGTTGACGGTAGTTATTGTATGATTTTACCCATCAACTAAACATGAAAAGGGCATAAAAGCAAACACCAACAAAGGTATAGGGGTTGAACTGACAGAATTCCACAAGTTTTGGTGAATCTGTGTTTCTGCAGGACGTTATCAGAGAAGAACCAAAGGAGATCCACATGTCGGACTAAAACATCGAATTCCACCGTGAAAGGAAATCAGGAAGAATCTAGAAGACACCACAGACTTACCAGAGAAGACGGGACGGGTTTGGACTCCGAAGTGGATCGACCGATCCACCCCGTTGGTCGGACGATCCACCCCAGAGTCCGTTCCGCGTCCGCTTCGACGTGGACCCACATCTTGATATTTCACACAATCCCCACCGCCCGTTGAAGTCGGTTTGATCCAAGAACTACGGTTCACCCCACCGGCCTATATATAGACCCCCAGACCCCCAGGGTTTCATACCAATTCATTCAATCATTTGTAAACCGTAATCGAGAGGTGTCCCATGAAAGGATAACTTCTCATTAGGATCTAGGAACTAGATAGTAGAGGGATGGAGAGCGAGGGAAGAGTTAGGAGGAGTTGCCGGCTTGTCGGTGACCTCTCTATGGCTTTGTGGGGGTATAGACCCATATACCCGCATGGCAATACATGGGCCAAGTCATCCGATCAGGCCCGAACTGCCAAGGACGCGTCGTCTACACGTTCTCCAGAAGAACACGTATACCCGCTGAAGTCTTGGCGGACGAGTAAATAGCTTTCCTGATATCTAACCGATTAGTTTCCTTGTTCAGCTAGGATTGTAATCTGATAAGTATGGTAAACCGACTTGTAACCCTGCCCCCCAGACTATATAAGGCGGGCAGGGGATCCCCTCGAAACATCTCATCTAATAGCAATACAACACAGCAACATACAGGACGTAGGGTATTACGCCTCGCGGCGGCCTGAACCTGTCTAAACCCTTGTCTCGCGCTTGCTGCGCAACTCTTGCTCGTCTCAGGCACACCTTCACGGATCATCTACTACCTTGGGCATACCCCTTGGTATATCGCCGGTATTCCGTCAACAAGCTTGTACTTCAGTAGGATCTAGCTCTACTTGAGCTAGCTCTTAAGATGTCTCGGGCAACCAACTTCTGATTAACGTAAGTCTATGTTCATATTGTAACAAGAACTTTGAAGCATTGATCTGAGGTAACCAATGAGGTATATTTTTGGATGTTTCCTCCTGGTGAAGGAGTAAACTTTTTGGGTGGACTAGATGGAATGTATGGAATGTGGATGCGCCTACTCAGGAATTGAGTAGTGCATTATGGGTGGAGTGCACATGATCTTGATTGTAAAAGCATGACAAGTTCCAAAGGTATCAACAAAGCTTGACTAAACTCAAAACAGAGCAAGTAGCATATAATGTGGTGTGTGTTTTCCTATTCTAGCATGTATGGCTGTGGTAGGAATGAATAACTCTTTGTCATACAGGAACTCATCATGTGGTTTTAAGGATTTTCAAAATAAATCTCTAGAATTCAAGTATCACTCAGAACAAAGATAAATAGCATCTCAAACTTTGCATGTCATATCCCTCAATTACTTAGACTTCGATCAAGCAATTGCTACCCACAGGTTTCAGGTTCAAAGTAAATCTTCAAGTTAAAATGGTTGTATCTAAAACTTGGGATGATTCAATGTTGAAAACTAAGTATTATGAGGAATCATAATGGGGCGCTACTTATCAAATTCCTGAGCATGGTTCCATCTAGTCTGAGCAAAATTATTGTAAGCACTCTCTTTTTATTTTATTCAAACACACTAACTAACCTAAACACTATTTATTTGGTTTTCAAATTTCATCTTACTAGCTAACTCACGCGAAAAGCAATATGGTACAAAAATAAGGTGGGAAACTTATACTTAACTGGATTTAAGTGGAGGATGCCCTCCCCCAAGCTGGATGTTTGACATGGTCTTCGATGTTGCAAGTTGAGTGATCCTTCTGGGAGTAGGTGTACCGGCAGCGTAAGGGCGCCAGTTTGACTAACTCCTTGATCTTGTATTTTCCTGTAAAACTCAATTGCCAACAAGAATACCAAATCTCATGGAGAGGGGTCAGGTTAATACCACTCCATGGTAAGTGATTAATTTTATTATTCCCGCAGAAATTTCCCTAGGTGGGTGGACCTTCATGTGCCCACATATTTTTGGTATTTTTCTAAAAAAAGTGTGGACCTTCATGTGCCCACATATTTTTTGGTATTTTCAATTTTACGAGTGCAGGAAATGTAATGTAGAAATCTATCCTAGATGCAAATTTTTTTTGTGCCACCACGGTGAATAGTCTTTATGGGCTAGGCCACAAGATTAGTCACATGGGGCTTTTAGATTTTGCAAAGCAATAAATATTCTTATTTTCTTTTAGGTGCAAGAAAGTAAATTTTCTTTTAGGTGCAAGAAAGTAAATGTGCAACTACTAATGCAATGCTGAAAGTAAATATGGATAAATACTAGTTTTACCTTTTAGCGAAGGCTCGGTGGTTTATAGTCCTCCGAGGGGACTCCTTGTCTGTTCATTCCTTGTCAGGTGCATTGTGGGGTTGAGGTGACCCTGGTTGCACTTCTGAAGATGAGCTGGGAGGTGACTCCTTCTTCCTCCATTCCTTTCTTGTTGGTGATGTTGATGTTGTTGGTGAGGTCAAATCTGAGAGCTCTTCCTTCACTGTCTCTGGTTTGACGTAGTCACTTCTCTTGACTTCTCCTTCATAATCTGCACAACCATCCTTGAGCGGGTAGGTCTTTTTAGAGGAACGGTGTCTCCTCCTTGACCTGTTCTTCTTCGGCTGTTCACAAGTTGTGTAACTATTGAAGTAGCAGCGGACCTTCTCCTTGTGGAATTGGAAGTGGACCTCTCCTGTTCTCATATAGATGATTGCTCATGTAGTGTTGAGGAACAGTCTTCTAAGTACAAGCGGTGGATCGTACTCTTCTTCTCCCATGTCCAGGACCAAGAAGTCAGTGGGGACATAATGATCTCGAATCTTTACCATAATGTCTTTAGCGATCTCCTCTAGAAATTTGAATGTCTGGTCTGCCATCTGCAGCTTCGTGTAGGTAGAGTACAAGGGTGTCTTGCCAAATAGAAAGTCATAAGTTACCTTGGCCATTATGTTGACACTTGAGCCCGTGTCGCAGAAAGTCTTGTAGAAGATCTTCTGGTTGATTGTGCAGTCGATCGTTGGTACTCCTGGATCGTCTAGCTTGGGCATGTGTGGTGAAACTAGGAGGTGATCGTACTCAGATTGAACTGAATTGATCATCCTCACAGCTTTAGTGTGAGTCTGCCTAGCTTTGTTCTTTCTTCTGCTTGTTTTCTTCTTATGTGCAGGCTTGTCTTCATAGATGTATGGCTTCTGTGGATGGGCTGGACTTTCTAGTATCTTATTTTTGAAGCTGAATCTTTCTTTGCTTCCCCTGATAGTGAAACAGATCTTGGCGCTGTCGGCGTAGATGATAGCCTTGGCGGTGCTAAGAAATGGTCGTCCCAAAATGATTGGGGACTTCTCATCTCCTCCTGTCTCAATTACCACAAAATTGGCAGGTACATACGAGTGTCTAACTCGTATACATATGTCTTCCAGGATCCCCTTCGGATAGCAGAGTGACTGACCTGCTAGTTGCAAGCACATGTTGGTGTATAGGAGTGCATCTCCATGGATCTTCTCGTAGATCACCTTGGGCATGATATTGACGCTTGCGCCAAAGTCGCAGATTGCTTCCTTGAAGGCGTGTTCACCGATGGCTATTGGTATGACGGGTCTTCCTGGGTCTCCTTTCTTCTCTAGTAGAGAGTCATCGTTCCACCCCTTGGACCGATGCATGGTACCATCTTGCATTGAAGATATCCACCAGGTTTGTAGTTTCTAGTTCTTCTGGTTGGCCTGAGATCTTTCCTTCATTGGCTGGATGGATAGACGATGCCAGCTGAGCTATTTGGGATTCTAGCATTTTATTGAAGCTGAGCTGGTTCTTGATGGCAGAGGCAAAACCATCCATCCTGTTGTTGATGGTTTCTAGAAATTTGTCATTGGAGACTAGCTTCTTGGAAATCTGATCTAGCAGTTTGGTCTGGCCAGAGACTAGATCTCTCAACGGTGTGTTAAAGTTGTTACCTTGGTAATCACATGAGTAATTACCTTGGTAATTGGGCCTCTGTTGCTGGTTCCAGCCTTAATTCTGATTCCAATTCTGATTCTGGGGACGGTAGTTGTTGTTGTTGTTGCCCACGTAGTTCACATCCTCCTGAATCTCCGGACAGCTGTGACCTGAGTGGTCAGTGCCTTACACTCTTCACATGTCATGTAGACATCGTGGATGTGGTTGACCTCTCTCTTATCATTGGCTCGGTCATCAACCTTCTTCATTAGCAGGTCCATCTTGGCAGAAATCATGTTGGTCTCCTTGAGCTGGTGCATTCCTCCTCTCTTGCAGGTCGGGCTCGTTCTTCATTCCAACTCTGGTTGGATGCCATCTTCTCCACAAGGGCGGTAGCTTGCTCAATGGTGAGTGACAGAAAAGCTTCTCCAGCAGCAGCATCCATTGTCTCACGGGTGCTGGTAGTCAACCCATGGTAGAAGGTTTGCATAAGCAACCAATTCTCCATCCCATGGTGAGGACATTCTGAAATGTAGTCTTGGAAGCGTTCCCATGCCTCTGGGACAGATTCATCATGCTGTTGCTGAAAGCTGGCGATCTTTCCTCTGAGAGCATTCGTCTTGCCCACAGGGAAGAACTTTGGTAGGAAGGCAGTGGAGCAAAGTTCCCATGTAGTGTTCTTATCCTTGTTTGCGTAGAACCACTGTTTTGCTCTTCCCAACAGTGAGAATGGAAACAGGCGGAGCAGGATTGCATCTCTGGTTACTCCTTTGATGGTGAAAGTGATGCATATCTCCAAAAAGTGTTGGAGATGGGCACTCAATCTTCATGCGCCTTTCCATAAAACTGACTAGCTTGCACCATGTTGATGAGCGCAGGCTTGAGCTCGAATCCATTGTCTCCAATATTAGTGGGTGGTCCCATACGGATGTTAGCGGTGGTTGGAGCGGAGAACTCATGAAGGCTCTTGTTTGCCATGGCCTCAAACTCTGGTGTCAAACTTCTTCTTGTACGGATGTCTTCCGGCTGAGGATCTGGGTTCTTCCTGAGCTTGGCTCGGGTCTTCCTGATCAAAGCTTCCGGATTTTCAACAAAATTCTGCGGAAGGTCAAATCCGTTCATACATCACCCTGCATAAGCTACACAAAGAGTAAACAAAGACAGGGTGAGCCTGTTTGAGTAAGGTTTATATGGTTTCTCGACATATTTCGTGTTATGCATATGATCTATCTACATCTTATGTATGCCAAACGCCTTTCTTGGCAACGGCGCCAAAAATGCTTGTTGGCATTTCTAACGTCACCACTAAAAATAGAGTTAGACTCTATCCTCAGCAATGGCGCTAAAAATGATGGGAGATATAAATTAATGTGCCACCTGAAAAGTCTATAGATCACTTGAACTCTTCTTCTATCTCTTAGAAGTAACTAGGTTGTCATCCCCAGTATGATTCTAAAAGATCTCTCCTTCTAGGAAGTGACTGGAAAATAAATATTATATTGTATCCGCAAGTGCACAGATAAAATATACACCATTACAGCATTTTACCCAAGAGTATTCTGGGTTGTCATTTATATTTTATCACTGGGAAGGGTTGGCAATAAATGGGATGTAGGTAGATAGATAGATGTCATATGCATATGCAAATATGGAGAATAACCATGGATGACCTATTTACTCAGAACAGGGGTTATGTCATAATAATAATGATATGTATGATAAGCATAATGATCAATCAATCAATCAACATAATGATCACTTAGAGCACTTCCTATCTAGGCACTAGCATGGATTAGATTGAAGCATAAGGATATCCTAAGTCATTCTAACTATACTATCAAATACATATTAGATTGGTGAAATTATACTAGCAATCATGGCGAAGACACGTCATATTCATACTTAAGGGAATATTACTAAGGAAGATCAAGATCATAGCCAGCCTTCTAAAGTAATAATAACTTCCTACTCTCCCTATATTCGGAGTGTGGACTACAAAGGACTCAACGGGAGTGTCACATCCACGATCTACCACAGAACCCAGAATATAGGGCGTATTTGCAGACAAACTATATCTAAGCACCATGCTTACATGTTGTTCATCACCTACCCATGACGTCAATGAATGAGCGCTATACAAACCTAGGTATGAATATGAATTCATCACCCACCCATGACGTCAATGAATGAGCGCTATACAAACCTATGTATGAATATGAATGCAAATGCAAAGTATACAATCTAGATAAGCAATGAATAGCATAATTGAGAGCATAATCATTAGTAGAATAATGTCAATCAACTTTATCTCAAGCACTTAAGAGAGGTTTAAGATACAAGAGAGAGCTTACAATGGCTTCGGGAAACCTTCTAGCTCTAGACAGATCCGGAATTCGAGTAGAACTCGCCTCCTTCTACTTCTAACCTATGTAGCTATGCTCTGATGGTGAAGCTCTAATGATTCTAAGGTTTCTGGCTCTGACTGGTTGATGACAGAATGATTGATCTGATTGTGATTTGAAACCCTGGGGGTCTAGGGGTCTTTATATAGACCGGTGGGATGAACCGTAGCGCTTGGATCAAATCGACTTCGACGGGCGGCTAGGATTGCATGAAATTTCGGGATGTGGGTCCACGTCAAAGCGGAGGCCGAGAAGCCTCACTAACAGGTCGGCCGACCTAGTCAGTGGGTCGGCCGACCTCCCCTACCACCAAGTGGGCCCCGCTTCTGCCAGCGAGTTTCTGGTGTTCTCTACAATATTCTTGATCTCTTTTCGCGGTGGATTTCGTTATTTTAATCTGACATGTGGGTCTCCCTTGATTCTTTTCTGTATAACCCCCCTGCAAAACACTGATTCACCAAAACTGTAGAATTCTGTCAGTTAAATTCCTATTCTATGGTGGTGTTTACCTTTATACCCTTATTTTATATTTAGTTGACGGGTAAAATCATACAATAATTACCGTCAACACCCACCTGAGAGGTAAAAATGGACGAGTGTCCGAATTATCAAAACAATGGGTACTCCGATGCTCGCCTAAAAAAAGAAGAAAAAGAAAAAAAGAGATAGCCCATGTTGTCCTGCAGCACAATTTTTCCAGTGTTTGAAAAAGAGAGAGAGATGTTTTCAAGGAGTAAAAGTAGAATTAGGTTAGCCACCATGTATCCACCTACCACCACATATCCACACACATGCACATCTTGATTTGATTGTATGACTTGTTTCTCTGGATCCATTGTTTGACTCTACAATATATGCATTGCAAGTATGTATGAGCTGTCTCCTTACCCATGAGCCCCTCATAAGCCATTAGTTATAGGGTGAGAGAGAGAAGGCACACATCACTACTGCCTTGGTGAGAATCCACAAATACCACATATTGAGAGACTTGAGAGGGTCATACAAAGGAATCTCTGAGCTTTATTTTGAAAACTTGCAAAAACTCTAGGATAAGAGTTGAACGACAGAGCTTGAGATATAGTGCTTAACTTAGACATTCTGTCCTTCAATTACCCAAGAACGAAGAGAAGGCTACAAGCTCCATAGTGAAAGGTAATAAAGGTAAGTTGGAAGGTCAGAATAGTTTACTCTAATCCCGAGGAGAACTCTTGTTTGAATACAGGTATGCTTTTGAGGAGTTGCTATTATATTTAAAAATTCTAATGAACTCCTATATCCATTGCTAAGTAATACTTTGCTAAGGGACTAGCAAAGATTAAGATTGGGGGAGCTTGTTGACGGTAGTCATTATATGATTTTACCCATCAACTAAACATGAAAAGGGCATAAAAAAGCAAACACCAACATAGGTTTAGGGGTTGAACTGACAGAATTCCACAAGTTTTGGTGAATCTATGTTTCTGCAGGACGTTATTAGAAAAGAACCAAAGGAGACCCACATGTCAGACTAAAATATCGAATTCCACCGCAAAAGGAAATCAGGAAGAATCTAGAAGACACCAGGGACTCACCAGAGAAGACGGGACGGGTTTGGACTCTGAAGTGGATCAGCCGATCCACCCCCTTGGTCGGCCGATCCACCCCAGAGTCCGTTCCGCGTCCGCTTCGACGTGGACCCACATCCCGATATTTCACGCAATCTCCACCGCCCGTCGAAGTCTATTTGATCCAAGGGCTACGGTTCATCCCACCGGCCTATATATAGACCCCCAGACCCTCCATGGTTTCAAACCAATTCATTCAATAATATGTAAACCCTAATCGAGAGGTGTCCCATGAAAGTATAACTTCTCATTATGATCTAGGAACTAGATAGTAGAGAGATGGAGAGCGAGGGAAGAGTTAGGAGGAGTTGCCGGCCTTTCGGTGACCTCTCTACGGTTTGTACTTCGGTAGGATCTAGCTCTACTTGAGCTTGCTCTTAAGATGTCTCAGGCAACCAACTTCTGATTCACGTAAGTCTATGTTCATATTGTTTATCTGGTTTATGTCTCTCTTTTGAGTGCTTTATTCCTGCTCCTAGGGGTGATAGAGTGGTAATCTCTAGTGTAGGCATGGTGCCTAGACTATAGTTACTCGTAAATGCGTCCTGTCTGGCCGGATCAGTGGTAGATCGCGAGGGTGACCTAGCCTTATTGAGTCCTTTGTAGTCCACCTCCCGTCAGAAGGAAGAGTAGCTTTGCTAAGGGAAACATCCTCTGTTAATATCTTTCCCTATAGTGATTTCCCCAGATAAGCAGTAGAAGCCAAAAGCTTGCCCAGGTCAGAAGTAGAAACCCTTAGTTATCCTCTCTACACTCATATTATCTATAACCTAGATCACCATAACCATATTATCTACACCCTTGATTAGTTTAGCCATCACCTTAGTTGCAACACCGCCATCTTTATTTGCATCACCACCATCATTGACTACCACCTTTTGACTTAGTTTTTCCCTTTACTTATTGACTACCCCTGGTTAAGTTAGATCGTAGTTAACCAAGCCCGTTTCCCTGTGGATACGATATTTAAAACCCTCCGGGTGAAAGCTACAACGGTATCCGTGCGCTTGCAGATTTATCTGTGTGCACTTAAAAATACCAACAGTAGTCCACTCCCCGTATGTAGAGAGAGTAGAACTAAGTTATGAAGGTAGACTTGCTCTGTTCTTGTTCTTCCTGAATAATGTTCCTGATGCATAGATAAAGAGTCAATTATCCTATATATGATTGTATATTTGCTAGAGTAGATGAATAACATAATTAATTAGGAATGACATAAGAATCTGACCTCTTAAGTAATCCTATGCTTTGGTTGACTTTAACTTTGAGTAGTCCACACCTCTCTGGAAAGATATCTAAGCCTTTATTATCATATTCATATCTTTATTGTTGGCTTACCCTGTTTAAGTATGTGCTATATGATTGGTTTTATTCATAAGTAATGTATCTTGAATCTATCCACTCATGCCTAGCTCCATACCTTGTCCCTGTGGTAAAAATATAAATCGACAACTCTGGAATACTCGGGTAAAATGCAACGATGAGTCTCTTGTTGAATTCTGGGAGCGTTTCAATGATCTTATCCTAACTGGCCCAAACCTTGCTCTTGAAGACCATATATTTCTTCAACATTTTTACATTGGTCTTAGCAAGGATGATAAGCAAGACCTTAATTGTTGCTCTGGAGGATCATTTTCCCATTTGACTGCTATTGAAGCAAGGTCTGTACTTAATAGATTTACTGGAGTGACCTATTGCTCTAGCATTCGTCCTACACTCCCCGAGAAGAAGGAGGAACCGTCCCCGAATCAAAGAGAGGAAGATCTGATAGCCGAATCACAACCATTCCAATCCCAAGATTTGGCTATCCATCCCGTATCATCAATACCCCAAAATTCCCCGAAAGGAATTACACTTTTGGAAAATCCTTTTGACTTCGAGGGTAACCTCATTGATTCTGGGAGAGCAAATAACTCTCGTCCGCATAAGAGACCTCCAAGTGATCATATTTCAAATCCTGTTATGGAAGAGTTTCTTAGGAAGCGTCCTTACATAGGACATTAGGAGGAACTCGAGGATGGCATGTCTAGTGATGCCATAGAAGGAGAGCCAAGCCATTTAGAAGCCAATTCTATGTTCTCCCTTTCTATGCCCGCAGTAGATGACTTACCCATTTGTGAAGCCATCCTTAATCCCAATGATCCCTCTTGTGCTCTTTCTCCTAAGACTCATGATAATCCTAGAAACCCGCTCAGAAATCCAAAGCATAGGAGTCATCAAGGCCACAAGGAAGATCAAGAAGAGCTACAACAATGGAAGGAATGTGTAGAATGGATGGATAGATACGAAGCCTTATGGATGGAATCCATACTTGGTTCGGATCCAAATGATGAACTTATAGATCATCCAAGTATGGAGGCACTAGGTGAGGTCAACCTTAGAGACACCCATCCAAAGGAGATTCTAGACAATGATATGTCCAATGACTGTCTTAGGCATGGGATGAAAGAGACAATATTTTTGTCTATAGACATTCATAAAGAAACACCCTTGGAGATTGAGACAGATGATGACATCAGTGAGCATGGAAGTTATTTCTTGAACACATCATCAAATCCTTGCCCATAAGAGAGAACTTGTGAATCATTTGGTCTCTCTAACATTGCCTCGCACGAGATCTTGAACCCTCTCATGCTTCTTATTCATAAATATTTTGAAAGGGTGGTTGTAGATGCATATGTTTATCATAAACATTGCAAATCTCGAGGTGTGAATCACCTAAAGGTTGGTGTTGGAGGGGAAACCACTTCACCAATTTGATGCCATTAGAAGGTTTCCCAAAGAACAAACTTACACCCTTTTTGCTGTGATGTCTTTGTAGCATAGAAACATAATTGTGAAAATATTCCTTCGGGTATTATTGTCACTAACCATTTCAGGACTAAAGCAAAAAGGATGAAGGATGACGACTCTAAGGTATGTCCAACCAACCACTTTGCAACATTGATCACATCCATCCAAACTTGATTTTTACCTTGTAAAATTCAAGCTTGGGGGATGGGCTTTTCTAAAAATTCCTATATCATGTTGTTAATTCATTTTGGTTGTCGCTACCCTTAAAACATGCTTACACATCTCTATTTGAATAAATCCTTATAATGCTTTCATGCTACCTTTATTTGCAATAGTATATGTTTAGGGTTGGGAGTAACTTCATACATCTCTTAAATGAAGCATGGTGCCTAGTTTAGGAGTGTTCAATCTTACTTTCAAAGGTTTTTAAATTAAGCTTGTGCTTAGATTAAATGCCCTCCTAAGTCAAATTAGATGTGGTGTCTAGGTTGATTTTTGAGCCGATAGTATGCTATAGTAGATGCTAGATATTTTGTTAGACTAACCCCTGCAGGAAACTTCCAAATCAATTTGGGGAAGTCAAAGGATGAACTCAAATCAGAGATGAAGCAAGACACATGAATTCCCACAGTTGTGCACAAGGAAGACACAACTACTGAAGATGATACAAAGAACTTTTAATGCAAGGGAGAGGTCCTGCTCAATGGACCCAAGAACTAGGAGCCATCGCTATCCGGTTGAAGCATAAGGAAGGAAGGCGAAGTTCCTCCAAAGTTGATCTGACCATGGTCTTCCTCCTCTCAAGCTCCCTTCGCTCAAGCACACTGGTTTACAATCCCTCTACTCACCATCACCTTACTTCTATAAGTTTGATTAGTTCTACAAATGCCATATGTTGATCGTAGTTATACCATGTTTTTACCCCATCAAAACTGTCAACAAGACATTCTTTCTGGAAGGAAACCACCAAACACATAGTGACTTAGATACAAATAACTTGGTTCCATATGTACTTGTCATTATTTGCTTGCAGGCACTCAGAACAGGTACTTTTCAGTGTCCAGAAACTCCATATGAAGGTTGGGCAACCAACAAAGTATGGCCAAATGACAAACCAACTTCACAATCATTGATATAATAGCTTCTGGGGACAGTGTGCAAAAGATGGGCACAATGATGGGGTTGGCCGACCCCACCTTGGGCAAGCCAGCACCACCATTGTGCTTAGAATTGCATGAAGAAGTCACCTGCAGAAGATGGACCTTTGATTCCACCAAAGGTGGGTCGGTTGACCCCACCTTTGTGGGCCTAGAAGCTCAGCTTCACTCCAACGAGGTGGGGACACCTTCTAGATGACCCTAGCTGGGCCCACACATTAGGGTGTCGGCCGAACCCCTCCTTGGGCCCAGCCAGGTCGGTTGAACCTCCACCGCCTTTCTCATGTTGAACACGTGATGGAAAAGCTCCACCCTTGATCCTAAGGCGGTTATATGGTGGTTTGATCCAACGGTGCATGATGGAGGTCACGCGGATTGATGACATGGCAGTGCAGTAGCCTCTACTCCACCTCCCCCTATAAATACCCCCCATAGGCCTTCACTCTAGAGCATGATTTGTAGGAGAAACCACTATGTAGTAGCTTTAGCTCTGCTATAGTGTTGTGCTAGTTGGAGAGAGTGAGGGAAGTCTTCAGGAGAAAGCCCCGGGCCTGTCGAGAATCTTCTCCAAGGTGTACCTCAACGGATGCAAATCTTCAAGTAAGTGTTACATCTGAGTCCTTCTAAGTATTTAATATTCTGGTTCTGCTACTTTAAGTATATACTTGCTTTACTTGTACATTGCTTTACATAGTGAAGTGCTCTAGTCTCTCGAGAAGGTTAGAGTAGTAAGTGTAGTATAGACGTGGTGTCTAGGCTATATCTTACCGGTGTAGGTCGCTTGTCGCATGGATTGTTTATGGGTGCCAGCAAGTGGTGACAGCCTTGTCTGGTCTTAGTATCCCACCACGTGTGTAAGACAAGTTATTAAAAGGGCAGGGCATCAATACAATAGCATAGCCGCCTCGGGAGGAGTTATATCTCATCCTGTTTCGCCTATCGCCTCTTGTAAAGAGAAGAGGTGGTAAACCTTTTTATACTTGGAACGCCAAGACCAGATATCTTTGCTGCATTAGAACCTCTCTACCTAGTTATCATAGATCCTTTGTCTCATCACTGGAAGGCCTTGAACCTAGTTAGTTCACTTCACGTTCCCCGTGGAAAGTACGATACCTGGAATACTCCCGGTGAAGGCTATATTGACTACCGTACGCTTGCGGTATATCCGTTTGCCACTTCTGGTGTCAACAAGCTTTCTGGCGCCGTTGCCGGGGAATAGTAGCTGTCTTGACTAGAATCAAGTCGTCCGAGTTATCCTTCTATTATCTTTCTTTTATCTTTATCCTTTCCACACCATGAACCAATCTACCATCTCTGATGTTGCCGCTCCAAAGGGTGCTTGTTTGGAGCCACCACCATCATCACAACCCATTCTTTCTCCTAGCTATGAGCTTCGCCCTAGTTTCATAGCTAAGGTTCAGGAACAATCTTTTGCTAGGGAAGAAGATGAAAACCCCTAGTCTCACTTACGTGATTTTGAGAAATTGTGTTCATGTCTTCAAATTGAAGGCATGACACGAGATACCTTAAAATGGAAGCTATTTCTGTTCTCTTTGACAGGGTAGCTAAACATAGGTATGCTCGACACGTAGAGAGTGCACATGGAGAGTGGGAAAGCCTTCAATCCAAATTCTGCTTAGCTTTCTTCCCTATCTCTGGTGTTGCTCATCTTTGAATAGAGGTCCTAACCTTCAAGCAAAAGGAAAAGGAGACTCTAGGTGCGGCATGGACCATTTCACAGACCTAGTATCCTCTGGTCCTGATCTTGCTATAACCGAGCCAATATTTTTACAACATTTTTACCTCGGTCTTAGCAAAGATTCCGCATAATTCCTTGATATATCTTCTGGAGGAGTATTCCTTCGTTGTACCATTGGTGAAGGGAAGAAACTTCTTGCTAAAATTCTTGAAAACACTCCCCACACCCAAGGGTATAATGAACCTTCTAAGGAAGAAAATGAATTAATCCTCGAGCAAAAAGAAATCCCGATAGCTGAATCAAAATCAGTCCCATCCAAAGATTCCATCATCGACCCTAAACCACGTATACCACAAATATCGAAGGGGGAAGAAATTTGTCATATAAATCGCTCCTTCGATTTCGAGGCTAATCTCTTATCTGACCGTGCTGGTTTTGGGAATGCCTACAATTATCCTATCCAAAAGAGACCTTCTAAGAAACATTATTCAAAATCTCTCAGGAAAGGATTTCTTCAAAAATCTCCCAAATTAGCATCATCTGACGCCTCGAATTCCCATGAGGCACATAAGGAAACATTTAGGATCTTGGATGAACCTCCAAAAGGAAGGCTGACTATGCCCATAAAAGGAGAACCAAAATGCCTAGAAGAAAAATCTGTCCTCTCCTCTTCTATGCCCACATTTGCCATGTCCTTTGAACCCATTTCCAAACTCATCCTTGATCCCGATGATCCCAATTGTGCCCTTCCTTCAATGTCTTATGATGATCCGGTCATTGGCTCTGTGAATTCAATAAGACACCCGAGGCATGAGAGTCATCAGGTCCATAAATCTGACCAAAAAGAGCAACAACAACGGTTAGTGAATCAATCTACCGTTGTAAATAAAGAATGGTTAGATGAGGCCGAAGCATCAATAAAGGTTGCTAAAATGCCCACTCATGTAAGAAGGATATCTTGTCAAGTAATGGGCATTTATAGCAAAATTTGCTATGACCCTAGCCTCGGCATCAACATCATTCCTCATTTCCATGTTCAAAGTTCATCAAAGAATCACCTACTCCAATCCCAAAAGCATCTTAATCTCCCCAATGGTCAAGTCCTTGATTGTTTAGGAGTTCTTCAAGATATAGCTGTAGTGATTGATGATCTAAAGATCTCCCTAGATTTCCACATCTTTGACCTTCCTGGACTTTCCTTTCATCTCACATTCATTAGAAGGCCAATCATGCAAATCTTGGAGGACATTAGAAATGAGAAGCTTGGTCATAGAATAGGTGACGATTATCTACCTATTTGGTCTTCTCAACCTCTCAACATAGGAATAGAATCCAACTCTATTTAGGATCCAAGGGGCAAGCTTATGGCAATTTCACTTACAACCATGGCCCATCCAAGTCCTAAAAAGGACTTGGAATGTCTTGAAAAAGAAAATGCTCACCCACTCCTTAAGCAGGAAGGTTATATCAATAAGCATGGAAGTTATCCTTTGATCCTCTCATCAAGTCCTTGCTCATTTGAGAAATCTCCCGACTCAATCTTTCTTTATACCACTACCAAACAAGAAATCTACAACCTATTCACTCTTCTAGTGTCCAAAATCTTTGCAGTAGAGGTTATAGATGCTTTTGTTTATTATAAGTTCTCCAAATCTCATAGTGGTATGAGTTCTTGCAGTTAGGGCCTCGCAAGTTGGCTTTAAATTAACATTATGCAACTTGTGTGCCTAATTTGAGTAGGTTAGTAGGACTTATGGTTCTACTGGTGTGTTGCCACCAGTACAACCCTTGCACTTGATGTTGTGTTGGTTTCCATGACTCAGGACACACCTTACACCAAGTGTGAGGGAGGTCATTTGACCTCCTCGAACACATTTGGGTGAGCAAAAAGCATCAGTGCAGGAACACATCATTAGCTGTAAGAATGCACAAGGAAAGAACCAAAGTGGCTGGAGCCTCCAAGGTGGGGTTGGTCGACCCCAACATGGACCCCTCAGCCCACCAGTCAACCTCCACTATGTTGAGCCATACTTCTTGACTGCAAGAACCTCGACAACTCTTTGGGTAAGTCACAAGAATCATTCAGGGAGATAGATTGAGATCCTCATGGTCAAAAGTCAAGTTGTTTGGCCAAGGAGAACTTCGAAGCAACTGACGAGGACAACTACTACAACTCATCATCTTTAAGGTAAGTGGCCACCTTCTTAGAGTTTTCCATGAACATGAACATTTGAAGAAGAAGTTGACATGCTAGAATTCATCCTTGACAATGATTTGACACAACTAAAATCTGCATGTCTTTACTTCTTTATGGTTTGAGCACTAGTCTAGAATGCACATAATTAGACTAGTCTCCATGTCAAAACTGGGCCCAAGAAGCTTCCAAACGTGGGTCAGGCGACCCACTTTTGGTGGCCATGTTTTGGCAAACCATTTCTTGCCTCGAGGGAAGCCTAAATCCAAATCTTGTTCGCTCCGAACCATCCAAAGGGGGTCGGCTGACCTGGGTTTGACACGTAACCTGAGCCATCATTCACGAAATCCATTGAGAAGAGTTCAGAGAGTCATGGGCTAGCTTTTCCTAGTCTGGTTCTACCCGATAGGGGTCGGGCGACCCACACTTGGGCTCCCGTGCCTGATCCGTTCACTCCAGAACGTTGTGCCAACGTCCCCCCACTGCTCCCTCTACAAACTCATAAATTTAGATGGGGAGAATGTTGGCACACCTCCCTCTCCTCCTCTATTTCCTCTTCCCACTGCTCCTCATCCCAACTCTAGTATTTCCCAACCTCCTTTGTACCGCACAAGTCTCTAAGAGAGACTCCACCATGGCTCCGACTAGTAAAAAAAATGCCATTGTTCCTTTGGTAAGGGCCCCTTCAATGCAAGAGATCACTTTTCAAGACTCCAAAGGTCGCCATGGAGGTCAAGGTGCTTGAGGTTGAGCCCTACGGAGTATACCAGCCCCAACATGCTTTCGACGCTCACCTTTCATAAAGAACCACAAGGTCATTGGCGGTAGGCTGGGACAAGGGAAGAAGTTGTTCTCCAGCTCACATAAGAGGAGAAGTAGTTGTGTGAATAGCAAAACTCCACTAGCTCCCCAAAGACCACCTGGCGGAAGGTTAATCCTCCATGATCAATGGGCCATCAAGGCACTTTGAGGATGACCGCACAAAAAAAAAGTATCATGGAGAAGTTCCTTTGTGTGGTTTCCACATCCAGGAACGACAATAGTGCCTTAGAGGAGCAAGTAGCGGAGTTGAAAACGGCTCACTTGGATTTAGAAGAAAATTTCCGCACTCTTCGCATTAGCACTAGTGCGAAGATGAAGTGTATCTCTAAGGCCATAGGGCGTGAGGTCATCCACTTTTCACGCTAAATATCTTTAAAAAAACATCTCTTCACAAATAAGATAGGCACTTAGCTAGGTTTATTTCCTAGTAAATTGTGCCTATGTTTAATAAAATTTTGGTTCTGCTGGTGTGTTGCCACCAGCAGGGCCCCTGCACTTGACATTTCCTTTGTCTCTCTAATCCAGTATGCAGCAAGCCAAGTGTGGGGGGAGGTCGGTGACCTCCCCAACACACTCAGAACGCACCACGATGATGTTCACAATGAGACACGTCTGCTCGACAATCCTATCCCAAGAAGCCTTTAAATGCAGGTTGGGTGACGAGCACATGAACACAAAATAGAAGAACATAAGTGCAGGAGTACCTTCAAAGGTGTGGATTCGTATGGCGATCACCGGAGTGGCTAGAAGCTCCATGGTGGGGTCGGCCGACCCGACCTAGGACCTCTGGACCCATCAGTCAGCATTCACCCAGTGTCTACTTGCTTCCTGACTAGTTTGCCACTCCTACTCCCCTCTGTTCTTTCATCTTTTTTCATTTGCTTTCCTGAAATGAAATGAAATAAAAGCAAGAAGATCTGCATCTAAAAATAAAAAGTGACATGATTTATGACATTTAAAGGGTAGAAGTGTCACAAAGTTTAATTCTTGCATATGCTTATACTTGTGGGTCACATATCTTGATAGGAATATCATATGACTTAGTTGTTGACAAATGTGATATAGTTCTTGACTCATGATTCATACCTTTTTCTGTTCAAAGTGCTTAGAGATTTATTTTTGAAAATGTGATAAAACCATAGTGTCACTTACTCCTCAATACTAAGGAAATTCCTACCAAAGCCATATATGTTCATACCATGATTCAAAACCCCTTCTATATATGCTATTTGCAATTGCTTTGAGTTTGGTCAAATCTTGTTGACTCTTGTTGAGAAGTATGCCATTGTCTAAAGATCAAGATCAAGATCACGTAAACGCCACATTTCCATGCTACTTCTACACTGGAAGTACGCAACAACATGCCTTTCATTTCCACCAAATAAATGCTCCATGCTCTAAAGTCATAGAATATCTCTCTTAGCTGATATGATAGAAGAGACAAAGGGCTATGCAAAATGAAATAAAAGAAAAAGAAAGAAAAATGGACATGTGAAAGTCCAAAGAAAAGAAAAAAAAGAGAAAAAGAAAATATGAGCAAGTCTAAGATCATAAAAATGATAGCCATGTCTCAAAAATAATAAAGTAGAGAGAGATCATACAAATAAAGGAGTATTAGTTTCCATCATATTCCACACACTCGCACATCTTGATCTAAGATTATGACAGTCTTCTACTTGGATCCTTGTTTTGACTTTACAATATATGCAATACAAGTATGCTATCTTATCCCTACCTGAGCCCCACATAAGCTTGATAGATGTAGGATGAAACAAAAGAAGGCAGTCTTATGCTATGCCTTGGTGAGGAATCATATACTTACTGAGTGACTTGAGAGTACTATTTGAGGAGTAAGAATGAACTATGTGCTTTCTTTTAAAACCATTATAAGAAAAACTCTAAGTGCTAAGGATATGAAAATGGAAAGATGACTTTGCTTTGAGAACTGTTCCATTTTTCAACATCTGAAGGATATATGCTAGATAGTACCACATATCCCACTTGTATGAGATATGTCTTGAGTAAAGCTTTGTGTTTGCTAATACCTTGAAAATGTCATAATCATATTTTATCATTCTCTCTAACCTTTGCTCGAGGACAAGCAAAGACTTAAGTGTGGGGGGATTTTGTTGACGGTAGTTATACCATGTTTTTACCCCATTAAAACCGTCAACAAGACATTTTTTCTAGAAGGAAACCACCAAACACATAGTGACTTAGGTACAAATAACTTGGTTTCACATGTACTTATCATTATTTGGTTGCAGGCACTTAGAACAGGTACTTTTCAGTGTCTGAAAGCTCCATATGAAGGTTGGGCAACCAACCAAGTATGGCCAAATGACAAGCCAACTTCACAATCATTGATATCATAGCTTCTGGAGACAATGTGCAAAAGATGGGCACAATGATGGGGTCGGCCGACCCCACCTTGGGCAAGCCAGCACCACCATTGTGCTTAGAATTGTATGAAGAAGCCACCTACAGAAGATGGACCTTTGATTCCACCAAAGATGGGTTGGCCGACCCCACCTTTGTGGGCCTAGAAGCTCAGCTTCACTCCAACAAGGTGAGGACACCTTCTAGAAGACCCTAGCTAGGCCCACCTCCATAGGGGGGGTCGGCCGACCCCCTTTTTGGGCCCAGCCAGGTCGGTTGAACCTCGACTGCCTTCCTCATGTTGAACACGTGATGGAAAAGCTCCACCCTTGATCCTAAGGTGGTTATATGGCGGTTTGATCCAACGGTGCATGATGGAGGTCAAACGGATTGATGAAATGGCATTGGAGTAGCCTCTACTCCACCTCCCCCTATAAATACCCCTCATAGGCCTTCACTTTGGAGCATGATTCATAGGAGAAACCACTATGTAGTAGCTTTAGCTCTGCTATAGTGTTGTGCTAGTTGGAGAGAGTGAGGGAAGTCTTCAGGAGAATGCCCCGGGCCTGTCGGGAATCTTCTCCAAGGTGTACCTCAGTTTAAGTAAGTTTTACATCGAAGTCCTTCTAAGTATTTGATATTCTGGTTCTGGTACTTTAAGTATATACTTGCTTTACTTGTACATTGCTTTACTTAGTGAAGTGCTCTAGTCTCTCGATAAGGTTAGAGTAGCAAGTGTAGTGTAGACGTGGCGTCTAGGCTATATCTTACGAGTGAAGGCCGCTTGTCGCACGGATTGTTTGTGGGTGCCAGCAAGTGGTGACAACCTTGTCTGGTCTTAGTATCCCACCACATGTGTAAGACAAGTTATTAAAATGGCAGGGCATCAATACAATAGCATTGCCGCCTCGGGAGGAGTTATATCTCCTTCTGTTTCGCGTATCGCCTCTTGTAAAGGGAGGAGGTGGTAAACCTCTTTATACTTGGAATGCCAAGACCAGATATCTTTGCTGCATTAGAACCTCTCTACCTAGTTATCATAGATCCTTTGTCTTATCACTGGACGGCCTTGAACCTAGTTAGTTCACTTCACGTTCCCTGTGGAAAATACGATACCTGGAATACTCCCGGTGAAGGCTACATTGACTACCGTACGCTTGCGGTATATCCGTTTGCCACTTCTGGTGTCAACACCATATATGAAAATCAAACTTAAGACAACATAACATCAATCCTCCATAGAAGAAGTAATGGTGAATCATAAATGTTGCATGCCAATGTTCAAACAAACTTCTCTACATCATAAAAAGTGACCTTTAACTTTATGACAACACTATCCCTGTCATTACTTGTATATTCCTTTGGGTATGTGTTGTCCACTAATGCTTTGCAGGAATAGAACAATGAGAGAAGCAAAAGGTCCGAACACAAGAACAAAAGAATGTGTTAGGAGACAAATCATTCATGAACAAGACACTACAAACTCCTGCCCATGTAGACACATACTGAAGCAGTGAGGATGATCAACTCGGTTTGGGCTAAATACGATCACCTCCTTGCACCACCACACTTGCCAAAGCTAGAGGATCCAGTTGTGCCAACGATCGAGTGCACCAGAGAATCTTCCACAAGACCTTTTGCAACACTGGATCGAACATCATCATAATGGAAAAGATGGCAGACTAGACATTTAGGTTCCCAGAGAGAATTCAAAATCACCATGTTCCCTCTGACTTGTTGGTCCTAAACATGGGAGAGGAAGAGTATGATCCACCGATTGTACTTGGAAGACCATTCCTCGACACCACACGAGCAATCATCTATATGAGATGAGGAGAGGTCCACTTCCAATTCCACACAGAAAAGGGACCGCTGCTACTTCAACAGCTATACAACTCATGAGCAGCTGAAGAAGAATAAGACCAAGAAGGAGACATCATTCATCCCAACATCAAAAGAACCAACCACCCAAGGATTGTTAGGTAGACCATGAAGGAGAAGTTGTAAGGAGAGATGAGACCACTACATCAAAAGACAAGAAGAAGAGATTATGAAGGATCGGCCCCCAACCTCAACATCAATATTAACTTCATCATCCAGGAAAGATGGAGGAAGGAGGAGTCACCTTCTAGCACATCATTAGAGGCGCAACTAGGGTCACTATCTTAACCCGACCATACACCAAGTGAGAAATGAACAAGACAAGACGTCCTGTTCGGAGGAATATAGACCACCGAGCCTTCGCCAAAAGGTAAACTTGGTACTTATCCATATTTTCTTTTTTGAATTGCATTAGCATCTTAGTAGTTGCATATTTACTTTCATTGCATTAAAAAAATAAAATAAAAATATTTATTGCTTTGAATAATAAAATCTAAAAGCCCCATGTGACTAATCTTTTGGCATAAAGACTAATCACTGTGGTGGCACAAAAATAATTTGCATGCATCTAGGATAGACTTGTGCATCATATTTACTTTCTGCATCCTTAAAACACCAAAAATATGTGGGCACATGAAGGTCCACACTTTTTAGAAAATCCAAAAATATGTGGGCACATGAAGGTCCACTCATTAAGGGAGCTTTCTGCTGGAAATTTTGCGACTAACCATGTAGTGGTATTATCCTAACCCCCTCCATGAGAATTGGTATTCTTTTTGGCAATTGAGTTTTACAGGACAATATATGATCAAAGAGCTAGTCAACCTGACACCCTTATGCTGCCGGTACACCTGCTCTATGAAGGATCACTCAACTTGCAACATCAAAGATCACGCCATCATCTAGCTTGGGGGAGAGCATCCTCCACTTAAACCAGCTAAATATAAACTTCCCATCCTATTACTATACTATATTGCTTTTGGTGTGTGTTAGCTAGTGAAATAAAAATTGAAAACCAAAAAAAGATTTGTTTAGATTTGAATAAAATAAAATGCTTACAGAAGTTGTTGCCTAGAAAAAATGAACTCCATAGATCAACATCATGCATGAAATTGATAATTAGCACATTCACTAGAGTCCCTTTTGATACCTAGTGTTCAACCTTGAATTATTCTAAGTTTTAGACACAACTATTTTGACATGAAGATTTACTTTGAACCTAAAACTTGTGGGTAGCAAATGCTTGATCTAAGTCTAGGCGATTGAGGGATATGATATGGAAAGTTTGAGCACCTATTTATCTTGTTCCTAGTAATACTTGAGTCCTGGAGATTTATTTTGAAAATCCTTAAAACCATATGATGAGTTCCTGTATGACAGAGCTTAAATTCCCATCACAGCCATACATGCTAGATTAGAAAACCCTACACATTTATATGCCACTTGCTTTGCATTGAGTGTTGTCAAGTTTTGTTGATACTTAGAAACTTGTCATGCTTTCAAAATCAAGATCACGTCCACACCAGATACATCTGCTGCTCCTACACAAGGAGTACACAAAAACATGCCTTCCATATCCACTTGAAAATGTTCTACTTCTGCACTCAGAGTAAACACCAAAAATAAGCCTATAGGATATCCCCAAATAAATGCTCCAAGTTCTTGTTGCTATCTCTCAAAAAGAAAAGAACAGAGGGGAGTACTGTTGTAGAGAAGAGGCATGTGGCTATGCAAAAGTGTGAGATGAGAGAAAACAATGGGTACAAAGATGCCCGCTGTTGGCATTTCTAACGTCACCACTAAAATAGAGTTAGACTCTATCCACAGCAATGGCGGTAAAAATGATGGGAGGTATAAATTAATGTGCCACCTGAAAAGTCTATAGATTACTTGAACTCTTCTTCTATCTCTTTGAAGTAACTAGGTTGTCATCCCCAGTATGATTCTAAAAGATCTCTCCTTCTAGCAAGTGACTGGAAAATAAATATTATATTGTATCCACAAGCGCACAGATAAAATATACACCATTGTAGCATTTTATCCAAGAGTATTCCGGGTTGTCATTTATATTTTACCACTGGGAAGGGTTGGCAATAAATAGGATGTAGGTAGATAGATAGATGTCATATGCATATGCAAATATGGAGAATAACCATGAATGACCTATTTACTCAGAACAGGGGTTATATCACAATAATAATGATATGTATGATAAGCATAATGATCAATCAATCAATCAACATAATGATCACTTAGAGCACTTCCTATCCAGGCACTAGCATGGATTAGATTGAAGCATAAGGATATCCTAAGTCATTCTAACTATACTATCAAAGACATATTAAATGGGTGTAATTATACTAGCAATCATGGTGAAGACACGTCATATTCATACTTAAGGGAATATTACTAAGGAAGATCAATATCATAGCCAGCCTTCTAAAGTAATAATAACTTCCTACTCTCTCTATATTCGGAGTGTGGACTACAAAGGACTCAACGGGAGTGTCACATCCGCGATCTACCACAGAACCCAGAATATAAGGACCATTCTTACATGTTGTTAATCACCCACCCATGACGTCAATGAATGAGCGCTATACAAACCTATGTATGAATATAAATGCATCCTAATTATGCAAAGTATACAATCTAGATAAGCAATGAATAGCATAATTGAGAACATAATCATTAGTAGAACAATATCAATCAACTTTATCTCAAGCACTCAAGAGAGGTTTAAGATATAAGAGAGAGCTTACAATGGCTTCGGGAAACCTTCTAGCTCTAGACAGATCCGGAATTCGAGTAGAACTCGCCTCCTTCTACTTCTAACCTATGTTGCTATGCTCTAGATGGTGAAGCTCTAATGATTATAGGATTTCTGGCTCTGACTGGTTGATGACTGAATGATTGATCTGATTGTGATATGAAACCCTGGGGGTCTGGGGGTCCTTATATAGACCGGTGGGATGAACCGTAGCCCTTGGATCAAACCGACTTCGACGGGCGGCTAGGATTGTTTGAAATTTTGAGATGTGGGTCCACGTCGAAGCGGAGGCCGGGAAGCCTCACTGACAGGTCGGCCGACCTGGTCAGTGGGTAGGCCAACCTCCCCCTACTGCCAAGTGGGCCCCTCTTCTGTCAGCGAGTCTCTGGTGTTCTCTAGAATATTCTCGATCTCCTTTCGTGGCGAATTTCGTTATTTTAATCCGACATGTGGGTCTCCCTTGATTCTTTTCTGTATAACCCCCTACAAAACACTGATTCACCAAAACTGTAGAATTCTGACAGTTAAATCCCTATTCTATGGCGGTGTTTATCTTTATACCCTTATTTTATATTTATTTGATGGGTAAAATCATACAATAATTACCGTCAACAAGCTCCTCCAAGCTTAACCTTTGCTAGTCCCTTGGCAAAGCCAAACTTTAGCAGTTATTATAAGTTATAGCTACCCACACATGTATTTAGTTTCAAACCAAGAAGTACTCAAGGATTAGAGTGGACCAAGCTAACCTTTAAACTTATCTTTATTACCTTTAACCATGGAGCTTGTAACTTTCTCTCGGGTCTTGAGAAATTGAAGGAAGAATGTCTAAGTTAAACACTATGCCTCAAGCTCTGTCGATCAACTCTTATCCTGGAGTTTTTGCAAGTTTTCCAAAGTAAAACTCAGAGTTTCCTATATATGACTCTCTCAAGTCTCTCAATATGTGGTATTTGTGGATCCTTACTAAGGCAATAATGATGCCTTCTCTTTCTCTGTAACACCCTAAAATTTGATTTAATTAAAACATAGAATTTGCATGGTATAAATGTATTTTCTTTTATTTATTCGAGTTGTAGTAAAATAATAATAATAATAATAATGATAATAAAAAATTTCGAATTGAAATAAATTATGAAATTGGGGATCATTGTACTGTTGCATACATGCCGCTTCATAATGTTTTGCATGTTAGGATTTTTATTTTGCCTTGCTTGTATTCGAATTATTTGCTGAGAAAATTCTTTTGGAGCTTGTGAAAAAAAATTGGAAATCCTTTCCTCTCTTCTCTCTGTTCTTCTTTCCCTTGCCCGAGAGCAGGCCCCTTCTTTTCTTCCTTCTATTCTGTTTTGGCAATCAGGTCAGGCCCTTGTCGTTCCCTGCTCCTGTCCTGCAGGGCGAGCAGGCCCAGCTCTTGGCACCGCGCCGCAGCAGGCCTTGCCCTTGCTCCCTTGCCATTTCCCAGCAAGCCAGCGCTTCCCCCTCGTTCTGTACTGCTACCAGGCAGGCCCATGCAGCAGATAGAGCCCTCCCTTCCCTGGCCTGAGATCGAGCAGAACACGGCACGGTGCAACTAGTCGCGAACAAGCCGGACTCCGCCCCCTCCGTCCGATCAAGGATTTCGCCTCGAACCCACATCCTGTGCGCTCCATCCCACGCCTATAAAATCCCAGAACCACACCACCCGACCCTTTTCTTTCCATCTATTAATTCCATGCCGCCTAGCAAGTTCGTCTCGCTGCCTCCAATCAGAGCTCGTCTGCCACCCAAAGTCGTCCTTGCCAGTTCGTCTGCGTGGTGAACGCCGCCATCCACCTGTGCACGTCGCCAACCATCTCTGCTCCGTGTTCGCTGCATCTGGGGCCGTGGTGAGAATCCCTTTGTTCCACTGTGATTTCTCATGGATTTCCTTTCATGAATAGAGGTCCCTAGGGCCTTGGCCGCGCTCGCCGCCGAGCTGTTGCCGCCGGCAATGGTGGCCGCCACCCCAAGCTTTCTCTTCAGTCACGTTTTTGCTCCCTAGTGATCCGCGTCAACCCCTCTTCCTCCTAGAGCTTTCGGAACTCGAATCCGTGGACCGAAGCCTCCAAACCAGCAACGCCGCCGAGCTCCCTGACGGCAGCAATGGCTGCCGTCATGTTCAACTGATGCCCCAACGTGAGCCATCCCCTTTGTTCTCTGTTGAACCATCAATAGCCGTCCATCTCGAGATCAAGAGCCCAGATTAGAAGTTACCCCTTCGCCGGAAAACTTGTTAAAGAGTCCCTCTGTTTCCGTCTATTCAACCCGCCATCCAAAGCGCCCAGCCTGAGCCACGTTTTCCAAATTAGAAGGCGTAATCTTATCAGCTGCTGCCCAAATACGTTTTCAAAATATTTTCAGTTTTGCCATTGCATTATTTTGATCATATTTTGCTCATTTTAAATCCAACTGAGTTGATTCAAATTGCGTTAGATTCGTATGTTCGAACCATACGTGTTTTTTTCACTTTTCAGTAAGTTTGGAATATTTTAAAATTTGAGTAATTATTATTTAATTATTTTTCGAAAGCAAATCTTCGGAAAATCATATCTTCTACGTTTTAAATCCGTTTTTCGTGATCTTTATATCGATGTGATCGTGGAAACGAGTAGAATATTTTTATATCATTTTCAAACTATTTTTATTCTATTGGTGTACTGTTCTAATTATTTTCCCTTATTTATTTCGTGTATGATTGCCCGTTATTTGTGTGGCGATTGGGTGATCGTGTGAATAGACGGTGAGCAGTTCGTGGACGATTCGGAGTACTTCTACGAGCAGGACCAGCAAGAACTCTTTGATCAAGGCAAGTATAACATGGACCATCCTTAATGTCCTATTCACAATAATATCACAATACATATGCATTTGTCCACCTTGACATCCTTAGAGATTATAACATAGATTTGGTATCTTGATTTCCTTGGTCACCTTTGGGTTATGCATTCGGTAGCTATTGATAGTGCTTTATTAATGCCAATGATCTTGTGATTTGATTAATGGATTATGCAATGAACAATTTAATATGATTTTTATTCCTGTTTAAAGGGGGCTAGAGCCTTGGTTTGGGTGGATTGGCTCTAGTTTCTCTACATAGGATTTCTGTAAGTGTTTAATTCGGGACATACGTACAGCTGTGAGGGCTAAATGGCTCTGGCTTTAGTTGTTTAAAAGGCCTTTTCTAACTTGTTAGAGGTTACTCGAAAGGGCGCAGTTGGGGGTTTGACACCTTGGGTGTAGTACAGCTTCTAGTCTTATGTGTATAGCCGAGAAGAAATGTGCCATATTGAAAAGGGGGTTCCTACATCTCGCTGCCACTCACCCTTGCGGTCCTAACTTATTAGACGAACTTTTAAATGGCTTTATATGGTTAGCTAGTGTTTGGGTCTAGCTAACCCATGCATTAGAAAATCATGATTCACAGGTAAAGTGTACACCTTTGCGCAGAGTTTAATAATCTATCATGATAGTCGTGCTCAAGGTCACGAGCGGCCTTAGAACTTTTACAGCTAGATGGTTACTATTACATTCATGTTATGTTTATTATTGTTGCTAATACCTTTGCTATTTATTAACCTTATTACAATTGATCATTGAATTAATATTGGGAGACGGTTTATCTTGATGCTACACAAATGCTATAAAATGAACATGATTATAAAAGCTAAATGCAGTCAAACAGTGTCTTGCCTTTTGTGCCTCATGAACCTGTGTTTTACTTGCTGAGTACGAAATATGCTCACCCTTGCAATTCACCACCACATATAAAGATTGGAGTGAAGAATACCGCAATGAGTATTAGGCTTGGTGTCTCCCAGTCGACGTGTCCCTATGTTGGAGCTTCCTTGAGCATTTCGACATTAGTTATTATTTATCGATTTGATCTATATTTGTTCGAGACTATGTAATAAATGTCTATTCGTATTATAAACACAGTGATGGTACTATTTATAATTTGTCGGCTTATATGTGTGACTATTCCTGGGACACATATGAGTTATTTGAGCATCCTATTTTGTTCTTAAAATATGGGTGTGACAGATTGGTATCGGAGCCGTCTTGACTGTAAGACGCAAGCGTAGTTAGCACTGATCGATTTGCAAATCTTATTTGGCTAGAAAACTATTTTTCTATCTGCTTACTCATTCGTTTGACTAATTCTCATCCTTCTCATATTATGGTCTCTCCCCTTGATAGCTTCTTTTGAGCTACTTCTGCTTATCTCCTTGATCTATTAATTTAGTTGCTTTACAAAATTTTCTGTACTCATCTTACTCAAAATATCGAAGGCATATCATCATATATAAACCCTTTAGGATGTCTACCAATTGAGAAGAAGCACGTGTAGTTTCGAAGTTGTGAACTCATGTGTGCTTGGATGAATTGTTCTTGTGTCAATGAGTGATTTGGATCTTTGTGATGATTGTTGGAACTTTGTGGACATGTCTACAAGTTTCTTATATAACAATATTGAGTTATAGTCATAATTATATTGTTGCTTCAGTTGCAACTTGTTTCTGCCTTTGCTGTTTTTCTGGAGCAGCCTGTGATAATTCTGTTATATCTCCAAATATAGTAATGCAAAAATCATAAACTTTTTTTGGGAATAACTAGACTTCTATATCTTTCCAACCCCACAAGTTTTACCTTTTTATCAATTTCGAGCTGAGAGATATACCTGTTCTAAGATAAGGTTCTATGCAGTCTGAAAATCCTGGAACAGTTTTGGTTTTGCTCTGTTTTGATAAATATAACGTCAGAATATGGAAAATTAGTCTAAATAGAAGTTGTAGGAAATTTTATAAGCTTTCCAACCGTGTATGGTACGCATCAATTGGATTTTGAGAACTTCAGATATCTCTTTTTTACTGAACTGTTGCAGTTGTACCTCGCCAGAAAATTTCGGATGCACTTATATATTGGTATTTTTGAGTTATTGAATAATTCTAAAAGAATTTTTCGCTTAACTTGCAATGCAGATGCCTAGTGGAAGGCCTGCTAGAGCTAACCAACCCCCGCCACCACCACCCATGACAGCGGAACAGCTGATGGAGATGCAGGCACAGCTGATGCAGACGATGATGCAATTCATCCAGAACCAGCCTGCCGGAGGCAATGCACCTCCTCCACCCCAGTGAACAAGAGGAGGGAGTTCATGCAAGGCCACCCTCCTGTGTTTTCTCATGCTACTGATCCGTTGGAGGCCGATGATTGGCTTCGTGCTATGGAGAAACAACTTAATATCTGTCAGTGTGATGACCTGCAGAAGGTGCTCTACGCTTTTGGGCAGCTTCAGGGAGCAGCTCAGACTTGGTGGGAATCCTATCAAGCTGCACGTCCTAACAATGCTCCTCCCATCACTTGGGCCGAGTTTGTTAGGGACTTCAGGGCCCGACATATTCCAGAGGGAGTAATTGAGCTCAAGCAGGAAGAGTTCAGAAATCTAAGGATGGGACAGAGGACAGTCTGTGAGTACCACAATCAATTCTCACATCTAGCTCGCTATGCCCCAAATGAAGTTAGAGAAGATGCTGATAAGCAGTGCATGTTCCTCAAGGTTATCTACTATGATCTCAGGCTACAGCTGAAAGGCAACACCTATCCCAACTTTCAAGCTTTGGTGAATCGCACTATTGTACTTGACAATGAGCGCAGGGAGATGGATAGGAAGAGGAAGTTGAGAGGTCAGTCCTCAGGAAGCAACCGGCGTCAACGCACTAATTTCCAGCATGGTTTCCATTAGAAGTACCAAGGACCTATCAGCCAGTGGAACTGCAACAACAACCAGCAAGGCAATCAGTCCCAGCAACGCTCTTAGTTTTAGCAGCGCCCACAGTACCAGCAGTAGAGTGGTCAGCAGACTCCACGTCAGGGAAATCCAAACACCACCCCTATGAAGACCAGTGCACCCAGTACTCCCAGAGTGTGCTACCATTGTGGGGAGCCTGGCCATTATGCCAAATTTTGTCCCAAGAAGAGAAACCAGCAGACACCCCAGAGTCAGAGCAGCAGCCAGAGGCCATCCCACACTAGAAAGGTGAATCATGTGTCCACCGACACGGCTCAGGAAGCGCCGGAAGTGATGATGGGTACGTTCAACATCAACCCCATCCCTGCTACTGTTCTATTTGATTCTGGTGCTTCGCATTCTTTCATCTCGCACAATTTTGTTAAGATACATGCCATCCCCATAACACCAATGATAAACCCACTTATAGTAAATTCACCGGGTGGGGTTCTGCAAGCTGGGTTTTACATTCCATTGGTTAGTATAATTTTAAGGGGGGTAGAGTTCAAAGAAAAACTTACAGTGTTGAGAACTGCTAGTATTGATGTTATTCTGGGAATGGATTGGATGATGAAACATAGGGCAGAAATTAAATGTGGACAGAAAGTAGTTGAGTTTACTACACCTAAGGGAGATAGACTCAGTGTTGATGTGATTGTGCAAAAACCGCCAACAGCTGCTGTGAATCAACTGGATGAAGATGGGAATCAACAGGATCGTGTGGTGGATGAATTTCCAGATGTCTTTCCAGATGAACTGCCAGGTATGACACCTGACCGAGACATTGAATTCCTTATTGAGTTGTTACCTGAAACTGCACCTATAGCTAAACGACCATATAGAATGGGATCTAATGAACTAGAAGAACTTAAGAAACAAATAAAGGAATTGCTAGAAAAGGGTTTCATTAGACCTAGTTCATCACCATGGGGTGCACCTATTATTTTTGTTGATAAGAAAGATGGTGGTCAGAGGATGTGTGTTGATTATCGGTCACTTAATGAAGTTACCATCAAGAATAAATATCCATTGCCTAGGATTGATGATCTATTTCACCAGTTGAGAGGTGCTTGTGTGTTCTCTAAGATTGATTTGCATTCTGGTTATCATCAACTGAAGATTCGCGCTTCTGATATTCCAAAGACAGCCTTTACTACTAGGTATGGCTTGTATGAGTATACTGTCATGTCTTTTGGTTTGACCAATGCACCAGCCTACTTTATGTATATGATGAATAAGGTGTTTATGGAGTATCTGGATAAGTTTGTGGTAGTGTTTATCGATGATATACTGGTATTCTCCAAAACTAAAGATGAACATGCTGAACATTTGAGGCTAGTATTGCAAAAACTTAGAGAGCATAAGCTATATGCTAAACGGAGTAAATGTGAATTCTGGTTAAAGGAAGTTGCTTTTTTGGGTCATATTGTGTCCAATGGTGGGATATCGGTAGATCCAGGCAAGGTGAAGGATGTGTTGAATTGGCAACCACCTACTGATGTGAGTCAGATTCGTAGTTTCTTGGGATTGGCTGGTTACTATAGAAGATTTATTGAAGGGTTCTCTAAACTTGCTAAGCCTATGACAGCTCTATTAGAGAAGAATGCCAAGTTTGTGTGGTCTCATGCCTGTCAGTCCAGTTTTGAAGAGTTGAAAAAGAGATTGACTACTGCGCCTGTGTTAATATTACCAGATCTGAGTAAAAAGTTCTCTATTTATTGTGATGCATCTCGTCAAGGTTTGGGATGTGTTCTTATGCAAGAAGGTAGAGTTGTTGCTTATGCGTCTAGGCAGTTGAGGAAACATGAACTAAACTATCCTACTCATGATTTAGAGTTAGCAGCTGTGGTTCATGCCTTGAAGATCTGGAGACATTATCTAGTTGGACATAAGAGTGATGTATACACCGATCATAAGAGTTTGAAGTATATTTTCACTCAGTCTGATCTGAATTTGACGCACCATAGATGGTTAGAGTTGATAAAGGATTATGATTTGGATGTGCATTATCACGCAGGAAAGGCTAATGTTGTTGCAGATGCTCTTAGTAGGAAGAGTTATGCTAATGAGATGCAAGTATTTCCTTTGTCAAGTGAGTTGTGTGCTGAATTTGAACATCTAAACCTGGGAATTGTTGTCAATGCAGCAGAATTGGTGATAGAACCTACACTTGAGCAAGAGATTCGTGAAGAACAGTTGAAAGATGAGAAGTTGAAAGAGATAGCAGAAAATATTGTGATTGGTAAGTCACCGAGGTTTAGAATGGATGATAATGGAACTCTGTGGCATGGCAAGAGGTTGTGTGTACCTGAGGATCCAGCAATAAGACAGAAAATTCTGTGAGAAGCACATGAGTCATCCTATTCTATACATCCTGGTAGTACTAAGATGTACCTTGATTTGAAGGAAAAGTATTGGTGGGTCGGATTAAAGCGAGATGTGGCTGAATATGTGGCAGTATGTGATGTTTGTCAACGGGTGAAAGCTAAACACCAGAGACCTGCCGGATTGTTGCAACCAATGAAGATTCCTGAATGGAAGTGGAAAGAAGTTGGAATGGATTTCATAGTGGGATTACCTCGTACTCAGAGAGGTTATGATTCTATTTGGGTGATAGTAGACCGGTTAACCAAAGTTGCTCACTTCATACCAGTTAAGACTACGTATACAGGGCCTGATTTAGCTACATTGTATATGGAGAAGATAGTATGTATGCATGGGGTACCCAAGAAGATTGTGTCTGATAGGGGTACTCAATTCACATCTCACTTCTGGCACAGGATACATGAGTCATTAGGGAACCAATTGAATTTTAGTACAGCATATCATCCACAGACAGATGGGCAGACCGAAAGAGTCAATCAGATATTAGAAGATATGCTGAGAGCTTGTGCATTGCAGTCTAGTACTAGTTGGGATAAAAGTTTGCCTTATGCGGAGTTTTCATATAACAATAGTTATCAGCAAAGTCTTAAGATGTCACCGTTCAAAGCTTTGTATGGACGTAAGTGTAGAACCCACTGTTTTGGAATCAAATTGGTGAAACTCAGGTTTTTGGATCAGATGTTCTGAGAGATGCAGAAGAACGAGTGCAGATTATCAGGGAGAACTTGAGAATAGCACAGTCCCGTCAGAAGAGCTATGCTGAAAATTGGAGAAGAGATATGGCTTTTGAAGTAGTTGATTATGTCTATTTGAAGGTGTCACCAATGAAAGGTGTGAAGAGATTCACCGTGAAAGGGAAGTTAGCACCGAGGTATGTTGGACCGTTTAAAATTATAGCCAGACGAGGTGAAGTTGCTTATGAATTAGAGTTGCCTGAAAATCTAGCCGCTGTGCATAATGTGTTTCATGTCTCGCAACTGAAGAAGTGTTTGCGCGTACCAGAAGAGCAAGTACCTTTAGAGGAATTAAAAATTAAAGATAATCTCACCTATGAAGAGTATCCTGTTAGGATCTTGGAGACAGCAAAAAGAGTTACCAGAAGCAGAGTGATTAAAATGTGCAAAGTACAGTGGAACCGTTATTCAGAAGCAGAGGCAATTTGGGAACGGGAGGATGCTCTCAGGAAGTCATACCCACAGTTATTTGAGTAAGCAACTCAATCTCGAGGACGAGATTATTTTAAGGGGGTAGAATTTGTAACACACTAAAATTTGATTTAATTAAAACATAGAATTTGCATGGTATAAATGTATCTTCTTTTAGTTATTCGAGTTGTAGTAAAATAATAATAATAATGATAATAAAAAAAATTTTGAATTGAAATAAATTATGAAATTGGGGATTATTGTAATGTTGCATACATGCCGCTTCATAATGTTTTGCATGTTTGGATTTTTATTTTGCCTTGCTTGTATTCAAATTATTTGCTGAGAAAATTCTTTTGGAGCTCGTGAAAAAAATTGGAAATCCTTTCCTCTCTTCTCTCTGTTCTTTCCCTTGGCCGAGAGCAGGCCCCTTCTTTTCTTCCTTCTATTCTGTTTTGGTAATCAGGTCAGGCCCTTATCGTTCCCTGCTCCTGTCCTGCAGGGCGAGCAGGCCCAGCTCTTGGCACCGCGCCGCAGCAGGCCTTGCCCTCGCTCCCTTGCCGTTTCCCAGCAAGCCAGCTCTTCCCCCTCGTTCTGTACTGCTACCAGGCAGGCCCATGCAGCAGATAGAGCCCTCCCTTCCCTGGCCTGAGATCGAGCAGAACATGGCACGGTGGAACTAGTCACGAACAAGCCGGACTCCGCCCCCTCCGTCCGATCAAGGATTTCACCTCGAACCCACATCCTGTGCGCTCCATCCCACGCCTATAAAACCCCAGAACCACACCACCCGACCCTTTTCTTTCCATCTATTAATTCCACGCCGCCTAGCAAGTTCGTCTCGCTGCCTCTAATCAGAGCTCGTCCGCCGCCCACAGTCGTCCTTGCCAGTTCGTCTGCGTGGTGAACGCCGCCATCCGCCTGTGCACGTCGCCAACCGTCTCTGCTCCGTGTTCGCTGCATCCGGGGCCGTGGTGAGAATCCCTTTGTTCCACCGTGATTTCTCATGGATTTCCTTTCGCGAATAGAGGTCCCTAGGGCCTTGGCCGCGCTCGCTGCCGAGCTGTTGCCGCCGGCAATGGTGGCCGCCACCCCAAGCTTTCTCTTCGGTCACGTTTTTGGCTCCCTAGTGATCCGCGTCAACCCCTCTTCCTCCTGGAGCTTTCGGAACTCGAATCCGTGGACCGAAGCCTCCAAACCAGCAACGCCGCCGAGCTCCCTGACGGCAGCAATGGCTGCCGTCGTGTTCAACTGATGCCCCAACGTGAGCCATCCCCTTTGTTCTCTGTTGAACCATCAATAGCCGTCCATCTCGAGATCAAGAGCCCAGATTAGAAGTTACCCCTTCGCCGTAAAACTTGTTAAAGAGCCCCTCTGTTTCCGTCTATTCAACCCGCCATCCAAAGCGCCCAGCCTGAGCCACGTTTTCCAAATTAGAAGGCGTAATCTTATCAGCTGCTGCCCAAATATGTTTTCAAAATATTTTCAGTTTTGCCATTGCATTATTTTGATCATATTTTGCTCATTTTAAATCCAACTGAGTTGATTCAAATTGCGTTAGATTCGTATGTTCGAACCATATGTGTTTTTGTCACTTTTCAGTAAGTTTGGCATATTTTAAAATTTGAGTATTTATTATTTAATTATTTATCGATAGCAAATCTTCGGAAAATCATATCTTCTACGTTTTAAATCTGTTTTTCGTGATCTTTATATCAATGTGATCGTGGGAACGAGTAGAATATTTTTATATCATTTTCAAACTGTTTTTATTCTATTGGTGTACTGTTCTAATTATTTTCCCCTGCTTATTTCGTGTATGATTGCCCGTTGTTTGTGTGGCGATTGGGTGATCGTGTGAATAGACGGTGAGCAGTTCATGGATGATTCGGAGTACTTCTACGAGCAGGACCAGCAAGAACTCTTTGGTCAAGGCAAGTATAATATGGACCATCCTTGATGTCCTATTCACAATAATATCACAATACATATGCATGTGTGTACCTTGACAACCTTAGAGATTATAACATAGATTATGTATCTTGATTTCCTTGATCACCTTTGGGTTATGCATTCAGTAGCTATTGCTAGTGCTTTATTAATGCCAATGATCTTGTGATTTGATTAATAGATTATGCAATGAACAATTTAATATGATTTTTATTCCTGTTCAAAGGGGGCTAGAGCCTTGGTTTGGGTGGATTGGCTCTAGTTTCTCTCCATAGGATTTCTGTAAGTGTTTAATCCGGGACATACGTATAGCTGTGAGGGCTATATGGCTCTGGCTTTAGTTGTTTAAAAGGCCTTTTCTAACTTGTTAGAGGTTACTCAAAAGGGCGCAGCTGGGGGTTTGACACCTTGGGTGTAGTACAGCTTCTAGTATTTTGTGTATAGCCGAGGAGGAATGTGCCATATTGAAAAGGGGTTCCTATATCTCGCTGCCACTCACCCTTGCGGCCCTAACTTGGTAGACGAACTTTTGAATGGCTTTATATGGTTAGCTAGTGTTTGGGTCTAGCTAATCCATGCATTAGAAAATCATGACTTACAGGTAAGTGTACACCTATGCGCAGAGTTTAATAATCTATCATGATAGCCGTGCTCACGGTCACGAGCGGCCTTGCAACTTTTACAGCCAAATGGTTACTGTTACATTCATGTTATGTTTATTATTGTTGCTAATACCTTTGCTATTTATTAACCTTATTACAATTGATCATTGGATTAATATTGGGAGACGGTTTATCTTGATGCTACACAAATGCTATAAAATGAATATGATTATAAAAGCTAAATGCAGTCAAACAGTGTCTAGCCTTTTGTGCCTCATGAACCCATGTTGTACTTGCTGAGTACGAAATGTGCTCACCCTTGCAATTCACCACCACAGATGAAGATTGGAGTGAAGAATACCACAATGAGTATTAGGCTTGGTGTCTCCCAGTCGACATGTCCCTGTGTTGGAGCTTTCGCGAGCATTTCGACATTAGTTATTATTTATCGATTTGATCTATATTTGTTCGAGACTATGTAATAAATGTCTATTCGTATTGTAGACACAATGATGTTACTATTTATAATTTGTTGGCTTATATGTGTGACTATTCCTGGGGCACATATGAGTTATTTGAGCATCCTATTTTGTTCTTAAAATATGGGTTTGATAGATTGGTATCGGAGCCGTGTTGATTGTAGGACGCAAGCCTAGTTAGCACTAATCGATTTGCAAATCTTATTTTGCTAGAAAACTATTTTTCTATCTGCTTGCTCATTCGTTTGACTAATTCTCATCCTTCTCATATTATGGTCTCTCCCCTTGATAGCTTCTTTTGAGCTACTTCTGCTTATCTTCTTGATCTATTAATTTAGTTGCATTACAAAATTTTCTGTACTCATCTTACTCAAAATATCGAAGGCCTATCATCATATATAAACCCTTTAGGATGTCTACCAATTGAGAAGAAGCACGTGTAGTTTCGAAGTTGTGAACTCGTGTGTGCTTGGATGAATTGTTCTTGTGTCAATGAGTGATTTGTCTCCTTGTGATGATTTCTGGAACTTTGTGGACATGTCTACAAGTTTCTTATATAACAATATTGAGTTATAGTCATAACTATATCGTGGATTCAGTTGCAACCTGTTTCTGCCTTTGCTGTTTTTCTGGAGCAGCCTGTGGTAATTCTGTTATATCTCCAAATATAGTAATGCAAAAATCATAAAAATTTTTTGGGAATAGCTAGACTTCTATATATTTTCAACCCCAAAAGTTTTACCTTTTTATCAATTTTTAGCTGAGAGATATACCTGTTCTAAGATGAGGTTCTGTGCAGTTTGGAAATCCTGGAACAGTTTTGGTTTTGCTCTGTTTTGATAAATATGACTTCAGAATATGGAAAATTGGTCTAAATAGAAGTTGTAGGAAATTTTATAAGCTTTCCAACCGTGTATGGTACGCATCAATTGGATTTCGAGAACTTCAGATATCTCTGTTTTATTGAACTGTTGCAGTTGTACCTCGCTAGAAAATTTCGGATGCACTTATATATTGGTATTTTTGAGTTATTGAATAATTCTAAAAGAATTTTTCGCTTAACTTGCAATGTAGATGCCTAGAGGAAGGCCTGCTGGAACTACCCAACCCCTACCACCACCAGCCATGACAGCGGAACAGCTGATGGAGATGTAGGCACAGCTGATGCAGACGATGATGCAATTCATACAGACCAGCCTGCCGGAGGCAATGCACCTCCTCCACCGCCAGTGAACAAGAGGAGGGAGTTCATGCAAGGCCACCCTCTTGTGTTTTCTCATGCTGCTGATCCGTTGGAGGTCGATGATTGGCTTCGTGTTGTGAAGAAACAACTTAATGATTGGCGCTGTCGGCGTAGATGATAGCCTTGGCGGTGCTAAGGAATGGTCGTCCCAAAATGATTGGGGACTTCTCATCTCCTCTTGTCTCAATTACCACAAAATCAGCAGGTACGTACGAGTGTCCAACTCGTATACATATGTCTTCCAAGATCCCCTTCAGATAGCAGAGTGACTGGTCTGCTAGCTGCAAGCACATGTTGGTGTATAGGAGTGCATCTCCATGGATCTTCTCGTAGATCAACTTGGGCATGATATTGACGCTTGTGCCAAAGTCGCAGATTGCTTCCTCGAAGGCGTGTTCACCGATGGCTATTGGTATGACAGGTCTTCCTGGGTCTCCTTTCTTCTCCGGTAGAGAGTCATCGTTCTACCCCTTGGACCGATGCTCTGCATGGTACCATCTTGCATTGAAGATATCCACCAGGTTTGCAGTTTCTAGTTCTTCTGGTTGGCCTGGGATCTTTCCTTCATTGGCTGGATGGATAGACGACGCCAGCTGAGCTATTCGGGATTCTAGCGTTTTATTGAAGCTGAGTTGGTTCTTGATAGCAGAGGCAAAACCATCCATCCTATTGTTGATGGTTTCTAGCAACTTGTCATTGGAGACTAGCTTCTTGGAAATCTGATCTAGCAGTTTGGTCTGGCCAGAGACTAGATCTCTCAACGATGTGTTGAAGTTGTTACCTTGGTAATCACCTGAGTAATTACCTGGGTAATTGGGCCTCTATTGCTGGTTCCAGCCTTGATTCTGATTCCAATTCTGATTCTGGGGACGGTAGTTATTGTTGTTGTTGTTGCCCACGTAGTTCACATCCTCCTGAATCCCCAGACAGCTGTGACCTGAGTGGCCAGTGCCTCACACTCTTCACATGGCATGTAGGCATCGTGGATGTGGTTGACCTCTCTCTTGTCATTGGCTCGGTCGTAAAGCTTCTTCATTAGCAGGTCCATCTTGGCAGAAATCATGTCGGTCTCCTTGAGCTGGTGCATTCCTCCTGTCTTGTGGGTCGGGGCTCGTTCGTCATTCGAACTCTGGTTGGATGCCATCTTCTCTACAAGGGTGGTAGCTTTCTCAATAGTGAGTGACAGAAAAGCTCCTTTAGCTGCAGCATCCATCGTCTCACGGGTGTGTTGACACTTCTTAGCGCAACCACCAGAGACAAGGTGTTAGGCTATCTCTGATAACGGCGCCAGAAGTGCCTGGGTTATTTCTTATGTCTATTGGATAATTCCGCAAGCGCACAGAATATACCGCTGTACCACTTCACCCAGGAGTATTTCAAGGTATCATTATTTATTTTTATCCCAAGGGAAAGCGGTTGCTAGGAATAATTAATAAAAAGAGAGAGATCCTTAAGTCTATAACAACTTAGTATTAACTAGTGATAGGGGGTAAATCGATATATAGAGGAAAGGGTAATGACACAAAGACACGACAAGGTTTTGGGATAACTAAAGATAACTAGTAGAGTATAGCTAGGTGGGAGAACAACGAGTGAGTATAAGACTCCTATGACACTTACTTTACTCTTGTGAACTATCCTATCAAATAGATGAATTATACTAAGATAGCTACCTTACTTCCAGTGTGTAGGGGATAGGCGAGACAGTTGGGGATATAACCTCTACCCAAAGCGGCTATTCTCTTATGGGAGCCTACCTTTTAAGAACTTGCCTAAAACACGTGGAGGGATACTAAGACTAGACAGGGCTGTCACCACCTGCTAGCACGCACAAGCAATCTGTGCGACAAGCGGCATTCAAAGGCAAGATCTAGCCTAAGCACCACGCTTACACTAAGCCTTACTACTCTAGTTGCGTACCAACAACTAAAGCACCCTATGACAGGCGATGAACTACACACGTGAGCTGGTTACAGGATCACTATCTAATATAACTCAACTATAAGTTAAGACAAAACACAACAATACTATAAAGAATAGTAATGCACTAAGTAGAGACTTAGTAAAGTAAAGTAAAGATAATATATTGATAAAGGTAAAGTCTTATAGAAGGAAAGGTACAAGTGCTATACCAGACTCTCCAGCAGACGACTCCGGAGACTCCGAGAGCAGCTCGACTCGACTGTAACTCCCACACTAGACTAATACTACTACCAAAGAGTGGACCTCTTGTGACTTGTGACTCTTGGGTGTCTTGTGTGTCATGGAGAGGAGTGGGAAGCCTCTATTTATAGGGGAGAGTGATGGGGTGCCACATCAGCGATCCGCGTGCTCCTTGCCTCTCTACCCTTGGATGAACCGCCTCATTACCGCCTCAAGATGGACGGCAGAGGTGAATTCATCACGTGGACATCATGCTGGAAGGTGGTGGAGGCCAACCGACCTGGCTGGGCACCAGGGGGGTTCGGCCGAACCCCCTATGATAGGTGGGCCCAACCAGGGTCTTCTAGAAGGAGTCCCCACCTGTCAGGGAAGGTGTAGGTGGCCTGGGTCCACCAGTAGTGGTTCGGCCGACCAACACCTGTTGGGTTGGGCCCACCACCGTGGTCCCCATCTATCACAGACTATCCCCTTGTGTTGGTACCACTTCGTTTGCATGTTGTCATGTTGAATCCTTGTGCTTTGCTTCTCAACCGTTGAATGGAAACACATGTTGATCTGAGGGCTGAAATGAGCTGAGTGGAAGGTCACACGGATCCTGCCACATCACCAGAGCTAGGTGGGCCCCATGGGCAGTTCGGCCGACCCATGGGTGGGCCCACCCTTGGCTCTCCTCTCTTCCAAGTGATGTTTTGGACCATGTCTTGATGTGTGATTACTTGGATCCAAAATACATGGTTCGGCCGAACCACATTATTGGGCTCCAAGTGTTCATTTCTGCTCTGTTTCATCTTCCCTGCGTTCACAAGCTTAACAGTACATGTGGAACTAGTTGTTGATAAAATATGCTCATGATATGTTTATCTTCCCTTGAATCCAAGGCCTGTTGACGGTGTTTGAATGTGGAATTTTATGGTATATCCACCGTCAACAAGATCCCCCAAGGTTAACCTTTGCTCGTCCCGAGCAAATAATTAAACTTAGTCTCGGTGGATCAGGAGTTGCTACAATGTTCATATTTCAATAGTACCATGTGCACAACTAAATACTTCTCTTTTGAATGGAAAAATTGGCTATAAAAATTCACCCATTTTACCTCAGTCCTTTATGGGGCTAATGACTTTTCCTTTGCCTTAGGTGGTTGAGAGACAGAACAGTTTAACCTGAGCACTTCTTTTTCTCATTCCTTGCAAGTTTTATGCTGGAGGTTTTAGCAATGTTTTGCAAAAGATAACTTAATGTTCCTCATATGGTTCTCTCATGTCGCTCAAATGGTGTATGATTCCTTACCAAGGCACAAAGTAAATGTTGCCTTCTCTTTATCATCCTACTTCTAAAAATGGCTTATGTGGAGCTTAAGGTAGGAATGAAAGAGTATAGCATACTTACTTTGCATATGTTGTAGAGTCAAAGCTTGGATCCAAAGAGAGTAGTGTCATGCCCTTACATCAAGATGTGCAAGTGTGTGGAAAATATGAACTATAATGCTCCTCTATTTGAATTGTATCTATCTCTAATAAATTTTAGAGACATGGCTATCATTTTCCTTTCTTTATTCATGAGCCTAGACTTGCTCATATAATTTTTTTCTTTTCTATGGACTTTCCTGTGTCCATTTTCGTTTTGCATAGCCTTTTGTCTCTTCTACCAAATTAAATGAGAGAGAGATTTTATATCTTTAACATATGGAGCATTTATTTGGTGGAAATGAAAGGCATGTGGTTGCATACTTCCAGTGTAGAAGCAGCACATATATGTGGTGTGTACGTGATCTTGATCTTGGGAGCGTGATAAGACTCTCAATAAGGGTCAACAAGACTTGACAACACTCAATACAAAGCAAATAGCTTAAGTGGAGGGGTTTAGACATGTATAGCATATATGGCTGTGGTAGAAATTTATCACCATTGAGGAACAATAAGGTTTTGATTGATTTAAAAAATATGTCTCCAGTAATCATGCATGCTTAGAACAATATTATAGTAGCTCTTGTTTCACTATATCATATCTCACAACAACTTAGACTTAGTTCTAGCACTTAGCATCCAAAAAGTTTTCAGGTTCATGATGATTTAAATGAGCCAAGTGATCCATACTCAAAGAAATACTCAGTTGTAAACTAGGCATTAAAGAAACATTAACAGAGCAACTATTCATCATTTCCATGAGGAAGATAAACATTCATGAGACATATGGATTTAAGGGAAATATTTTTGGTATTTTTATCTTATGCATTTTTTTATATGCAATAAATTAAAATAATGTAAAGAGCTAGGATAAAATACTTACCTTGGTGGGGGAGAGGATCTCCCCCAAGCTTGTCCTTTTGCTCATTGTGGTGGCGGGTAGTATTGGAACCATTCCGCCCAGCGTTGTGCTTCTTCATCTTGGATAGCTTGCAATAGTTGGGCATTTTGTTGCGCCATATTCAGAGTTGCATCTTGCTCAACTTGCATTGCGCCCATGTCATTGATGAGTTGATCCATTTCCGATCCTTGGCTTCGACGGCCCCTCGCCCATGTGAACGGACGGGGAGAGTGAGCACTCTTGGAGTGTGCTGTTGAGGCCGTTCCATGGACCTTGGAACCTGCCTCGTCTCCTTCTTCTTCATATCTTTCTGCAGCTCGTGATGTGCTACCTTGCTCAAATTGGGCAGCTTGTGACATGCTCCTTGTCACCCTTCTTGATCCTGCAATATTTTGGATTCTTGCCTCTCGGTCCCAATTTATGGTTAGTGTGCGCAGCGCATACAACCGACGCCTCTCACATGGGAGAGAGATTTCGGCTGTGTGGCCGGGATAAATCATTTTTATATCACCATTTTCATCTCTTTTTAGGACTTGAGTATTTATGAAGAAATCTTCGGTTACAATATCTCTAGGAGAAGCAATGTATTCAAAGTAATGTTTTCCATCTAGCAAGTCCATTGTTTCAGCAATGCACGTGATAAAAGAAGTAAAGAATATGGGCTCGCTTCTATGGAAAATACCAAGCCAAAAGTGGACTAGCATCTTAGCAGGTGAAACTTTTATTTTCTTTGTCATGGCATAGAGCAGTTTTAATTCATCATTATAAATAACTTGCACATTAGAGCCAGGAAGAAAAGTTATAGACATCCAATAGCGAATCAAGCGCAAAGTAGGATTATGGATTTCATCGGTTTTAGGATCAGAGCAATCATTAGATCCTGTTATAGCTTTCCAAAATTTAGCTTTATCATATCTTCTTGTTGCATTAACTTGGTCTAGATGACAGTCATTATCAAAACCAACTGCCATGCTAAAAACTCCTCAAGTTAAATTATACTCTTGGTTGAACATGCGAAAGTAGACATTATTTTCAGTGGCTTGTAAAGAGCATAGAAATTCATTGGTGAGCTTTTCTATTCCAAGTTCTTGCACTTCTCAAAAACTTCCCCACCCGATTGTATTGAAAACAGTATTGAATTCCGCGGTCATACCTGTGCTGTCCAAAAGGACAGGGTCGATGATGCCGGTATGTTCATACCTCGGTGTCGGATGGAGGTGTACCTTTGGTACTCTTCTTGATTTAGCATGAGGCTGCTCTCGGGGTCGAACGTCCTCTTGGAAGGCACTCCAAAGCTTCGTCTTGGTGGAGCTTCTCTTCCTTCATCTTCATCATGGTGGGATCGTCGGGAGGAACTCCCTACGACACTCTTGGCCTTCTTGAGTGCGGAGAAGTTCTTCATCCTGCAACAATGAGCTAACATAAGAACACACTACAACAACCGGGATTAGTATTAGCGTTAGCTATCCCACTGTTAGTAGTAGTCCTTGTGGGGTATGGTTACCTCCACAAACAAGATATTGAGAGCAAAGATGAGAGTGAGACAAGCTTCTACTACTACAGTATTTTTGGGTTTTTGTGGCTAAACTTAAACTAAACTTGAGAAAGAACTTTCTCAAATGGAGAGAAGAAGGGAGATTGTGTGCTCGAGATGATTCAGCTGCTTTGGGTGTGGATTTGAGCACACAATGCAAGGATATTTATAGGGGTAGAAGGGCTGGTGGCCTGGCCACCATGGCCAGTTCGGCCGACCCCCCTAGGACATGTCTTTGTTGTTTTCATCTTTGGACAGGGAATCTATTTGAATTCAAATTCAACTTTGCTATCAGCTCTTCATTGATGGGTCGGCCGAACCCATTATGACATAATCAGAGTTGCTTTTGCCTTTATACAGGGAATCTATTTGAATTCAAACGCAACTCTACAGAGAGGACCTCAATTATGGGTCGGCTGAACCACTTATGACAGGTTCAGTGTTGCTTTTACCTTTGGACAGGGAATCTATTTGAATTCAAACACCACTTTCTTGAGGGGAGCCAAAACATGGTTCGGCCGAACCATGTCATGTCCCCTTTCAGCTTTAAACAGTGTGTCCAGGAAAGTAGAGACTAGTGGTGGACCAAAAGTTTTGAAATTTTCAGAGATTCCCTTGTCTAGTGTTTGATGAAAGAGAAAAGGTGTATGACAAAAGTGGGGACATGTTTAAACTGATTCCCATGGACCATGGGAACACTAATGCATGCCAAAGGGTCCACTTTTCAGAATTGGATGGTAGTAGATGTTGGATTCTCTTTGGAGCAAGTGAAAGTGGTCATAACCAAATGTGGTCGGCCAAATTCTAAAGGAGATGGTGCTCAAAATTCAGGAAGTGAAACACTACACCAGGCCAACACCACCAGAGGTGGATGGGCCCCATGATGGGGTCGGCCCACCCTACCTAGGTGGTCCCACCACCTCAGGTGTGAGCACTACTGTTCATTCTCAAGTTTTATTCATCTAAGTATTTTATTTTGTCGAAATAAATTCTTGCAAAATTTAAATATGAAATGCAATGAAGACAATGCAAAAATTGAAATGTAGGAATTAAATATGAGATAAATACTAATTTACCTTACCAGCTAGGGTTCCATGTTTTAGGTCTGTAGAGCAGGACCTCTCCATTTCGGGTTCATTCTTCAGGTGCTTCGATCGGTCCCGGAGATGGGGACCGTGTTGATCGCACCTCTTTCTTCCACCATTCCTTCTTGGTTGATGCTTGTGATTCGGCGGAGTCAGCCTTATTTATCACCTCAGCCTTACTTACCAATTTGGCCTTTTTGGCCCTTGGTAGTTGATTCTTTCGGCGGGGTGCATATTGTGGCTTTTTCTCCACAGATTCTTCCTTGCCTATTGCATTGATTTATAAACATTGAAAGGACATTTAATTCTCTTACCTGGGAGTTGTAAGTGGACTTGGCCAGATCCCACGTAGATGATGGCATTCACGGTGTTGAGGAACGGCCTTCCTAGGATGACGGGGATTTCGTCATCGGACCCCATGTCAAGAATGATGAAGTCGGTGGGGATGTACTCATCTTGAGCTTTGACAAGGATATCCCTTGACAATCCCTCAGGGAACTGGTCGGCCATCTGTAATTTGACAAAAGTGGGGTACAAAGGTCCCCTAGCAGGTTCTCATACCTTACCTTGGACATGATGTTCACTCCAGATCCAAGGTTGCAGAAGGTGTTGTTGAAGGTGTGCGGCCCGATTTCGCAGGTGATGGTAGGATGGCCGGGGTCACTCTTCTTGGCCATGAATGGCGGGTCAAGAAGACAACCTGGGTTTTGCCTAACCGGAGGCTTACCAAACCTCGTGGAAATTAACTTAACACCCTCAATTGGTTCCTCAGGTTTCCCTGGGATCTTACCTTGTTCGAATGATGGGACAGCTGCTGCTATTTGAGCTAATTGGGTTTCTAGCATTTTATTAAAGCTCAATTGACTTTTCATAGCAGTGTTAAAGCTATCCATTTTCTCACTAAGATTTTCAAGAATCTTATCATTAGCCATTATTTTCTTGTTTATACTATCATTGATTTTAGATTGGCCTAAGATAAGATCTTTAAGAGAAGGTTGGTTACCATAAGAATTATTAAAATTATTGCTGTAACCATTACCTTGGTTTCCTTGGTAGAAGGGGCGCGAGTTCCATCGTCCTTGTTGCTGGGGTCGATACCCATTGTTGTTGTTGTTGTTGATGAAGCTCACCTCCTCCTTCATCTCGGGATAGTTGTTGCCCGAGTGATCTTTCTCCACCACATACCTCGCACCATGGGCCAGCTTCGATTGCTCGTGCGGTGATAGTGGTTCGAATGGCCTCTTGTTCCTTTTTGGAATCTTCCTCAATCTTTTTCATCAAGAGGTCCATTTTTGCTGAGAGCATGTCCACCTCATGAACGGTGGCATGAGGTTGGAGACGCTCCTCATTCCATCCTTGGTTGATAACCATCTTTTCCATGAGGTCTTTGGCATCCTTAACATTGTGTTGCAGGAATGCTCCTCTAGCGGCAGCATCAAGGTGACTACGGGCTAATCTAGTCAGCCCATAGTAGAAACCTTGGATTAGGAGCCATTCTTCAATCCCATGATGAGGATAAGCACGAATGTACTCCTAGAGGCGTTCCCATGTTTCGGGAATCGTCTCGTCAGCTTGCTATTGGAAGCTTGAGATTTTTCCACGGAGCGCGCTGGTTTTGCCCATTGGGAAGAATTTCTTGAGAAATGCATTGGCACACTTCTCCCAGGTGGTAGCTTCATTCTTTTTGGCATAAAACCATTGCTTCGCCTTCCCAAGCAGTGATAATGGGAACAGGCGAAGACGGATGGCGTCAGCCGAGACATTCTTGATAGTGAAGGTACCACACACCTCCAGGAAGTGCTAGAGATGGGCATTGGCGTCTTTATGTGGCTTCCCATAGAATGGATTGGCTTGCACCATGTTGATAAGCGCTGGCTTAAGCTCAAAGGTAGCATCGCTCAAGTTGAGCTGCGGACCGGTGGCAATGTTGTCAGCCGACGGTGCAGAGAACTCAGAGATGGTCTTTTGGGCCATAGCTTCCTCGGTTCATAGTGCGGAGCCTCTTTCCTCGAACGGATTCAGGTTTGAGATGAACCTATGAGGTGGAACTTGGTGGCGTCTAGTTCTCCTCAACAATTGCTCAAGATCTTCAATGAAATTTGACGGCAATTGGAAACCGTTCATGCATTGTCTAGCTTCACGATAACGAGAAACAAAAACAGGGGTAAGCCCCTAACACTAATCGATAACTAAATTGATAGTAGACTCCGGATTCAATTTTTATTAATATTCCTAGATTGGTGCTTTCCCCGGCAACGGCACCAGAAATGCTTGTTGACACTTCTTAGCGCAACCACCAGAGACAGGGTGTTAGGCTATCTCTAATAACGGCACCAGAAGTGCCTGGGGTATTTTTTATGTCTAGTGGATAATTCCGCAAGCGCACAGAATATACCGCTGTAGCACTTCACCCGGGAGTGTTCCAAGGTATCGTTATTTATTTTTATCCCCAGGGAAAGCGGTTGCTAGGAATAATTAATGAAAAGAGAGAGATCCTTAAGTCTATAACAACTTAGTATCAACTAGTGATAGGGGGGTAAATCAATATATAGAGGAAAGGGTAATGACACCAAGACACGACAAGGTTTTGGGATAACTAAAGATAACTAGTAGAGTATAGCTAGGTGGGAGGACAACGAGTGAGTATAAGACTCCTATGACAGTTACTTTACTCTTGTGAACTATCCTATCAAATAGATGAATTATACTAAGATAGCTATCTTACTTCCGGTGTGTAGGGGATAGGCGAGACAGTAGGGGATATAACCTCTACCCGAAGCGGCTATTCTCTTATGGGAGCCTATCTTTTAAGAACTTGCCTAAAATACGTGGAGGGATACTAAGACTAGACAGGGCTGTCACCACCTGCTAGCACCCACAAATAATCTGTGCGATAAGCGGCATTCAAAGGCAAGATCTAGCCTAAGCACCACGCTTACACTAAGCCTTACTACTCTAGTTGCATACCAACAACTAAAGCACCCTATGACAGGCGATGAACTACACACGTGAGCTGGTTACAGGATCACTATCCAATATAACTCAACTATAAGTTAAGACAAAACACAACAATACTATAAAGAATAGTAATACACTAAGTAGAGACTTAGTAAAGTAAAGTAAAGATAATGTATTGATAAAGGTAAAGTCTTACAGAAGGAAAGGTACAAGAGCTATACCAGACTCTCCAGCAGATGACTCCGGAGACTCTGAGCGTAGCTCGACTCGACTCTAACTCCCACACTAGACTAATACTACTACTAAAGAGTGGAACTCTTGTGACTTGTGACTCTTGGGTGTCTTGTGTGTCTTGGAGAGGAGTGGGCAGCCTCTATTTATAGGGAGAGTGATGGGGTGCCACGTCAGCGATCCGCGTGCTCCTTGCCTCTCTACCCTTGGATGAACCGCCTCAAGATGGACGGCAGAGGTGAATTCATCACGTGGACATCATGCTGGAAGGCGGTGGAGGCCAACCGACCTGGCTGGGCACCAGGGGGTTCGGCCGACCCCCTATGACAGGTGGGCCCAGCCAGGGTCTTCTAGAAGGAGTCCCCAGCTGTCAGGGAAGGTATAGGTGGCCTGGGTCCACCAGTAGTGGTTCGGCCGACCCACACCTGGTGGGTTGGGCCCACCACCATGGTCCCCATCTGTCACAGGCTGTCCCCTTGTGTTGGTTCCACTTCGTTTGCATGTTGTCACGTTGAATCCTTGTGCTTTGCTTCTCAACCGTTGAATGGAAACACATGTTGATCTAAGGGCTGAAATGTGCTGAGTGGAAGGTCACACGGATCCTGCCACGTCACCAGAGCCAGGTGGGCCCCATGGGCAGTTCGGCTGACCCATGGGTGGGCCCACCCTTGGCTCTCCTCTCTTCCAAGTGATGTTTTGCACCATGTCTTGATGTGTGATTACTTGGTCCCAAAATACAAGGTTCGGCCGAACCACATTATTGGGCTCCAAGTGTTCATTTCTACTCTGTTTCATCTTCCCTGCGTTCACAAGCTTAAGAGTACATGTGGAACTAGTTATTGATAAAACATGCTCATGATATGTTTATCTTCCTTTGAATCTAAGGCCTGTTGACAGTGTTTGAATGTGGAATTTTATGGTATATCCACCGTCAACGGGGTGTAGGTAGTTAACCCATGGTAGAAAGTTTTTCATAAGCAACCAATTCTCCATCCCATGGTGAGGACATTCTGAAATGTAGTCTTGGAAGCGTTCCCATGCCTCCGGGACAGATTCATCATGCTGTTGCTGAAAGCTGGTGATCTTTCCTCTGAGAGCATTCGTCTTGCCCACAGGGAAGAACTTTGCTAGGAAGGCAGTGGAGCAAAGGTCCCATGTAGTGTTCTTATCCTTGTTTGCGTAGAACCACTGTTTTGCTCTTCCCAACAGTGAGAATGGAAACAGGCGGAGCAGGATTGCATCTTTGGTTACTCCTTTGATGGTGAAAGTGATGCATATCTCCAAAAAGTGTTGGAGATGGGCACTCGCATCTTCATGCGTCTTTCCACAAAACTGACTAGCTTGCACCATGTTGATGAGCGCAGGCTTGAGCTCGAATCCATTGTCTCCAACATTAGTGGGTGGTCCCGTACGGATGTTAGCGGTGGTTGGAGCGGAGAACTCATGAAGGCTCTTGTTTGCCATGGCCTCAAACTCTGGTGTCAAACTTCTTATTGTACGGATGTCTTCCGGCTGAGGATCTGGGTTCTTCCTGAGTTTGGCTCGGGTCTTCCTGATCAAAGCTTCTGGATTTTCCACAAAATTCAGTGGAAGGTCAAATCCGTCATACATCACCCTGCATAAGCTACACAAAGAGTAAACAAGGACAGGGTGAGCCAGTTTGAGTAAGGTTTATATGGTTTCTCAACATATTTGGTGTTATGCATATGATCTATCTACATCTTATGCGTGCCAAATGCCTTCCTCAGCAACGGCGCCAAAAATGCTTGTTGGCATTTCTAACGTCACCACTAAAAATAGAGTTAGACTCTATCCTCACTAATGGCGCTAAAAATGATGGGAGGTATAAATTAATGTGCCACCTAAAAAATCTATAGATCACTTGAACTCTTCTTCTATCTCTTGGAAGTAACAAGATTGTCATCCCCAGTATGATTCTAAAAGATCTCTCCTTCTAGCAAGTGACTAGAAAATAAATATTATATTGTATCAGCAAGTGCACAGATAAAATATACACCATTGTAGCATTTTACCCAAGTATATTCTGGGTTGTCATTTATATTTTACCACTAGGAAGGGTTGGCAATAAATGGGATGTTAGATAGATAGATGTCATATGCATATGCAAATATGGAGAATAACCATGAATGACCTATTTACTCAGAACAGGGGTTATGTCACAATAATAATGATATGTATGATAAACATAATGATAAATCAATCAATCAACGTAATGATCACTTAGAGCACTTCCTAACTAGGCAATAGCATGGATTAGATTGAAGCATAAGGATATCCTAAGTCATTCTAACTATACTATCAAAGACATATTAGATTGGTGCAATTATAATAGTAATCATGGCGAAGACACATCATATTCATACTTAAGGGAATATTACTAAGGAAGATCAAGATCATAGCCAGCCTTCTAAAGTAATAATAACTTCCTACTCTCCCTATATTCTGAGTGTGGACTACAAAGGACTCAACAGGAGTGTCACATCCGTGATCTACCATAGAACCCAGAATATAAGGTGTATTTGCAGACAAACTACATCTAAGCACCATGCTTACATATTGTTCATCACCCACCCATGACGTCAATGAATGAGCGCTATACAAACCTATGTATGAATATGAATGCATCCTAACTATGCAAAGTATACAATCTAGATAAGCAATGAATAGCATAATTAAGAACATAATCATTAGTAGAATAATGTCAATCAACTTTATCTCAAGCACTCAAGAGAGGTTTAAGATACAAGAGATAGCTTACAATGGCTTCGAGAAACCTTCTAGTTCTAGACAGATCTGAAATTCGAGTAGAACTCGCCTCCTTCTACTTCTAACCTATGTAGCTATGCTCTAGATGGTGAAGCTCTAATGATTCTAGGGTTTCTGGCTCTGACTGGTTGATGACTGAATGATTGATCTGATTGTGATATGAAACCCTGGGGGTGTGGGGGTCCATATATAGACCGGTGGGATGAACCGTAGCCCTTGGATCAAATCGACTTCGACGGGCGGCTAGGATTACGTGAAATTTCGGGATGTGGGTCCACGTCAAAGCGGAGGCCGGGAAGCCTCATCGACAGGTCAGCCGACCTGGTCAGTGGGTCGGCCGACCTCCCTCTACTGCCAAGTGGGCCCCGCTTCTGCCAGCGAGTCTCTGGTGTTCTCTACAATATTTTTATTTCGCGGTGGATTTCGTTATTTTAATCCGACATGTGGGTCTCCCTTGATTATTTTTTGTATAACCCTCTGCAAAACACTGATTCACCAAAACTATGGAATTCTGTTAGTTAAATCCCAATTCTATGGTGGTGTTTACCTTTATACCCTTATTTTATGTTTAGTTGACAGGTAAAATCATACAATAATTACCGTCAACACCCGCCTGAGAGGTAAAAATGGACAAGTGTCCGAATTATCAAAACAATGGGTACTCCGATGCCCGCCTAAAAAAAGAAGAAAAAGAAAAAAAGAGATAGCCCATGTTGTCCTGCAGCGCAATTTGCCTGGTGTTCGAAAAAGAGAGAGAGATGCTTTCAAGGAGCAAATGTAGAATTAGTTTAGCTACCATATATCCACCTACCACCACATATCCACACACATGCATATCTTGATTTGATTGTATGACTCATTTCTCTGGATCCATTGTTTGACTCTACAATATATGCATTGCAAGTATGTATGAGCTGTCTCCTTACCCATGAGCCCCACATAAGCCATTAGTTATAGGGTGAGAGAGAGAAGGCACACATCACTATTGCCTTGGTGAGAATCCACAAATACCACATATTGAGAGACTTGAGAGGGTCATACAAAGGAATATCTGAGCTTTATTTTAAAAACTTGCAAAAACTCTAGGATAAGAGTTGAATGACAGAGCTTGAGACATAGTGCTTAACTTAGACATTATGCCCTTCAATTACCCAAGAACGAAGAGAAGGCTACAGGCTCCATAGTTAAATGTAATAAAGGTAAGTTGGAAGGTTAGAATACTTTACTCTAATCCCAAGGAGAATCTTGTTTGAATATAGGTATGCTTTTGAGGAGTTGCTACTATATTTAAAAATTCTAGTGAACTCCTATATCCATTGCTAAGTTATACTTTGCTAAGGGATTAGTAAAGATTAAGCGTGGGGGAGCTTGTTGACGGTAGTTATTGTATGATTTTACCCGTCAACTAAACATGAAAAGGGCATAAAAGCAAACACCAACATAGGTTTAGGGGTTGAACTGACAGAATTCTACAAGTTTTGGTGAATCTGTGTTTCTGTAGGATGTTATCAGAAAAGAACCAAAGGAGACCCACATGTCAGACTAAAACATCGAATTCCATCGCAAAAGGAAATCAGGAAGAATCTAGAAGACACCAGAGACTCACCAGAGAAGACGGGACGGGTTTGGACTCTGAAGTGGATCAACCGATCCACCCCCTTGGTCGGCCGATCCACCCCAGAGTCTGTTCCGCGTCCGCTTCGACGTAGACCCACATCCCGATATTTCACGTAATCTCCACCGCCCGTCGAAGTCGGTTTGATTCAAGGGCTACGGTTCATCCCACCGGCCTATATATAGACCGGGTTTCAAACCAATTTATTCAATCGTATGTAAACCCTAATCGAGAGGTGTCCCGTGAAAGGATAACTTCTCATTAGGATCTAGGAACTAGATAGTAGAGAGATGGAGAGCGAGGGAAGGGTTAGGAGGAGTTGCCGGCCTGTTGGTGACCTCTCTATGGCTTGTACTTCGGTAGGATCTAGCTCTGCTTGAGCTAGCTCTTAAGATGCCTCAGGCAACCAACTTCTGATTCACGTAAGTCTATGTTCATGTTGTTTATTTGGTTTATGTCTCTCTTTTGAGTGCTTTATTCCTGCTCTTAGGGGCGATAGAGTGGTAATCTCTAGTGTCGGCATGGTGCCTAGACTATAGTTACTCGTAAATGCGTCCTATCTGGCCGGATCAGTGATAGATCGCGAGGGTGACCTAGCCTTGTTGAGTCCTTTGTAATCCACCTCCCGTCAGAAGGAAGAGTAGCTTTAGTAAGGGAAACATCCTCTGTTGATATCTTTCCCTAAAGTAATTTCCCCAGATAAGCAGTAGAAGACAAAAGCTTGCCCAAGTCAGAAGTAGAAACCCCTAGTTATCCTCTCTACACTCATATTATCTAGAACCTAGATCACCATAACCATATTATCTACACCCTTGATTAGTTTAGCCATCACCTTAGTTGCAACACCACCATCTTTATTTGCATCACCACCATCATTGACTACCACATTTTGACTTAGTTTTTCCCTTTAGTTATTGACTACCCTTGGTTAAGTTAGATCATAGTTAACCAAGCCCGTTTCCCTGTGGATACGATATTTAAAACCCTCCGGGTGAAAGCTACAACGGTATCCGTGCGCTTGCGAATTTATCCGTGTTCACTTAAAAATACCAACAGTAGTCCACACCCCGTATGTAGAGAGAGTAGAACTAAGTTATAAAGGTAGACTTGCTCTGTTCTTGTTCTTTCTGAATAATGTTCCTGATGCATAGATAAAGAGTCAATTGTGCTATATATGATTGTATATTTGCTAGAGTAGATGAATAACATAATTAATTAGGAATGACATAAGAATCTGACGTCTTAAGTAATCCTATGCTTTGGTTGACTTTAACTTTGAGTAGTCCACACCTCTCTAGAAAGATATCTAAGCCTTTATTATCATATTCATATCTTTATTGTTGGCTAACCCTGTTTAAGTATGTGTTATGTGATTGGTTTTATTCATATATAATGTATCTTGAATCTATCCACTCATGCCTGGCTCCTGTTGACGGTAATTATTGTATGATTTCACCCGCCAACTAAATATGAAATAAGGGTGTAAAGGCAAACACCACTATAGAATAGGGTTTTAACTGACAGAATTTCACAGTTTTGGTGAATCAGTGTTTTGCAGGGGGTTATACAGAAAAGAATCAAGAGAGACCCACATGTCGGATTAAAATAACGAAAACCACCACGAAAGGAGATCTAAAGAATATTCTAAAGAACACCAGAGACTCGATGGTAGAAGTGGGGCCCACTTGGCAGCAGGGGGAGGTCGGCCGACCCACTGACCAGGTCGGCCGACCTGTCAGTGAGGCCCCTCGGCCTCCGCTTCGACGTGGACCCACATCCTGAAATTTCACGCAATCCAAGCCACCCGTCGATGTCGGTTTGATCCAAGGGCTACGGTTCATCCCACCGGTCTATATAAGGACCCCCAGACCCCTATGGTTTCATATGATCACAATCAGATCAATCATTCAGTCAACCAGTCAGAGCCAGAAACCCTAGAATCATTAGAGCTTCACCATCTAGAGCATAGCTACATAGGTTAGAAGTAGAAGGAGGCGAGTTCTACTCGAGTTCCGGATCTGTCTAGAGCTAAAAGGTTTCTTGAAGCCATTGTAAGCTCTCTCTTGTATCTTGAACCTCTCTTGAGTGCTTGAGATAAAGTTGATTGACATTATTCTACTATTGATTATGTTCTCAATTATGCTATTCATTGCTTATCTAGATTGTATACTTTGCATAGTTAGGAAGCATTCATATTCATACATAGGTTTGTATAGCGCTCATTCATTGACGTCATGGGTGAGTGATGAACAACATGTTAGCATGGTGCTTACATGTGGTTTATCTGCAAATGCACCCTATATTCTAGGTTCTGTGGTAGATCGCGGATGTGACACTCCCGTTGAGTCTTTTGTAGTCCACACTCCGAGTATAGGGAGAGTAGGAAGTTATTATTATTACTTTAGAAGGCTGGCTATGATCTTGATCATCCTTAATAATATTCCCTTAATTACGAATATGAAGTATCTTTGTCATGATTGCTAGTGTAATTGCACCAATCTAATATGTCTTTGATAGTATAGTTAGAATGACTTATGATATCCTTATGCTTCAATCTAATCCATGCTAGTGTCTAGATAGGAAGTGCTCTAAGTGATCGTTATTATATTGATTGATTAGTTGGTTGATCATTATGCTTATCATATATATCATTATTATTATGACATAACCCCTGTTCTGAGTAAATAGGTCATTTATGGTTATTCTCCATATTTGCATATGCATATGACATCTATCTACCTGCATCCCATTTATTGCCAACCCTTAACCCGGAATACTCTTGGATAAAATGCTACAATGGTGTATATTTTAACTGTGCGCTTGCGGATATAATATAATATATTTCAGTCACTTGCAAAAAGGAGAGATCTTTTAGAATCATACTGGGGATGACAACCTAGTTACTTCTAAGAGATAGAGGAAGAGTTCAAGTGATCTGTAGACTAATCAGGTGGCACATTAATTTATACCTCCCATCATTTTTGGCGCCATTGCTGAGGATAGAGTCTAACTCTATTTTTAGTGGTGACCTTAGAAATGCCAACAAGCATTTTTGGCGCCATTGCCGCGGAAGGCATTTGGCATACATACGATGTAGATAGATCATAAGCATAACACCAAATATGTTGAGAAACCATATAAACCTTACTCAAACAAGCTCACCCTGTCCTCGTTTATTCTTTGTGTAGCTTATGCAAGGTGATGTATCAACTAATTTGACCTTCCGCAGAATTTTGTCGAAGATCCAGAAGTTTTGATCAGGAAGACCCGAGCCAAGCTCAGGAAGAACCCAGATCCTCAGCCGGAAGACATCCGTACAAGAAGAAGTTTGACACCAAAGTTTGAGGCCATGGCAAACAAGAGCCTTCGCGAGTTCTCTGGTCCAACCACCACTAACATCCGTATGGGACCACCCACCGATGTTGGAGACAATGGATTTGAGCTCAAGCCAACGCTCATCAACATGGTGCAAGCTAGTCAGTTTTGTGGAAAGGCGCATGAAGATGCGAGTGCCCATCTCCAACACTTTTTGGAGATATGTAGCACTTTCACCATCAAGGGAGTAACCAGAGATGCAATCCTGCTACGCCTGTTTCCATTCTCATTGTTGGGAAGAGCAAAACAGTGGTTCTATGCAAACAAAGATAAGAACACTACATGGGACATTTGCTCCACTGCCTTCCTAGCAAAGTTCTTTCCTGTGGGCAAGACGAATGCTCTCAGAGGAAAGATCACCAGCTTTCAACAACAGCATGATGAATCTGTCCCGAAAGCTTGGGAACGCTTTCAAGACTAGATTTCAGAATGTCCTCACCATGGAATGGAGAATTGGTTGCTCATGCAAACCTTCTACCATGGGTTGACTACCAGCACCCGTGAGACGATGGATGCTGCTGCTGGAGGAGCTTTTCTGTCACTGACCATTGAGCAAGCTATAGCCCTTGTGGAGAAGAGGGCATCCAACCAAAGTTGGAATGAAGAATGAGCCCTGACCCGCAAGAGAGGAGGAATGCACCAGCTCAAGGAGACCGACATGATTTCTGCCAAGATGGACCTGCTAATAAAGAAGCTTGACGACCGAGTCAATGACAAGAGAGAGGTCAACCACATTCATGATGCCTACATGACATGTGAAGAGTGTGGAGGCACTAGCCACTCAGATCACAGCTGTCTGGAGATTCAGGAGGATGTGAACTACGTGGCATCCCCAGAATCAGAACTGGAATCAGAACCAAGATTGGAATCAACAACAGAGGCCCAATTACCAAGGTAATTACTCCGGTAATTACCAAGGTAACAACTTCAACACACCGTTAAGAGATCTAGTCTCTGGCCCAAACTGCTAGATTAGATTTCCAAGAAGCTAGTCTCCAACAACAAGTTGCTAGAAACCATCAACAATAGGATGGATGGTTTTGCCTCTGCCATCAAGAACCAGCTCAGCTTCAACAAAATGCTAGAATCTCAAATACCTCAGCTGGCGTCGTCTATCCATCCAGCCAATGAAGGAAAGATCCCAGGCCAACAAGAAGAACTAGAAACTGCAAACCTGGTAGATATCTTCAATGCAAGATGGTATCATGCAACGCATCGGTCCAAAGGATGGAACGATGACTCTCTACCGGAGAAGAAAGGAGACCTAGGAAGGCCAGTCATACCAATAGCCATTGGTGAACACGCTTTTGACCTAGCAATCTGTGACTTTGGTGCAAGCGTCAATATCATGCCCAAGGTGATCTACGAGAAGATCCATGGAGATGCACTCCTATACACCAACATGTTCTTGCAGCTAGCAGACCAGTCACTCTGCTATCCGAAGGGGATCTTGGAAGACATCTATGTACGAGTTGGACACTCATATGTACTTGCCAACTTCGTGGTAGTTGAGACACGAGGAGATGAGAAGTCACCAATCATTTTGGATGACCATTCCTTAGCACCGCCAAGGCTATCATCTACGCCGACAGTGCCAAGATCTATTTCACTATCTATGGAAGAAAGGAAATATTCAGCTTTAAAAGCAAGATACTAGAAAGTCCAGCCCATCCACAGAAGCCGTACTTCTATGAAGACAAGCCTGCGCAGAAGAAGAAGACAAGCAGAAGGAAGAACAAGGCTAGGCAGATTCACGTTGAAGCTGTGAGGATGATCAATTCAGTTCGATCTGAGTACGATCACCTCCTGGTTTCACCACACATGCCCAAGCTAGATGATCCAGGAGTACCGACGATCGACTGCACAATCAACCAGAAGATCTTCTACAAGACCTACGACACAGGCTCAAGTGTCAACATAATAGCCAAGGTAACTTATGACTTTTTATTTGGCAAGACACCCTTGTACTCTACCTACACATAGCTGCAGATGGCAGACCAGACATTCAGATTTCCAGATGGGATCGCTAAAGACGTTATGGTAAAGATTCGAGATCATTATGTCCCCACTGACTTCTTGGTCCTGGACATGGGAGAAGAAGAGTACGATCCACTGCTCGTACTTGGAAGACCGTTCCTTAACACTACAAGAGCAATCATCTATATGAGAACAGGAGAGGTCCACTTCCAATTCCACAAGGAGAAGGTCCGCTGCTACTTCAACAATTACACAACTTATGAATAGCCGAAGAAGAACAGGTCAAGGAGGAGACACCGTTCCTCTAAAAAGACCTACCCACTCAAGGATGGTTGGGCAGATTATGAAGGAGAAGTCAAGAGAAGTGACTACGTCAAACCAAAAGAAAAGAAGGAAGAAGAGACTGTGAAGGCAGAGCTCTCAGCTTCGACCTCACCAACCAGGAAGGAATGGAGGAAGAAGGAGTCACCTCCCAGCTCATCATCTGAAGTGCAACCAGGGTCACCTCAACCCGACGATGCACCCGATAAGGAATAAACAGACAAGGAGTCCTATTGGAGGACTATAAACCACCGAGCCTTCGCCAAAAGGTAAAACTGGTACTTATCCATGTCTACTTTTCAGCATTGCATAAATAACATAGTAGTTGCATATTTACTTTCTTGCATTTAAAAATGGCATTGTTCATAAAGACTATTCACCGTGGTGGCACAAAAATAATTTTGCATCTAAAATAAATTTCTGCATCATATTTAAATTTCTGAAATTATAACATTAAAAACACCAAAAATATGTGGGCACATGAACGTCCACCCAATTAAGGAGACTTCTACTGGAATTATAAAAACAATCACTTACCATGGAGTGGTATTAACCTAACCCCTCTCCATGAGATTTGGTATTCTTGTTGGCAATTGATTATTACAGGATAATACAAGATCAAAGAGTTAGTCAACCCAACACCCTAACGCTGCCGGTACACCTGCTCCCAAGAGGATCACTCAACTTGCAACATCAAAGACCCTGTCAAACATCCAGCTTGGGGGAGGGCACCCTCCATTCAAATCCAGCTAAGTATAAGTTTCCCACCTTAATATTGTACCATATTGCTTTTTGCGTGAGTTAGCTAGTAAGATAAAATTTGAAAACCAAATAAATAGTATTTAGGTTAGTTTGTGTTCTTGAATAAAATAAAGAGAGAGTACTTACAATAATTTTGCTCGGACTAGATGGAAACCATGTTCAGGTATTTGATAAATAGCAACCCCACTATGATTCCTCATAACACTTAGTTTTCAACCTTGAATCATCCCATGTTTTAGATATAACCATTTTAACTTGAAGATTTACTTTGAACCTAAAACTTGTGGGTGGCAAATGCTTGATCCAAGTCTAAGTCATTGAGGGATATGATATGCAAAGTCAAGCTGCTATTTATCTTGTTCCTAGTGATACTTGAATTCTGGAGATTTATTTTGAAAATTCTAAAACTACATGAAGAGTTCCTGTATGACAAGAGCTTTACACTCCTATCACAGCCATACATGCTAGACTAGGAAAACATACACATTATATGCTACTTGCTTTGTTTTGAGTTTAGTCAAGCTTTGCTGATACCTTAGGAACTTGTCATGCTTTTACAATCAAGATCATGTGCACTCCACCCATAGTGCACTACTCAATCCTTGAGTAGGCGCATCCATATTCCATCTATTCTACCCAAAATATACCCCATTGGTTACCCAGATCAATGCTCCAAAGTTCTTGTTTTTATCTCTCAAAAGAAAAAGAAAAAGGAAAGTAGTGTTGCAGAGAAGAGGCATGTGGCTATGCAAAAGAGTGAGATGAGAGAAAACAATGGGTACAAAGATGCCCGCCTGAGAGGTAAAAATGGACAAGTGTTCGAATTTATCAAAACAATGGGTACTCTGATGCCCGCCTGAAAAAAAAAGAGAAGAAGAGAAAGATAGCCCATGTTGTCCTGCAGCACAATTCCCTAGTATTTGAAAAAGAGAGAGAGATGTTTTCAAGGAGCAAAAGAGTGGAATTAGGATCAGCCTCCATAAATATCCACCTACCACCTCACATCCACACACATGCACATCCTGGTTTGATTGTATGACTTGTTCCTTTGGATCCATTGCTTGACTTTACAACGTATTCATTGCAAGTATGTATGAGATGTCTCCTTACCCACAAGCTCCACATAAGCCACTAGTTATAGGGTGAGAGAGAGAATGCATGCATCACTATTGCCTTGGTAAGGATCCACAAATACCACATATGAGAGATTTGAGAGAGTCATACACAGGAAACTCTGAGTTCTATTTCGAAGACTTGCAAAAAGCTCCAGGATAAGAGTTGAACAACAGAGCATGAGAAGTAGTGCTTAACTTAGACATTCTGTCCTTCAATTGCTCAAGACCAAAGAGAAAGCTACAAGCTCCATGGTTAAAGGTAATAAAGGTAAGTTTGAGGTTAGCTTGGTTTACTCTAATCCTTGAGTACTTCTTGATTTAAAACTGAATACTTGTGAGGGGTAGCTATAACTTATAATATCTGCTGAAGTTTGGCTTTGCTAAGGGACTAGCAAAGGTTAAGCTTGGAGGAGCTTGTTGGCGGTAATTATTGTATGAGTTTAACCGTCAACTAAACATGAAATAAGGGTATAAAGGCAAACACCACCATAGAATAGGGTTTTAATTGAAAGAATTCTACAGTTTTGGTGAATCAGTGTTTCGTAGGGGGTTATACAGAAAAGAATCAAGGGAGACCCACATGTCGGATTAAAATAACAAAAAACGCCGTGAAAGGAGATAAAGAATATTCTAGAGAACACCAGAGACTCGCCGACCAGGTCGGCCGACCTGTCAGTGAGGCCCCTCGGTCTCCACTTCGACGTGGACCCACATCCCGAAATTTCACGCAATCCTAGCCGCCCGTCGAAGTCGGTTTGATCCAAGGGCTAAGGTTCATCCCACTGGTCTATATAAGGACCCATAGACCCCCAAGGTTTCATATGATCACAATCAGATCAATCGTTCAGTCAACCAGTCAGAGCCAGAAACCCTAGAATCATTTGAGCTTCACCATCTAGAGCATAGCTACATAGGTAAAAAGTAGAAGGAGGCGAGTTCTACTCAAGTTTTGGATCTGTCTAGAGCTAAAAGGTTTCTCGAAGCCATTGTAAGCTCTCTCTTGTATCTTAAACCTCTCTTGAGTGCTTGAGATAAAGTTGATTGACATTATTCTACTATTGATTATGTTCTCAATTATGCTATTCATTGCTTATCTAGATTGTATACTTTGCATAGTTAGGATGCATTCATATTCATATATAGGTTTGTATAGCACTCATTCATTGACATCATGGGTGAGTGATGAACAACATGTAAGCATGTGCTTAGATGTGGTTTGTCTGCAAATGCACCTTATATTCTGGGTTCTGTGGTAGATCATGGATGTGACACTCCCGTTGAGTCCTTTGTAGTCCACACTCCGAATATAGGGAGAGTAGGAAGTTATTGTTATTACTTTAGAAGGCTGGCTATGATCTTGATCTTCCTTAGTAATATTCCCTTAAGTATGAATATGAAGTGTCTTTGCCATGATTGCCAGTATAATTGCACCAATCTAATATGTCTTTAATAGTATAGTTAGAATGACTTAGGATATCCTTATGCTTCAATCTAATCCATGCTAGTGCCTAGATAGGAAGTTCTCTAAGTGATCATTATTATATTGATTGATTAGTTGGTTGATCATTATGCTTTTCATATATATATCATTATTATTGTGACATAACCCCTGTTCTGAGTAAATAGGTCATTTATGGTTATTCTCCATATTTGCAGATGCATATGACATCTATCTACCTGCATCCCATTTATTGCCAACCCTTCCCAGTGGTAAAATATAAATGACAACCCGGAATACTATTGGGTAAAATGCTACAATTGTGTATATTTTATCTGTGCGCTTGTGGATATAATATAATATATTTCAGTCACTTGCAAGAAGGAGAGATCTTTTAGAATCATACTGGGGATGACAACCTAGTTACTTCTAAGAGATAGAGAAAGAGTTCAAGTGATCTGTAGACTAATCTGGTGGCACATTAATTTATACCTCCCATCATTTTTAGCGCCATTGCTGAGGATAGAGTCTAACTCTATTTTTAGTGGTGACGTTAGAAATGCCAACAGCTCCATACCTTCTCCATGTGGTAAATATATAAATCGACAACCCTGGAATACTCGGGTAAAATGCTATAATGATATAATTAATTTGTGCACTTGCAGATACTTTGAAGTTGATTATTTATATTTATATCCTCTTTAGTCACTTGCATTCATAATAACTGCTTAGTATTATTCTGGGTAGTTTCCATACATGTCTCATATATTCATGCTAGGGATGACAACTTAGTTATTGTAAGAGATATAAGTTCAAAAGAGGTGTCTAAGTAATTTACCAAGTGACACTTAATTAATACCAACAAGCATTTTTGGCGCCATTGCCGGGGAGAAGTAACGGAAAGGCATTTGAGAAAAAAATCAAGTACATACTTAGTGATGGAATCATACCTAGTACCTTTGCTTTCCAAGTATATACTTAGTGATGGAATCATACCTAGTACCTCTGCTTTTACAGAATTACCCCTTGTTTTTCTTGTCTACATCTTATGCAGGGTATTACAGGATTTAATCAACTTCAATCATCCGAATCAAATCAGTGCAAGAAGAAGCTAATACCAAGTTCCTGAAGCCATGGCTGAGAAAACATTGCGAGAGTTCGCTACACCAAGCACCAAAAACATCCGCACTGGACCAACACTCAACACCGATAACTTAGAGTTCGAGCTCAAGCCAAGCCTCATCAACATGGTTCAAGCTATATCATTCAGTGGGAAGCCACATGAAGATGCAAGAGCTCATCTTCAGAATTTTCTGGAGATTAGTAGCACCATCACCATCAAGAACGTTGCTCAAGACATCATACTACTCCGCTTATTCCCATTCGCACTTTTGGGAAGAACGAAGCAGTGGTTCTACGCCAACAAAGATCACATCAACACATGGGCAAAGTGTTCTAAGGCCTTCCTAGAAAAGTTTTTCCCTATAGGCAAAACGAACGCCTTGAGAGGAAAGATTACCGACTTTCAGCAGCAAAAAGAAGAAACCATTCCAGAAGCATGGGAGCGCTATCAAGAGTACATCTCAGATTGTCCCCATCATGGAATAGAAGATTGGTTACTCCAACAAGGTTTCTACCGTGGATTAACTCAAAGGAGTCATAACCAACTAGATGCAACTGCTGAAGGATCATTCCTGTCACTCACCCCTGAGAAAGCTGAAGTACTTATGGAGAAAATATCAAGAAATCAAAGTTGGACCCATAACAATGCTCAACATTGTCATCAGAGTGAGGAAACAACCGAAGAACTGTGTGCATTATCAACCAAGATGGACGTACTATTAGGTTGGCTCGCACAGCGAGGCAACTACAAGAAGGATCGTCAAGCTATTCAAGATGCATTCAACACACAGAACAAATGGGGAGAGTACTTGGGAGTGAAGTTTGACCCCACCGCAAGAAGACATCAACGTCATTCTCAACAACTCTACTCCAAGTCAACAGAAGCAAGGATGGAGTCAATGACAACAATCCAACCAAGGTAAGTACCCAGGTAATAATCCTAAATAACCATCCTTGAGAGATTTAATATTAGAGCAAGCTAAGATTAATGATAATATTGCTAAGAAACTTGCTTCTAATGATAGAATCTTGGAAAGTATAAATAACAAAATGGATAACTTTTCTTCTAATATCAAAGATCAACTTATCTATAATAAGAAAATAGAATCACAAATAGCACAATTGTCTACTGCATTGTCTTGTGCCACTAACCATGAACAGGTGAAAGCCATAACTACGAGAGGTGGCAAATCAACCTAAGATCCCCCATATCCAAAAGGGACACATCCGAGAGGAACAACTTGGGTATCGGCAGCACCAGCAGAAAAGAGAGACGCTGAAATGGAAGAAGTTGTACCACAAGAGCATGAAATGACACAAGACTTCCATGAAGTCAACTTCTTACCATTCCCGCAAAGAATCCAAAAGAATCAACAAGATGAGCAGTTCAGCAGATTTATTGAACTCATCCCGAAGCTATATGTCAACATACCATTATTGGATGCTCTTCAAGTCCCCACATATGCACGATACATCAGAGACATCCTCAACAAAAAGAGACCACTGCCGACCACCGAAGTCATCAAGCTGATAGAAGAATGTAGTGCGGCTATCCTCAATATAGCACCGGAAAAGAAGAAAGATCCAGGATGCCCCACTATTCATTGCTCGATCGGAGAACAATACTTCAACAATGCACTATGCGATCTTGGAGCAAGTGTCAGTGTGATGCCCAAATCAGTCTTCGAGAAGCTCAGATATTCCACCCTGGAACCCACATCAATGTGCATTCAACTGGCAGATCAATCAATTCGCTACCCTCGAGGGAATCGCAGAGAACATTCCAGTGAAGATAAGAGACTACTTCCTGCCAGTAGATTTTGTTGTCCTAGACATGCAACCAGACTCAAAAGTATCCCTCATCCTTGGGAGACCTTTCTTGAGCACAGCCAATGCTCACATTGATGTTGGGGCAGGAGAAATCAGATTCAACATAAGCGGGAAAGAAGAGCGGTTCGCTTTCCGACCAAGGCCAGAACAACAACTCACTGCAAATAAGGTGGACGAAAAGGATGAACCAGCTGGATCACCATCTCCCGGACTGGAGAATTCACCCGCTAACTGAGCAAGAAGATGAAGTCCGATTCGGCGGACGAGAAAATCCCGAACCTTCATCGAGAGGTAACTTGGTATTTACCCGCATTTATTTTCCGCATTTATATTCCTTACATGCATTATAAAAATAAAATAAAAATTTGCATGGTAATAATTTTAGAGTCTCATATAGGTTTTTCCTGGAGCGTAAAAACTCTCGATAGAGTTATTCCACCACAGAGTCAGAAAATTATAAAAATTTTATATTTCAATTCCTTGCATTTTGTAGTTTCATAAAAGTATTGTTTTCATAGTTCATATTTGCATGGTATTTGTCTATAGTAAAAATACGGGAGACACATGGGTCCCACACCTATCACCTCCACCTCCATTATCACCCACTATCACCCACCATTATTCACTACCATCCATTCTTTTCCATCAACCCTATCACACCCATCCTCCACTCTGGGAACCAGCCAACAGAGCATCAAAGGACCTTCACAGGATTGGAATTGAGGCAGAGAGCACCCACGAGAAAGAAGAGAGCAAATGGCCAACAGGTGGGGTCGGCCAACCCCACCCCTTGATCGGCCGAGCCACTCCTTCCGCTCCTATAAAATCCCAAGCTCTCAGCTCTTCATTTGCACCATCTCAAACCTGAGAGCACACCTTTCGTCTACAATTCCATTCAGAGAGTTGGAGTGGTAGCTAGCTCTTCATTTTGAAGAGTAGAGAGAGCCTGAGAGTGAAGCCTGTGAGAGTAGAAGTTCTGCCGATTTCCCGAGTGAAAAACATGTCATTTAGAAGAAATGATGTCCAACTAAAATCAAAGTAGAAAGTCACATCAAGTTTGAGCTTAAAACCTTGATCAACTTGAACGAACCCTTGAACGACTAACCTTTGAACAACTGACTTTTGGACGGCTAACTTTAACATTTTCCTTGTGCTAACCCCCTGTGCAAGTTCTCTTTCTTGGTGTGCACTAACGTTTTGCAGGTATGAGCTGGCTTAAGAAGAAGTTCACCCGTGTGGGATCGTCATGCTCTACCCGTCGCCGTTCATCGAGCGGTTCAGATATGAACATTAACCCCTCGTCCCAGGAGCTTCCTACAGCACCCACTGTCATCCTCACTGATGAGAAGCATTTGAAGCTGCGACGCCCTGAGAAGACCAAGTTCAACACCATCAAGAACCTCCCGTTCACATTGACGAGCATCTTCAGCGACGATCTTCTCCACGACATAGGTATGGATACCGAATCCCCCCTCATCTTTCATGAGATTGGTTGGGAAAATTTTTGGCAAATAACTGAGCCAGGTAGCAAGCTTCTTACTGCCGAATTTCTTTGCACGCTTAAAGCTAAAAATAATGGAGTTTCCTTCCGTCTGTTTAATAAAGAATTTTCTTTAACATGGAAAGAACTTAGCCAAGATCTTGGTTTTAATTCGGAATGTGTTATAGACTTGGATGTTGCTTTGCTTGAATTTGATAGAGCCAAATTTTGGAAGGAGATAACTGATGAGAATAGCTGTAGACATACTATTACCAATTCCATTCAGCTGCCTACTTTGCGCTTTATGCACCGATGGCTAGGAACTACATTTTTTTCTAGGGATGATGTTCGCATTGTTAGGACCAAGGATATGCAAATTTTGTTTGCCATGGCTAAACGTAGGAAAGTTTCACCTGTTTATGCCTTGAAAGAGCATTGGATCAATACTTTTGGGAGGAAGTTTGGGCACATCGAGTATATCTCTTTGGTGACTCAACTTGCCGGCAGTTTGGGTCTTCTAGAAAATGCCACTCTTGATTTTATAACTGAAGACCGGCCTGAGATTACCATTGAACATTTCAGACAGGATCAAATAATATAAGGAGGGAAAAACAAAATTTCCATTACTATGATGTATCGTGGTGATGCAACCGAGATCCCGTTGCCTAACCCGGGACTCGGATTGTACGCTGCACCTTCTTTTATTGTTTTGCCAAGCAGGGCCGCTGTCGGCAGGAGCGCATCAGCACGCCTGGACCGGATACCGCAAAGATACTATGGCGCAGACCCAACTCCACAGGGGCCAGCATTCACTAGCTACCAGACGTTCGACCACACGGGCACCTCATGTGGTTTTAATAACCCGTGGGAGGCGACCCCGTCCACACACTCGGAGGGATCTAGGCAGCAAGCGAGCAACACCCAGTGGCAACACGGCTACTACGGCCATTACCAGCAAGGCAGTGGTCAGTTTGATATGCCGGAGGAGACGTCTGGAGGAGTGTACTACCAGGTACCACGAGTACCAGCAGGACCGCCACGAGCTTCGCACGCAGCTGGGCAGGATTGATGAGACGCAGAAGCCCTCATACAAGCCCAGGACCAGATCCAGCAGCGCCAGGCGGTGCACGACAACAACTGGGAAGCGCTCTACACCCACTTCCACATTTGACCACCGTACCAGTGAGGCTGCACCAACAACTAGCTTGGGGGAGGACCCCCGCAGGACCAGGTAAGTCATCTCGACCCGCTTTGTTTTTAATTTTGTGTGCTAGTAATTTGTTTAGTTTGTTTAATTAGTTTGCTTGGTTTAATTTAGTTTGTGTGTGTGAATAAAGGAACTTTGAGAATCTGAACCTAGATGATAGTTGCTCTAGTGCCATGCTTAATTAGAATTCCTCCCACTATTGAATTATTATTTGACTTGAGAATTTATTATAAAACTTGAAATCTGTGGGAGCATACTTGAGCTAAGCCTAAATAATTGATGGACATGATATGAGAAAGTTTGAGCTGCTATCTGTCTAGTTCATTATGTCACTAAATTCCGGATGGTTTAGTTTGAAAAATGCTAAAATCAAAATAATGAATTCCTTGTATGATAAAAGCTAAAAATTCCTACCAGAGCCATATATCATGTTTAGAATAGAAAACCTTTCGCATATATGCTGTTTGTTTTGTATTGAGTTTAGTCAAGCTTTGTTGATACCTTATGGAAGCTTTGTCATACTCTTAAAATCAAGATCACGCACACTCCATCCAAATAGGCACTATCCCTACACTGGGATAGGCTCCACATCGTGCTATTCCATCCAAAAATTGTTTTCTCATACACTGGGAGTAAACACAAAAAATATCCCATATATTTCCACCCAAATAAATGCTTCAAAGTTTTTGTGAATATCTCTCCAAAAATAGAAAGTGCACAGAAGAGGCATGAGGCTAGGCAAAAGCATGAGTTGTGAGAGAAAACAATGGGTACATAGATGCCCGCCTGAGAGAAAAAAATGGACAAGTGTCCGATGAAATAAAACCATGGGTACTTAGATGCCCGCCAGAAAAGAAAAAAAGAACAGAGCTAGCCCATGTTGTCCTGCAACACAAGTTTCAAAGTTTCAAAGAGAGATCTATTTCCAAGGTGCAAAAGTAGAATTAGCCACCATATACACCCCTCATTCCGCACACATGCACATCTTGATTTGATTGTATGACTTAACTCTCTTTGGATCCATTGTTTGACTTTACAATAAATGCTTTGCAAGTAAGTGTTCACTGTTTTCCCTACCTATGAGCTCCACAAAAAGCCTTATCAGTTGTAGGAAGGAAAGCATGCACCTTATTGCTTTGGTGAGGATCCACAAAATACCACATATATGAGAGATTTGAGAGAATGTCATATAAGTACAACTCTAAGTTTTATTCTTGGAAATGCAAAAATACCAAAACAGAGGTGAAATAATGAATTTGATATTTAGTGCTTACTTGATTATTCTATCTTTCAATTACCCAAGGCTAAGTGATAGTAAAAGCCCCATGATTGTAAGTCATGTGGATAAATTTGAAGTTAGATTGGTCACTCTGTTTTGGTAGAGAATTTTAATGAAGGCATGTGTGCAGGAGTAATTTATTGTTTGCTCAGGGACGAGCAAAGGTTAAGCTCGGGGGAGCTTGTTGATGGTAGTTATTGTCTAATTTTAAGCATCAACAAGACATGAAAAGGGCATAAAAACATCCTCAAACATAGAATAGGGCTTAAACTGACAGAATTCCACGAGTTTTGGTGAATCTGTGTTTTGCAGGGTGTTACTCAGAAAAGAACCAAGGGAGACCTACATGTTAGATCAAAATATCGAATTCCGACGCGAAAGGAGAACAAGAACATTCCAGAGAATACAAGAGACACGCCTGATAAAGCGGGGCCTAGTTGGCAGCCGGGGGGATCGGCCAATCCCCCAGAGACTCCATTCCACGTGCGCTTCGACGTGGGCGCACATCCCGAAATTTCACGCAATCTCCACCACCCGTCGAAGTCAGTTTGATCCAAGAGCTACGGTTCATCCCACCGGCCTATTTAAGGACCCCCAGACCCCCAGGGTTTCATATCAGATATCAGATCTCATCTCAGATCAGAAGAGAAGAGCTCACCACTAGAGATTAGGGTTAGACACTCAAAGTTCTAGTTTAGACGTAGATAGTAGATTGAAGTAGAGTTGAGCCTTCGGCTCAGGATTCTGGATCGTCTGTCTACTTGAGATTGGTAAATCAGCTGTATTACCTCTTATTATGACTTTATGCTATTTCAATACTATGTTTCGGTTTGTTATGTTCCTAGTTTATTCTAGTAGTATATTTGATATAGTTATGATCGGTAATGAGTTTATGCATGAGTTCGCAAAGCGCTTAATCCAGTACTGGAGTGGGTTAAGTGGTAGACATTATAGGGGCATGGTACTTAGATATTGTTTGCCTGCGAATGCGCTTTATATGCCGGGTCATGTGGTAGATCGTGGATGTGACACTTCCATTGAGTCCTTTGTAGTCCACTCCCCATATGTAGAGAGAGTAGAACTAAATTATGAAGTTAGACTTGCTCTGTTCTTGTTCTTCCTGAATAATGTTCCTGATGCATAGATAAAGAGTCAATTGTGCTATATATGATTGTATATTTGCTAGAGTAGTTGAATAACATAATTAATTAGGAATGACATAAGAATCTGACCTCTTAAGTAATCCTATGCTTTGGTTGACTTTAACTTTGAGTAGTCCACACCTCTTTAGAAAGATATCTAAGCCTTTATTATCATATTCATATCTTGTAACAGAACCGCCTAAATCACATAGCCACAGGCACATGTCAATGTCACTAATGACCTCTGACAGCTGCGCCCGTGTCCCAGATGATCTAGGAGGTCCTGCCGGGCTACATAAGCACCCGTTTTCTCCGACAGGATCCCATTGCAAAGCCATTACAGGATTACAATATTTCATAATAAAATACATCAGAGTAAAAGCGCGGAAAGATTAAATAGTACTTAGATTACAAACCAGTTGTCCAAATAGAATTTAAGTGCAGTTATTACAAACTATAATTAAAGATAGTAGCAGTAGCGGTGGAACATTAATACAACATTCTTAGATAATGATACCAGGACCCTGCCCACGGGCCCTACTTCACTCTTCGTCACTGTCTTCCTGAACAATAGTCACACAGCAGGGCGCAAGGCAAACCTGCAGCGACGGCTCTCCTGCAACAAGGGTTAACAAACCCTGAGTACTAGGGTACTCCGCAAGACTTACATGTCTAAAGTGAAAGATTAGACCCAGGAATGCAGGCTGAGGGGAGTCATGGTAAGGCTTTAGCAAGAGTCAAAGGATTTTGAAGAAAAAGCATTACTAATTCTATTTTCAGTATTTTACTCAATATTGTTATATTCAATATCAATAACTCTCAATTCGTTCATATGCATCCTTCAATTCCAATTACTTAGTCATTCTCAAAATCATCCTAGTTCTGAACCACTCTTCGCTGTACGTGTGAGGATCAAGTCTCCATAACCGAGGAGCAACGACGATTCGAATCGATTAAGTACCCAGTTGGGGATCCCTATCCACACTGCATATGTAGCACTTAAGCTTGCATATACCAACCCCGCCTACCATGTCTTTTCTACCCCTGAACCGGTCCTGCGCCACCCGAGAGCACAGTACTCCTCTCATCTCCAGGCACGCCGGCCACGAGAGTACATGCTACTCTCGCCATCTCTCCACTCCCAGTGCGTGGTTGTCGATTCTAGCAGTAGAGCCACTGGAGTCAGAGGCTTTCCGTAGTATGTGGCTAGTTGCAAAGTCTTGATCACAGCAGGCCGACAACAAATTGTCCCTAAGTCCTTTTTCCGCTGGCGACAATGCATTGGGACTCTAACCCAAGTACAACTGTCCCATCGGTTTTCAAATCCCTTTTCCGCTGGCGACGATAAGTTGGGAATTCAACCCAAACATATGACCACCAAATGGAAAACCCATCCCCATTGATGATAATGGACTGGCCAAGTGCACTGCCAACGAACGAGGACAATACCATCCCCTTTCAATGATTCATTCTTTGCATATCATAGATTAAAATAGCATTTTTGCAAATCTAATAATTAAGCATGACTAAGCATTTTTCAATACTTCAAATAAATCAGGTTCTCAGGTGATGATAAGTGGTCAAGGATGGTAATGCATCAATTGGTTACCACTCAACTCCTATTAACCTAATGCAATAGATTAACTCAAGTGATAAACATTTATGAAACAAGGAGGGGGCTGAATGCACCGGGGCATGCCTTGGATCGCAAAAAGAGTGGGGTCAGGATCGGTGCCACAGATATTGAAGCCCTGGATCACTACAGGAATGACCTCCTCAGCAGTCACTTCAGTTTTCACCTCCTGATTCTCGGTCACTACACGCATGCGATAATGAATGCATGAATGCGATGCAATGATACGAAAATACACGACATACAGATAAATGTTGGCGGTCCTTACCAACATAAATATAACATCATTTTAATACTAAAATAAATAGAGAATAGGGCTTTATCTAATCTTTCCACGAGTTTTGTTGTGCACCTAACTTACAGGAATAGCACGTGGAAATGCATGGAAATCTCAAGGAAAGCGCACTTCCAGGAAGCATATTCAAAGAAGGCGCAAACTAAGAAAATGAGAAAGCCCAAATTAAACAATAAACCAAATCCATTCGCAACCACGGGGGAGGCCTAGGCCCACAGAGGAACCAACCACCCGAAGGCGGTGGCCATATGGCACTCCCCGGGGACCGACCGCCCCCGGGGGCGGCGGCGCCCCTGGTGGGGTCTCCCGGGACCATCCTCCTCAGGCGGTGCTCATGGCAGTTTGGCAAAGGCGGTTTCAACTCCTACCATACTTAGAACGCCCAAACCGCCCTTGATCAACTATAAATAGATGTGCTTCACCCCTTCCAGCACACACACCAACATTTGGAGCACTACACCTCACATTTCTTACTTGTTCTCTCTAGTTTAGTAGTAGTAGTAGAGCAAGGCAAAGCTATCAAGGAGAGCTTGTCTCCTTGAAGGAATCAAGAACATCTTGGTATGAATACACATCGGTTCTCCTCTATGACCAAGCTCTTATCTTATTTATATAGCAATGCATCTGAATTAGAGTATAGTCTTGTCCATATTATGATCATAACATGTAAACTAGTTCATAGTCTATGTGTTATGTTCTTGATATGTTCATCAAAGTTCTTCATCATTCATCAAATTAGTATGAATAGAGGAAGAACTAAGGACGGGATAATAGTTCGTTGTGCTGTCATGGTTGCTCCTAGCCGAGCCTGTCAATCCGAAGGGTTGGGGTCCCGGGGGGCTAGGAGTTGTTTCCAATTATACGGGCGTGGTGCTCGGGTATGCGGGAATCAGCGGATATGTCGGTACCCCACGGGCAGAGGGGTAGGTGGGCAGGTGGTGACAGCCCTGTCCATCCCTAACATTCCCCCACGTTCGGCTACTGAGTAATAGTTTGTAAAGTCTCTATCGGCTGGCAGACCAGCTGCGGGGATCTCCCTATCATCCCAGATTTAGTCCTGATCCTAGTCTTATTAATTCGATGTAATTACTATTCGTTGCATAGCTGTATATGACCAATGCCTGCTCACGTAGTTATTCTTTATTCTTTATTTTACCTTTTATCCTTGAGGTTGCTCCGATGTGTGTGTCCACTATCTTATAAACCTGTTTTAACCCCTGCCTATGCTATGCCTACCTATGCATTCAATAAGTGATCATGTTTATACCAAAAGCTAGATGAATTCACCATGCCCTCCTACGGGAAAGTATAAATACGACACCCTTGAATACTCACGGGTTGAAATGCTACAATGATAGTTCTATGCGCTTGCAGAGTAATCTTATTCCTTATTGAGCTATCGATTGGCGTACCTAAGTACCATTACTTAACGATTGTAATTCTTGTTGCACCCCACAGCGCCGTGCCACAGTTTTGCATATCGTAAGTAATGACGGTTAGGAAGGCCAATCCGGCACTTCTAACTGCTATTACCAGACTGCATTACCTAGGCTGGCGCCACTAAGGGCCAAGGATTACCTTTCTGAAGTAATGGTGGTTGGGAATGTCAACTTATGTTTCTAGTATTATTATTAAGGACGGACCTTTAGCCTATCTTTAGTAGTAATGCTAAGAAACGCCAGCAAGCATTTCTGACGCCGTTGCTGGGGATGGACTTTTAGTCTATCTTTTGTAATGACGTTAAGAAATGCCAACAATAAAGTAGAGCATCAATACTACTTAAAATAATCCACCCTAAGATGCTCTAGGTCATAAGGGTGTTTGACCTAGAACCGCAATCAATCCAAAAATTCACACAACCCTAAGCAATTAAGGTTTTCTAATTCTTTTATTACTCAATTAATTAAGCATATAATTAATAAATAACCAAACTATTCCTATTTGATGCCAAACTTTACCAACAGATTGCTATTGACCTAAAACAGTTACCAAATAATTTCATTATTTTTGGAGTTACAGAGAATTAATTAAAATTACTTAAAGTTGCATATATTAATTAATCTACTGATTTTAAAATCCTACAGAAAGTATTGAAAACATTTATTTGGAATTTTTAATACAATCTATACATCACAGAGAGCATCCACAAAATTTTTCATGATTTTTAGGGCCACAGAAATATTCTATGAAATTACCAAAACTGGGCACTATTTACCTAAAATAAAAATAGAAAAGCTATTCATAATTCCCTCGGAAAATGGAAAACTAAAACACACCCGAGGCGGCCCAGTTAACCCAGGACAGCCCAGCACGGCCCACGCGCCCGCTCGCCCCTTTCCCACTCTCACACAGGGACGCTGACAAGCGGGCCCCCGCTGTGAGCTCCCTCCTCTACCTCTGGCTGAGGGCCCGCGTGCGCGCGCACGGGAAGGCTCGCCGCGGAACCCGTCGGCGATGACCTCAGCGATGAAACCAACCACACCTAAAGGACCCCCAACACCCAACGGACCACTTAGCGCTCTACGCCCTAACCCTAAGCACCTCCGATGAGCTCAACCCCCGCCATGGCGGACGCTACGGCCCGGCGACGCTGCTCCGGCCGGTGTGATACGGTAAAGTCACAAGAAATGGGGTGGGGAGGCTCAGGAGCTCACCACGGTCCAAGACCAGTAGCTGGTTGGGGCAGGGATGGCATGAAGAGGCGAGTGTGACGGCGGCAGTGGCTGCGACAGAGTGTTGCAGCGGCGAGGCTCCCGTTCCGACGACCCTAGACCACCAGACGACAAACCAACTCGCGCACGAGCACCAGTGAAAGACCATAAGCTCGAGACGCACAAGGAAAAGGAAAGAACCTCACCTCAGAGGACTAGCCTCGATGACCCGACGTGCGGCGGTGCTCCAGCCGGTGCCGAGGAAGATGTCAACCGTTCGGACCCCCACACAACACTACAGCTCGAACCAAAAGACACAAAGGCTACGCAAGGGAGCTAGGGAGCTGGATGCACGATAAATTGGATTGTGGTAGCCTGGGTGTCACGAATTTTGCCGAGAACGACGGGCGGTCGTCAGCGGCCGAGCGGAGAAGAAGACAGTGAGGGAGGGACTCATCGCCTTTTATGGACAAGAGCATGTTCCCGGGGTCCCCCTGCATCGACCACGTGGCGGCGACAGGGGCCTGGCCGGTCGGACGGCGCTGGCGCATGCCACGGCGCACGCGCGCACGGACGGCCTCCGGGTGTAGGGGCCCCTGCAGAGTAGCTCATAACCTCGGTCAAACCCTATTCCTCACAATCATGACCTATTCTGATTTTATTCTGTGGAAACCCCAAAAATAAAAGTTGTGCAAAATTTTATGAAGATAAATTTTTCTTTTTGAACCATGTCCATATTCGGCCTAGATTTGAAATCATTCAAAAAGGGGTTAAATCCCCAATTTGAAATTCAAACACAATCCAATCAAATTCTCTAAAGTTTTCTATATAACATGAAAATCTGTAAACATAAAAGTTGTTGAATTTGCCAGGCTCTACAACTTTCATTAAGGGTACTTGGTCAGATTCTTGATAGGTTTTGAAACGACATTTCAAATTCAAATTTCCATTCACTGTTTTGAGTTTAATTTGAACTTCCACCACATAACTTCAAAATATCCAAAAATAGAAGTTGTTCCATTTTTAAAGATCTACAACTTTTATTAAGACACTTCCATCATATTCCTTATAGATTTTAAATTAGGTTTTTGGGGCCAAATTAAGGCCTAAGTTGATTTTCCTTTTTAATAAATTTTTAAATTTCCAATTAAAGATTTAATTGCAAAATCATTCATAACACAATCAAGGCACTCTAGAAACCCTAAGCACAATCATATGCATGCAATTAAATTAAATATGATGATATGGCAGTTTTAATTACCCGTAATACCAGAGGTATTACAACCTTCCCCCCTAAAAGAAATCTCGTCCCAAGATTTGGTACACGACAAGTCTTAGGACTAAGTAATGGAAAAGAAAACATGTCAAATAAACCTAATTCCACCTTAATCATTAAACGAGTAGGAGAGTTTACATATTACAAGACTAGATAATGTTACATCTACAAAGTAGCAAAGAACTCAGGGAAATTTTCTGCGAGGTAATCTTCTGATTCCCACGTAGCTTCATCTTCAGAATGATCACTCCATTGGATCTTGTACCACCTGGTTGTGGTCCTTCGTGTGACACGATCCTTTCGATCCAGGACTCGAATCGGATACTCGGCGTATGTCAAGTCTGGCTCGAGCTCTACTCCTTCGACGTCAGTGACTTGATCAGGTACTCGAAGACACTTCTTGAGTTGAGACATATGGAAAACATTATACACTGCTGAGAGGTGGTCTGATAATCTCAGTTTGTAAGCTACCTTGCCCATGCGCTCCAGGATTTTGAACAGTCCAATGTACCGCGGGGCTAACTTGCCTTTGACTCCAAAACGACTAACTCCTTTCATGGGTGAGACCTTCAAGTACCCATAGTCTCCGATGTCAAATTCTAGTGGTCGACATCTCATGTCCGCATAACTCTTTTGGCGAGATTGTGCTGCTTTCATATTGGCTTGAATGATTTGAACCTTCTCTTCAGCTTCTTTAACTAAATCTACACCAAAGTACCACCTTTCTCCAGGTTCGGACCAATTTAGCGGAGTCTGACATCTTCGACCATAGACCACTTCAAACGGTGCCATCTTGATACTCTCTGTTGGTATAAGATAACTCAAACAAATAAACACTAGGATTATCTGCAAGCGGACAGATACCGATGTAGCACTTCACCCGGGAGTATTCCAGGTATCGTTATTTATATTTTACCACAGGGAAAACGGGATGACTAGAATCTAGACTTAACCCCTGAGCTGCTATCAAGGATGGAGAAAATAGGTGATATAGGAGATTACTAAGGCTTCTAGTTCTAATCCTCACAAGATATGATATGATTGTGCTCAAGGGGAATTACTATAGGAATACACCAACAAAGGGTAAATTCCTTAGTAATGGAATCCTACGGTCTTACTGACGGGAGGTGGACTGTGTAAGACTCAACAAGGCTATGTCACCCTCGCGATCTACCACTGATCCGGACAGTATAGGGCATTTACGAGTAAATATAACCTAAGCACCACGCTTAAACTATAAATAACTACTTCAATCAAGGAGCTACCAAGATTAAAGCACTCAAAAGAATCATAAACCTCAAGAACAATAATAGCAGCGTTACTCACTTGGATTAGAAGTTGAACTCCAAAGAAATCTTCAGAAACAAGCCCCAAAGAAGGACTTGAATCCGTGGGTACAAGTCGTAGAGCAGTCACCGACAGGCCGGCAACTCCCCCAACTATCTCCAGCTCTACTACCACACTACTTCTAGAACAAGAATAGCCTTAATCTAGAGAGACTACAGGGCTAATCTTCTACTTGATGCTTGGCTCTAGATCCTATCTTGGCTTTCCACTCTATTTGAGATATGTCGGTGGAATTCTGAAACCCTGGATTGATTTATCTCTGGATCGATATGAAACCCTAGGGGTCTGGGGGTCCTTATATAGATCGGTGGGATGAACCATAGCCCTTGGATCAAACCGACTTCGATGGGTGGCTAGGATTGCGTGAAATTTCAGGATGTGGGTCCACATCGAAGCGGAGGCCGAGGAGGCTCACTGACACGTCGCCCGACCTGGTTAGTGGGTCGGCCGACCCACCCTCTCTGAGTTCTGGGCCCTGCTTTGGTAGGCATGTCTCTAGTGTTCTCTAGAATATTCTTGATCTTCTGCCGCGGCGTAATTCGGTATTTTTCTCTGCGGAGTGGGTCCTCTTTGGTTCTTTTCCTGTATAGTCTCTGGAAAACACAGATTCACCAAAACTAGTGGAATTCTGTCAGTTTAAACCCTATTCTAGGTGTTGGCTCTGATTTATATCCTTTTTCATGATTGGTTGATGGGTAAAATCATACAATAATTACCGTCAACAAGCTCCCCCACACTAGATCTTTGCTCGTCCCGAGTAAAGGATGGAATTAAGCAATCTTAACCTTAGGACTAGACATCAACATTTCACCATTCCAAGTCATACTTGTACTGCAGGATTCATTGTGTCTACCATGAAACTCTGAGTGGTTGAAGAATAGAACAGCTAGAAACTGATCACCTTTCTCTACCAATCAAGTAGTTGGAGGTCTTTGAATATTTTTGAAAATAAAGCATAGCTTACCTTCTCCATCTTTTTAGTACTCTCATGTCACTCTTGTGTGGTGGTATTGATCCTTACCAAGGCATAGATGATGTTTCCTTTTCTGTTGCCTAAAAGCTTATGTGGAGCTAAGGTAGGGGTAAAGTAAAAACATACTTGTATTGCATATATTGTAAAGTCAAAACAAGGATCCAAGGAGAAAGATGTCATACTCTTAGATCAAGATGTGCATGTGTGTGGAATATATGGTGGCTAACCTAATTCTACTATGCTCCTTTGAGGATTTTCTCTCACTTGTTTCTTTTGCAGGACAACATGGGCTATCTTTCTTTTCTTTCTCTTTCTCTCTTTTTTTCAGGCGGGCATCTGAGTACCCATTGTTTTGGTATTCCGGACACTTGTCCATTTTTATCTCTCAGGCGGGCATCTTTGTACCCATTGTTTTCTCTCTTCTCACACTTTTGCGTAGCCACATGCCTCTTCTCTGCATACTTTTGAGAGATGATAACAAGAACTTTGGAGCATTTATTCCTAACTTCTTTTTTGTGCTTCCTCCAATATTAGAGTGAAACATTTTTTAGGTGCAAAGGCATATTGTTGCGTATTCCCAGTGTAGGAATAGCAGATATATGTGGAGTGTATGTGATCTTGATCTTGGGAGCATGATAAATTTTTCAACAAGGGTCACTCGGGTTGACAAAACTCAAGCAATAGAAAGTAATAAATGTAGAAGGTTGATTCTATCCTGTATTTGGCTCTGGTAGGTGAATGCTTTTACTACAAAGGAGAAGCATAGCTGTAACACCCTAGTATTAGTTACTATTTTCACACTTGCATTTGCATGCCATCAAGCATTTATCATGTCATATCATACATCATCATCATTTGATTGGAGTTAAATTCAAATATATGTTATATGTGTGCTTATATGCCTAGAGTGTGCTTGATAGGGTAGCATGCAAATGTGATGATTGTTTACTGTTCTAAATGCTTTAGACATGTTTGGGATAACATTTGGAACAATGTTCATGTTGGTGAAATCCCCAAAATACCCCTTTAGCTCATAGTTGACTAGAAAACCCTTTTAAAGCTATTTTGTTTGACCAAACAAGAAGGGTAATTTAGAGACTTTGCATGCTAGTGCACCCTTAATCAAAGTTGTGTAGAATTTTATAAGTAACAAACTTTATTTAAGGGTCAAGTCATGAAAATGGGTGGAAGGTGGTCAAAAAGTTGAATTAGTGCAAGTTTAGGCTGTTTTAAAGTTCAAAAATTTTCCTAAGTCTAAAAGTGGTTTTTCAGTTTCGAAGTAGCTGTGTTCTTCGATCCATATCTCTCAATCCAGGCCGATCTAGAGTAAAGTGTTCTAATACGGAATGGAGTACTCATGTAGCACTTCAATCGGTATTAGTGAAGTTTTGGCTAACACTCACTGGATCACGAGATATGGCTTGATCAAAAGTCGAGTTTCAGTCTGTTAACTGGAACTGAATCGAGCCGATTCACATCAGCATTCAGCCGAACAGCTTGCGCGGCCGCAGGAAAACGGCGCCAAGTGGCGACCGTACGCCGGCGTCGGGCCACGCCTGCCTGCCGTCGCCCTACAAATGCAAAAGGGGCACTCCTTCCTGTCCCCAGCACGCTCCCCTCACTCTCCCCCGCTCTCTCGTCTCTCTGCTCGCTCTCTCCTTCTCCGCCGTCACCATAGCCACCGAGGCGATGCCGCGGTGAAATCCGCCGCCACCGCACCGTCTCCGACCGCTCCATCTCCACCCGAGCTTCGCCATCCTCTGCTCCACCTTCCCCGCCTCTTCCTGGAACCAGCCGAGGCCAGGTATAGCGCCTAGAGCCCTTCGCCGCCGTGCCATTGCCAGAGCGCCGCCGAGCTCGCTGCTCGCAGCGACGAGCACTGCGTCGTGGCTCTCACCTCTAGTTCTTGCTCGTCTGGAAGTCTCCAAGAGTCGTAGAGCTAGCTTAGGAAGCCGGTTCGGCCGTTCGTTCTTTAGGTTCGTCGGAACACGAGCTCGTCGGAGTGCTGCTCACCGCCGTGCCCCCGTGCGCACGTGGTCAGCATGTTACCGTGCGTAATAGTTCGATTCGTCGAGGTCATAGGTCCGCTAGGGTTTCAGGGTTGTGGAACAGAGCTTAGCCTCGCCGGCGATGGTCGGAATCGACCGACGCATGCTCGCCGGACCGCCGCCGTCCGCCATGGCCGCCGTTGAGCGTGCTCCGGTGACGGTTAGGTCTCAGGAGTTAGCTCGTCGGGTTCGTCTCGTTCTCAGGAACACGTAGGTGCCCTCGGTGCCGCTGGTGACCTCGTCGCCGGCGAGATAGGGCCGGTTAGCGCCGGCGGCTCTGTCTCTCTCTCTGACGCGTGGGACCCGTTTGACCGGGGAGCCCCACCAGTCAGTCACTCTGGGGCGCCTCGGGTGCACTGAGCCGGGTGTTTGTAGCATTTTGAACCGAGTTCATTTTAAAGGATTAATGAAATTGATTTTCAGAAAATGTGGAAAATCTTCCAAAATTCATATTTGGAGCTAGGAGTGTCCAAATGAGGTGAAACCAATTTTGTTGGGTTTGTATTTCTGTGCTCTATGTATGAAAAATATAACATGTGCTTTTTGGATAACTTTTCTGTGCAGTTATATTTAATTTGTTAATTACTTGCAAACTTGATAAATGCATAAGTAATTATAGGAATGTGCTAAAAATGTGATTCCACTTGCATTAATCTTGTTTAGGGAATTAGAATCTGGGAAAAATATGCTTGCTGGTGTTGTACTGTTATTTATATGATGTCATGTACAATGTGCCTTTTATGCTTTAATCTTGCAAAAATCACCATGCTTAATGTGTTAAGGATATGGTCATGAATATTTTTCTGAACCATGTTATGTTGTGAAGAAGCTAAGAAAAATGGGAAATCTGTTATTTGATACTTTTCACAGTGTTAAGTATTTTCCATTGCTTAAAAGGCTGGTTGTTTGTTATTTTTATGTAGACTGTTATACTTGTCCAAATGACTTGAAATTTTAGCAGTAGGCTAATGTCGGGTACCAAAGTTAGGGGTACCCAACTTCGATGCAAAAACGCTCATTCCCAACATGGCCTGGCCTAAGTAAGGCCAGTGGAAGCCCACGAAGACCGTGTCTACAGAGGCCCACGACATCATTCCACTAATGACAGCCAACCCTCGGGAGGGCGGCACCCTCGGCGCCCAAATCTCCGATTCGCCCGAGCCTCCCCGGGAGAGCTCGGGAGAGCGGCACCCTCGGCGCCCAAATCTCCGATTCGCCCGAGCCTCCCCGGCCCGAGCCTCCCCGAGAGAGCTCGGGAGAGCGGCACATTCGGCGCCCAAATCTCTGATTCGCCTGAGACTCCCCGGGAGAGCTCGGGAGAGCGGCACCCTCGGCGCCCAAATCTCCGATTCGCCCGAGCCTCCCCGGGAGAGCTCGGGAGAGCAGCACCCTCGGCGCCCAAATCTCCGATTCGCCCGAGCGCCCGAGCCTCCCCGGGAGAGCTCGGGAGAGCGGCACTCTCAGCGCCCAAATCTCTGATTCTCCCGAGCCTCCCTGGGAGAGCTCGGGAGAGCGGCACCCTCGGCGCCCCAAATCTCCGTTTCGCCCGAGTTTCCCTATCCTCCTCGAGCGTAATCTCGCAAAGACATCCAAGGCACAGGTGATGTCAGCGGAGCAATCTTGGACCACAAGAGATCTCTCTGACCACTTTACAAGCACTGTCCCGTCAGGCGAGACTCTCGACGCGACTGTGCTTCGCACGCCCCTGACGGCCATACCACCTGTCAGGATTTCCCTGGTAGCGGATTTGATAGGCCCACTACGGCCGTCCTCCACGGTATGGTCTACGGTGCGCCGCCCCGTTTTCCGCCAGGATCTATCAACTCCGACTGTGACAGTCCAAGCGCTTGACGATGGGCTACGCATGAATAGGAAAGGCACCTACTGCGCTGTCCACTCGAAAGGACGAGCACGCCTTCCATCCGGGCCCGCTAACCCTCGGGAGGTGCTGTTCAAAGGCCAGAAATATGACCAGGGAGATATCCCCCGCTCCATCCCATCACGCCTTCAGAGTCCCGAGCCTCGGGAGACAACGCCCTAAGGTGACTCACCCTCTTGTCACATCATACGGAAGGATAGCCGGTAGGTGTGACCCTATGGCACGTCGTAATCCGACAACTGCTGCCGCCTTGGAACTCACCAAGGTCGTGCGAACCACGACGGCCATATCCTGGAGACCCAGAGAGAAGACCGTAGCTGACGACATGACATAGTCAGACGACTGTTCCCACCTTGGAACTCACCAAGATCGTGCGAACCAAGACAGCCATACCCCGGAGACGCGGAGAAAAGGCAGTAGCTAGTCAAACGGGGAACAGCAACTCCTCACTGTAAAATACGTAGCTGCCCTTGCCTCTCCCTTGCGACTATAGAAGGGAGAGCAGAGGCCAGCTTTAGGACGACGGAGAAGTTCTAAGTTCTCACCCACACAAACATACCCATAGCGAACGACTTGTAAACACTTAGACACACACAAGAGACCTAGGAGTACTTCCCTCTCTCGCCTAGCGTGTAACCCCCTAATACAAGCACCCTGGTGCAAGGCAACACGACTCTCCTCTCCACTGGACGTAGGGCCTGCTCGGCCTGAACCCATATAATCCCTGTGTTCCCCCTTGCACACCATCCGTAGCCTCAACCGCAAAACACATATTTACTAGCCGGTGTTAGCCCCGCCAAAACTAGCACCGACAGCTAATATAGAAATGCTTTATCTACTGTAATTTTTCTAGATTTTTCTGGGCACAGTAAACAGTAGGTCTAGTTATAAGCTAGGGTTTGTTTAATTGCTTTTAAGCAAGTACTAGTTCGTTAAAATGTGTTTTCATGCAGTTTGTGGTGGTCCAGCATTGCCACTATGTTGAACACTATGAATCTGATCCTAACTTGAGCTTAGGGCAGCAAGGTGCTATTCATGTTTATGTGTTGCTCATGCTGTTAGCTCAAAATGATTAATAGCTAGTTGAGTTGATGTAAGTTTAATGGTTAGTGCAGGTTGTAGACCTCTTACGCAAGACGAGAAATTGTTCTATGCCTTGCTTAAGAAGGGTGAGTACGAATTGGTTGTCTAGAGAAGAAATATGCACGTACTCAGTAAATGAGTGTGGATTGTTAAACTGATTGCATCTCATGGTTTAAGTTGTGTATCTCTACCTTGCATTACATGTGCATTCTCAATTCTCATATATGCATATCATGCATACAGGATCACCGGGAGGAGTGACGCTGTTGCAGTTCGATCCACCGGAGGAAGGAGTTCCGCCGGAGGTTCCCGAAGGCCAGGAGGAGGAGGCTGAACTTCCTGAGTGCTCCGACCATCAGCCATCTAATTTCGTGAAAGGCAAGCCCCGGAGCATCCCTAAGCCTCCACCTATTCTTTTTATAAATGCACTGGTCTTTATTAAATCGTATGATTGTGCGCTTTAGTATAGGAGTTGATATGATACCATTGCTGCATTTATACCTTGTCCACTTATACTTGATCCTGAAGTTATTACTAGACAAGGGATGGGTTTGATCTTATGCTTAGCCATGCTTAGACCGGTAGAAGTTGAGGGATTTCCTGTCTTTCGCGAGCATAGGTGGTTATTAATGATGATGTTGGGGATGGATTCCACATGATGGACTATACGTGCCACCATGCCACAGTGTCTAATGAGAGAATCAAGGCTAGGTAGCGGGGAGCCTCATGACATGGTGAAGGTCATGCCATCTTCGGTGCTGCTTGCGGCCGACTAGGACTGAGGCCACCAGACATCAGTTGAGATTGAAGGACGTCGTCACATAGCTGGTCCGATAAGTCAATATGACCACGAAGCCGAGTATTTCTTTTTGAGCCGGGAATTGGGGCTGATAAGGTAGACATATTCTGGAGGTAGGAAGTATGTGCAGAGACGCCATCTTACCAAGGGCAGGTCAAGGACCTGAGGCTTCCTAGATGTGGGTTCGTCTCTGAGAATATGGGCCCCCCAAACCCGCGATACATATTACGTCTTAGAAAGATTTAACGGTGACCCAAGAAGCCAGTGGCTCGGCTGACAGGGTTTGTGATTGGCATATTTGCCAGCTGGTACAATCGATTTGAATTGCCATCTCTCCTGGTTAGTGAGAAACTGAACTGATCTTCTGGTGAAGTAGAGGCTAATAACTTGAATATAATGATTATGGTGAGATGAGGTTGATATCTGTGGATATCGGAAATCTTATGGTTTTATTGATTGCTTTAATATTCAGTGACTGCTTAGTATAGTGGCAAATCTTAGTTTAAATAGCTCAACTGAAATCGAAGCTGAATCACATTTAAATGTATAAGTTGAGGAACTATTGTAGTAATGCTTTTTATGCAAAATGTTGCTATCCTCTGAGCTCCACCGAATAAGCCTGCATATCCTTGAGAGTCTTTTTATTTACTCCCTGTCGGGTAAGTCTAGCTGAGTACAATTGAGTACTCAGGGTTTTATTCCCATTGTTGCAGATGGTGTATTCTACTATGCTTACTGCAAGAACTACTTCACCCTTGCGGGTGAAGAAGACTAGACCTGAGGGCAGGGTCATTATCTATCCTTAGTCGCTGTAAGAATGCTGTGACATGGTCATGTGCTGGTACTCGTATTTGAACTCTGTGGTGTAAAACTATGTTGACTTCCACTGCTACTGTATTTGTGTAAAAGACTATGTTGTACTCTGATGTTTAAATTCGGTTGCGAACTTATGTATCATGTGATCGGTTGTTGCTGAATGAATGATCCTTGGGGTATGAAAATGTTTGAAATCCTTCAAGATTTTCGGACTACCGGGTTTATATTGGCTCAAGTGCGACTTGATTGCTATTAAAAATGCGATCGTTGTACTTATGCTCGTATAAATTGGTTGGTTCTATGACAGCTGGTACCAGAGCATACTTCAGCATATACAGTCACTTGACTATTTAAAAATCGAAGAGTTTTGAGTTTTACAAACTAATTGGCAACTATTAGTGTGTATAGGTGATTTTAACCAAGTGTTTGCAAAACTTATGAGCACCAATGACCAAGTCCTATACCCCTATATATATGTGGTAATTAGGTGGCTTATGTAAGTACTGACTTGGGGGAAATTGCATCATGTTTCTATTTGTGGTTCATTTGGTTTTATCGTGCGGATAATTATGAACTGTCGGTTTCTTATTGCTTCTTATGGGCCAATGTGCCACGTCGCCTGAGGTAAGGTGAGATGTGAGTGTAAGATCGAACAACCGTCGATCGATGGTGAGTGTTATGGTTACTGAAGTGAGTACATGTGATTCATATGTGTACTAATGGAAGTAAGGTGGAGTAATTACTTTTGGGGTCGCAAATGTTCATGGGAACATTTCCGGCAGAAAGTGCTTCTTGTTGCCATGCATACATTGGGAATGGGCTGAAATGAATCTTTTGTAGGTACACTAACTCCGCAAACGTGTAGCACGGTCAGTTACGCATATGAGAGCACGTGGTACGCCACCGACTATAACGTTAGTTATTATATACTATGTGTGAGGTCGTTGGCATGTGCATACATCATGATTATGAAATTAATTCAAACTATTTGTACTATTCCTCCTCTATGATAAAATTTGTGCTACACTATCTTATTCTAAATGCTGAAGGATGTTGTGATGTACCAGATGGCAGCTGAAGGTTGAGGTGCAGAGTGGTTAGTTTCTGGAGTAGTTTGGCACCCCCACTGTGCTATGGAGGTTGTTGGAGTCAGTGGGGTATACAGAGCCGCCACTGTATTTCTGGAAGCCAGCGGAAACCATGGTGCAGCCTTGGTTTGATGTTTGGGTGACAATCCCTGTCCTTGGAAGGGGTTGGTCGTTCCCAGGAATAAAGGTGGAAGTTGACATGAAGACGCCATGGGATGGTGCACAGCTCGCAGCTTTCGAGGTGTTGACGGACATTTGTACCAGGTTCAACAAGAGAGTTGATTTGGGGCCAGCAAATGTCTTCCCCAGGGTGGATGCTTCTCAGGTTGAGTGGGCTCAGTCTAGCCAAGCTTCTTTGGAGCGAGGCAGAGATGAGCGTGCTCATGGCACGGGTGCTTCTATGAGTGCTATGTTTGCTGTCCTGAGGATGCATTATTCCACTAGGGATGGTTGGATGAAGTGCATTGAAGCCCTGCATGATGCTGTGGAGAAGAGGTTAGGAGCTGAAGAGTGGGCACGTATTGCTCGCCGTAGCTCAGATGACTTGGTGGTAGCTCTCACCGCCTGTCGTAATGAACTGCTGCGATGCTCGGGTGCTTTGTTGGCAGCTGATCGCCGTGTTGAGGTGCTTGAGAGGCAGAATGTAGATCTTCGCCGCCAGCTTGACAATCGCAATATGAGCTTGACACGTCAGCGCGATGAGTTCCTGTAGGAGTTGCGCGCTAGTCAGCAGCAGGTTTGGGAGCTGCAGCAGGACGTTCATCGTCTGAACAACCGTGTTGATCCATTTCATCCTCCGGGTGCAGCGGAGTTTGCTCCTGAAATCTTCGTTGCAGCTGATGATGGTGAAGCAAGTGAGGAAGAAGAAGAAGACCCCGAGGAGATCGTGCCTGTTGACGAGAGTGATGACCATGGGGGGAACGTGTCCGGCATGGACAGTGATCACGATGATTAGGCTCTTTCTAGTGCTCTTGCCATGATTGGCACTCTTTTGTAATGAAAACTTTGATGTAACGTAATAGTTGGAACCTGGGTTGTAATATTTGAACCCTATGTGTTCAGGGCTGAAACCATCAAACTTCTAATTAAGTAATGGTAACTTATGCAATTTGGAAACCCTTTTTTGGTTGCGCCTTGTTATTGTGTGGTTGTGTCATGATTATTGAATTATTGTGCCGTTTGTAAGTTATCAAAAATGATCATTGATATCTTTTGGGCATAATCTTTCGGTTCTCTTTGGCATAATTGACACCTAACAATGGTTGTTGTGTTTTGCTACAGATGGCACCTCATACCCGTCGTCATGGGTCAACCCGTGGTGGTGGGAATGAGCGTGAGGATGAGGAGTTACCGCCTCCTCCACCACGTACCTAGGAGCAGATGTTTGCTCAGTTCCGGGATACTCAGCAGGCTATTTTGCAGCAGATGGTTGCTAACAACAACAACAACAATCGTGACCGTGATAGGCATCGCAGGAATGATGATGGTCAGTATAGTGACTACAAGGACTTCATGGACACTAAGCCTCCGGTATTCAAGCAGGCTGTTGAACCACTGGAAGCTGATGAGTGGCTGAACACTATTGAGCAGTCATTCTCTGTGCTGCGGTTGACTGAAACCATGAAGGCTAGCTTTGCTGCTATGTTGCTGCAAAGCCAAGCTGGAATATGGTGGGCCAATCGCAAGACCGCCTACCCTGTGGTTACTGATATCACTTGGGAGCAGTTCTCCAAGGATTTCAGGGGTCATTTCATTCCCGCGGGGTTGATCAAGATGAAGGTGAATGAGTTCATGCAGCTTACTCAGGGTACCAAGACCCTCACTCAGTATCATCATGCCTTTAACAATCTGTCAAGGTATGCTCTGTGGATGGTGGATACTGATGAAAAGAAGATTGAAGCTTTCAAGAGAGGTCTTAGTACCAAGTTCATGAAGACTTTGGCTAACAATCCTCGTACAACTTTCAACGAGTTTATCAGTGAAGCTTATATTCAAGAGAAACAGAACAACTTGCACACTGCTTCCAAGGGAGGCAAGAGGCCCTTTGAAGGAGGTTCTTCTCAGCCAAGGGTTTCAGCAGCTAGTCGTGCTGTGGCAAATCGCCCTGCTTACTGTCCGGCTGTTCCTGGAGCAAAATTCAGGCCTCCTCCCAAGAAACAGCAGCCAGCACCACAACGCTACAAGAAGGGTTTCACAGTGCCTTTGAACAAGAACAATGTTCCTTCAGGCAATACTTTCCAACCGAAAACCAATCAAGGACTTGGGCCTTGTTTCAATTGTGGTCAGCAGGGGCATAACTCTTGCTATTGCCCTCATCCAAAGCAGGGGCGTGTGCACCACACTTCTGTTGAAGAGATTCCAGAGGGTGAACCAGTCACTGCGGGTACATTTTCTGTGAATCAACATCCTGCCATTGTTTTGTTTGACTTCGGATCATCGCATTCTTTCGTAAGTCAAGCATTTGCACAAAAGCATTCATTTCCAATTGTTGATTTGGGATGTAACTTTCGAATAACATCAGCAGGGGCGGAAATCTGCACACGTGAGGGTGTTAAGCACGCAAGTGTGGAGATTGGCAGTAGAAGCTTTGCTAGTCACCTCATTGTGTTGCCCGGGTTAGGTTTGGATGTAATTCTGGGGGTGAGTTGGATGAACAGGCAAGGCGCGGTGTTGGACATCGCTAACCGAACCCTGACATTAAAGGATCCTCGGGGAAAAGGTACTTTTTAAGTTTTCTTGCCACGAAGGGGGGACCTTTTTAGTCTCTGCTTCACGGCGGAAGTTGCAACTGGCCATGATATTCCGGTAGTGTGTGAGTTTCCTGATGTTTTTCCGGATGATCTTCCTGGACTTCCTTCTGATCGGGATGTGGAGTTTGCAATAGAACTTATCCCCGGTACGGCACCTATTTCTCGAAGGCCGTATAGAATGCCTCCTCATGAGTTAGCTGAACTCAAGAAACAACTCTAGGAGTTATTGGACAAAGGATTTATTCGTCCTAGTTCTTCTCCGTGGGGCTGTCCTGCAATCTTTGTTAAGAAGAAGGATGAAACTTTGCGTATGTGTGTGGACTACAGGCCACTTAATGCTGTGACAATTAAGAGCAAGTATCCTCTACCTCGTATTGATATCTTGTTTGATCAGTTATCCAAGGCTAAGGTTTTCTCCAAGATTGATCTGAGATCTGGGTATCATCAAATTAAGATCAGACCACAAGATATTCCCAAGACGGCTTTCTCCACTCGGTATGGATTGTATGAGTATTTGGTTATGTCTTTTGGATTAACCAATGCTCCTGCACATTTCATGTATCTAATGAATTCGGTATTCATGCCTGAGTTGGATAAGTTTGTGGTAGTCTTTATTGATGATATTCTGGTGTACTCTGAAAACATGGAAGATCATGCTGAACACTTGAGGATAGTCCTGACTAGACTCAGGGAGCATAAGTTGTATGCTATGTTCAGCAAGTGTGAGTTTTGGTTGACTAAAGTGCCTTTTCTGGGCCATATCTTATCTGCTGAAGGTATTTCTGTAGATCCGTCAAAAGTTCAGTAGGTGTTGGATTGGCAGTCACCTACCAATGTGTCTGAGGTTCATAGTTTTCTAGGGTTAGCTGGGTATTATCGCCGCTTTATCCAAGATTTCTCTAAGATAGCTCAACCTATGACCAAGTTGTTGCATAAAGATACCAAGCTTGTGTGGAGTGAGGAGTGTGAAACAGCTTTTCGCATCTTGCGAACGTTGTTGACCACTGCTCCAGTTCATGCACAACCTGATATTGAAAAGCCTTTTGATGTGTACTGTGATGCTTGTGGCACTAGGTTAGGATGTGTGCTCATGCAAGAAGGCTGAGTCATTGCTTATGCCTCGCGTCAGTTGAAAAAGCACGAACAGAATTATCCTACGCATGATTTGGAACTTGCCGCTGTGGTTCATGCATTGAAGATTTGGCGCCACTATTTGATGGGTCACAAATGTCATATCTATTCCGATCACAAGAGTCTCAAGTACATTTTCACTCAACCTGAGTTGAACATGAGGCAAAGAAGGTGGTTGGAGTTGATCAAAGACTATGATCTAGAAGTACACTACCATCCGGGCAAGGCTAATGTCGTAGCCGATGGTTTGAGCTGAAAGTCTCATTGCAATGTATTGCAGCCTTTGCTAGCGGACGGATTCAATCTTATGCATCCGATGGTGTTGAATAATATTATTCTCAGTTGTACTTTGGAAAGCAAGATTATTGAAGGTCAGAAAACAGATCCTGGCATATATCATATCAGGAGAAAGATGAAAGAACAAGAAATACTTCATTTCCGAGTAGATGAAAAAGGTATATTGTGGTTCAAGGACCGCTTGGTAGTACCAAAAGACCGTGAGTTGAGAAATCAGATTATGGACGAGGCTCATTTGTCCAAGTTGTCTATCCATCCTGGTAGTAGCAAGATGTATCAAGACTTAAGGCCTAGGTTCTGGTGGACCAAAATGAAGAAAGAGATTGCGGCTTATGTGGCTAGGTGTGATACCTGTTGTCGTGTGAAGGCTATTCATCTTAAGCCAGCCGGTTTATTGCAACCTTTACCAGTTCCAGGTTGGAAATGGGATGAGATAGCCATGGACTTCATATCTGGGTTACCTCTAACACAAAAAGGACATGATTCGATTTGGGTGATTGTAGATCGGTTGACTAAGATTGCACATTTCTTACCAGTTCGAACTACAGATCGTCCTCATCAGTTGGCATAGCTTACTTTTCCCAGATACTTCGGTTGCATGGTGTACCTAGAACCATTGTCTCTGACAGGGGTCCGCAATTTATTGCGCGTTTCTGGGAACACTTACACAAGAGTATGGGGACCAACTTGATTCGCAGTTCAGCTTACCATCCTTAGACTTCTGGTCAGACTGAAAGGGTAAACCAAATTCTTGAAGATATGTTGAGAGCTTGTGTCTTATCTTCCAAAGGCTCGTGGGAAGAATGGTTACCAATAGCAGAGTTCTCATACAACAATAGCTATCAAGAGAGTATTCAGATGGCTCCTTTTGAAGCTTTGTATGGGCGCAAATGTAGAACTCCTCTTAACTGGGTTGAACCAGGAGAAAGAAGATACTACGGAATTGACTTTGTGAAAGAGGCCGAAGAACGAGTGCATACCATTCAGCAACATCATAAAGCCGCACAAACTCGCCAAAAGAGTTATGCGGACAAGCGTCGAAGACCGTTGGAATTTCAAGTTGGTGACTATGTGTACTTGAAGGTGTCACCCATGAAGGGCGTACAACGTTTCGGAGTAAAACGAAAGTTAGCTCCAAGGTTTGTGGGTCCTTTTCAAATTCTGGAAAGAAGTGGAAAAGTGGCATACAAGTTACGGTTGCCACCACACCTGTCCACTATTTTCAATGTCTTTCATGTATCGCAACTCAAGAAATGTTTGCGAGTACCGGAAGAACAAGTGGATATTGGTGATATCAAGTTAAAATCAGATCTGACATATGAAGAGAAGCCTATACAAGTGGTAGATTACAAGGAAAGAGTCACCCGTAGCCGAGTGATCAAGTTCTATAAGGTGGTGTGGAACAACCAAAGTCATTGGGATGCGACTTGGGAGCGAGAGGATTACCTCAAGGAAGTCTATCCCTCTTTCTATAAACAATGGTAATTAACTTTAATCTCGGGGACGAGATTCTTTTAAGGGGGAAAGGGCTATAACACCTTAGTGTTAGTTACTATTTTCACACATGCATTTGCATGCCATTAAGCATTTATCATGTCATATCATGCATCATCATCATTTGATTGGAGTAAAATTCAAATATATGTTATATGTGTGCTTATATGCCTAGAGTGTGCTTGATAGGGTAGCATGCAAATGTGATGATTGTTTACTGTTCTAAATGCTTTAGACATGTTTGGGATAACATTTGGAACAATGTTCATGTTGGTGAAATCCCCAAAATACCCCTTTAGCTTATAGTTGACTTGAAAACCCTTTTAAAGCTATTTTGTTTGACCAAACAAGAAGGGTAATTTAGAGACTTTGCATGCCAGTGCACCCTTAATCAAAGTTGTGTAGAATTTTATAAGTAACAAACTTTATTTAAGGGTCAAGTCATGAAAATGGGTGGAAGGTGGTCAAAAAGTTGAATTAGTGCAAGTTTGGGCTGTTTTAAAGTTCAAAAATTTTCCTAAGTCTAAAAGTGGTTTTTCAGTTTCGAAGTAGCTGTGTTCTTCGATCCATATCTCTCAATCTAGGCCGATCTAGAGTAAAGTGTTCTAATACGGAATTGAGTACTCATGTAGCACTTCAATCGGTATTAGTGAAGTTTTGGCTAACACTCACTGGATCACGAGATATGGCTTGATCAAAAGTCGAGTTTCAGTCCGATAACTGGAACTGAATCGAGCCGATTCAAATCGGCATTCAGCCGAACAGCTGGCGTGGCCGCAGGAAAATGGCGCCAAGTGGCGACCGTACGCCGGCGTCGGGCCACGCCCGCCTGCCGTCACCCTCAAATGCAAAAGGGGCACTCCTTCCTGTCCCCAGCATGCTCCCCTCACTCTCCCCCGCTCTCTCGTCTCTCTGCTCGCTCTCTCCTTCTCTGCCATTGCCATAGCCGCCGAGGCGATGCCGCGGTGAAATCTGCCGCCACCGCACCGTCTCCGACCGCTCCATCTCCACCCGAGCTTCGCCATCCTCTGCTCCACCTTCCCCGCCCCTTCCTGGAACCGGCCGAGGCCAGGTATAGCGCCTAGAGCCCTTCGCCGCCGTGCCATTGCCGGAGCGCCGCCGAGCTCGCTGCTCGCAGTGATGAGCACTACGTCGTGGCTCTCACCTCTAGTTCTTGCTCGTCTGGAAGTCTCCAAGAGTCGTAGAGCTAGCTTAGGGAGCCGGTTCGGCCGTTCGTTCTTTAGGTTCGTCGGAACACGAGCTCGTCGGGGTGCTGCTCACCGCCATGCCGCCGTGCGCACGTGGTCAGCATGTTACCGTGCGTAATAGTTCGATTCGTCGAGGTCATAGGTCCGCTAGGGTTTCAAGGTTGTGGAACAGAGCTTAGCCTCGCCGGTGATGGTCGGAATCGACCGGTGCATGCTCGTCGGACCGCCGCCGTCCGCCATGGCCGCCGTTGAGTGTGCTCCGGTGACGGTTAGGTCTCGGGAGTTAGCTCATCGGGTTCATCTCGTTCTCAGGAACACGTAGGTGCCCTCGGTGCCGCCGGTGACCTCGCCGCCGGCGAGATAGGGCCGGTTAGCGCCGGCGGCTCTGTCTCTCTCTCTGACGCGTGAGACCCGTTTGACCGGGGAGCCCCACCGGTCAGTCACTCTGGGGTGCCTCGGGTGCACTGAGCCGGGTGTTTGTAGCATTTTGAACCGAGTTCATTTTAAAGGATTAATGAAATTGATTTTCAGAAAATGTGTAAAATCTTCCAAAATTCATATTTGGAGCTAGGAGTGTCCAAATGAGGTGAAACCAATTTTGTTGGGTTTGTATTTCTGTGCTCTATGTATGAAAAATATAACATGTGCTTTTTGCATAACTTTTCTGTGCAGTTATATTTAATTTGTTAATTGCTTGCAAACTTGATAAATGCATAAGTAATTATAGGAATGAGCTAAAAATGTGATTCCACTTGTATTAATCTTGTTTAGGGAATTCGAATCTGGAAAAAATATGCTTGCTGGTGTTGCACTGTTATTTATATGATGTCATATACAATGTGCCTTTTATGCTTTAATCTTGCAAAGATCACCATGCTTAATGTGTTAAGGATATGGTCATGAATATTTTTCCTGAACCATTTTATGTTGTGAAGAAGCTAAGCAAAATGGGAAATCTGTTGTTTGATACTTTTCACTGTGTTAAGTATTTTCCATTGCTTAAAAGGCTGGTTGTTTGTTATTTATGTGTAGACCGTTATACTTGTCCAAATTACTTGAAATTTTAGCAATAGGCTAATCTAGAAATGCTTTATCTACTGTAATTTTTCTAGATTTTCTGGGCACAGTAAACAGTAGGTCCAGTTATAAGCTAGGGTTTGTTTAATTGCTTTTAAGCAAGTATTAGTTCGTTAAAATGTGTTTTCATGCGGTTTGTGGTGGTCCAGCATTGCCACTATGCTGAACACTATGAATCTGATCCTAACATGAGCTTAGGGCAGCAAGGGTGCTATTCTTGTTTATGTGTTGCTCATGCTGTTAGCTCAAAATGATGAATAGCAAGTTGAGTTGATGTAAGTTTAATGGTTAGTGCAGGTTATAGACCTCTTACGCAAGACAAGAAATTGTTCTATGCCTTACTTAAGAAGGGTGAGTATGAGTTGGTTGTCTAGAGAAGAAATATGCACGTACTTAGTAAATGAGTGTGGATTGTTAAACTGATTGCATCTCATAGTTTAAGTTGTGTATCTCTACCTTGCATTACATATGCATTCTCAGTTCTCATATATGCATATCATGCATATAGGATCGCCGGGAGGGGTGACGCTGTTGCAGTTCGATCCACCGGAGGAAGGAGTTCCGCCGGAGATTGTGGTGCCGGAGGTTCCCGAAGGCCAGGAGGAGGAGGCTGAACTTCCTGAGTGCTCCGACCATCAGCCATCTAATTTCATGAAAGGCAAGCCCCGGAGCATCCCTAAGCCTCCACATATTCTTTTTATAAATGCACTGGTCTTTATTAAATCGTATGATTGTGCACTTAAGTATAGGAGTTGATATGATACCGTTGCTGCATTTATACCTTGTCCACTTATACTTGATCTTGAAGTTATAACTAGACAAGGGATGGGTTCGATCTTATGCTTAGCCATGCTTAGACCGGTAGAAGTCGAGGGATTTCCCGTCCTTCACGAGCATAGGTGGTTACTAATGATGATGTTGGGGATGGATTCCACATAATGGACTATACGTGCCACCATGCCACAGTGTCTAATGAGAGAATCAAGGCTAGGTAGCGGGGAGCCGCATGACATGGTGAAGGTCATGCCATCTTCGGTGCTGCTTGCGGCCGACTAGGACTGAGGCCACCAGACATCAGTTGAGATTGAAGGACGTCATCACATAGCAGGTCCTATAAGTCGTTCTGACCGCGAAGCCGAGTATTTCTTTTTGAGCCGGGAATTGGGGCTGATAAGGTAGACATATTCGGGAGGTAGGAAGTATGTGCAGAGACGCCATCTTACCAAGGGCAGGTCAAGGACCTGAGGCTTCCTGGAAGTGGGTTCGTCTCTGAGAATATGGGCCCCCCAAACCCGCGATACATATTACGTCTCAGAAAGATTTAACGGTGACCCAAGAAGCCAGTGGCTAGGCTGACAGGGTTTGTGATTGGCATATTTGCCAGCTGGTACAATTGATTCGAATCGCCATCTCTCCTGGTTAGTGAGAAACTAAACTGATCTTCTGGTGAGGTAGGGGCTAATAACTTGAACATAATGATTATGGTGAGATGAGGTTGATATCTGTGGATATCGGAAATCATATGGTTTTATTGATTGCTTTAATATTCAGTGATTGCTTAGTATAGTGGCAAATCTTAGTTTAAATAGCTCAACTGAAATCGAAGCTGAATCACATTTAAATGTATAAGTTGAGGAACTACTGTAGTAATGCTTTTTATACAAAATGTTGCTATCCTCTGAGCTCCACCGAATAAGCCTGCATATCCTTGAGAGTCTTTTTATTTACTCCCTGTCGGGTAAGTCTAGCTGAGTACAATCGAGTACTCAGGGTTTTATTCCCATTGTTGCAGATGGTGTAGTCTACTATGCTTACTGCAAGAACTGCTTCACCCCTGCGGGTGAAGAAGACTAGACCTGAGGGCAGGGTCATTATCTATCCTTAGTCGTTGTAAGAATGCGGTGACATGGTCATGTGTTGGTACTCGTATTTGAACTCTGTGGGGTAAAACTATGTTGACTTCCGCTGCTACTGTATTTGTGTAAAAGACTATGTTATACTCTGTTGTTTAAATTCGGTTGCGAACTTATGTATCATGTGATCGGTTGTTGCTGAATGAATGATCCTTGGGGTATGGCAATGTTTGAAATCCTTTGAGATTTCTGGACTACCCGGTTTATATTGGCTCAAGTGCGACTTGATTGCTATTAAAAATGTGATCGTTGTACTTATGCTCGTATAAATTGGTTGGTTCTGTGACAATAGCTATTGGTTTTAAGTTTTGCAAATAAAATTCTCCAACAACTAGATATCAATAATCAAGCTTTCAATGTTCTTACTATCTCGTATTCTGTAACACCCTAGTGTTAGTTAATATTTTCACACTTGCATTTGCATGTCATCAAGCATAGATCATGTCATTTCATGCATCATCATCATTTCATTTGAATTGATTTCCTTTAATTGCTATATGTTTGCTTATATGTCCATAACTTGCTAAATGTGATGGCATGCAAATGTGATGCTTGTTTACTGCTCTAGATGCTTTAGACATGTTTGGGATAACATTTGGTACAATGTTCATGTTGGTGAAATCCCCAAAATACCCCTCTAGCACATAGTTGACTAGAGAGTCCTTTAAAAGCTATTCTGTTTGACCAAATAAGAAGGGCATTTTAGAGATTTTGCATGTCAGTACACCCTCAATCAAAGTTCTGTAGAATTTTATAAGCAACAAACTTTATTTTTGGGTCAACTCATGAAAATGGGTGGAAGGTGGTCAAAAAGTTGAATTAGTACAGATTTGGAGCTGTTTTGAAGTTTCAAAATTTTGCAAAGTCTAAACTGGTTTTCAGTTTCGGTGTACCCATGTTCATCGACTTATATCTCTCAATCCAGGCCGATCTAGAGTAAAGTGTCTTAATACCAAATGATCTATTCATGTAGCTCTTTGATCTATATTAGTAAAGTTTTCTCTGAAACGGTTTGGATCACGAGCTAGAGATCGAGTAAAAACCGGGTTTCAGTCGGTTTTCGGCCAGATTGAATCGAGCCGATTCAGTCGCCGCCGACGTGGCTGCCGTCTGGCATCGGCCGCCAGGTGGCACCGTACGCCGCCGTTGGCCGCCGCGCCGGTGGGCTTTACAAAAGCGACACTCCACTCTGTTCCCCAGCACGCTCCTCTCACTCTCCCCCGCTCTCTCGCCTCTCTGCCTACCGTCTTTCCCCTCCGCCGTCGCCATTTCCGCCGCGCCGTCGCCGCGGTGAAATCCGCCGCCACCGAGCCATCTCCGACCGCTCCATCTCCGCCATAGCTTCGCCTTGCTCTGCTCTATCTCCTCGACCCGTTGCCAGCCTCAGCCGACCTAAGGTATAGCTCCAGCGAGCTTCTCGCCGCCACGACCTCGTCGGAGCGCCGCCGAGCTCTCTGCTCGCCGCGTCGAGCGCACTGCCGGGGTCGGCTTCTCTCTCCATTGCTCGTCTAGGAGTCTCCATTAACTGTAGATCTAGTCTAGGTTGTTGGTTGGGTCGGTCTCGCCGTAGGTTCGCCGGAACCCGAGCTCGCCGTGAACCCGCTCGCCGCCGTGCCGCCATGCGTGTGCGGTCAGTGAGTTCCCGTGCACAATAGTTCGATTCGTCGCGCGTATAGGTGCGTTAGGGTTCCAGGGTTTCGGAACGAAGCTTAGCCGCGCGAGTAACGGCCGGAATCGGCCGGCGCAAGTTTGCCGGACCGCCGCCGTCCGCCATTGCCGCCGTTGAGCTTGCTCCGGTGGGGGACAAACCTCGGCAGTTGGTCCATTGAGTTCGCCTCGTTGCCATGAGTCGGTAGGTAGCCTCGGCGTCGCCGGAGACCTCGCCGTCGGCGAGCTCTCGCCGGTCAGCGCCGGCGGCTCTGCCCCTCTCTCTAACGCGTGGGGTCGGGTTGACCCCGGGGCCCATTGGTCAGCCGCTCTGGTGCGCCTTTGGTTCACTGAGCCGGGTGCACGTAGCAGTTTCAGTCGGGTTTGGGTTTTATGATTTATAAAATGAATTTCCAGAAAATGTGTAGAATCTTCCAAAATTCATATCTGGAGCTAGGAGTGTCCAATTGGGGTGAACTAAATTTTGTTGTGTTTGTATTTCTGAGCTCTATCAAGGAAAAATATAAAATGTACTTTTGGAATACTTTTTCTGTGCAGTTATATTTAAATTGTTAATTGCTTGCAAACTTGGTAAATGTATAAGTAATTGTAGGAATGTGCTAAAAATGTGATTCCACTTGCATTAATCTTGTTTAGGGAAGTAGAATCTGGAAAAAATATGCTTGTTGATGCTGCACTGTTATTTATATGATGTCTTGTATAATGTGCCTTTTATGCTTTAATCTTGCAAAAATCATCATGCTTAATGTGTTAAGGATATGGTCATGAATACTTTTCCTGGACCATGTTATGTTGTGAAGAAGCTAAGAAAAATGGGAAATCTATTGTTTGATACTTTTCACTGTGTTAAGTATTTTCCATTGCTTAAAAGGCTGGTTGTTTGTTATTTTTGTGTATACTGTTATACTTGTCCAAATGACTTGAAATTTTTTCAGTAGGCTAATCTGGATGTGTAATAGCTACTGTAATTTTTATGGATTTTTCTGGGCACAGCAAACAGTAGGTCCAATTACAAGCTAGGGTTGGTTTAATTGTTTTTAAGCAGATATCTTGTGGTTGGGAATTGTTTTTATGCATTTCTGTGATGCTCAGCATTATCACTTGTTTAAAATAGTGGAGCTGATCCTAATTTAAGCTTAAGGCAGCAATGTGAATGTTTTGTTCTTATGATGTGCTCATGCTTGTTAGTTATAAGGTGACTGTGGTAGGTTAGTTGATGCATATTAATTATTAAGTGCAGGTTGTAGACCTCTTACCCGGGACGAGAAATTGTTCTATGCTTTGCTTAAGAAGGGTGAGTATGAGTTGGTTGTCTAGAGAAGAAATATGCATGTACTCAGTAAATGAGTGTGGAGTGTTAAACTGATTGCATATCATGGGTTAATTTGTGCATCTCTATCTTGCATTTCATGTGCATTCTCAGTTCTCATATATGCATATCATGCATACAGGATCGCCGGGAGGAGTGACGCTGTTGTAGTTCGATCCACCGGAGGAGGGAGTTCCGCCGGAGATTGAGGTGCCAGAGGTTCCCGAAGGCTAGGAGGAAGAGGCTGAACTTCCTGAGTGCCCCGATCACCAACCTACTAACTTTGTGAAAGGCAAGCCCCGGACCATCCCTAAGTCTCCACCTACTCTTTTTACAAATGCACTGGTCTTTATTGAATCGTATGATTGTGCACTTAAGTATAGGAGTTGATATGATACCGTTGCTGCATTTATACCTTGTCCACTTATACTTGATCCTGAAGTTATTACTAGACAAGGGGATGGGTTCGTTCTCGTGCTTAGCCATGCTTAGACCGGTAGAAGTCGAGGGATTTCCTGTCCTTCGCGAGCATAGGTGGTTACTAATGATGATGGAGTTGGATTCCACATGATGGACTATATGTGCCACCATGCCACAGTGTCTAATGAGAGAATCAAGGCTAGGTAGCGGGGAGCCGCATGACATGGTTGAGGTCATGCCGTCTTCGGTGCTGCTTGCGGCCGACTAGGACTGAGACCACCAGACATCTGTTGAGATTGAAAGACGTCGTCACATAGCTGGCCAGATAAGTCGTTTTGAAACGACCTCGATTTCCACGAAGGGAAATCCACAGGCTCGAATTGTAATTCAACAGATTGCTTGGGACAATCCATGAAATTACCCATATCTCAGTTGACACCAGGATCCATACAACGGTAATTAGGTCTTACATAAACATTTATTACATCGCCACACTGGCGGAATCAACATTCAGAGAAGCTTTAGAAGATGCGGAAACGTTTCATCCTTCACGGCCAACTTGAGTGTAGCACGTGACCCTATTCCTCGCCATCGTCTTCCTCGAAGTCGTACTCATTCTCGTCACCTGACAGCAAATTTATCAGTACGATTTGTACTGGCCACGGAGCCCACCTATGCAGCATTTGCTTTGTGGAAAGTGGATGCAAGGCTATACAAGCAGACCTATAGGCTGAGGTTTCCTATGCAGCTGTAATCAATATTTAATTAGTCAAGTTTTATCTCCAGTTAACACCATCATCCATTTTCCCATCACCACATCTCACTTACCCACACCTCGCTCTCATTCGACAGGCCCAACTCCCTCTCGGGCCTCTCTCAGCGGCACACTACCACAACGGGTACACTGCCGGAAAAATGTCATCCAGGGGGAGAAGAGAACACTCACTACACTAGTAGAAGCTTCACAGGAAAGGTCCATAGCCAACGAGTTGGCATATGTATCGATCGATCAACCGTACACTCTGCAGAGGTTTCACTACCCACAAGATTAGCCATCATAGGTGTTGCGCAAACACCTAGGCAGAATTCCGGGTGCTTGCTTGCCTAGGTCGATGCCACCCTACCACTCAGCCCTGGGATATTCCAGATCCTACACCGTTATGCTGAGACTGGGAGACACAGTACCGGGCCCATCCAGTGGTACTGTGCATCTAGAACGGAACGGGAACCCATCGACCGTCTCCGCCCACCCTTATCACCTCTCAACCTAGCAGTAGTGGCACCGTCCTACCAAGTAGTCCAGCCGTCTCCCGCCCATCAGAAGCGAGTGAGTAGAAAAGGATTCCCATGAACCTGAAACTAGTCCGTCCTAGGTTTGACCAAGCAGGCATCTCCACTTAGGGGATACTCTCCCCGTGCCATCACAGCACCTCCGTCCACGGGCTTCAAACCACCAAGGCTATCCCACCGGGGACCTCCTCAACAACTTTACCCGCCACAGGTATCTCGCTTGGGGATGCCCAGGTTGCACCCCCGGCACGACTTGCCCCATGGGCTTGTCTCACATCCCACTTGGTTGACATGAACCCTTACCACACACCCAAGACGCACGCAGCACTCTCTCCCAGTGGTTATAATCAGTTATACACCGTCCCAATTCCACCACATAGCATATAGCAAGTAGAAAGTAGTGGAAGAGTAACAGTAAATTAAGCAGCAGCTAACCTAGCAGCGGACAGCAGGGTAAAGTCTTATCAAGGCAGGGAATTCAAATATACTACCATGCAACCAATCCATACATAATCATAAAGCAATAGCAACAATGTCATTTGCAATGCGTAAATAGGATCTAAGGATTTGGTGGGACGTGGCACCTTCGTAGTCGTCTCCTAGCTCCTGAAAGTACTCGTGGTCGTCTTCCTTAGTCAGATCCTCCTCCGGCTCTGAAATCGAACACGAAATAGTCGCGTCAGCGACTCCTATAGAGTATTTCAGAAAAATCCAATAAAATAAAGAGCCAAATGCACACAAACATATGGTGCGTAATTTTTGGACATCGTATGAATAAGTTATGAATTTCCGAAGATTATCCTATTTTCTGAAAATAGAAAATGGTCTATTAATCAGGGGCAGCTCGGGATTGGTCCACGTGGCGCGCGGGTCCAGTAGTGCGGCAAGTGGCGCCTCAACAGAACACAGACCCGATGGTCGCCCACCAGGTGTTCGATGCTGGTTCCCAGAGAGTCGCTGGCGTCGGCGTAGCTCGGCGCAGCTCTGCGGAGCTCGGCGGTGGTCGGGGGTAGCTCGGCGGTGGTCGGGGGTAGCTCGGCGGAGCTCGGCGGTGGTCGGGGGTAGCTCGGCGGAGCTCGGCGTAGTTCGGCGGTGGTCGGGGGTAGCTCGGCGGAGCTCGGCGTAGCTCGGCATAGCTCGGCGTAGCCCGGCGGAGCTCGGCATAGCTCGGCGGTGGTCGGGGGTAGCTCGGCGGAGCTCGGTATAGCTCAGCGGAGCTCGGCGTAGCTCGGCGGAGTTCGGCGTACCTCGGCGGGGCTCGGGCGAATCGGAAATTCGGGGCGCCGAGGGTGCCGCTCTCCCGAGCTCTCCCGGGGAGGCTCGGGCGAATCGGAGATTTGGTGCACCGAGGGTGCCGCTCTCCCGAGCTCTCCTGGGGAGGCTCGGGCGAATCGGAGATTTGGTGCGCCGAGGGTGCCGCTCTCCCGAGCTCTTCCGGGGAGGCTCGGGCGAATCAGAAATTTGGTGCTAGCAGGGTTCCAGGGCGTCTGTTCAAGGCGGCGGTGTCTCTCCGGTGCGGCGGACGATGACAGGGTGGTGATGACCATATTTCGGCAAGACAGGGCTCGGCTTTCCCCAATTGGCGTGCTCAGGCAGTCGTCCGACCAGGTGGTGGCGGGTTAGAGTCGTGGTATGGCCTCCTTCTCTCCCTCGGCATACGGCGGTTCTCCGACGAGGTGGAGGCGCACGTAGCCAAGGCGACAGTCGTGATTCGGGGCTCGGCTATCTAGCGGCGGTGCTGAGGCAGACTTGGCGAACCTCGTCGGCCTCTCTCCGCAGCGCGAGGCGATCGGGGGTACTCGAAACGGATTTAGGCGAGGCGGATCGTGTCGGCGGCGATCACGCCGCGACTGTGAGGTTCCGGCGGGGCTAAGGAGGTCTTCTAGGAGATGTATACGCGTCCAGGGTCTATGGCGATGGTATACCAACTACCAATTTTGGCTACCGAGATTCCCAAGGTGCTCGGTTGTGGCGGCGGCGTGTCGCCGACGACGGCGGAAGGTGGCAACGCGGCTACGACCAAGTATTGGTTCAATCGAATGCGGTCTTGTCAAATTGGTAAGGCCAGAGAAGCATACAACACTCTGGTGGCGAACTTTAGCCATGGCATGACCTTCTTTTGGCGACGGCCCGCGGCGGCGCTCCGGTAAGGTCGCGGCACACGCGGCCAAGGCGATTCAGGCTTCCTCTAGTGCTTAGATCCGCGTAGCTAGCTCAAGGGGTCGTGGCGGTGCTCCACGACGCTCTAACCTATACGGGTGCTAATCGGATTGCTTGGAACGGGTGATTCGGCGTCGGAACGCGTCGGTGGTGAGCGCGCTCCGCCGAGAACGCGTCGTGCTGCGTTCTCGGTCTAGCAAGCTTGTAGTCCGGGGGTTTCGGCCGGTCGCATGAGTGCATGGTGCAGGTGATCTTCCTGAGCCGGTAAAGGCTCGTGCCTGCGCATCCCATGGGTGGAACACCATGGCAAAAGTAGGGCGAGGTTCGGACATGGCGTGCGGTGGCTCACCGTGGTGTCGGTGAAGCTAGGATGGCGGTGCAGTGGCGAGTCGGAGCCGTGCAGAGCGTACGCAGTGCCGTGCCGAACCACGACGGGGCTCCGGCTTCTCCTTCGTGTCCGGCTCGGCGTGCTCCGCGGCGGCGGTGCTCCAGCAGCTCCTCCTGCACTGCTCCGCCCTTCTCCCTCTCTCTCGGCTATGCGGTGGGGTGCGGTGGCTTGTGGAGCCGCAGCGTGGCGGCTGCGAGTGGGAATGGGCTAGGGCTCCTCGGGTGCTCCAATTTATAGGCGAGCTTGGCAGGTTCCCATGGCGGACGGCCGCGATTGATCTCGGTAGATCAAAGGGCTATGGGCGCTCGATGCTAGGGCTTCAGGGTGCACGCGGGCTCGCTTGGCGGCCAAGACAGGAGGGGACAGGAGGGGGACAGCGGGGCCAGGGCTCTGCCATGCGTGGCGCTGTCGGTCACGCCATTTGCGTGACCCGGTGGCGTCGTCTTCGTGTGGAAGAGAAACAGTGGAAGGGGAAGGCTGCTGACAGGCGGGGCCGGGCGGTCAGCGGCTGCGGGGCAGTGGGTGCGGATGAAATGGTCGCCCGCGTGCGGTTGGCATCGCGCGTGCGCGCGGTGTTGGGCCGGCCCAGTGCGGGGAGGCGGGGTGGAGTGCGCGCGCGGGTGAGGTGAGGAGAAGAAGGCCGGGCTGGCTTGGGCTGGCTTAGCAGACCGGCTGGCCGAATGGCTGGCCTAACTCTCTTTCTCCTTTTCTATTTTCATTTTAGTGTATATACACATATATTGCCCATTTTAAATATTGAGTAAATACAAACATAAATTGCAATAAATCCCAAATGTGATGCATAAGTTATTATTCTATGTGAATGGAATTAAAATGCAAACTACACTCCTTTATTTACCAAATTCATAATGAAACCTATATGCTTGCACAAGAAAAATGGGTTTTCACAATAAATAAATGAAAAATTTTAATTGGTTGGGATTTTTAGGTTGTGTGGATTTTTAGGGTTGTTACAGTCCTCCCCCTCATTAGGATCTCGACCTCGAGATTCAGAGATAACGTACCCATCGAAGAGGTAAGGAAACATAATCCGCAAGTCCGATTCTTTCTCCCACGTAGCTTCTCTTTCAGTGTGATTGCTCCACTGTACTTTGCACATCGGAATAGTCTTGTTCCGCGTCTCCTTGGTATCCCGTGCCAAGATCTTGATCGGATGTTCCTTGTATTCAAGTGTGTCTTGCAGGTCTAATGCATCCGTAGGAACTTGCTCCTCGGGAAGCTTCAGACACTTTCTTAATTGCGAGACATGGAACAAGGGGTGTACTCCAGATAATTCCTCCGGTAGTTCCAGCTTGTAAGCAAGCTTTCCAACCCTTTTACTGATCTTGTATGGCCCAACATATCTTGGTGCCAATTTCCCTTTTACGTGGAATCTGACGGTGCCACGAAGCGGAGATACCTTGAGGTAGACATAATCCCCAACCTTGAACTCAAGCTCTCGACGTCTTCTATCTGCATAGCTCTTTTGCCTACTTTGTGCAATCCTCAAATTCTCTCTTACTTGGGCAACACCTTCTTCTGCTTCCACAATCTTAGCAGGACCAAAGAATGTCCTTTCACCTGGTTCTGACCACATTAGCGGTGTTCTGCACGGTCTTCCATACAACGCTTCAAAAGGAGACATCTTAATGCTCGTCTGATAACTGTTATTGTATGAGAACTCGGCGTGGGGTAGACAGCTCTCCCATCCTTCCTTGTACCTCAATACGCAAGCACGTAACATGTCCTCGAGAATCTGGTTCACTCTTTCCGTTGGCCCATCTGTTTGCGGGTGGTATGCTGTGCTGTAGTCGAGCTTGGTCCCGATGGACTTGTGCAAGGATTTCCAGAACTGTGATACAAACTGTGATCCTCGGTCAGATATAATACTCAGAGGTGCCCCATGTAACTTCAAAACGTTTGATACGTACAGATCTGCTAGCTTTTCAACTCTATACTTCCTTTTGACCGGTATAAAATGTGCAACTTTGGTTAGACGGTCCACTATTACCCATATAGAATCATATCCATGCTCGGATCGGGGCAGTCCTATTATGAAGTCCATGGATATGCACTCCCACTTCCATTCTGGTATCTCAACTGGTTGTAGCAACCCTGCTGGTCTCTGATGTTCGGCCTTGATTCTATTGCATGTATCACATCGGGCTACATGCCCTGCAATGTCTGTCTTCATATTCTCCCACCAGAAGTGCTTCCTTAGATCATGGTACATCTTGGCTGACCCTGGGTGAATGCAATATTTGGAGTCATGCCCTTCTGACAGAATCTCTTCTCGTATCGCTGAATCCGTCGGTACGCAGATTCTATCTTTGTACCATACAGTTCCCTGCTCATCTTCTCGGTATTCAGGGCCTCTTCCCAGCTTCATCAAACCACGGATATAGTCTATCTCAGGACAGTTCCTTTGTGCTTCACGGATCCGTGAGATGAGATTGTACTCGACGCGAAGCTCATTTAGCATGCCATAGGAGACTACCTCGAGCTAGAATGCGTCGAACTCTCTCCTAAGCTCAGGCGGCATAGAGTTGGTGATGAGGGTATGGCAGTAGCTTTTGCGGCTAAGTGCATCAGCGACAACATTAGCCTTTCCTGGGTGGTAATGGATCTCAAGATCATAGTCCTTGATGAGTTCTAGCCATCTGCGCTGCCTCATATTCAGATCTTCTTGTGTGAAGAAGTACTTCAGGCTCTTGTGGTCAGTGCAGATGTCACACTTGTTGCTTATTAGATAGTGTCTCCAAATCTTGAGTGCATGTACCACGGCTGCAAGTTCTAGGTCATGAGTCGGGTATCGCTGCTCATGTTCCTTCAACTGTCTTGAGCAATATACAACAAAATCTTTGTGAATATCGGGCAGGGCTAGTACAGGTGTAGTAGTGAGCTTCTCCTTCAAGGTCTGGAAACTCTTCTCACATTCAGGGGTCCATATAAACTTGTTCTCTTTCTTCAGCAAGTTGGTCATGGGTCTTGCAATCTTGGAGAAATTCTCAATAAATCTGCGATAGTATCCTGCAAGTCCCAAAAAGCTTCTGATTTCTGACACATTACGGGGTTGTTCCCACTCTTTCACAGCTTCAATCTTGGCTGGGTCTACTGTGACTTCTTCTCCTGACAGTACGTGACCAAGGAAAGCAACTTCCTCAAGCTAGAATTCACACTTGGAGAATTTGACGTTTAGCTGGTTGCGAGATAACCTCTCCAATACGGTCCTCAGATGATGTTCATGTTCCTCTTTTGTGGCTGAATAAACCAATATATCATCATTGAATACCACCACAAACTTGTCTAGCTCATTCATGAAGATTTTGTTCATCATGTTCATGAAGTATGCTGGAGCATTAGTGAGTCCAAATGAGACTACTGTGCACTCATACTGTCCATATCTAGTGACAAATGCAGTCTTCGGGATATCCTCTTCCCTGATCTTCATCTGATGGTACCCTGATCGGAGATCGATCTTCGAGAAGTACTTGGCCTTACTCAATTGATCTAACAGATCATCGATGCGGGGCAATGGGTACTTATTCTTGACTGTAACCGCATTCAGATTCCGGTAGTCAATGCACATCCTCATCGTGCCATCCTTCTTCTTGACAAACAAAACGGGAGATCCCCAGGGCGAAGCACTAGGCCTAATGAAGCCCTTCTCTAGTAATTCTCCCAGCTGCTTCTTGAGTTCCTTCAACTCATCAGCCGACATTCTGTAGGGTCTTTTGGCAATCGGTGCAGTCCCTGGCATCAGCTCTATAACAAACTCCACATCTCTATCTGGTGGCATTCCTGGTAACTCCTCTAGAAATACGTCATTGAATTCACAGACTACTGGCACATCTCTGAATGTCAGCTCCATTTTATCTACCTTAGTCTCCAGAGCACATAGGAGGGCTTGGACTCTCTCGGTTTGGGGTATACATCGGACGGCTGTTCCCCAAGGGTGGGTTACCTGAACATATCTAGGTGAACAAGATATCACTCCCCGGTGTTTGGTTAGCCAGTCCATGCCTAAGATGATATCTAAGCTATTGGAGGGTAGTAGGGTTAGGTCAGCTCGAAAGTCAAGTCCCTCGATTGTGATTATCACTCCTCTACATATGTGAACGCTCCTGAAGGTTCCTAAGGGCGAGCTAGTTAGGATGGGGTTTGCTCTCGGGGTTACAGGTACGTTATGCTTACGTCCATATGCAGATGAAATATATGAACATGTAGCTCCCAATTCGAACAGAACTGTAGCCATGTTACCCTGAACTAGGAACGTACCGCATCAGGTGCAGCTTCAACTTCCTCAGCGGTCATATTGTTCAGTCTTCCACGGGTAGCGGATCCCCGGTTCGGTGTGCCCTGTGCAGCTGCTGGTGCACGGTTGAGGTCGGGGCACACAGCCACACGGTGTCCAGGCTTTCCGCATCCGAAGCAAGTGAAGGGCGCACTGCCTGCTGTAGCTGTCGCAGGAGCCTTCCAATTACTTGTCCTTGGCGTGTTGGTAGCGGGGGCGGGTGTGTTCTGCACAGCTCGAGTCGGCGCAGGGTAGGTCTGAGCGGGGCGGTGATAGTTGCTGCTGTTGGTACCACCACGGCTCGGTCCCGAAGAAGGTCCCTGGCGAGTCCGGAAAGGCGGGGGTGCACCTGTTCGCTGTCTCTGGGGTGGAACAGTGCGAGCGGGTCCCTCAGAGCGGCGCTTCTTTCCCTTGTTCTGGGCCTCAAATTCTAGGCGTGCTTCCATGCGATCCTTCTCGATCTCAATACAGCGGTCAATCAGCTCACGCAGAGTGTAGCTCTTGTTCCCTGACAGAGCCAACCTGATCTTGGTCTGAAGTCCCTTCCTGTAGTAGTACATATTTTCCTTCTCGGAACTCATGCAAGACGCAGGTGCGTAGCGGAGCAAGCAGTTGAAGCGGGTGGTGTACTCGTGGATCCGATCAGCTCCCTGGGAGATGTTACGAAACTCATTCTCCTTGGCCTCCATGACTCCCTCAGGAATGTGGTGGTCACAGAAAGCCTCGGTGAACTCATCCCAGTCAATGCGGGCTGGGTCCTCGTGAGCGCTGGTGTAGTTGTCCCACCATGCTCGTGCAGCACCGGTCAGCTGGTGGCTAGCAATCCCAACACACTCCTCGTCGGAGCAAGTGGTCAGGTCCAGCTTCTTCTCCATCTCTTTAAGCCAATCGTCGGCAGCGAGGGAATCGCTGTCGGTCCCGTCGAAGGTGGGTGGCCTCAGCTTCAAGAAACCCTCCAGTTTCCTTTGGAAGTCATTTTGGGGTGGCCCATGGTGCCTGTTCATCCCAGTAGCTATGGCATTCAGCAGCTAGGTCTGCTGTGCCATTACTTCCGCCAACGTTGGTGGCGGCGGCGGCGGCGGTGGCGGAGGCACATTCTCGCCCTGTGGTAGCGGATCGTTCACCGGCGGTGCATCCTCTGCCCGGCGCAGCTCTTCTTCCAAGTTAACTCCAGCTCGCCTGCTAGCTGGGCGTCCACGGTTGCGACCACGCCCACGTCCTGGTGCAGGCACGGGGGAGGGCTGGCGGTTCTCCAAACGCGCAGAATGTCTCATCGACATCTGAAATTATTAGGTACGTGCTCAGTGCAGTAATAATCTTGTAGTGGTTTAAGTAGGAGTTAGATGTTTTCAACGATTTAAATGAATTAAAACATTTTTCATGCTATCCTACACTCAACCAAAGAAGCATAAAGAACCATAAGAAGCATAAGATCCAAATGTCACTCATCACATGGTTATTATTATTACATAAAGGATGTTCCTAGCTGCTAAGAAGATCATGCTATGCACAGATAGCCAATGACAGGACAACTCATGGTATCACTAGTCTAAGGGCCACGCAGGGTCCCATAAGCTACTCGTGCATAAGGTCGAGTATGGCGTCAGGTACGCGGCTGTCCTCTGCCTCGACAAGCTTCCCTCGGCTGAAGTACTGGATCTGGTCAGACGGTGCTCCCAGCTCCTCCAGCACATGGCGTAGTACCATGGCAAATCCGCCGTGGTTCCTTCCATTGATCGGGATCTCAATAGTGCCGTCGTGCAGTGGACGAAGTGGTGGTCCAAGGCTGGTCATCTGCGAATTTTTCAAGAAACGGATTAGCAGGTCCTTGTATTAGATAAGCCATTGCATAAAAAGTGAATGCAAGGTCGGTAATATAACCGAAAGAGAGTCTGGCTTCCTATTCTAGCGTCCATTTTCTATGGGTCTCGTCCTACAGTCAAGTATGGCTCTGATACCAACTGAAACGACCTCGATTTCCATGAAGGGAAATCCACAGGCTCGAATTGTAATTCAACAGATTGCTTGGGACAATCCATGAAATTACCCATATCTCAGTTGACACCAGGATCCATACAACGGTAATTAGGTCTTACATAAACATTTATTACATCGCCACACTGGCGAAATCAACATTCAGAGAAGCTTTAGAAGATGCGGAAACGTTTCATCCTTCACGGCCAACTTGAGTGTAGCACGTGACCCTATTCCTCGCCATCGTCTTCCTCGAAGTCGTACTCATTCTCGTCACCTGACAGCAAATTTATCAGTACGATTTGTACTGGCCACGGAGCCCACCTATGCAGCATTTGCTTTGTGGAAAGTGGATGCAAGGCTATACAAGCAGACCTATAGGCTGAGGTTTCCTATGCAGCTGTAATAAATATTTAATTAGTCAAGTTTTATCTCCAGTTAACACCATCATCCCTTTTCCCATCACCACATCTCACTTACCCACACCTCGCTCTCATTTGACAGGCCCAACTCCCTCTCGGGCCTATCTCAGCAGCACACTACCACAACAGGTACACTGCCGGAAAAATGTCATCCAGGGGGAGAAGAGAACACTCACTACACTAGTAGAAGCTTCACAGGAAAGGTCCATAGCCAACGAGTTGGCATATGTATCGATCGATCAACCGTACACTCTGCAGAGGTTTCACTACCCACAAGATTAGCCATCATAGGTGTTGCGCAAACACCTAGGCAGAATTCCGGGTGCTTGCTTGCCTAGGTCGATGCCACCCTACCATTCAGCCCTGGGATATTCCGGATCCTACACCGTTATGCTGAGACTGGGAGACACAGTACCGGGCCCATCCAGTGGTACTGTGCATCTAGAACGGAACGGGAACCCATCGACCGTCTCCGCCCACCCTTATCACCTCTCAACCTAGCAGTAGTGGCACCGTCCTACCAAGTAGTCCAGCCGTCTCCCGCCCATCTGAAGCGAGTGAGTAGAAAAGGATTCCCATGAACCTGAAACTAGTCCGTCCTAGGTTTGACCAAGCAGGCATCTCCACTTAGGGGATACTCTCCCCGTGCCATCACAGCACCTCCGTCCACGGGCTTCAAACCACCAAGGCTATCCCACCCGGGACCTCCTCAACAACTTTACCCGCCACAGGTATCTCGTTTGGGGATGCCCAGGTTGCACCCCCGGCACGACTTGCCCCATGGGCTTGTCTCACATCCCACTTGGTCGACATCAACCCTTACCACACACCCAAGACGCACGCAGCACTCTCTCCCAGTGGTTATAATCAGTTATACACCGTCCCAATTCCACCACATAGCATATAGCAAGTAGAAAGTAGTGGAAGAGTAACAGTAAATTAAGCAGCAGCTAACCTAGCAGTGGACAGCAGGGTAAAGTCTTATCAAGGCAGGGAATTCAAATATACTACCATGCAACCAATCCATACATAATCATAAAGCAATAGCAACAATGTCATTTGCAATGCGTAAATAGGATCTAAGGATTTGGTGGGATGTGGCACCTTCATAGTCGTCTCCTAGCTCCTGAAAGTACTCGTGGTCGTCTTCCTTAGTCAGATCCTCCTCCGGCTCTGAAATCGAACACGAAATAGTCGCGTCAGCGACTCCTATAGAGTATTTCAGAAAAATCCAGTAAAATAAAGAGCCAAATGCACACAAACATAGTCTTAGATTGTAGATCTCGTTTTTCTGAGAATTTTGATATATGGTGCGTAATTTTTGGACATCGTATGAATAAGTTATGAATTTCCGAAGATTATCCTATTTTCTGAAAATAGAAAATGGTCTATTAATCAGGGGCAGCTCGGGATTGGTCCACGTGGCGCGCGGGTCCAGTAGTGCGGCAAGTGGCGCCTCAACAGAACACAGACCCGATGGTCGCCCACCAGGTGTTCGATGCTGGTTCCCAGAGAGTCGCTGGCGTTGGCGTAGCTCGGCGCAGCTCTGCGGAGCTCGGCGGAGCTCGGCGGTGGTCGGGGATAGCTCGGCGGTGGTCGGGGGTAGCTCGGCGGTGGTCGGGTGTAGCTCGGCGGAGCTCGGCGTAGTTCGGCGGTGGTCGGGGGTAGCTCGGCGGAGCTCGGCATAGCTCGGCATAGCTCGGCGTAGCTCGGCGGAGCTCGGCGTAGCTCGGCGGTGATCGGGGGTAGCTCGGCGGTGGTCGGGGGTAGCTCGGCGGAGCTCGGTATAGCTCGGCGGAGCTCGGCGTAGCTCGGCGGAGTTCGGCGTACCTCGGCGGGGCTCGGGCGAATCGGAGTAGCTAGCTCCGGTAAGGCGATTCAGGCGTACCTCGGCGGGGCTCGGGCGAATCGTTGTAGCTAGCTCCGGTATGGCATGACCTTCTTTTGGCGACGGCCCGCGGCGGCGCTCCGGTAAGGTCGCGGCGCACGCGGCCAAGGCGATTCAGGCTTCCTCTAGTGCTTAGATCCGCGTAGCTAGCTCAAGGGGTCGTGGCGGTGCTCCACGACGCTCTAACCTATACGGGTGATAGTCGGATTGCTTGGAAAGGGTGATTCGGCGTCGGAACGCGTCGGTGGTGAGCGCGCTCCGCCGAGAACGCGTCGTGCTGCGTTCTCGGTCTAGCAAGCTTGTAGTCCGGGGGTTTCGGCCGGTCGCATGAGTGCATGGTGCAGGTGATCTTCCTGAGCCGGTAAAGGCTCGTGCCTACGCGTCCCATGGGTGGAACACCATGGCAAAAGCAGGGCGAGGTTCGGACATGGCGTGCGGTGGCTCACCGTGGTGTCGGTGAAGCTAGGATGGCGGTGCAGTGGCGAGTCGGAGCCGTGCAGAGCGTACGCAGTGCCGTGCCGAACCACGACGGGGCTCCGACTTCTCCTTCGTGTCCGGCTCGGCGTGCTCCGCGGCGGCGGCGCTCCGGCAGCTCCTCCTCCACTGCTCCGCCCTTCCCCCTCTCTCTCGGCTATGCGGTGGGGTGCGGTGGCTTGTGGAGCCGCAGCGTGGCGGCTGCGAGTGGGAATGGGCTAGGGCTCCTCGGGTGCTCCAATTTATAGGCGAGCTTGGCAGGTTCCCATGGCGGACGGCCGCGATTGATATCGGTAGATCAAAGGGCTACGGGCGCTCGATGCTAGGGCTTCAGGGTGCACGCGGGCTCGCTTGGCGGCCAAGAAAGGAGGGGACAGGAGGGGGACAGCGGGGCCAGGGCTCTGCCATGCGTGGCGCTGTCGGTCACGCCATTTGCGTGACCCGGTGGCGTCGTCTTCGTGTGGAAGAGAAACAGTGGAAGGGGAAGGCGGCTGACAGGCGGGGCCGGGTGGTCAGCGGCTGCGGGGCAGTGGGTGCGGATGAAACGGTCGCGCGCGTGCGGTTGGCATCGCGCGTGCGCGCGGTGTTGGGCCGGCCCAGTGCGGGGAGGCGGGGTGGAGCGCGCGCGCGGGTGATGTGAGGAGAAGAAGGCCGGGCTGGCTTGGGCTGGCTTAGCAGACCGGCTGGCCGAATGGCTGGCCTAACTCTCTTTCTCCTTTTCTATTTTCATTTTAGTGTATATACACATATATTGCCCATTTTAAATATTGAGTAAATACAAACATAAATTGCAATAAATCCCAAATATGATGCATAAGTTATGATTCTATGTGAATGGAATTAAAATGCAAACTACACTCCTTTATTTACCAAATTCATAATGAAACCTATATGCTTGCACAAGAAAAATGGGTTTTCACAATAAATAAATGAAAAATTTTAATTGGTTGGGATTTTTAGGTTGTGTGGATTTTTAGGGTTGTTACACGTTCTGACCGCGAAGCCGAGTATTTCTTTCTGAGCTGGGCTTTGGTGCGACTAGGCAGACATATTCTGCAGGTAGGAAGTATGTGCCGAGACACCATTTTGCCAAGGGCAGGTCAGGGACATGATGCATCCTGGAAGTGGGTTGGTCTCTGAGAATATGGTCCCCGCCAAACTCGCGACATATTGTGTCGATTTAACGGTGGCCCAAGAAGCCAGTGGCTCGGCTGACAGGGTTTGTGATTGGCATATTTGCCAGCTGGTACAATCGATTCGAATCGCCATCTCTCCTGGTTAGTGAGAAACTGAACTGATCTTCTGGTGAGGTAGAGGCTAATAACTTGAACATAATGATTATGGTGAGATGAGGTTGATATCTGTGGATATCGGAAATCATATGGTTTTATTGATTGCTATAATATTCAGTGAATGCTTAGTATAGTGGCTAATCTTAGTTAAATAGCTTAACTAAAATCGAAGCTTATCACAATTAGAATGAATAAGTTGAGGATCTACTGTAGTAATGCCTTTTATGCAAAATGTTGCTACCCACTGAGCTCCACCAAATAAGCCTTGCATATCCTTGAGAGTCTTTTTATTTACTCCATGTCGGGTAAGTCTAGCTGAGTACAATTGAGTACTCAGGGTTTTATTCCCATTGTTGCTGATGGTGTAGTCTACTATGCTTACTGCAAGAACTGCTTCACCCCTGCGGGTGAAGAAGACTGGATTTATATTGGCTCAAGTGCGACTGGATTGCGATTAAAAATGCGATCGTTGTACTTGTGCTCGTATAAATTGGTCGGTTCTGTGATAGCTGGTACCAGAGCATAATTCAGCATATACCGTCACTTGACTATTTAAAAATTAAAAGAGTTTTGAGTTTTACAAACTAATTGCCAACTGGTAGTGTGTATAGGTGATTTAAACCAAGTGTTTGCAAAACTTATGAGTACCAATGACCAAGTCCTATAGCCCTATATATATGTGGTAATTAGGTGGCTTATGTATGTACTGACTTGGGGGAAATTGCATCAAGTTTCTATTTGTGGTTCATTTGGTTTTATCGTGCGGATAATTATGAACTGTCGGTTTCTTATTGCTTCTTATGGGTCAATGTGCCACGTCGCCTAAGGTAAGGTGAGATGTGAGTGTAAGGTCGAACAACCGTCAATCGATGGTGAGTGTTATGGTTACTGAAGTGAGTACATGTGATCCATATGTGTACTTATGGAAGTATGGTGGAGTAATTACTTTTGGGGTCGCAAATGTTCATGGGAACATTTCCGGCAAAAAGTGCTTCTTGTTGCCATGCATACATTGGGAGTTGGGCTGAAATGAATCTTCTACAGGTACACTAACCACGCAAAACGTATAGCACGGTTAGTTACGTATATGAGAGCACGTGGTATGCCACCGACTATAACGTTAGTTAATATATACTATGTGTGAGGTCGTTGGCACGTGCATGCATCATGATCATGAAATTAATTCAAGCTATTTGTACTATTTCCTTCCCTATGATAAAATTTGTGCTGCCCTATTTTATTCTAAATGCTGAAAGGTGTTGCAATGTACCTGATGGCAGCTGAAGGTGAGCCGCAGAGTGGTCAGTTTCTGGAGCAGTTTGGCACACCCACTGTGCTGTGGAGGTTGCTGAAGTCTGTGGGGTATGCAGAGCCACCACTGTATTTCTGGAAGCCAGCGGAAACCATGGTGCAGCCTTGGTTTGATGTTTGGGTGACTATCCCTGTGCTTGAAAGGGGCTGGTCGTTTCTAGGAATAAAGGTGGAAGTTGACATGAAGACGCCATGGGATGGTGCGCAGCTTGCAGCTTTCGAGGTGTTGACGGATATTTGCAGCAGGTTCAACAAGAGAGCTGATTTGGGGCCAGCAAATGTTTTCCCCAGGGTGGATGCTTCTCAGGTTGAGTGGGCTCAATCTAGCCAAGCTTCCTTGGAGCGAGGCAGAGATGAGCGTGCTCATAGCACGGGTGCTTCTATGAGTGCTATGTTTGCTGTCCTGAGGATGCATTATTCCACTAGGGATGGTTGGATGAAGTGCGTTGAAGCCCTGCATAATGCTGTGGAGAAGAAGTTAGAAGCTGAAGAGTGGGCACGTATGGCTCGTCGTAGCTCAGATGACTTGGTGGTAGCTCTCACCGCCTGTCGCAATGAGTTGTTACGATGCACTGGCGCTTTGTTGGCAGCTGATCGCCGTGTTGAGGTGCTTGAGAGGGAGAATGCAGATCTTCGCCGCCAGCTTGACAATCGCAATATGAGCTTGACACGTCAGCACGATGAGTTTCTGCAGGAGTTGCGTGCTAGTCAGCAGCAGGTTTGGGAGTTGCAGCAGGATGTTCATCGTCTGAACAACCGTGTGGATCCGTTTCATCCTCCGGGTGCAGCGGAGTTTGCTCCTGAGATCTTCGTTGCAGCTGATGATGGTGAAGCAAGTGAGGAAGAAGACCCCGAGGAGATCGTGCCTATTGACGAGAGTGATGACCATGGTGGGAACGTGTCCGGCATGGACAGTGACCACGATGACTAGGCTCTTTCTAGTGATCTTGCCATGATCGGCACCCTTTTGTATTGGAAAAACCTTTAATGTCATGTAATGAGTAGAACCTGAATTGTAATATGTGAACCCTGTGTGTTCAGGGCTGGAACCATCAAACTTTTAATAAAGTAATGGTAACTTATGCGGTTTGGATACCCTTTTTGGTTGCGCCTTATTATTGTGCGGTTGTGTGATGATTATTGAATTATTGTGCCGTTTGTGGTTATCAAAAATGATCATTGATATCTTCTGGGAATAATCTTTCGGTTTTCTTTGGCATAACTGACACTTAACAATGGTTGTTGTGTGTTGCTATAGATGGCACCTCATACCCGTTGTCATGGGTCAACCAGTGGTGGTGGGAATGAGCATGAGGATGAGGAGTTACCGCCTCCTCCACCGCGTACCCAGGAGCAGATGTTTGCTCAGTTCTTGGACACTCAGCAAGCGATTCTACAGCAGATGGTTGCTAGTAACAACCACAATCGTAATCGAGATGGACGCCGCAGAAATGATGAGGACCAGTACAGTAACTACAAGGACTTCATGGACACTAAGCCTCCGGTATTCAAGAAGGCTGTTGAACCACTGGAAGCGGATGAGTGGTTGAACACTATTGAGCAGTCATTCTCTGTGCTGCGATTGACTGAAACCATGAAGGCTAGCTTTGCTGCTATGTTGCTTCAAGGCCAAGCTGGGATATGGTGGGCAAATCGCAAGACAGCCTACCCTGTGGTCGCTGATATCACCTAGGAACAGTTCACCAGGGATTTCAGGGGACATTTCATTCCAGCAGGCTTGATCAAGATGAAGGTCAATGAGTTCATGTAGCTTACTCAGGGTACCAAGACCCTCACTCAGTATCATCATGCCTTTAACAATCTGTCAAGGTATGCTCCGTGGATGGTAGATACTGATGAAAAAAAGATTGAAGCTTTCAAGAGAGGCCTTAGTACCAAGCTTATGAAGACTCTGGCGAACAACGCTCGTACAACTTTCAACGAGTTTATCAGTGAAGCTTATATCCAAGAGAAACAGAACAACTTGCACACTGCTTCCAAGGGAGGCAAGAGGCCTTTTGAAGGAAGCTCTTCTCAACCAAGGACTCCAGCAGCTAGTCGTGCGGTGGCAAATCGCTCTGCTTACCGTCCAGCTATTCCTGGAGCAAAATTTAGACCTCCTCCCAAGAAGCAGCAGCCAGCACCACAACGCTACAAGAAAGGTTTCACAGTGCCGTTGAACAAGAACAATGCTCTTCCAGGCAATGCCGTTCAAGTGAGGACCAACCAAGGTCTGGGGCCGTGCTTTAATTGCGGTCAACAGGGGCATCTTGCTCGTTATTGTCCTAATCCCAGGCAGGGTCGTGTGCATCACACTACTGCTGAGGAACTTCCGAAAGGTGAACCAGTCACTGCGGGTATGTTTTCTGTGAATCAGCATCCTGCTATTGTTTTGTTCGACTCAGGATCATCGCATTCTTTCGTGAGTCAAGCATTTGCACAAAAGCATGCATTACCAATTGTTGAGTTGAGCCATAGTTTCCGGATAACTTCAGCTAGGGCTGAAATTTGTACGCGTCATGGTGTCGGGAATGTGGCCATTGAGATTGGTAATCGGGTTTTCGTCAGTAGTCTTATTGTGCTACTAGGGTTGAGTCTGGATGTTATTTTGGGGGTTAGTTGGATGGACAAGTGGGGTGCGGTGTTGGACGTCCCTAACCGGATGTTGACACTGAAGGAACCCCAAGGTGACGGCACTTTTCAGGTTCATCTGCCCCGTAGGGGAGATCTTTTTAGTCTCTCTTTCTCAGTTGAGGCAGTCACACTTCAGAGCATCCCTGTAGTGTGTGAGTTTCCTGATGTTTTTCCTGATGATCTACCTGGACTTCCTCCTGATCGAGATGTGGAGTTTGCAATAGAACTTATTCCCGGTACGGCACCTATTTCTCGAAGGCCGTATAGAATGCCTCCTCATGAATTAGCTGAACTCAAGAAACAACTCCAGGAGTTATTGGACAAAGGATTTATTCATCCTAGTTTTTCTCCGTGGGGCTGTCCTGCAATCTTTGTTAAGAAGAAGGATGAAACTTTGCGTAGGTGTGTGGATTACAGGCCACTTAATCCTGTGGCAATTAAGAGCAAGTATCCTCTACCTCGTATTGATATCTTGTTTGATCAATTGTCCAAGGCCAAGGTTTTCTCCAAGATTGATCTGAGATCTGGGTATCATCAAATTAAGATCAGACCACAAGATATTCCCAAGACGGCTTTCTCCACTCGGTATGGATTGTATGAGTATTTGGTTATGTCTTTTGGATTAACCAATGCTCCTGCACATTTCATGTACCTAATGAATTCGGTATTCATGCCTGAGTTGGATAAGTTCGTGGTAGTCTTTATTGACGATATTCTGGTGTACTCTGAAAACATGGAGGATCATGCTGAACACTTGAGAATAGTCTTGACTAGACTCAGGGAGCATAAGCTGTATGCTAAGTTCAGCAAGTGTGAGTTTTGGTTGACTAAAGTGCCTTTTCTGGGACATATCTTATCTGCTGAAGGTATTTCTGTAGATCCGTCAAAAGTTCAGCAGGTGTTGGATTGGAAGTCACCAACCAATGTGTCTGAGGTTCGTAGCTTTCTGGGATTAGCTGGGTATTATCGCCGCTTTATCCAAGATTTCTCTAAGATAGCTAAACCTATGACCAAGTTATTGCACAAGGATACTTGTGTGGAGTGAGGAGTGTGAAATAGCTTTTCGCACCTTGAGAACGTTGTTGACCACTGCACCAGTTCTTGCACAACCTGATATTGAAAAGCCTTTTGATGTGTACTGTGATGCTTGTGGAACTGGGTTAGGATGTGTTCTCATGCAAGAAGGCCGAGTCATTGCTTATGCCTCGCGTCAATTGAGAAAACATGAGCAAAACTATCCTACTCATGATTTGGAACTTGTCGCTGTAGTTCATGCATTGAAGATTTGGCGCCACTATTTGATGGGTCATAAATGTCATATCTATTCCAATCACAAGAGTCTCAAGTACATTTTCACTCAGCCTGAGTTGAACATGAGGCAAAGAAGGTGGTTGGAGTTGATCAAAGACTATGATCTAGAAGTACACTATCATCCGGGCAAGGCCAATGTCGTAGCCGATGCTTTGAGCCGAAAGTCTCATTGCAATGTATTGCAGCCTTTGTTAGCGGACGGATTCAATCTTATGCATCCGATGGTGTTGAATAATATAACTCTTAGTTGTACTTTGGAAAGCAAGATTATTGAAGGTCAGAAAACAGATCCTGGCATATATCATATCAAGAGAAAGATGAAAGAACAAGAAATGCTTCATTTCCGAGTAGATGAAAAAGGTATATTGTGGTTCAAGGATCGCTTGGTAGTACCGAAAGACCACGAGTTGAGGAATCAGATTATGGACGAGGCTCATTTGTCCAAGTTGTCTATCCATCCTGGTAGTAGTAAGATGTATCAAGACTTGAAACCTAGGTTCTGGTGGACCAAAATGAAGAAGGAAATTGCGGCTTATGTGGCCAGGTGTGATACTTGTTGTCGCGTGAAAGCTATTCATCTTAAGCCAGCAGGTCTATCGCAACCTTTACCAGTTCCAGGTTGGAAATGGGATGAGATAACCATGGATTTCATATCTGGGTTACCTCTAACGCAAAAAGGCCATGATTCTATTTGGGTGATTGTAGATCGATTGACTAAGATTGCATATTTCTTACCAGTTCGAACTACAGATCGTCCTCATCAGTTGGCACAGCTCTACTTTGCTCAGATACTTCGGTTACATGGTGTGCCGAGGACGATAGTTTCCGATAGAGGCCCGCAATTTATTGCACGCTTCTGGGAGCATCTACACAAGTGTTTGAGAACCAATTTGGTTCGCAGCTCAGCTTATCATCCTCAAACTTCTGGTCAGACTGAAAGGGTAAACCAAATCCTTGAAGATATGTTGAGAGCTTGTGTTTTATCATCTAAAGGTTCGTGGGAAGAATGGTTACCTTTGGCCGAGTTCTCATACAATAATAGCTATCAAGAGAGTATTCAAATGGCTCCTTTTGAAGCTTTGTATGGGCGCAAATGTAGAACTCCTCTCAATTGGGTTGAATCAGGCGAAAGGAGGTACTATGGCATTGACTTTGTGAAAGAGGCCGAAGAGAGAGTGCATACCATTCAAACACATCTCAAAGCCGCTCAGACTCGTCAAAAGAGTTATGCGGACAAGCGAAGAAGGCCATTGGAATTTGAAGTGGGTGACTACGTATACTTGAAGGTGTCACCTATGAAAGGCGTACAACGCTTCGGAGTGAAACGAAAGTTAGCTCCAAGGTTTGTAGGTCCTTTTCAAATTCTGGAAAGAAGTGGGAAAGTAGCATACAAGTTACGGTTGCCACCACACATGCCAACTATCTTCAATGTGTTTCATGTATCCCAACTCAAGAAATGTTTATGAGTACCGGAAGAACAAGTGGATCTTGGTGATATCAAGTTGAAATCAGATTTGACGTACGAAGAAAAGCCTATCGAAGTAATAGATTACAAAGAAAGAATCACCCGTAGCCGAGTGATCAAGTTCTACAAGGTGGTGTGGAACAACCAAAGTCATTGGGATGCGACTTGGGAGCGAGAAGATTATCTCAAGGAAGTCTATCCTTCTTTCTATAAACAATGGTAATTAACTCTAATCTCGGGGACGAGATTCTTTTAAGGGGGGAAGGGCTGTAACACCCTAGTGTTAGTTACTATTTCCACACTTGCATTTGCATGTCATCAAGCATAGATCATGTCATTTCATGCATCATCATCATTTCATTTGAATTAATTTCCTTTAATTGCTATATGTTTGCTTATATGTCCATAACATGCTAAATGTGATGACATGCAAATGTTATGCTTGTTTACTGCTCTAGATGCTTTATACATGTTTGGGATAACATTTGGAACAATGTTCATGTTGGTGAAATCCCTAAAATACCCCTCTAGCTCATAGTTGACTAGAGAGTCCTCTAAAAGCTATTCTGTTTGACCAAACAAGAAGGGCATTTTAGAAATTTTGCATGTCAGTGCACCCTTAATCAAAGTTGTGTAGAATTTTATAAGCAACAAACTTTATTTTTGGGTCAACTCATGAAAATAGGTGGAAGGTGGTCAAAAAGTTGAATTAGTACAGATTTAGAGCTGTTTTGAAGTTTCAAAATTTTGCTGAGTCTAAACTGGTTTTCAGTTTCGGTGTACCCATGTTCATCGATCTATATCTCTCAATCCAGGCCGATCTAGAGTAAAGTGTCTTAATACCAAATGATCTACTCATGTAGCTTTTTGATCTATATTAGTGAAGTTTTCTCTGAAACGGTTTGGATCACGAGCTAGAGATCGAGCAAAAACCGGGTTTCAGTCGGTTTCGGCCAGACTGAATCGAGCCGATTCAGTCGTCGCCGATGTGGCCACCGTCAGGCATCGGCCGCCAGGTGGTGCCGCACGCCACCGTTGGCCGCCGCGCCGGTCAGCTTTACAAAAGCGACACTCCACTCTGTTCCCCAGCACGCTCCTCTCACTCTCCCCCGCTCTCTCGCCTCTCTGCCCGCCGTCTTTCCCCTCCGCCGTCGCCATTTCCGCCGCGCTGTCGCCGTGGTGAAATCCACCGCCATCGAGCCGTCTCCGACCGCTCCATCTCCGCCATAGCTTCGCCTTGCTCTGCTCTATCTCCTCGACCCGTTGCCAGCCTCAGCCGACCTAAGGTATAGCTCCAGCGAGCTTCTCGCCGCCGCGACCTCGTCGGAGCGCCGCCGAGCTCTCTGCTCGCCGCGTCGAGCGCACTGCCGGGGTTGGCTTCTCTCTTTATTGCTCGTCTAGGAGTCTCCATTAGCTGTAGATCTAGTCTAGGTCGTTGGTTGGGTCGGTCTCGCCGTAGGTTCGCCGGAACCCGAGCTCGCCGTGAACCCACTCGCCGCCGTGCCACCATGCGTGTGCGGTCAGTGAGTTCCCGTGCACAACAGTTTGATTCGTCGCGCGTATAGGTGCGCTAGGGTTCCAGGGTCTCGGAACGAAGCTTAGCCGCGCGAGTAACGGCCGGAATCGGCCGGCGCAAGTTCGCCGGACCGCCGCCGTCCGCCATTGCCGCCGTTGAGCTTGCTCCGGTGGGGGACAAACCTCGGCAGTTGGTGCATTGAGTTCGCCTCGTTGCCACGAGTCGGTAGGTAGCCCCGGCGTCGCCGGAGACCTTGCCGTCAGCGAGCTCTCGCCGGTCAGCGCCGGCGGCTCTGCCCCCCTCTCTGACGCGTGGGGTCGGGTTGACCCCGGGGCCCGTTGGTCAGCCTCTCTGGTGCGCCTCTGGTTCACTGAGCCGGGTGCACGTAGCAGTTTCAGTCGGGTTTGGGTTTTATGATTTATAAAATGAATTTCCAGAAAATGTGTAAAATCTTCCAAAATTTATATCTGGAGCTAGGAGTGTCCAATTGGGGTGAACCAAATTTTGTTGTGTTTGTATTTCTGAGCTCTATCAAGGAAAAATATAAAATGTACTTTTGGAATACTTTTTCAGTGTAGTTATATTTAAATTGTTAATTGCTTGCAAATTTGGTAAATGCATAAGTAATTGTAGGAATGTGCTAAAAATGTGATTCCACTTGCATTAATCTTGTTTAGGGAAGTAGAATCTGGGAAAAATATGCTTGTTGATGCTGCACTGTTATTTATATGATGTCTTGTATAATGTGCCTTTTATGCTTTAATCTTGCAAAAATCATCATGCTTAATGTGTTAAGGATATGGTCATGAATACTTTTCCTGGACCATGTTATGTTGTGAAGAAGCTAAGAAAAATGGGAAATCTATTGTTTGATACTTTTCACTGTGTTAAGTATTTTCCATTGCTTAAAAGGCTGGTTGTTTGTTATTTTTGTGTATACTGTTATACTTGTCCAAATGACTTGAAATTTTGTCAGTAGGCTAATCTTGATGTGTAATAGGGACTATAATTTTTATGGATTTTTTGGGCACAGAAAACAGTAGGTCCAGTTACAAGCTAGGGTTGGTTTAATTGTTTTTAAGCAGATATCTTGTGGTTGGGAATTGTTTTTATGCAATTCTGTGATGCTCAGCATTATCACTTATTTAAAATAGTAGAGCTGATCCAATTTTAAGCTTAAGGCAGCAATGTGAATGTTTTGTTCTTATGATGTGCTCATGCTTGTTAGTTATAAGATGACTGTGGTAGGTTAGTTGATGCATGTTAATTATTAAGTGCAGGTTGTAGATCTCTTACCTGGGACGAGAAATTGTTCTATGCTTTGCTTAAGAAGGGTGAGTATGAGTTGGTTGTCTAGAGAAGAAATATGCATGTACTCAGTAAATGAGTGTGGAGTGTTAAACTGATTGCATATCATGGGTTAATTTGTGCATCTCTATCTTGTATTTCATATGCATTCTCAGTTGTCATATATGCATATCATGCATACAGGATCGCCGGGAGGAGTGACGCTATTGCAGTTCGATCCACCGGAGGAGGGAGTTCCGCCGGAGATTGAGGTGCCAGAGGTTCCCGAAGGCCAGGAGGAAGAGGCTGAACTTCCTGAGTGCCCCGATCACCAACCTACTAACTTTATGAAAGGCAAGCCCCGGACCATCCCTAAGTCTCCACCTACTCTTTTTACAAATGCACTGGTCTTTATTGAATCGTATGATTGTGCACTTAAGTATAGGAGTTGATATGATACCGTTGCTGCATTTATACCTTGTCCACTTATACTTGATCCTGAAGTTATTACTAGACAAGGGGATGGGTTCGATCTCATACTTAGCCATGCTTAGACCGGTAGAAGTCGAGGGATTTCCTGTCCTTCGCGGGCATAGGTGGTTACTAATGATGATGGGGTTGGATTCCACATGATGGACTATATGTGCCACCATGCCACAGTGTCTAATGAGAGAATCAAGGCTAGGTAGCAGGGAGCCACATGACATGGTTGAGGTCATGCCGTCTTCGGTGCTGCTTGCGGCCGACTAGGACTGAGGCCACCAGACATCAGTTGAGATTGAAAGACGTCGTCACATAGCTGGCCAGATAAGTCGTTCTGACCGCGAAGCCGAGTATTTCTTTCTGAGCCGAGCTTTGGTGCGACTAGGCAGACATATTCTAGAGGTAGGAAGTATGTGCGGAGACACCATTTTGCCAAGGGCAGGTCAGGGACCTGATGCATCCTGGAAGTGGGTTGGTCTCTGAGAATATGGTCCCCGCAAAACTCGCGACATATTGTGTCTCAGAAGGATTTAACGGTGGCCCAAGAAGCCAGTGGCTCGGCTGACAGGGTTTGTGATTGGCATATTTGCCAGCTGGTACAATCGATTCGAATCGCCATCTCTCCTGGTTAGTGAGAAACTGAACTGATCTTCTGGTGAGGTAGAGGCTAATAACTTGAACATAATGATTATGGTGAGATGAGGTTGATATCTGTGGATATCGGAAATCATATGGTTTTATTGATTGCTATAGTATTCAGTGAATGCTTAGTATAGTGGCTAATCTTAGTTAAATAGCTTAACTGAAATCGAAGCTTATCACAATTAAAATGAATAAGTTGAGGATTTACTGTAGTAATGCCTTTTATGCAAAATGTTGCTACCCTCTGAGCTCCACCAAATAAGCCTTGCATATCCTTGAGAGTCTTTTTATTTACTCCCTGTCGGGTAAGTCTAGCTGAGTACAATTGAGTACTCAGTGTTTTATTCCCATTGTTACAGATAGTGTAGTCTACTACGCGTATTGCAGGAATTGCTTCACCCCTGCAGGCGAAGAAGACTAGACCCGAGGGCAGGGTCATTATCTATCCTTAGTTGTTGTAAGAATGCTGTGACATGGTCTCTTTATGGTACTCGTATTTGAACTCTGTGGTGTAAAACTATGTTGACTTCCGCTACTACTATATTCGTGTAAAAGACTATGTTGTACTCTGATGTTTAAATTCTGTTGCGAACTGATGTGTCATGTGATCGGGTATTGCTGAATGAATGATCCTTGGGGTATGAAATGTTTAAAATCCTTCGAGATTTCCAGACTACCGGGTTTATATTGGCTCAAGTGCGACTGGATTGCGATTAAAAATGCGATCGTTGTACTTGTGCTCGTATAAATTGGTCGGTTCTGTGACATATTCCACAACAACTTAAGCAACATGGGGTCCCTATTTTAAGTTCCCAATAGCAGCAAGACTTTGAGGAAAACTGATATGCAAGTCTATCCTTGAGTCAAGTCTACTCAGTTTAATCCTTTCACGTTTTAAAGTTGCTTATTCATAAGATTTCCAATTCAGTGCAAAACAACGAGCGGTGTACAAGAAAATAGGAGGTTTAGGGTACATACCTGACCTTGGACGAAGCTCGCGGCAAGGTGGTACTGGGATGGATAGGCCGACCTAGGGTACGGATCGGCCGATCCCCCCTGGTGGCCGTTTGTGCCCTATCTTGTTGTGTGTGATCTGTGCATTGGTTGCTTCTGTTTTGGTGTACTTTTGTCTTCGGTGTTCATCGTTTTGTCACGTGCTCCTCCCTCACACTTGTTTCCTATTTTCCTTTATGCACAACAAGTGGAGATAAGCATAAATATATCCAAGCGAGATAATATTGACTCAAAATAACTTTTAATAATAGGGCACTTTTATTACACAAGACTTTCAAATTAAAACGAACTAAGCAAACTAAAGTGAACTAATTGAGCTAAGCGAACTAATCGAACTAAGGGGTGCCCTATGGATACATAACTCTAATACTTCCTAGAATCCTTCTGGGAGAAGAGCTCAAATTTAATCTCTAGCCCTCTTTGCTTTCCGTCCTTCAGATCAATCCTAAGATTAGTATCAGCTATTGTTCTAGCAAGTAGCCTATCCTGGTTCTTCATGATCTCCATCTCATGCTTCACCTGGTCCATCTGCTTCTGAAGCTCTGCTGTGGTGACCTTGGAACGCTTCCGTGGAGGTTGCTCTCTACGTGGTGCTTCCTTGGGTGGCACGTACTTAACCTTAGCCGGGTCAGCACGGACTCCATCGAAGGTGGGGCGAGTGGTGTACTTGGCACATGAGACATGGGCATAGTTGTCTAGCTTCACGGGAACTCGTTCAGCTTCGGTGGCAGGAGCTTGACATCCTTCGGTAGCTTGACGATTGGTTCCTTCCATGGCGCATCCTTCAGGTAGAGGGTCTCTGGTGGTGATGGAAGGGCTGATCTAGAACAAGCACGAAAGGATTGCTGATGCTTGTGAGGCTGGTTTGGTGGAGCAATGGCGAGAGGCCAGGGAGTTCTAGCTGGGATGATGGCTTGATAATCGTCGGCGGGAACCTTGCTAGGATCCATCCCGTAGGGGATGATCTTTTTGTCGGCCATGGGAGTCTTGGAGGAGAGCTCGTAGGCACGAGGAAGAGAATGGGTTGGATGAGATGAGATGGGAGGCTTGCAGGGGCTGGTTATATAGGCATCCGGTGGCTGTTAGGGCTTCGAAATTTCCCTACAAGCTTACGGTGGCGCCGGATGGCTTACTAAAAACGAAAGTAGGAAAATATGCGAGAAGAGACACGAAGGATCACGTCACGAAAAGGCGGCGGCGAATGGGGTCAGGGGGGATCGGCCGACCTGCCCCCTTGCCCATTCGGCTCCGGTTTTTTCGTGCGGCTTTCTCGCGATATTTAGTTTCCAAAATTCGGACTTTCCCGTGCGGGAAGACAAAAGGAAGGCTTAGGCCCTAATACACTTGGTAAATTAATAAATTCGATAACATCTATTTCCTCAGGGCCTTTAATTCATTCTAGAAAGAGTTTCAGGTGGTGACCATTTACCTTGAATAGCGTACCTTCGTCGGTTTGAAGTGTGACCGCTCCATGGGACGAAGTGTTGATCACCTTGAATGGTCCTTCCCATTTGCTTCGTAGCTTTCCATGACCGAATAACTTCACCCTGGAATTAAAAAGTAATACCTGATCTCCGGGTGCGAAGTCCTTCTTCTTCAGCCTTTTGTCATGCCATCTCTTGGTTCTCTCTTTGTAGATCTTAGAGTTGTGATATGCTTTCTCACGCCATTCATCTAGTTCAGAGAGTTGCATCTTTCTTTTTATTCCTGCAGCATCCAGATCCATATTCCATCTCTTGATTGCCCAGTGAGCCTTGAATTCAAGCTCTACTGGCAAGTGACAGGTCTTTCCATAAACAAGCTGGTATGGTGACATTCCAATTGGTGTCTTGTAGGCTGTTCTGTAAGCCCACAATGCGTCTGGTAGTCTGTCTTTCCATGCTGTTCCCATTTTGGTAACCATCTTCTGTAGAATATTCTTGATCTGCTTGTTTGATGTTTCTGCTTGCCCACTTGTCTGAGGATGGTATGGAGTGGCAATGTTGTGGCGGACCCCTCTTTTTGCTAAATATACTTGGAATCTTCTGTCGATGAAGTGGGATCCTCTGTCACTGATTACCATTCTTGGAGTACCAAATCTTGGAAATATTATTTCTTCAAACATCCTCTTTGAGCTTCTGGAATCTGCAGCTTTGCATGGCATAGCTTCTACCCATTTTGAGACGTAGTCTACTGCTACCAAAATGTACTCACACTGCTTTGACTTTGGAAACGGGCCCATGTAGTCGATTCCTCAGACATCGAAGAGCTCTACTTGGAGGTTGTTGATGAGGGGCATGGCATCTCTTGAATTGATGTTCCCATGTCGTTGGCATGCCCCACATCTCCGGATAAAGCTTTTCGTGTCATCATACATTGTGGGCCAAAAGAATCCACTCTGCCAAATCTTTGCATGTGTGCGAAATGCGCCATAGTGTCCTCCATATGGTGATGAGTGGCATCTTGCAATGATCTTGATCCCCTCTTCCGCTGGTACACATCTCCGGAGCAGTCCATCTGAACATATCCTGAAGAGGTGGGTCCCACATGTGTTGTTGACTCTCGTAGATGAGTTTTCTTTTGTCCTCCCCTGGTGGTACATATCCTGCAACCATAAAATTCACAATATTTGCGTACCAGGGGTCAGATCAGGTGATCCGATAGAGCATGTCGTCCCTCATTGAGTCGTTGATGGACATTTCCTGCATATTCTCAAAATGCATTCTAGACAGGTGATCTGCTACAGAGTTTTCTACTCCCTTTTTATCTTTTATTTCTAAGTCAAATTCTTGGAGCAGTAAAATCCATCTTATCAATTTAGGTTTAGCATCTTTCTTAGTGAGCAAGTATTTCAAAGCAGGATGATCAGTGTAAACAATCACTTTGGCTCCCACTAAGTAAGATCTAAACTTGTCTATAGAAAAAACAACACCAGTAGTTCTTTTTTAGTTGTGGCATAATTAAGCTGTGCTCTTGTTAGAGTTTTACTAGCATAAGCACTTGCATGATGCTTTCTATCTTTAGTTTGTCCCAAAACTGCCCCCTCAGCATAATCACTAGCATCACACATAATTTCAAAAGGTAAAGACCAATCAGGGGATTGAATGATTGGTGCAGAGATAAGTGCTTGCTTAAGGGTGTTAAAAGATTTCATACAAGCATTATCAAAATCAAAGGGAGCATCCTTGGCTAGCAAGTTTGTAAGAGGTCTAGCAATATGTGAAAAGTTTTGAATAAAGTGTCTATGAAAGCCAGCATGACGAAGGAAACTTCTAATCCCTTTAACATTAATAGGAGGAGGTAGTTGTTCAATTACTTCAATTTTAGCTCTGTCTACCTCTATCCCTCTTTCAGACACTAGGTGTCCTAACACTATTCCTTCCCTAACCATAAAATGACATTTTTCCCAATTAAGGACTGCGTTTTTCCTCACATCTTTGCAAAACCTTGTCTAAATTTTTAAGACAATCATCAAAAGTTTTCCATAAACAGAAATGTCATCCATGAAAACTTCCATGATTTCTTCAATCATATCAGAAAAGATAGACATCATGCATCTTTGAAAAGAAACTGGTGCATTACACAATCCAAAGGACATCCTACGATAAGCATAGGTTCCATAAGGACAGGTAAAGGTGGTTTTGCTCTGATCATCAGGGTGGATAGGAATTTGATGATATCCAAAATATCCATTAAGGAAGCAAAAGAAAGAGTGGTTTGCCAATCGCTCTAACATCTCATCGATGAAAGGCAAAGGGAAATAATCTTTCCTTGTTGCCTTGTTGAGTTTTCTGTAATCTATGCACATCTGCCATCCAGTGGCAGTTCTCTGGGGGATTAACTCATTCTTGTCATTCTTGGCAACCGTCATGCCTCCCTTTTTAGGCACAACTTGGACTGGGCTTACCCACTCACTATGCGGCACAGGATATATAATCCCGGCATGCAATAGCTTTAAGATCTCCTTCTTTACAACCTCTCTCATCACATTATTGAGCCTACGCTGGGGCTCTCTAGATGGTATGATATTAGGATCAGTTGGAATGCGATGGGTGCAAAGAACAGAACTAATTCCTTTCAGATCTTGGAGTGAATAGCCAAAAGCTGATCGATGCTTTTCAAGACGGTGATCTAGCGAATGGTCTCTACTTGTGAGAGTTTATCACCAATGATCACTAGATATTGCATGTCTCCATCTAGGAAAGCATATCTAAGACCGGCTGGCAATGGCTTGAGCTCAATAGGAGGTTTAGGTGGCACTAGGAATTCATCAAGGGTAAGGGTTCTGGATTTTTGGCTTCTTCCTCAATGAAGAACTCCTCATCTTCTTCAAGATGGGATTCTTTCAGAAAATCAAGGGCTACCACTGTGATCTCACTAATTGGATCAGGCTCAGGACATGGCTCAGTCTTAGCATTTAATGATCGGGTAATGGACAAAGGGAATCTAAAGTTTGGTCCTAATTGAATATGGATTGTCCCTATTGTCCTTCTTGACTAAGTCTTCCAATTAGTTGGCCTATCAACAGGTCGAACTCCATGACATCAAAGATGTAAAAACTTAGATGGAGCATGGTGTCATTTACCTGGATAGGGAGCACATATAAAATGCCTAAGCTTGGAATAATGTACCCGAAAGAACTTTTCAAGGGCTTTGTTGTTGGGGTTAGTGGCATGTCCGTAGATAACTCTTGAGCAAATGATGTAGACATGATATTAACACCCACAACTGGATTGTAGAAAGCTTCAAAAGGGCCTTTATGGATTTGGCATTTGATTAAGACAGAAGGTGAATCCAATCGGATTACATCAGAGGAGACCTCTGATTCTTCTAGCCAATCATTGCATATTATGGCTATAAGCTCTCTTGTGGTCTTTCTACAGAAGGCTACTTCAGGAGGCTCTAAAGGTTCTAAAGATAATTTCTTGGGCTCCTGAGGCTTCTTGATCATATGAAAGTGGGAGGTGTTTCCAAAATCAGAGAAAAGATCATCTTCTATATCTAGTATGAAGTCCGAAAGTGGAGTATCCTCGTTTTCCGTAGGGTTAGAAATGGGATAGCTGAGGATTGGGATGTTGATGGTAAAGGTTCAGGTTCAGCTATCTTAAGCTCTCCTTCTAACTTCTCCTTGGGTTGGTTATCTAAGATGTTATCCAGGATCTTGCGTGCTTCAGAGTCTGAAACATGCACGAAAGATCCTCTCGCAAAGTAGTTGAGATGCTTCTTGGATTTTCTTCTCAGACCCACAAAAAAGTGTTGAACGAGAATCGGGTCTGGAATGGATAGGTTTGGTCCAGATTTTATGAGTTCATTAAAATGCTCCCAGGATGTGGCCAAAGATTCATTATCTTTCTGTTTGAAAGATAGGATCTTGGTTCTGAGGTTGACAATTTTGGAAAGGGGTAGAATTCGAGACAAAAGTCTAAACGAAGTTTCCCCAATCTGCTCCTTCTTTCTCTATGGTTCGGTCATACCAGGTTTTAGCTCTTCCTCTCAAAGAGAAAGGAAAAAGCTTCCACCTTAGGGTTTTATCGGACATGCCCTCTATATGGAGGCAGTCACAAGTTTGATCGAGCTCTCGTAGGTGAAGATGAGGATTATCATCTTCCTCTCTTGAAAAGGATTGGCTTTGGACCATCTCTATTAAACACTAGCGTAGCTCATAGGTAGGAGTTTGGATAGGCTTTGAGGATTGCCTAAGCCTATGGCTTGTGCTCGTGGATGCAACATATTTATAGATGGGGGTGGTTTCAATGGCATCCATAAGGATGAAAACAAAAATAAGGAGATAATAAAGGTAAAAGTATGAATACAAGGTTAAGATAGACTCTAGATGTTTCAACCGTTTTCTCCAGCAACGGCGCCAGAATTGCTTGTTGGTATAAGATAACTCAAACAAATAAACAATAGGATTAGGATTATCTGCAAGCGGACAGATACTGATGTAGCACTTCGCCCGGGAGTATTCCAGGTATGTTATTTATATTTTACCACAGAGAAAACGGGATGACTAGAATCTAGACTTAATCCCTGAGCTGCTATCAAGGACGGAGAAAATAGGTGATATAGGAGATTGTTAAGGCTTCTAGTTCTAATCCTCACAAGATATGATATGATTGTTCTCAAGGGGAATTACTATAGGAATACACAAACAAAGGGTAAATTCCTTAGTAATGGTATCCTACGGTCATGCTGACGGGAGGTGGACTGTATAAGACTCAACAAGGCTAGGTCACCCTCGCGATCTACCACCGATCCGGACAGTATAGGGCATTTACGAGTAAATATAATCTAAGCACCACGCTTAAACTATAAATAACTACTTCAATCAAGGAGCTACCAAGATTAAAGCACTCAAAAGAATCATAAACCTCAAGAACAATAATAGCAGCATTACTCACTTGGATTAGAAGTTGAACTCCAAAGAAATCTTCAGAAACAAGCCCCAAAGAAGGATTTGAATTCATGGGTACAAGTCGTAGAGCAGTCACCGACAGGCCGGCAACTCCCCCAACTATCTCCAGCTCTACTACCACACTACTTCTAGAACAAGAATAGCCTTAATCTAGAGAGATTACAAGGCTAATCTTTTATTTGATGCTTGGCTCTAGATCCTATCTTGGGTTTCTACTCTATTTGAGATATGTCGGTGGAATTCTGAAATCCTGGATTGATTTCTCTCTGGACCGATCTAAAACCCTGGGGGTCTGGGGGTCCTTATATATACCGGTGGGATGAACCGTAGCCCTTGGATCAAACCGACTTCGACGGGCAGCTAGGATTGCGTGAAATTTCGGGATGTGGATCCACATCGAAGTGGAGGCCAAGGAGGCTCACTGACAGGTCGGCCGACCTGGTCAGTGGGTCGACTGACCCACCCTCTCTGAGTTGTGGGCCCTGCTTTGGCAGGCATGTCTCTAGTGTTATCTAGAATATTCTTGATCTCCTGCCGCGGCATAATTCGGTATTTTTCTCTGCGGAGTGGGTCCTCTTTGGTTCTTTTCCTATATAGTCCTTGGAAAACACAGATTCACCAAAACTAGTGGAATTCTGTTAGTTTAAACCCAATTCTAGGTGTTGGCTCTGATTTATATCCTTTTTCATGATTGGTTGATGGGTAAAATCATACAATAATTACTGTTAACACTCTCTTGATAACTATTATTATACAAGAACTCTACCAGTGCCAAACATTCATCCCAAGTGGTGGTGTACGTGAGCACACATGCTCTCAACATGTCCTCAAGTACTTGGTTGACTCGTTCAGTCTGTCCGTCAGTTTGTGGATGATATGTGGTGCTGTGCAGAAGCTTTGTTCCCAATGACTTATGAAAAGCCTTCCAAAAGTTCGAGACAAACTGCGTTCCTCGATCCAAGACAATGGTCTTCGGCACACCATGAAGCTTCATCAGGTTGTCTATATATAGCTTGGCATAGGTTGCTACCCTAAAATCCTTCTTGACAGGTATGAAATGCGCTTGTTTGGTGAGATGGTCTACAATCACCCAGATTGAATCAAAACCTCAAGGATGTCTTGGGCAAACCCACAATGAAATCCATGCTAATGTCTTCCCACTTCCACGCAGGAACAGGCAATGGTTGCAGTTCTCCTCCAGGCTTCATATGCATAGCTTTCACCTTTTGACATGTGTCACATCTAGCTACGTACTGAGCAATCTCTATTTTCATCTTGGTCCACCAGAATTTCTGCTTCAAGTCATGGTACATTTTATTGCTGCCTGGATGAATGGAAAACCTAGTCAAATGTGCTTCATCAAGAATCACTCGACGTAACTCAGGAACTTTTGGAACTACCAGTCGATTCTTGAACCATACAACACCATCATCATCAATTCTGAAACAATCAGCTTTGCCAACTTGGACTTTCTCCTTGATATGCTTGATTCCCTTACTCTTTTTCTGAGCAGCAATGATTTGCTCACGAATGGGTGTCTCAATTGTTATGTTGGCCATGCTGCCTTGTGGAACTATTTCTATACCTAACTTTTCCAATTCATAACACAACGATAGGTCATAGGTCCTTACGGTCAAACAGTTGCAGTGAACTTTCCGACTTAGCGCATTGGCAACCACATTGGCCTTGCTAGGATAGTAATGCACTTCAATATCATAATCCTTTCAACTCAAGCCATCTTCGCTGCCTCATGTTCAACTCTTCTTGAGTAAAAATGTATTTCAGGCTCTTGTGATCAGTGTAAATGTTGCAAGTACTACCTAGCAGATAATGACGCCATATCTTCAAGCCATGTACCACAGCTGCCAATTCCAAATCATGAGTGGGATAATTCTCTTCATGACTCTTGAGTTGCCGTGAAGCATAAGCAATGACCCGGCCTTCTTGTATCAAGACACAACCAAGACCGGTACCAGAAGCATCACATTACACATCAAACGGCTTTTCAAGATCAGGCTGAGCTAGTACTGGGGTAGTGGTCAACAATTTCTTCAAAGTTTGAAATGCTTTCTCACACTCTGGTGACCAAACAAACTTGACCTGATTCTTGAGCAAACTGGTAATGGGTTAGATATCCTGGAAAAGTCCGGAATAAAGCGACGATAGTACCCCGCCATACCCATGAAACTACGGACTTGATGTACAGTGGTTGGTGATTTCCAATTTAGGATTTCTTCTACTTTGCTCGGATCAACAGATACGCTTTCAGCCGACAAAGTATGTCCGAGAAAAGAAACTCGGTCCAACCAAAACTCGCACTTGCTGAACTTGGCATAAAGTTGATGTTCTCTTCAATGAGTCAGGACAACACGGAGGTGGTTGGCATGTTCTTCAGGGGTTTTGGAATAAACAAGGATGTCATCATTGAACACGACCACAAATTTATCGAGCTCCGGCATGAAGACAGAGTTCATTAGGTACATGAAATAGGCAGGAGCATTGGTTAGGCCGAAAAACATAACTAGGTATTCATATAGGCCGTATCTGGTGGTGAAGGCTGTCTTTGGAATGTCTTCGGGGTGAATTTTTATTTGGTGGTAGCCAGATCTAAGGTCAATTTTTAAAAACACTTTGGCTCCAGCTAATTGGTCGAAGAGTAGGTCAATACGAGGCAAAGGATATTTGTCTTTGATGGTTACCTCGTTGAGTGGACGGTAGTCAACACAGAGTCTGAGGGATTGGTCTTTCTTCTTCACAAAAATAGCAGGACAACCCTACGGAGATGAACTAGGTCTGATGAAACCCTTATCCAGCAAATCATGTAACTGAACCTTAAGCTCTGCTAATTCTTTGGGAGGCATCCTATAGGCTCTACGAGAAATAAGTGCAGCTCTAGGCTTCAACTCAATATCAAACTCCACATCACGATCAGGTGGCAAAACAGGCAAATCATCGGGAACACGTCCGGAAATTCACAGACTACCGGAATATCCTGCACTTCTTTGACTGCGGTTGCACACACTCTACCAACTGCTCTTCGAGGTATTGGGAGTCGACTGAGAAGTTGGGTTGACTATTAGGCAAGTTTACCCTGATGGTTCTATTCAGCACATCAATGAGGGCCTTGTGCTGATACATCCAATTCATGCCTAATATCACATCTATGTCCTGATCTTTGAGTACTATCATGGTGGTAGGGAATATATGTCCCGCCCAATTCTATAGGTACTCGTTGCACTACCTCCTTAGTACTTATACGCCCCCCGGGCGAATGTATAAGGAAATTTTCCTTTATTTCCCCAATTGGAATCTCATGCTTGACGAAAAATGTGCGATTGATGAATGAATGAGATGCACCAGAATCAAAAAGCATAATTGCAGGATGACTTGCGACAGGGAACCTACCCATTATGACGGATTCTCCAGCAGGAATGTCATTGACTTGAGTGTAGTAGACCTGACCTGCTTTTTTGACAATCTTCCCTTTCTGGGCATGCTGCTGCTGACCACGATGCTGCACTTGCTGCTGCTGCTAACCACCCGGACCCTTCTGTGCATTCTGGTTGTATTGCTTCGGGAACAAACAGTTGCGAGCCCAGTGTCCCATCTTGCCATAGTTGTAGCAAGGGTGGTTGTAGTTGACTTGTTGGGTAGTGACACGAACGCCAGGGGCATTCAGACTGAGTGGTGTTTTGCTGGTTGGAGGTGTGGGAAGTAGCGGCAGTGCGAACAACGACCTGCTGCTGAGGGTAGGGTGGACGAGAGTGGTGAGTAGGGGTGATAGACGATTTTCTGACGCTTCTGACTGCTAGAAAACCTAGACTTCTTCTTTTTCTTCTCATCCTGGTGCTTGCGGTCACTCTCTTCAAAGGCAATAGCAATGTTGACAGCTTCATGACAAGAGCAATGTCGGTTGTTGGATAGGCTTTGCTGAATCTTGAAGTTCAGACCCCTGACAAAGCAGGCCCTTTTCTTCTGGTCAGGGTATGCTCAGGAGCGTACTGTGCCAAGTGATTGAACTGACCCACATATTGCATGACGATGGATTCCTTTTGCTGCAGGGCCAGGAATTGATCCAACTTCATCTTCATCACCCCCGCAGGGATGTAATGAGCACGAAAAGCCTCACGGAATTCTGCCCAGGTAAGTTGATGGCCCTCGGGCTGTGCAGACAGGAGATTCGCATACCAAGCACTAGCGGGACCTCGCAGTTGCTGCGCTGCAAACAGTGGCTTCTGGACCTCAGTGCAATGAATCAGACTAAATTTCTGCTTCATGGTACAGAGCCAATCATCAGCTTCCAGTGGTTCATCAGCCTTGGTGAAGATAGGCGGACGGGTCTCGGTGAAGTCCACGTACGTGGTCTCATATTCATCGCGGCGGCCACGACGCCCACCACGATTGTCCCGGTTTTGCGCCATTGCATTGGCGGAATTGGCCAAGGCTGCAATAGCATCAGCCAAGGTCAGTGGAATAGGCGGTGAGTTGGGAGCAGCTCCATCCTCAGAGGTACTAGCACCGGATGCACGGATATTGATAGGCATCTGTTTAATGACATACCGAACTTAGGACTAGCATTACTTGAACAAAACATAGTAGCGTAAACAACACTTAAACAATACGACTAGGACTTAACAAAGTTCTCATCCCATAGCTAAGGTTCTTGGCACACACTAACATTATGACACAAAGGATAACGATAGGCTGAGATCCCTAGTCCTATGACTAGTCTAGTCATCGTTGATCACGATCACGTCCTCCTTGTCATCATCCTCCACAATCACATCCTCCATGGGATCAGCTGCCTCCTCGACGTCGTCCTCCTTGGGCTCCTCGTCAACCTCGTCCCCAGGCCCCTCGACCACGCCCAACTCAGGCTCTTCCTCACTGAGGAGCAAGAATGGGGTTGAGCTAGGTCATTGAGCCTGTAAACCTCCTCATGCAGGGTATCGTTGTACCACTCAACTGTGCTCAACATAGGCCTCCTACCTCATGGACCCTAGCCCTGGGCCACGTCCTCACATGCCCAAGCCTCCTCCTTCTCGTGAGTCAGGAGATCCACCTCACGCTGCAGCTCGGTGAAGCATGCGCACATCCCTGTAGTGGTCACGCCGGGCTGCCTTGAAGTCCTCGGTAAGCAGCTTGATCTCTGTCGACACTTCTTAGTGCAACCACCAGAGACAGGGTGTTAGGCTATCTCTGATAACAGGCGCCAGAAGTGTCTGGGGTATTTCTTATGTCTATTGGATAATTTCACAAGCACACAGAATATACCACTGTAGCACTTCACCCGGGAGTATTCCAAGGTATCGTTATTTATTTTTATCACAAGGGAAAGCGGTTGCTAGGAATAATTAATAAAAAGAGAGAGATCCTTAAGTCTATAACAACTTAGTATCAACTAGTGATAGGGGGTAAATCGATATATAGAGGAAAGGGTAATGACACCAAGACACGACAATGGTTTTGGGATAACTAAAGATAACTAGTAGAGTATAGCTAGGTGGGAGGACAACGAGTGAGTATAAGACTCTTATGACACTTACTTTACTCTTGTGAACTATCCTATCAAATAGATGAATTATACCAAGATAGCTAACTTACTTCCGGTGTGTAGGGGATAGGCGAGGCAGTAGGGGATATAACCACTACCCGAAGCGGCTATTCTCTTATGGGAGCATACCTTTTAAGAACTTGCCTAAAACACGTGGAGGGATACTAAGACTAGACAGGGCTATCACCACCTGCTAGCACCCACAAGCAATCCGTGCGACAAGCGGCATTCAAAGGCAAGATCTAGCCTAAGCACCACGCTTACCCTAAGCCTTACTACTCTAGTTGCGTACCAACAACTAAAGCACCCTATGACAGGCGATGAACTACACACATGAGCTAGTTATAGGATCACTATCAGATATAACTCAACTCTAAGTTAAGACAAAACACAACAATACTATAAAGAATAGTAATGCACTAAGTAGAGACTTAGTAAAGTAAAGTAAAGATAATATATTGATAAAGATAAAGTCTTATAGAAGAAAAGGTACAAAAGCTATACCAGACTCTCCAGCAGATGACTTCGCAGACTCCGAGCGTAGCTCGACTGGACTCTAACTCCCACACTAGACTAATACTACTACTAAAGAGTGGAACTCTTGTGACTTATGACTCTTGGGTGTCTTGTGTATCTTGGAGAGGAGTGGGCAGCCTCTATTTATAGGGGAGAGTGAGGGGGTCCCACATCAGCGATCCGCGTGCTCTTTGCCTCTCTACCCATGGATGAACCACCTCATTACCACCTCAAGATGGACGGCAAAGGTGAATTCATCACGTGGACATCATGCTGGAAGGCGGTGGAGGCGAACCGACTTGGCTGGGCACCAGGGGGGTTCGGCCGACCCCCTATGACAGGTGGGCCCAGCTAGGGTCTTCTAGAAGGAGTCCCCACCTGTCAAGGAAGGTGTAGGTGGCCTGTGTCCACCAGTAGTGGTTCGGCTGACCCACACTTGGTGGGTTGGGCCCACCACCGTGGTCCCTATCTATCACAGACTGTCCCCTTGTGTTGGTTCCACTTCGTTTGCATGTTGTCACGTTGAATCCTTGTGCTTTGCTTCTCAACCGTTGAATGGAAACACATGTTGATCTGAGGGCTGAAATGAGCTGAGTGGAAGGTCACATGGATCCTGCCACATCACCAGAGCCAGGTGGGCCCCATGGGCAGTTCGGCCGACCCATGGGTAGGCCCACCCTTGGCTCTCCTCTCTTCCAAGTGATGTTTTGCACCATGTCTTGATGTGTGATGACTTGGTTCCAAAATACATGGTTTGGCCGAACCACATTATTGGGCTCCAAGTGTTCATTTCTGCTCTGTTTCATCTTCCCTGCGTTCACAAGCTTAAGAGTACATGTGGAACTAGTTATGGATAAAATATGCTCATGATATGTTTATCTTCCCTTGAATTGAAGGCCTGTTGATGGTGTTTGAATGTAGAATTTTATGTTATATCCACCGTCAACAATCTCCTCGTTGAGCTCCGCACGGCTGCGGCGGGATGGCGGTTGCCTGAAGCCTCCCCGTCACGTGGCGCCAGCTGGTGACGCGGAACTCCTCTAGGTCCAGCCATCTTGTGAGCAGTGAGCTTGTAGTGCGCCAGCTGGAGAAGGTAAGTTTGGATTAGTGAGGATATAATAGGCTAGCAAGAATAGGTTTGATAAATCCTAACCCATATAACCACTTTTAAGTAGGAAGTTATTAACATGTGAATTAATCATGATGCATGAATCGTACCTACAAATTTTAAATCAATGCAAAGTAAATAAATGCATAATAATTTAACATTGGGATAATAACATGTCATTCCACTTGCTACCATAGCTAAGTTACGGAATAAGATAAGCATAAGTAGTTTGGACCAAAATAGCAATTTAAATTTTTATGATCCAAAACATTTTGAAGTTTTGCAAAGTAATACCGTAATGATTTAGCAATGGAATGCTCTAATACTAGTTGTAACAGAACCGCCTAAATCACATGGCCTACAGGCACCTGTCATTGTCACTAATGACTTCTGACAGCCGGGCCCGTTCCCCTAAATGATCTAGGAGGTCCTGCCAGGCTACATAAGCATCCGTTTTCTCCGATAGGATCCCATTGCAAAGCCATTACAGGATTACAACATTTCATAATAAAATACATCAGAGTAAAAGCACAGAAAGATTAAATAGTACTTAGATTCCAAACCAGTTAGTCCAAATAGAATTTAAGTGCAGTTATTACAAACCATAATTAAAGATAGTAGCAGTAGCAGTGGAACATTAATACAACATTCGTAGATAATGATACCAGGACCCTGCCCACGGGCCCAACATCACTCTTCGTCACTGTCTTCCTGAACGATAGTCACGCAGCAGGGCGCAAGGCAAACCTACGGCGACGGCTCTCCTGCAACAAGGGTTAACAAACCCTGAGTATTGGGGTACTCCGCAAGACTTACCCGACTAAAGTGAAAGATTAGACTCAGGAATGCAAGCTAAGGGGAGTCAAGGTAAGGCCTTAGCAAGAGTCAAAGGATTTTGCAGAAAAATCATTACTAATCTTATTTTCAGTATTTTACTCAATATTGTTATATTCAATATCAATAATTCTCAATTCTTTCATATGCATCCTTTGATTTCAATTACTTAGTCATTCTCAAAATCATCCTAGTTCCAAACCACTCTTCACTATAAGTGTGAGGATCAAGTCTCCGTAACCGAGGAGCAACGACGATTCGAATCGATTAAGTACCTAGTTGGGGATCCCTATCCACACTGCATATGTAGCACTTAAGCTTGCATATACCAACCCCGCATACCACGGGTTTTCTACCCCTGAACCGGTCTTGCACCACCCGAGAGCACAGTACTCCTCTCGTCTCCAGGCACGCCGGCCACGAGGGTACATGCTACTCTCGCCATCTCTCCACTTCAAGTGCGTGGTTGTCGGTTCGAGCAGTAGAGCCACCGGAGTCAGAGGCTTTCCATAGTATGTTGCTAGTTGCAAAGTCTTAATCACAGCAGGCCGACAATGAATGGTCCCTAAGTCCTTTTTCCGCTGGCGACAATGCATTGGGACTCTAACCCAAGTACAACTGTCCCATCGGTTTTCAGATCCCTTTTCCGCTGGCGACGATAAGTTGGGACTCCAACCCAAACATATGACCACCAAATGGAATACCCATCCCCATTGATGACAATGGACTAGGCCAAGTGCACTGCCAACGAACGAGGACAATACCATCCCCTTTCAATGATTCATTCTTTGCATATCATATATTAAAATAGCATTTTTGCAAATCTAATAATTAAGCATGACTAAGCAGTTTTCAATACTTCAAATAAATCAGGTTCTCAGGGGATGATAAGTGGTCAAGGATGGTAATGCATCAATTGGTTATCACTCAACTCTTATTAACCTAATGCAATAGATTAACTCAAGTGATAAACATTTATAAAACAAGGAGGGGGCTGAATGCACCGGGGCTTGCCTTGGATCGCAAAAAGAGTGGGGTTAGGATCGGTGACACAGATATCGAAGCCCTGGATCAGTTCATGAACTGACCTCCTCAGCAGTCACTTCAGTTTTCACCTGCTGATTCTCAGTCACTACACGCATGCGATAATGAATGCATGAATGCGATGCAATGATACGAAAATACACGACATACAGATAAAGTAGAGCATCAATACTACTTAAAATAATCCACCCTAAGATGCTCTAGGTCATAAGGGTGTTTGACCTAGAACCACAATCAATCCAAAAATTCACACAACCCTAAGCAATTAAGGTTTTCTAATTCTTTTATTACTCAATTAATTAAGCATATAATTAATAAATAACCAAACTATTCCCATTTGATGCCAAACTTTACCCACAGATTGCTACTTGACCTAAAATAGTTTACCAAATAAATTTATGATTTTTGGAGTTACAGAGAATTAATTAAAATTACTCAAAGTTACATATATTAATTAATATACTGATTTTTAGATCCTACAAAAAGTATTCAAAACATTTATTTAATATTTTTAATACAATCCATACATCACAGAGAGCATCCACAAAATTTTTCATTATTTTTAGGGCCACAGAAATATTCCTACGAAATTACCAAAACCAAGCACTATTCACCTAAAATAAAAATGGAAAAGCTATTCATAATTCCCTCGGAAAATGGAAAACTAAAACACACCCGAGGCGGACCAGTTAACCTAGGCCGGCCCAGCACGGCCCACGCGCCTGCTCGCCCCTTTCCTACTCTCACACAGGGATGCTGACAAGCGGGCCCCTGCTGTCAGCTCCCTCCTCTACCTCTGGCCGAGCACCCGCACGCGCGCACGGGAAGGCTCGCCGCGAAACCCGCCGGCGATGACCTCGGCGACGAAACCAACCACGCCTAAAGGACCCCCAACACCCAACGGACCACCTAGTGCCCTAGGCCCTAACCCTAAGCGCCTCCGACGAGCTCAACCCCGGCCATGGCGGACGCTACGGCCCAGCGACGGTGCTCCAGCCGGTGTGATGCGGTAAAGTCACAAGAAATGGGGTGGGGAGGCTCAGGAGCTCACCACGGTCCAAGACCGGTAGCTGGTTGGGGCAGGGATGGTGTGAAGAGGCGAGTGTGACGGCGGCGGTGGCTGCGACACAGTGCTCCAGGCGGCGAGGCTCCCGTTCCGACGACCCTAGACCACCAGACGACAAACCAACTAGCACATGAGCACCAGTGGAACACCATAAGCTCGAGACGCACAAGGAAAAGGAAAGAACCTCACCCCAGAGGACTAGCCTCGATGACCCGACGCCCGGCGGCGCTTCGGCCGGTGCCGAGGAAGATGTCAACCGTTCCGACCCCCACACAACGCTACAGCTCAAACCAAAAGACACAAAGGCTACGCAAGGGAGCTAGGGAGCTGGATGCATGATAAATTGGATTGTGGTGGCTTGGTGGTCATGAATTTTGCCGAGAATGACGGGGCGGTCGTCGGCGGCCGAGCAGAGAAGAAGACGGTGAGGGAGGGACTCGTCACCTTTTATGGACGGGAGGAGAAGCGGATAAGAAGGAGAATGGTCCCGGGGTCTCCCTGCGTCAACCACGTTGCGGCGATTGCGGCCTGGCCGGCCAGACGGCGCCGGCGCACGCCACGGCGTAGGCGTGCACGGACGGCCGCCGGGTGTAGGGGCCCCTGCACAGTAGCTGATACCATAGGTCAAACCCTATTCCTCACAATCATGACCTATTCCGATTTGATTCTTTGGAAACCCCATAAATAAAAGTTGTGCAAAATTTTATGAAGATAAATTTTGCTTTTTGAACCATTTCCAAATTCGGCCTAGATTTGAAATCATTCAAAAAGGGGGCAAATCTCCAATTTGAAATTCAAATAGAATCCAATCAAATTCTCGAAAGTTATCTATATAACATGAAAATATGTAAACATAAAAGTTGTTTCAATTTGCCATGCTCTACAACTTTCATTAAGGGTACTTGGTCAGATTCTTGATAGGTTTTGAAATGACATTTCAAATTCAAATTTCCATTCACTAGTTTTGAGTTTAATTTGAATTTCCACCACACTAACTTCAAAATCTCCAAAAATAGAAGTTGTTCCATTTTAAAAGATCTATAACTTTTATTAATACACTTCCATCAGATTTCCTTATATGATTTTGAATTAGGTTTTTGGGGGCCAAATTAAGGCCTAAGTTGATTTTCCTTTTTAATAAATTTTTAAATTTCCAATTAAAGATTTAATTGCACAATCATTCATAACACAATCAAGGCACTCTAGAAACCCGAAGCACAATCATATACATGCAATTAAATTAGATATGATGACATGGTAGTTTTAATTACGCATAATACCAGGGAGTGCGTGTGACTAGAGGATGGAGAAGAGGTGTCCAGGTGCTTTATATTTGAGAGGGGATAAGGGATTAAAGGAGATAACTAATGGTGCCATTATCTGCATGAGAGGAAATGAGGAAGGCACCAGAGAAAGGAGAGGTGAGGCTTGTCCACGTTAAAAGATGTTGAGGAGATATTCCTACCTGCTGCATGCATGCAAATGAAGAGGAAGAGAGAAATTGATGCAGTAAAGCAGCACACATAAGAGAGGTGTGTCTAATAAGTAATAATTAAGAGAGGAAGGAATATATGCATTAGTTTGCATGAATAGACAGGGCGTGAGAGCAATAATAAGACTGTGGTCGGTCATGGGTAGTAGCTGCTGTTTACAATGAACTTCGGTTGATAGTTAAGAACGGAAATTAGATACAAGAATTGTGAGAATTATTGAGGCTGGTTCAAGGAAAGAATGAGGAAAAAATTTCTTGTTGTTTTTGCATGAGAGGGGGAAATGAGAGAGAGAGAGGAGAATGGTGGAGCCGGCCATGCTCTGCAATTAAGTGAGTGCAAAAATAAAAGGGAGAGATTAAGGAGGGGCATGCAAAGGCAATGGGACAAGGGATTAAGTGGAGAAATAATGCAGCTGTTTTGCATGAGAAATGAAAGAAGGTGCCATATGCAGGAGGGGTGGTGTCCATCTGTTGTGCGTGATGGAGGGAGGGACAAGAAGTTATAGCTGTATGCATGCAATTGAAATGATGGAATTAGGAAAGAATAACAAGAGGTGTAACCAAGGGAATTGAGGGTGGAACAATTAGATGCTATTGTTATTTTTGCATGAGCCAGAGTGGATGGGGCTAGCTGCACGAAAAGGAGAGAGGGTGAGACACCGCTGAAATTGTAGGCACTTGTTTTAGAGGTGAAATTGATGGAGTCATAGAAATTAAAAGGGAAATTATATTTGCATGAGGAAGGCACATGATGCAGCATCAAGTTTGGAGAGATATGCATGTTTTCGTGAGAGTGAAAAGGGGAGGGTCGGTGGGAGAGAGGGGAGAAATGCATGGTTTGGGCTAGTATGGACTTTGCCCAAATCAAGATTTACATGGTAAGCAACATGTGGTTGATTTGACTTGACCAAAATGTGATAATTGGATTCTATGAAAGAAAGTAGAGACACCATATCTAGTACAAATTTAGGACTTTGGAGAAGACTCGGCCAAAAAGAAATAGAATCCAGAAAAGGATCGAGATGGTCGGGCTAGGGCCTAAGTAGTATCTCCGCAAAAGACTTGATGAGTTTTTGTTTTGATGTTTCAGAAGATGAAGATAGGAATACAATCCAAGGCGCATTTGGAAATATTAAAATTCATTTTTCAAAACATAAACACTATGCAAAGGCATGAATGCAACAAACCATTAGATTGAGTTGCAAAAATTTTTAGAAACACAATTTTTTTCCACTATCTAGAATATCAAAAACTTAGCTAAATTTAGGAAATTTTAGAAAAATGATAAAACCATTTATTGTTGTTTAGTGCTTTCTAAGTCACATGCCAAAATAGGAATTTTGGGGTGTGACATCAACGTAGCTGTCACCTACTGCGAATTAGCACTATTCAGCCAATCAGGGGACATTCACAAGTAATCATAGCCCAGACACCACGTCTACACTACAAGCTACTACTTCAATCTAGGAGCTAACCAAGATCAAAGCAATCAATATGAGTTGCAAACTTAAGAAGCAAATAAGAACAACTGCTTACTTAATTAGAATGTTGAATACAAAAGTACCTCAGAATGCAGCTCCGGGCGAGGGAGCTGAATCCAGACGAATACAGCTACGAAGAAGCTCCGACAGGCCGGGGACTCCTCCGAATCTCTACTCCTCTACTCTATCTCTCTAATCTCTCTATTGATTGCAAGCCTAGATCTAATGGATATCTATCTAATGCTTCAGGCTCTTCAGCTCTTGATCTGGCCTCCTCCAGGGGGGCCTTGGCCCTTTATTTATAGCCCGGTGGGATGAACGTGTGTCGTTGGATCAAACCGACTAACGTAGGACTAAGATGACTCCTCATAGGCGGTTGTGGAAGACTACAGAAGGCGGCGGCCAGAAACCCTAGGGGGGCACCACCCAGCCATCCTTAGGGCCGGCCGGCCCCACCTGTCAGGTGGTGGGGCTTCAGTTGCTTCAGGTGGCTTTCAGATGCTTCTATCTTGTTGATGACGTATGTTGGCTTGGCATTCAAGCTTCGTGATAATTAAGCATTTTAATCCCTCTTTTAAGCGTTTCTGGATAATCCTCTGGAAAAATATACAATTCACCAAAACTCGTGGAAATTATAAGTAATAACCCTATTCTAATAGATATTCATGTATAATGCAGGGATAATTGATAATAAAAGTTAGACGTTAACAAGTGTCAACAATTATCCCGCACACTTGGGATTTTACTCAGTCCCGAGAAAAAGATTGGTTTTAAGACATAAAAGTTTAGAGAGAGAATGAAACATTTAAAACATAACTTGAGAATATATTACATAAAACTAGTCTAGTCATACATGTACTGCGGAATTCAAAGTGTCTACCATGAATCTCTGAGTAGCTGGAGAATAGAACAGCTTGAAACAGATCACTCTCTTCCTTTAGTTAAGTCAATTGGAGGGTAAGTTAATTTTGCAAATAAAGCTTAGCTTTACCTTCTCCTTTTGTAGTACTCTCGAATCACTGATATATCTGGTATGTTTTGTATCCTTACCAAGGCATTAATGATATTGCCTTCTTTATCCTATTTCTAAAAAGTTTATGTGGATCTCAGGTAGGTATAAATATGAAAACATACTTGCATTACATTTATTGTAAAGTCAAACAATGAATCTACAGAGAAATGAGGCATATAATCGAATCAAGCTTTATTTGGTGGAATATGGTAGAACCTAATTCTACCTTGCTCCTTGAGAAAATAAATCTCTCTTTAAACAATTGAGTTTATCCAGAGAGTATGGGCCATCTTTTTCTTCTTCTTCTTCTTCTTTTTTTTCAGGAGGCTAGCATCTAAGTACTCATTGTTTTAATTTCTTTGGACACTTGTCCATTTTTTATACTCCCTTATTTTATTTTTTTTTGCATAGCCCATACCTCTTTTGGCTTTAGTAACCGAGAGATTTTAACGAAACATAGAGCATTTATTTGGTAGCTATCCTATATGATTATTTTTGGTGTCTTCTCCAGTGTAGGAGAGAAATATTTTTAGTTGAATAATTTGCTATTACTCCGGATTAGAGTAATGCTTATGTGGAAGTGGCACTTGATTCAAAAGTATGACAAATTTTTCCAACGGGTTACAAAGGTTGACCAAACTCAACACAAAGACAAGTACTATATGTAGAAAGTTTCTATCTTATATATGCCTCTGGTAGGACATTATCTTTACCACAAAGGAGAGGTATAGCTAATTATTTTAAAATTTCAAACTAAAATCTCCAAAGACAAAACATCAGGGGTTGAGTTCTCATTATTCTACTATCTCGTATTCCATAACAACTTAAGCAATCATAGGGTCCCTATAAATAGTTTCCAAAAGTGACATGACTCTCAGAAAAAGTGTTATATAATTTATTCTTAAGTCATGAATTAATCAGTCTTTTCCTCTCTTTAAAAGTGATTTAACATGTGAATTTTAATTCAGATCGAAACAGGAATCGAAACATATGCAATTATACCATATTGGGCTCAAACCTGACCGTGGCCGAAGCGAGGACACATAGGAGGTAGGGAGGCGCCAGCCGGCCCAGGTAGGGCATCGGGCGGCGTGCCTCTGTGGCCCCTCGGGGCCCACTTCGCTGTGCGTGGTCCTGGTTCGATTTTTTTCCGAATTACGTGATTTTCCCGAGCGAATTGATTTCCTGTGGTCGCGATGTGCCTCCCCCACACTTGTTTTCCTAGTATACTTTTCTGCACAACATGTGGAGACAACATGCGTACCAAAAAAATAGAGAGTAGAGTAGATAAAGAAATACTAAAACATTAATAAAAGATAAGGCACTTTATTCATTAATAGTAGTAGATAACTTGATAGACGCTTTACTGACTGAGCTAACGACTGCCCTAGCTCATTAGGCTTTGTCCTAGTAAAATATATGACCCAAAAGACTTAATAATATAATTGACCCGTAACACACTTGTGCCTTATTACATAGATAAGTAGGGCAACTTAAGGCTGCCCTTTCTTTGTGAGATCCATGATCTCTTTCTTAAGCTTCTCAACCTCTTCTTCAAGCTTATCTTTGTCGCGCTTGAGACTGCAGGATTAACTTGACATTGGTTCCTATCTGTTTAGTCATGTCGTCCCATAATCTTAGTCCTCATCTCATCAGTCTTCTCTAAGCCTTTAATCGGAGTTTGAGAGGCCTTCAATCTTCTCACTGAGAATCCGTAGAGAGAGAGGAGGTTGTTGAGGACCTTTCTCTAGTGCTAATGCTGATGCAACCCTCTGTCTCTTGGACGGAGGTGATATGAAATCAGTATAGCGGACTTGGCCTGGACGTGCACTGAACTCCATAGATGGCAGGGCGAACAGTGGTGTATTTCGCACATACCAGTGTTCCGTTCTTGTCGATCTTGACCTGACAGGAGTCGTTCATTGTCCCTAGGTGGAAGAAGCAGGGTGCCTAAGGGAATAGCGATATGCTTTCCCTTGGTACCGTCTTCTAATAGCAACCTTGTGGGTGGTGATGCAGAGCAGGCTGAGCTTTGCGTAGTAGACTTGCTCGTATTGCTGAGGCACCACAGCGATGTGCTTCGATGGAACGATGGCGAGAGGCTTCGGATGCGCGAGGACGATGGCCTTCGAGTCGTAGCTTGGGATCTTGTCGAAGTCAGCGCTGATGACCGCTTCGTCTGCCATTGCTGCTAGATCTAAACTAGAAAGTTTCTCTGGAGGAGAGAGGAGGCTATTGATGGGATACAAATCATGGAGGTATAGCTGCGTATTTATATGGGTTTATAGGAGACAGGATAAGGTCAAATCTAGGCTCTACAGGGTTCGTACGAAAGAATATCCGCACGTGACGGGATCCTACTGGGACTGTGTTTAGCAAAGGTGTAGAAGGGCAAGGACATGAGAGACTGGAGAAGAGATGGCAGGGGGCGCCGCCCGGCCCCACATGGCAGCCTCTCGGGGTGGCCGTGCTCGTGGTGCCTCTAGACTCTATCTACTTCCTGTTGGTTGCGATGTGCGATAGATTTTCAGTAACAGACGATGACGGCACTAAGAACTTGGTAATTGGATAAAGTCCAGCCCATCAACAACCTCTGAATTAAATGGTTCTAAAAATAATTTAAGTCAGTGACCATTTACCTTGAATAACGTACCTTCGTGTGTTTGTAGAGTTACCGCTCCATGTGGCGACGAATTCACAACCTGTAAATGGTCCTTCCTATTTGACTTTGTAACTTTCCAAGCCCGAATAATTTAAACCTGGAATTAAAAAGTAATACCTTATCTCCTGGTGCAAACTCCTTCTTCTTGATCCTCTTATCATGCCATCTTTTTGTTCTTTCTTTGTAAATCTTTGAATTGTGATAAGCCTTTTCTCTCCATTCTTCTAATTCTGATAGTAGCATCTTTCTCTTTTCTCCAGCGGCTTCAAAGTCCATATTCCATCTCTTAATAGCCCAGTGAGCCTTATGCTCTAATTCCACCGGTAAATGAAAGGTCTTACCATACACTAGCTGATAGGGTGACATGCCCAAGGGTGTCTTGTAGGCGGTCTGATATGCCCAAAGTACTTCAGGTAACCGATCCTTTCATGCAGTGCCCATCTCATTTACTGTTTTCTGTAGAATATTCTTGATCAGTTTGTTTGATGTTTCTATCTGGCCACTTGTCTGAGGATGGTATGGAGTAGCAACGTTATGACAGATTCCATGAGCTTGCAAGTATCGTGAAACTTCTTATCAGTGAAATGTGTTCCTCCGTCACTAATGACTATCCTTGGTGTTCCAAACCTTTGAATGTTTGGAATCAGCATTCATGCATGGCATAGCTTCTACCCACTTGGATACATAGTCAACTGCCACCAGAATGTATTCATAATTTCTTGATTTCACAAAATGGTCCCATGTAATCAATTCCCCAGACATCAAAGAGCTCGATCTGGAGATTGTTGGTGAGTGATATAACATCTCTTGCATTGATATTTCTGTGCCTCTGACATGATCCACATCTCTGGACAAAATCTTTGGTGTCTTCATACATAATTGGCCAAAAGAACCCACTCTACCAGATCTTAGCATGAGTGTGGAATGCCCCAAAATGACCTCCATATGGTGATGCATGGCATTTTTGAATGATCTGCATGCCTTCTTCTATTGGTACACATCTTCCAAGTAACCCATCTGAGCAAATTCTAAAGAGGTATGGTGGATCCCAAATGTGGAGATGACTTTCATAAATGAGCTTCTTCTTATTCTCCCCTGGTGGTACATAACCTGCAATCATAAAGTTGACAATATTCGCGTACTAAGGTTCTGACTTGGTCACTTTAAACAACCTGTCATCTCCTAATGAGTCATTAATAGGTAGTTCCTGAGATTTTTTAAATTGCATTCTAGACAAGTGATCGGCAACTAGATTTTCTATTCCTTTTCTATCTTTTATTTCTAAGTCAAATTCTTGAAGTAACAGAATCCATCTTATCAAACGAGGTTTAGCATCTTTCTTAGTGACCAAATATTTTAAAGTAGCATGATCAGAATAGACAATTACTTTTGCTCCTACTAAGTAAGATCTGAATTTATCAATAGCAAAAAAAACAGCTAGGAGCTCTTTTTCAGTTGTTGCATAATTTAGTTGTGTTCCTGTCACAGTTTTACCAGCATAAGCAATTGCATAATGCTTCTTATCTTTTGTTTGTCCTAATACTGCCCCTAGAGCATAATCACTAGCATCACACATAATTTCAAAAGGCAAAGACCAATCAGGGGGTTGAATGATTGGTGCAGATGTAAGTGCTTATTTAGGAATATTATAATATTTTAAACATGCATCATCAAATTCAGAAGGAACATCCTTAACTAGCAAGTTAGTCAGTGGTCTAGCAATATGTGAAAAACCTTTTATAAATCTACGATAAAATCCACAATGAACAAGAAAACTTTGGATTCCTTTTATATTAATAGGTGGATGTAATTGTTCAATTACTTCAATTTTTGTTTTGTCTACCTCTATACCTCTTTCAGACACTAGATGTCCTAACACTATTCCTTCTCTAACCATAAAATGACATTTTTCCCAATTAAGGACTAAGTGCCTTTCTTCACATCTTTGCAAAACCTTATCTAAATTTTCCAGACAATCATCAAAAGTTTTTCCATAAACTAAAAAATCATCCATGAAAACTTCCATGATTTCTTCTATCATTTTAGAAAATATAGACATCATACATCTTTGAAAAGAAGCAGGTGCATTACTGTTGGCATCTCTTAACATCGTTACAAAAGATAGACTAAAAGTCCATCCTAGGCAACGGCGCTAGAAATGCTTGTTGGCATCCCCAACCACCATTAATTTAGAAAGGTAACCCTTGGCCCTTAAAGGCGCCGGCATAGGTAGTGCAGTCTGGTAATAGCAGTTAGAAGTGCCGGATTGGCCTTCCTAACCGTCATTACTTACGATATGCAAAACTATGACACGGCGCCATGGGGTGCACAAGAATTACAATTCTTAAGTAATGGTACTTAGGTACGCCAATCGAAAGCTCAGTAAGAAATAAAATAACTCTGCAAGCGCACAGAACTATCATTGTAGCATTTCATCCCGTGAGTAGGGTGTTGTATTTATAATTTCCCGTAGGAGGGCAATATGCATCAAGCGTGGTGTAAACATGATCACTTATTGAGTGCAATGGTAGGCATAGAGTAAACAGGAATAAGACATGATTTCAAGATAGTGGACACACATATGGATCAACCTCAAGGATAAAAGGAAAATAAAGAATAAAAGAATATATCTAACTGAGCAGGCATTGGTCATATACAATTATGCAAAGAACTATTAGCAGATCATCTAATTAGTAATTCTAATATCAGGACTAAGTCTGGGGTGATAGGGAGATCCCCGCAGCTGGTCTACCAGCCGATAGAGACTTTACGAACTCCTACTCAATATCCGAACGTGGAGGAATGCTAGGGATGGACAGGGCTATCACCACTTGTCCACCTACCCCTCTGCCCGTGGGATACCGACATATTCGCCGATCTCCGCATACCCAAACTCCATGCTTGCATACTTGGAAACAACTCCTAACCCCCGCGGACCCCAACCCTTCGGATTGACAGGCTAGGTTAAGAGTAGCCATGACAGCACGACGAACCATCACCCCTCATTCCTAGTTCTTCCTCTATTCGTACTAATTTGATGAACAATGAAGAAAGATGATGAACAAGTCAAGAACATGATACATAAATTATATTCTAGCTCATATACTATGCTCATAACAAGATCATAACTAGACTCTAGTTTATATGCATAATCATAAAAGTATGATAAGAACTTGCTCATGGAAGAAGACCGAATTGTATTCATACCAAGATGATCCTTTTCTTCCAAGGAGACAAGCTCTCCTTGATAGCTCTTGCCTTGGTCACAAACTACTACAACTACTCTAAAGATACAAGTGAGAGGTGTGAGGTAGATGACTCCAAATGATGTGTGTGTTGAAGGGGGTGGAGCACCCTCTATTTATATTGAAACTATGACGGTTTGGGCATTCTAAACATGGAAGTAGGTGAAACCGCCATCAGCAAACCGCCTTGAGTACTGTGGCTGAAGATGGGCCGGGGAAGTGCCATCTGGGGGCGGCCGCCCCCGGGGGCGGTCGGTCCCTGGGAGGTGGCAACTGGCCACCGCCTTCGGGTGGTCGGTTGCTCCCTGGGCCTGGGCCTCTCCCTTGGTTGCGGATGGATCCAGTTACGCTTTGAAGGTGGGCTTCTTTAGTATTTTTTGGTTGCGCATTTATTGGATTCGTCTTTTGACTTTGCGCTTTCTTCATGTTGCTGCGTATTTCCACTTGTTACATAATCTAAAAGACATTCTACGATAAGCACAAGTTCCATAAGGATATGTAAAAGTGGTTTTTGCTTTGATCATCAAGGTGGATAGGAATTTGGTGATATCCAGAATAACCATCAAGGAAACAAAAGAGAGAATTATTTACTAAACGCTCTAACATCTCATCAATGAAGGGTAGCGGAAAATGATATTTCTTTGTTGCTTTATTAAGTTTTCTATAATCTATACACATTCGCCATCCAGTGACAGTTCTCTGGGGTATTAATTTATTTTTATCATTTTGAATTACAGTCATTCCACCCTTTTTAGGTATAAGTTGAACATGGCTTACCCACTCACTATGCGACACAGGATAAATAATCCCAGCATGCAAAAGTTTTAAGACCTCTTTCTTAACAATTTCCCTCATCGCATTTTGAAGCCTACGTTGGGGCTCTCTAGAAAGTGTAATTTTCGGATTGGTTGGAATACGATGGGTGCATAAAACAGGGCTAATCCCCTTAAGGTCTTGGAGTGAATAACTAAAAGCAGCACGATATTTTTCTAAGACAGTTATTAATCTAAAAGATTATTCATCAGATTGAGAAAAACATATTTAAGACCATGAGGTAGTTGTTTAAGCTCAATAGGAGGCTTAAGTGGCTCTAGTAATTCATCCAGGGGTTCAGGATCAATAGGATCCTCCTCCTCTTCATTAATGAAGAACTGGGTATCATCTTCTAAATCAGGTTCAACAAATTCTTCAAATGACACAGCCTTAACCTCTTCTATTGGATCTAACTCAGGAAGTGGCTCTGCCTTAACTTTTAATGCATGTGTTATAGGCACAGAGAGATTAAATCCTTTCCCAAGTTTAATATCTAAATTGCCCATACAACCCTCTCGCAAAAGTTTTTCTATTGGTAATCCAATCATTACATCTAAATCTCAAACATCAAAGATATAAAAATTCAGCAAAATTCGAAATTCATTTACCACAATAGGAAGAGCACATAAAACTCCTAAACTAGGAATAATATGTCCTGAACGATTTTTCAATAATTTATTTATAGAAATTAATGGCATATCTTTCAAGAAATTTTCAGCAAATGTAAGAAACATGATATTGACACCTACTACTGGGTTATAAAAGGCGTCAAAAGGATATGCATCAATTTGACATTTAATAGTAATGACAGGAGAATTTAAACGAATTATGTCATTTGAAAGTTCATATTCTATCAACCACTCATTACTCATAACAAAAATCAATTCTCTTGTTATTTCTCTAAGAAAGTTTATAATCAGTCGGATGTGAAAGAATTAAATTTTTAAAATTCATAGATTCTTGAGATTTCATAATTTTATGATAACATGAGGTATTTTCATAATCACCAAAAAATTCATCCTCAAATTCAAGCATAAAATCAGAAATTGGAATTATCAACTTCTCGTTAGATAGTTCAGGTTCTAATTTAGGTAAAGGTTGAGATGAATCAGACAAAAATTTAGATTTATGTAAGAAAAGTTCATCTTCTAACAACTCTTCTTTTTCTTCAGGAAGATCATTTAAGATATTCATAAGAATGGTTTAGCATGCGTAGCAGTAATATGCATAAATGCTCCACCAGCGGCCAAGTTAAGGTATCTTTTATTTTTATCATTAAGGCCTAAAAAGAAATGTTACAAAATCATAGGTTCTGGCAAAGAAGATTAGGTCCAGAATTTATAAATCCATCAAAACGCTCCCAAGCCTTACCTAATGTCTCCTTGACTACTCCCAACATGGTGATTATACCATTTCTTTGCTTTTACCGTTAATGAAAACGAAAAAAGTTTCCATTTTAAAGTTTCATCAGCCATGCCCTTAATATGTAGACATGCACATGTCTGCTCAAAATCAGTTAAATGGGAATAGGGTTTTCGCTGGAACTACCAGAAAAAATATGTTTCTGAACTAACTTAATTAATCCCGGGCGTAGCTCATAGCAAGATGATGTAATAGGTTTAGATGATTCTTTTGGCTAGAGATGCTGTGAGAGAACCGCCCGAATTACCATGGCCCACGTGCACCTACCGTAGTCCAACGACCTCCGATTGCTATGCACGGGAGCCTGATAACCCCAGAAGCCCTGTCGGATGTTCACGCGAACACCGCAATGTCCCATCGAGGATCATTTCACGGAACGAAAACCAACCATCTTATTACATTCATTCATAGAGTTCAAAATACATCAGAGTAAAAAGTGAAAGAGTTACAATCATAGTTTACAAAGCCAATGATAGTCTTTACAAAATTCCTTGTCAAAGCAGACAAGGTAAGGTAGCTCTTACACTTATAAGTAATATGGATGACATCTTGCCCAAGGAAGTGCTGATAAGCACATGCCATCCACTGCATATGGCAGCTGTTCGGTTGCCACTAGCTTGGCGATAGCCAACCTGTATTGCTCTTGGTTTTAACCATGCAACAGGAGGGTTAACAAACCCTGAGTACATGGGGTACTCCGCAAGACTTACCCGACTAAAAATTGGGAAAGACTCAGGAATGCAGGCTGAGGGGAATCAAGAAGAGGCTTTAGCAAGAATCAAAGTCTTTTGCCGAAAAGCTTCCTATCTTGTTGCTACTTTCCAAGTTTTACTTTATTGTTATAACTTGTACTTGAATCTATGGTGATTCAGCATATCATTCCGATTCCATTCCATTTCCATTGTTAACCTAGTTTCGAACCACTCTTCGGTGTATGGTCAGTGGATCAAGTCTCCTATTATCCGAGGAAGCAACGACGAATTTGAATCGATTAAATCCCAGCTGGGGATTCCTAACCACACTGCATATATAACACTTAAGCTTGCATATACCAACCCCAACTACCACGGCTCCTCCAAACCTGAACCGGTCCTACGCTACCCGAAAGCACAGCACGCCTCCAATCTTGCCCTTGGCCACGAGGGTGCACGCTACTCTCGCCATCTCTCCACTCCCAGTGCGCGGTTGTCGGTTCAAGAACTAGATTTGCCGGAGCTAGGGCTTCCCGTAGTATGTGGTTAGTTGCAAGTCATGATCTCAGTAGGCCTACAACGAATGGTCCCTAATTCAATTTCATTGGAGACAGTCAGAGACACTAAATTGAGACTCTTTTCTCAAATGCAACTCTACTGACCTGTCAAGTTCATCATCACTTTTCATTTTATATCATCATAGCACACAAAATAGCATTTTATAAAAGCTTAACTAATTAAGCAGGGCTACGCATTTTCCAAACATTTTCTTTTAAATCATGTTTCAAGGATGATATATCAAGGCAGGTAATGCAATAGGTGACAATCAACTCCTATCAACCTAATATAGTAATTTAACTCAAAAAAGTGATAAAATTTGTAAATCACAAGGAGGGGCTAATGCACCGGGGCTTGCCTGTGTTGCAGGGTTGATCAGAGTAATAGAAGAATCCAGAAGTTAGACTTGACACCAGCTTTACAGGTGGATTCACCTCTTCCAGACTCGATCGACTAGAATCTTTTCCGAAGCCTGATCAACCTTAAAGCTTTCCATTCTCGTATATTACACGTAATAGGATGTATGGCTTTAATGTAATGAAATGTATGCCATGATGTATGAGATGCAATACATTGTATAATACTAGAAAATAAACATAACTCAGAAAGTTGAGTACAACTTTCCTTCATGTTAACTGAAGTATAACTAGTCATCAACTAACAAGGATTAGCACCAAAAGAAACCTTGTCATTCAGGGTTAATACTAATTAAGCTATAAACTAAACCATCCCACCCAAGCATAGTCAAGATGAACTATCAACCCTGGATTCACACAGATTCAGGGCAGCAAACAACAACTACTTGTTTTAGTCATAACAGAAGGTCTAGACACCTAACACAAGTGACCCTATACTTTCTGGAAAGCCAAACTAACAATCTACAACTTTGTTATTAACCTTAATAACTGATTTTACACTTAACTAGATTAAACAGCAGAGGAAAGCAATTCTGTCCAAATCTAGACAGAACCTGCCATCTCACTTGGAACATCTATAACTACAGTTTAGTTTACTAAAATTTAGTGATCCAAGACATCTTGTAAAGCCTAATAAAAAGTACTACAATTCTTTAGTTTCCATCAAGGGTTGATTCTAAGTCTAACAAAATCAACTACATGATCTTTCAGACCTGCCCAGAAAATAGGTAGAATCTGATTGACAACTTATAAAATCTATAATTCCCAGTACAACAAGCCTAAAATCATGAAACTTTACGACAAGCAATATATGGAAGTTCCCTACAACATTTGTATTCAACTCATTTACATAAAACATTAGTTACCCCTCTGAAATAGCTACTTAACAGGGACTGCTCAGAGCATCCGCAATTCCTGACAGGGAAATTGCCAAGGGCATACCTCCCAAACCACCCAGTATAAAATCATGAAATTTTAGATAGAGATTATGCATTACATTGATAGCATACCATTAAAATGTCATGCCATTTAGTTAATTACAACTCTATATATGAAAATAACAAACAGACAAGCTAAAGTTGCCTATTTAATAAGATCAAGTCAAAACATCATAAAACCAGTACAGATAATGCATGTATAATATTTTTCCTAACTAGACCATTTCCTCAGGAGACTAACCAAACTAATTTCACTATTTTTGGATCTACCTAACTCAAGATATGGATCTGATAAGCCTAAAAGCAATTCTAATAGCACTTTTAAAGATTGGTTAACACAGCACACAAACCTACAGGGACCAGTACATCTCATAGACCTAGAATGTAGAATATTTCATAAGTAATCTAACAAAACTGATTTCACTAATTTTGGAGGTTCCTAGCAAGAGATATTGAATTTCAAAGACCACACATAATGCTGTAAATTTGGGACACAATTGCAAACTCAGGTGGCCTACATGTCATACACAGAGAGAAGTAAGCCTTCTTCTTCCATCGTTCAACAGAGCAGAGCAAAGTATGGGAGTGGCGTCCGTACGGCTTCGCCGGCCGACCCTAGCCAGCAGCGGCCCGGCGGTGGTGGTCAGAGGCCGCGGCTGTGCAGTGGAAGACCGCGCCCGTGGGTTGTCTTGGCCCCGGCCACGACGGCCCGAAGCAGCCTAGCCACGGCGTCAGGCTGCCTGACGGCCAGAGCAACGACGACGGCGACCCCAAGCAGCGGCGCTACCGGAGAGGAGGCACGGGCGAGGTGGGGAAGGAGCTAGGACAGGCAGGATGGGCGAGCAGGACGTATGCGGAGATGCTGCGGTGGCAGAGCTCGGTCCGTCCATGGAAGAAGGAAGAAGAAAAGGAGAAGACGGCGACGGCTTCGGCTTTTGAAGACAAAGACGACGCTTCTGAGTTCTGAATGTGCCACCTCCTGCTTGAGCATCGCCACAGCAGTTAGGGACGTGTCCATGTGCGATTAAGCGGTGAATCGAGGGCGGTGGCCGTCCAGCGAAGCAAGCAGGCAGGCGACCTGTTGCTCGATACTGTACATGACTGAAACGGCTCTGTTCTTCCTCCAGATCCTCTTGAGCCAATCTGAACCAATGCAAGACGCTAAAAGCAAAGTGGTGGAGCTACGCGAAATCAACAAGATTACTTACAGGATTTTTGGCTGGTTCGGACTGGTTTAGATGATAGGAAGTTGCGAAGTGCAGCACATGTAAACTGAAAGCAGAACCTCAGTTTCAATTAACTGAAACTTGACTGAACCCCTAACTTCTACTGCTTGCCATCTACAAACCAATTAGGAAAAGGCTCAGCCAACTAACCTAGGGTGTAGAGCTATGTGAGTGGTATCATCATTCTTATATGAGCTTGAACAAATTTGTTTACAAGAGCAAGGACTAAATCAATCTGATTTAGAAGATATGAAGTTCTAATGTGAGGTACCCAGAACTGAATACTGCAAGTTCAGTTTCAGCTCGACTGAAACCTACCTGAACCTTCATCTTCCCTCTCCTCTTTCTCCTAATTCCACATAGAAACTTAATGATCACCATTAAGCATCGTTGTTCTATATTGACTCTCTGGTTAAGTTTAAAGGATTATTATTAAGAACTAAACAGTTTGAGAGAAATAAACCAGAGAAATAGGGTACATCATCACTGAAATCTGAAATTCAGTTTAACTGAATCAGTATTCAGTTAAGGTTTGAAAATAGTTTCTGATTAGCTACTTTAAATATTTAATTAGAAGATCATTACTATTCATATAACCCAACCCATAGTTCATTGCCATAGATCATGGGTCATAGCTTTTAGTATCAAAATTAATCACTTGTTCATATATGAAAAATGATTTAATTAAATACCAAAGGTTGAACCTTATAACTTATATTAGGGGCTTAACCAAATCTGTCCCAAATGTGAATTTTTGTTTTAACCCTACATTTTGATGAATCTAATTAGTGGTTAACTAGTTGTCAAACCTACCCTTATGGAAAGGTGTATTTCACCAACCAACACTTAGGACAAAGCTTACTTGAGATCATGTATCATACTTGACCCTAATGGAAAACATTAGCTAATCACATCAGCCTAATAGGGTATAATCCCAAGTTGAACAGAAAAACAAATTCAAAATAAGAGGTCCCAAGGTACCTTTCTAGGGTTGCCAAATTTATCACCACATCAGATCATGCAATGCATTACTCTATTATTGACAAAATTTTAAATAGATGAAAAATAGATATAACTACCATGGATAAACATTATGCATAATGATGCTTGATGATGCTTATGTCGGGGTTTTAGCTTTGCGTAACACCAAGGGTGTTACAGATACGATGCCGATGGTGCTTCGTATTGACATATAAGTTTAGATATGGGTTCCATATTTAAAAAAGGTAAAAGATAAAAGTATAATACAAGATTAAGATAAACTATAATCAAAATCAGCAAACCATTCCCCGGCAACGGCGCCAGAAATGCTTGTTGGTATAAATTAACTGCACTATATTAAATATTATCATTATCAAATTATCCACAAGCGCAAAGATATAATACCGATGTAGCACTTCACCAAACTATCCCGGTTTAATATCGAACTCAAAAGGAACAGTAGGTGATACTGATACTGAATAAGTTTATTGATTCTTAACCCAATGGCACAATCAATCCAGAGAATATTGAGAATGAGGAAATAGCTAGTGACTATCTATTTCCAACAACCGGTAAGCTTTGAATAATACCGTTCTAACTGGGCAGTAACCTGAATAAGAGCAGAAATCAGAGTTCTCTCCTACCAAGTACTTATACACCTATCGATCCTATCAACGGGAAGTGGACTACAGAGGAATCAACGTAGCTGTCACTTACACGAACTACCACTATCCGGCCAATCAGGGGACATTCACAAGTAATCATAGCCCAGACACCACGTCTACACTACAAACTACTACTTCAATCTAGGAGCTACCAAGATCAAAGCACTCAATATGAGTTACAAACTTAAGAACAAATAAGAACAACTGCTTACTTGAATTAGAATGTTGAATACAAAAATACCTCAGAATGTAGCTCCGGGCAAGGGAGCTGAATCCAGACGAATACAGCTACGGAGAAGCTCTGACAGGCCGAAACTCCTCCGAATCTCTACTCCTCTACTCTATCTCTCTAATCTCTGTATTGATTGCTAGCCTAAATCTAATGGATATCTATCTAATGCTTCAGGCTCTTCAGCTCTTGATTTGGCCTCCTCCAGGGGGGTTTGGCCCTTTATTTATAGCCCGGTGAGATGAACGTGTGCCATTGGATCAAACCGACTTAACATAGGGCTAAGATGACTCCTCATAGGCGGTTATGGAAAACTCCAGAAGGCGGCGGACAGAAACCCTAAGGGGGCACCGCCCGGCCCCCCTTAGGGCCGGCCAGCCCCACCTGTCAGGTGGTGGGTCCCGGTTGCTTCGAGTGGCTTTCAGATGCTTCTATCTTGTCGATGACGTATGCTGCCTTGGCGTTCAAGTTTCGTGATAATTAAGCATTTTTAATCCCTCTTTTAAGCGTTTCTGGACTAATCCCCTAGGAAAATATACAATTCACCAAAACTCGTGGAAATTATTAGTAATAACCCTATTCTAATAGATATTCATGTATAATGCAGGGATAATTGATAATAAAAATTAGACGTTAACAAGTGTCAACACCAAGGGTGGCAAAGTTTGAGTTGATTGGTTATGCCGATGCGGATTATGCCGGTTGCAAGATCAATAGAAAGAGTATATCGGGCACATGTCAACTCTTGGGAAGATCTCTTATCTCATGGTCATCAAAGAAGCAAAATAGCATAGCAAATCTCCACCACCGAGGCCGAATACATTATTGCGGGGAGTTGTTGTGCTCAAATCTTGTGGATGAAGGCAACTTTGAGGGATTATGGAATCAACTTCAAGAAAGTGTCATTACTATGTGACAATGAGAGTGTCGTCAAGCTAACCGAACAATCTGGTTCAACATCAAAGAACCAAGCACATTGATGTGAGGCACCACTGAAAGGTCTGAGTTGGCTAGAGGGGGTGAATAGCCTAAATTAAAATTCTACAAAGTACTAGACAAAGAGATTAGTACAACAAATGGCTATAATTGCAAAGCTAATGCAACCACTAGACTAAGCAAGCCACCTACGCAATTCTAGTTTTCTCTAGGCGCTAAGCCTCACAAGCTAACTAGCTAGAACAAAACAACTACTCAACTAGGCAAGATAAACAAGCTAGGAGACTAACTACTTTGCACTATGGTAAAAGGATGCGCTAGGAGATTATACCTTTGCCTTGAGATGAAGCTAGTGGCAGAACCGCCTAAATCACAGGGCCCACGCGCACCATCATCGTCCCTAAGGACCTCCCGTTACTGTGCACGAGTTCCCCACAACCTAGGTGGCCTAGCCGGGCTTCCTCGAAAACCCTGATTTCCCCGAGGATCTCATTGTAAAGACCTTGCAAGTATTACAATAGCTTACACAAATATTATGAATCAGAGTAAAGAGTGCGGAAGTATTACATAACCATAGATTTACAAATATAAGTGACATTATCCCAAACCAGAGTTTCATAGTGGAGTAGCAGTATACAACTTAGACACCCTGCCCAGGGGTAGTATCATATACACATCGTCATCCCTGCCCGGTCCGTCATACGGCATGGTCCCACTGCAGAACTGTTCACTAAACTTACCTGCAACAAGGGTTAACAAACCCTAAGTACTGGGGTACTTCGCAAGACTTACCCGACTAAAGAAAATGGGGAGAAGACTCAGCAATGCAGGCTAAGGGGAATCAACGTAAGGCTTTAGCAAGAGTCAAAGTATTTTGTGGAAAAGCAATACTAGTCCTACTTTCAATATTTTATTCAATATTATTTTAATCATTAACAATAGATCTCAATTCTTTCAAATATATCCTTCAATTCTAATTACTCATTTATTCTCAAAAACATCCTAGTTCTGAACCACCATTCGATGTAGGTGTGAGGATCAAGTCTCCATAAGCGAGGAGCAACGACGATTCGAATTGATTAGTACCCAGCTGGGGATCCCTATCCACCCTGCATATGTAGCACCTAAGCTTGCATATGCCAACCTCGTCTACCACGTCTTTTTCAAAACCTGAACCGGTCCTGCGCCACCCGAGACCACAGTACTTCTCTCGTCTCCAGGCATGACGGCCACGAGGGTACACGCTACTCTCGCCATCTCTCTACTCCCAGTGCGTGGTTGTTGGTTCAAGTAGTAGAGCCACCGGAGTTAGGGCTTCCCGTAGTATGTGGCTAGTTGCAAAGTCTTGATCACAGCAGGCCAACAACGAATGGTCTCCAATTCCTTTTTCCGTCGGCGACAATGCATTGGGACTCTAACCCAAGTACAAGTGTCCCAACAAATTTTGAATCCTTTTTCCGTCGGTGATGATGCATTGGGACTCCAACCCAAATACATGACCGCCGAGCAGAAAAATCCCTTCCCGTCGGTGACAATGCACTAGCCAATGTTGGTATAAGATAACTCAAACAAATAAACACTAGGATTATCTGCAAGCGGACAGATACCGATGTAGCACTTCACCCGCGAGTATTCCAGATATCGTTATTTATATTTTACCACAGGGAAAATGAGATGACTAGAATCTAGACTTAACCCCTGTGCTGCTATCAAGGACGGAGAAAATAGGTGATATAGGAGATTGCTAAGGCTTCTAGTTCTAATCCTCACAAGATATGATATGATTGTTCTGAAAGGGGAATTACTATAGGAATACACCAACAAAGGGTAAATTCCTTAGTAATGGAATCCTACGGTCTTACTGACGGGAGGTGGACTGTGTAAGACTCAACAAGGCTAGGTCACCCTCGCGATCTACTACCGATCCGGACAGTATAGGGCATTTACGAGTAAATATAATCTAAGCACCACGCTTAAATTATAAATAACTATTTCAATCAAGGAGCTACCAAGATTAAAGTACTCAAAAGAATCGTAAACCTCAAGAACAATAATAGCAACATTACTCACTTAGATTAGAAGTTGAACTCCAAAGAAATCTTCAGAAACAAGCCCCAAAGAAGGACTTGAATCCGCGGGTACAAGTCGTAGAGTAGTCACCGACAGGTCGGTAACTCCCCCAACTATCTCCAGCTCTACTACCACACTACTTCTAGAATAAGAATAGCCTTAATCTAGAGAGACTACAAGGCTAATCTTCTACTTGATGCTTGGCTCTAGATCCTATCTTGGGTTTCTACTCTATTTGAGATATGTCAGTGGAATTCTAAAACCCTAGATTGATTTCTCTCTAGATCGATATGAAACCCTGGGGGTTTGGGGGTCCTTATATAGACCAGTGGGATGAACCATGGCCCTTGAATCAAAGCGACTTCGACAGGCGGCTAGGATTGCGTGAAATTTCGGGATGTGGGTCCACGTCGAAGCAGAGGCCGAGGAGGCTCACTGACAGGTCGGCCGACTTGGTCAGTGGGTCGGCCGACCCACCCTCTCTGACTTGCGTGCCCCGCTTTGGCAGGCGTGTCTCTAGTATCTTCTAGAATATTCTTGATCTCCTGCCGCGGTGTAATTTGGTATTTTTCTCTGCGGAGTGGGTCCTCTTTGGTTCTTTTCCTGTATAGTCCCTGGAAAACACAGATTCACCAAAACTAGTGGAATTCTGTCGGTTTAAACCCTATTCTAGGTGTTGGCTCTGATTTATATCCTTTTTCATGATTAGTTGACGGGTAAAATCATACAATAATTACCGTCAGCAAGCTCCCCCACACTAGATCTTTGCTCGTCCCGAGTAAAGGATGGAATTAAGCAATCTTAACCATAGGATTAGACATCAACATTTCACCATTCCTAGTCATACCTGCACTGCGGGATTTATTGTGTCTACCATGAAACTTTGAGCGGTTGAAGAATAGAACGGCCAGAAACTGATGACCTTCTTCTATCAATCAAGTAGCTAGAGGTTTTTGAATATTATGAAAATAAAGCATAGCTTACCTTCTCCTTCACTGTAGTACTCTCAGGTCACTCATATGTGGTGGTGCTGATCCTGACCAAGGCATAGATGATGTTTCCTCCTCTGTTGCCTACTTCTAAAGCTTATGTGGAGCTGAGGTAGGGGTAAAGTGAAAACATACTTGTATTGCATATATTGTAAAGTCAAAACAAGGATCCAAGGAGAAAGATGTCATACTCTTATATCAAGATGTGCATGTGTGTAGAATATATGGTGGCTAACCTAATTCTACTATGCTCCTTTTGAGGATTTTCTCTCTCTTTTGCTTTTGTAGGACAACATGGGCTATCTCTTTTCTTTTTTTTAGGCGGGCATCTGAGTACCCATTGTTTTGGTATTCCAGACACCTGCCCATTTTTACCTCTCAGGCAGGCATCTTTGTACCCATTGTTTTCTCTCTTCTCACACTTTTGCATAGCCACATGCCTCTTCTCTGCATACTTTTGAGAGATGATAACAAGAACTTTGGAGCATTTATTCCTAACTTCTTTTTTAGGTGGAAAGGCATATTATTGCGTATTCCCAGTGTAGGAATAGCAGATATATGTGGAGTGTACGTGATCTTGATCTTAGGAGCATGATAAATTTCTCAACAAGGTGTTGGTGGTCCTTATAGATCATTTTAACTGCCAACTTATGCCTAAAGGGAGAGAAACTATCATACTTTAACACATAGACATATGCTATTAACAGAGGTCCACTTGTACCCCTAATTTTTATGTTTTTGCAGGATTTATGGTGAAACAAGTGGAAGTGCACAACACCAATTGTAAAGCGTAAAGGAGAAATGTGAATTCAGAGAATGCACAACCAAGAATAACAAAGAAGCCCACCTTTATTACAAATCTGGGCCCATTCGTAACCATAGGAGAGGTCTAGACCCAGAGGAGAACCAACCACGCAAAGGCGGTGGCCAAACAGGCCCACTAGAGGACCGACCGGGCCCAGGGGTGGCCGCCCCCCTGGTGGGGCCTCTCGGGCCCAGTTTTTTCTGGCGGTTGTAGGGCGGTTCCCCAAGGACGATCCCACGTACGATCAACACAGATGGAAAGTGGAAAATGCCCTTTGGAGGTGGGTTTGGGTCCTTCCATGTGGGGATGATCCTTTTGCATAGAACCCCCTCCTCTCAAGCTATAAAAGGAGGCCTCCTCTCTACACCTATTCATGAATTGATTCACCAACACAAGAGGTCACAATGTAGAGAGGAAGAGCAAGCTCCATTCCATTAGCTTATAGCTAATTTAGTATAGGGAGTGAGAGAGGGATAAGAACTGGAGAAAGAGCGGAGTCGAAGCAGTTCTGCCTTCGGGTGGACGAAGTGCCGGGCTTGTCGGCTCTCGATCCAACTTGTACCTCTACGATCGTCTTGCTACTTGAAGTAAGAAGTTCGTGTTCAACTTTGGTTTGATTCATTAAGCATGTTACTTCCATAAAGCTACTTGTTTGTGGGATCGTCGTTCGTCCTTTGGACGGATGCTCTAGTAAGAGGACTCCTGATAGAGACGGATGTTCCAGTACGCCGCTAGAGTAGTAGTCGCCTCCATAGACGTGGTGTCTAGGTCGGAGTCTACCTTCGTATGTTGCGCGCGCCCACGGGCAGAGGGGTAGGTTGTCACAGAACCGACCAATTTATACGAGCACAAGTACAACGATCGCATTTTTAATCGTAATCCAATCGCACTTGAGCCAATATAAACCCGGTAGTCCGGAAATCTCGAAGGATTTCAAACATTTCATACCCCAAGGATCATTCATTCAGCAATACCCGATCACACGACATATAAGTTCGCAACCGAATTTATACATCAGAGTACAACATAGTCTTTTACACGAATAAAGTAGTAGCGGAAGTCAACATAGTTTTACACCACAGACATCAAATACGAGTACCATCAAATAACCAGGTCACAGCATTCATACAACAACTAAGGATAGATAATGACCCTGCCCTCGGGTCTAGTCTTCTTCGCCCGCAGGGGTGAAGCAATTCCTGCAATACGCGTAGTAGACTACACCATCTGCAACAATGGGAATAAAACCCTGAGTACTCAATTGTACTCAGCTAGACTTACCCGACAGGGAGTAAATAAAAAGACTCTCAAGGATATGCAAGGCTTATTTGGTGGAGCTCAGAGGGTAGCATCATTTTTGCATCAAAAGCATTACTACAGTAGATCCTCAACTTATTCATTTTAATTGTGATAAGCTTCGATTTCAGTTAAGCTATTTACTAAGATTAGCCACTATACTAAGAATTCACTGAATATTATAGCAATCAATAAAACCATATAATTTCCGATATCCACATATATCAACCTCATCTCACCATAATCATTATGTTCAAGTTGTTAGCCTCTACCTCACTAGAAGATCAGTTCAGTTTCTTACTAACCAGGAGAGATGGCGATTCGAATCGATTGTACCAGCTGGCAAATATGCCAATCACAAACCCTTTTAGCCGAGCCACTGGCTTCTTGGGCCACCGTTAAATCTTTCTGAGACACAATATGTCGCGAGTTTGGCGGGGACCATATTCTCAGAGACCAACCCACTTCCAGGATGCATCAGGTCCCCGACCTACCCTTGGTAAGATGGTGTCTCCGCACATACTTCCTACCTTCAGAATATGTCTGCCTAGTCGCACCAAGGCTCGGCTCAGAAGGAAATACTCGGCTTCGCGGTCAGAACGACTTATCTGGCCAGCTATGTGACGACGTCCTTCAATCTCAACTGATGTCTGGTGGCCTCAGTCCTAGTCGGCCGCAAGCAGCACCGAAGACGGCATGACCTCAACCATGTCATGCGGCTCTCCGCTACCTAGCCTTGATTCTCTCATTAGATACTGTCGCATGGTGGCACATATAGTCCATCATGTGGAATCCATCCCAACCATCATTAGTAACCACCTATGCTCGCGAAGGACAGGAAATCTCTCGACTTCTACCAGTCTAAGCATGGCTAAGCATAAGATCAAACCCATCCCCTTGTCTAGTAATAACTTCAGGATCAAGTATAAGTGGACAAGGTATAAATGCAGCAACGGTATCATATCAACTCCTATACTTAAGTGCACAAACATACGATTTAATAAAGGCCAGTGCATTTGTAAAAAGAGTAGGTGGAGACTTAGGGATGCTCCGGGGCTTGCCTTTCACAAAGTTAGTAGGTTGGTGATCAGGACACTCTGGAAGTTCAGCCTCTTCTTCCTGGCCTTCGGGAACCTCTGGCACTTCAATCTCCGGGGGAACTCCCTTCTCCGGTGGATCGAACTGCAATAGCGTCACGCCTCCCGGCGATCCTGTATGCATGATATGCATATATGAGAACTGAGAATGCATATGAAATGCAAGATAGAGATGCACAAATTAACCCATGATATGCAATCAGTTTAACAATCCACACTCATTTACTGAGTACGTGCATATTTCTTCTCTAGACAACCAACTCATACTCACCCTTCTTAAGCAAAGCATAGAATAATTTCTCGTCCCGGGTGAGAGGTCTACAACCTGCACTTAATAATCAACATGCATCAACTAACCTACTACAACCAACTTATAATTAACAAGCGCAAGCAACATCATATAAACAAAATCTTAACCGTGCTGCCCTAAGCTCAAATTAGGATCAGCTTTACTGTTTAAAACAGGTGACAATGCTGGAACATCACAGAAATGCATGAAAACACTTCACAACAATAGATACTTGCTTAAAAACAATTAAACCAACCCTAGCTTATAACTGGACCTACTGTTTACTTTGACCAGAAAAATCCATAAAAATTACAGTAGCTATTGCACATCTAGGTTAGCCTACTGACAAAATTTCAAGTCATTTGGACAAGCATAACAGTCTACACAAAAATAACAAACAACCAGCCTTTTAAGCAATGGAAAATACTTAGCACAGTGAAAAGTATCAAACAACAGATTTCCAAATTTTCTTAGCTTCTTTCCAACATAACATGGTCCAGGAAAAATATTCATGACCATATCCTTAACACATTAAGCATGGTGATTTTTGCAAGATTAAAGCATAAAAGGCACATTATACTAGACATCATATAAATAATAGTGCAACACTAGCAAACATATTTTTCTTAGATTCTACTTCCCTAAACAAGATTAATGCAAGTGGAATCACATTTTTAGCACATTCCTACAATTACTTATGCATTTATCAAGTTTGCAAGCAATTAACAATTTAAATATAACAGCACAGAAAAAGTATTCCAAATGTACATTTTATATTTTTTCATGATAGAGCTCAGAAATACAAACATAACAAAATTTGGTTCACCCCAATTGGACACTCCTAACTCCAGATATGAATTTTGGAAGATTTTACACATTTTCTGGAAATTCATTTTACAAATCATAAAACCCAAACCCGATAGAAACTGCTACGTGCACCCGGCTCAGTGAACCAGAGGCGCACCCAAACGGCTGACTCGCGGGCCCCGGGGTCAATCCGACCCCACGCGTCAGAGAGAGGGGCAGAGCCGCCGGCGCTGACCGGCGAGAGCTCGCCGATGGCGAGGTCTCCGGCGACGCCGAGGCTACCTACCGACTCGTGGCAACGAGGCGAACTCAATGGACCAACTGCCGAGGGTTGTACCCCACCGGAGCAAGCTCGACGGCGGCAATGGCGGACGGCGGCGGTCCGACGAGCTTGTGCCGGCCGATTTCGGCCGTTACTCGCGCGGCTAAGATCCGTTCCGAGACCCTAAAACTCTAGCGGACCTATGCGTGCGACGAATCGGACTATTGTGCACGGGAGCTCACTGACCGCGCACGCATGGTGGCACGTCGGCGAGCGGGTTCACGGCGAGCTCGGGTTCCGGCGAACCTACGGCGAGACCGACCCATCCGACAGCCTAGACTGGATCTACAGCTAACGGAGACTCCTAGACGAGCAATGAAGAGAGAAGCCGACCCCGGTATCGCCCTCGTCGCGGCGACCTGAAAGCTCGGCGGCTCTCCGATAATGGCGCGGCGGCGAGAAAGGCCAAACCGTTATACCTTAGCTCAGCTGAGGTCGGCAACGGGTCGAGGAGATAGAGCAGAGCAAGGCGAAGCTATGGCGGCGATGGAGCGGTCGGAGACGGCTCGATGACGGCGGATTTCACCGCGGCGACGGCGCGGCGGAAATGGCGACGGCGGAGGGGAAAACGGAGAGCAGAGGGCGAGAGCGAGCGAGTGAGAGTGAGAGGAGCGTGCAGGGGACAGAGTGGAGTGTCGCTTTTGTAAAGCCGACCGGCACGGCGGCCAACGGTGGCGTACGGCACCACCTGGCGCGCGGCGTCTGACGCGGTCGCGCGGCGACGACCGGCTGCCGAGCTGAATCAGCTGGATTCAGTTTCTCTGAACCCGACTGAAACTCGAGTTTGATCAAGCCATAACTCGTGATCTAGTGAGTGTTAGCCAAAACTTCACTAATATGAATTGAAGAGCTACATGAGTAGATCATTTGGTATTAAGACACTTTACTCTAGATCGGCCTGGATTGAGAGATACAGGTCGATGAACAGAGGTACTTTGAAACTAAAAACAGCTTTTTGACTTAGGAAAATTTTGAAACTTCAAAACAGCTCCAAATCTGCACTAATTCAACTTTTTGACCACCTTCCACCCATTTTCATGAGTTGACCCAAAATAAAGTTTGTTGCTTATAAAATTCTACACAACTTTGATTAAGGGTGCATTGACATGTAAAATCTCTAAGATACCCTTCTTGTTTGGTCAAACAGAATAGCTTTTAGAGGGCTCTCTAGTCAACTATGAGCTAGAGGGGTATTTTGGGGATTTCACCAACATGAACATTGTTCCAAATGTTATCCCAAACATGTCTAAAGCATTTAGAACAGTAAACAAGCATCACATTTGCATGTCAACACATTTAGCATGTTATGGACATATAAACAAACATATAGCAATTAGAGGAAATCAATTCAAATGAAATGATGATGATGCATGAAATGACATGATCTATGCTTGATGACATGAAAATGCAAGTGTGAAAATAGTAACTAACACTAGGGTGTTACATAGGTGGCAGGTGGTGACAGCCCTGTCCACTTGTACTAGCATCCCCCCACGTTCGGACGCGGAATAGCGCTGATACTGGTATCGCCTGGCAGACCAGGTGCGTCAGTGGGCCTGAAGCAAGCAAGTAGTGGGGAAGTTTCCATCGCTTATATGCGTTTGACTTTAGAAGAACCTCTCTACCCAAGCTATCCCTTCTGTCTCTTCTGAGTAAACTAGTTTAAGAGACTAAGTACAAATACCGTTCCTCTGGAAAATCACGATACCCTGAAAACTTCCGGGTGAAGTCTACAACGGTACTTCCGTGCGCTTGCTGAATTTTCCTCTGACTCTAAGAAGCGCCAACTAGCTTTCTGGCGCAGTTGCCGGGGAACGGTTGTCGTATTTATCTTCGAACCTAGTTCACCCGTGTATCCTTGTGTTTTATCAAAAAAAAATCTTTTATCTTTTCTTTTTATAAAAACAAAATATTTCTTTTTATCTGATCCTTTCACCATGAAGCCAGCTCCAAATTCAAAATTCTTCTGCTTCGAAGGGGGAGTTCTTTGAACCACATTCTTTTTCAAAACCAAAATTTCCATCCAGTTGTGAACTCCACCCGAGATTCAAAGCTATGGTTCGGACAAAACCCTTCTTTGGTCACGACAATGAAAATTCTTTTGACCATTTGCAAAAATTCGAGGAATTGTGTTCATGCCTAAGCATTCCTGACATGACACAAGAAATTCTTAAGTGGAAGTTGCTTCTGTTCTCCCTCAAGGGGAGGCAAAACAACGGTATACTGATGCCGTAGAAAGTGCGAATGGAGAATGGGATGAACTTAAGATCAAGTTTTATCTTGCATTCTTACCCATGTCTCGTATCGCCATTCTACCAAGGGCAAACCTCGACTTTGAGCAAAACGAGAAGGAGTCCATAGGTACAGCCTAGGCTAGGTTCACAATGTTTTTACATGCTGACCTAGACTTGTCTTTATCCGATAATGTGCTTTTGCATATCCTTTGTTCGGATCTAGACATAGATGCTGCCCTATGCTTTGACATAACCGTTGGAGGGCCGTTTTCATAAAAACCATGACGGAATAGAGGAAAACCCTTGTTTACATCCTAGAGAAGCACGCTTCTTCCGTCATCGTACCCAAACCCCTCCATACAAGGGCATGTGAAGTTCTGAAGAGCCCTCAGCGGCCGAATCCTTTCCCTTGCCACCCTTCGATTCGTCTGTTGAGCCCTCTCCCGAACCATGAACACCGAAGGAAGGAATGTTTTATCCTTCGGAGTTCACTATCAAAATTGAGAATTATGGCAAAACTTCGAAACATTTGTTGGCACAAAATTCTGACATTTCTTAGGAAGTCTCCCCTAATGCTGAGTCATCGAAAGTACGGTTGTTGCTTGTTGGAAGTAAAATGTTCTTCTGAAGAAATTCATATTCTTTCACCTCCCACAACCATGTCTTGCTCATTAAGGGGGACTTCTGTGAAAGCCCTACACAACCTCATAGTTGGGACTACTTTCATTCCAGCAGAAACCCTTTTAGGGCGATATGCCGCTAGTCCCGACCGATAAACTTTTCTGAATTCCATCCGGACTCATCTTTGAGTTTTGTGGGATTGTTAGGGTAGTGCCATTGGAAATTAACGGAATCGAAGTTTCTTATACTTCCTCATCTATGCCATCCTCGATTTTGATCTTCTCATAGGGCACCCTCTTGAAAATCTCATTTATATATATAAAAAAAGAAGGGAGCCCCGATGAGAAGTTTGAAAGTTTTGCTTTTGCCAGCCATAGCACTTGCTTGAAAACCTAAAGGCGAAGCAAAGTACTTGTTCGAGCATGCGAATCCTTCTCTCGTGCCCGTGCTTGAACAAGATGCATGTCCCTCCAACCATCAAGAACATTGTTCTCGATAATGGTCAAGGTTTAGTGATCATCCTCCATGATATATCTTTTGAGAATGAAAACTTCCATGCCACGGACATGCCCGAAGCAACAACTCTGGAGCCAAGAAGGGGCCCGCTAACAAGCATGGCTTTGAGGTCCCTCACATTTCATGCTCAAGGTCTCCAGAGTTTGTTTCGCTTCGGACCACCTGCTTCTACGAGGCTCGCAACTATCTCTTGATTCTAGTTGTTCAACTTTTTGAGAGAATGGTTGTGAATGCTTATGTTTGTCATGAACATTGCAAATCCCGTAGTAGTACAATGGTGCGTACCTTGCAGCTTGAATATTAATGCCTATGATTTGTGGTAAAGCTGGGAACTACACCACCATTGATTGCTGCAAGAAGAAGTTCCCCACGGTCAAGCTTAAGACCATAACTTAGGCACTGCCGGGAGATACCCCGGATTATCCTTATATATATATATATATATATATATATATATATATATATATATATATATATATATATATATATATATATATATATATATCTTCTTTAAATGGTGAGGGCATGTTGTCAAGTTAGTATGCACCTTCGGGTATGTCGCTAACCATTTCAGGAAAGATTAAGAAGAACTCAAGTCATATGATGCTTGACGACATGGAACGACATCAACTACAAAAGCTTGATGCACTCCTAGGCAATGGAACACACTCGTAAGAAGGCCCTAACTCTGCACTTGACTTTTATGCAAAAGTCCTAGTGTGGGGGAGGACGGTGAGAAACCCAAGTTCCATGCACACCAAAGGGTCATTCAAAAAAATGATGATGAAGATGTCAGCCTCGCCTTGCAAAAAAGAAGAAGAAGAGAGGGTTAATATATATATTGAAAAAAAAGAGAAAGATGATATAAGAAAAGAGAGAAGAAAAAAATGAATGAAAGAAAAAAAGAAGAGAGATGAGGAAGACTAAAAAAAGGAAAAAAAGAAAGAGAACTAGAAAAAAAAGATTGGGAGTCACCCTCTTCTGAACCTGTGCTAGTATCATCAAGGCCCATGGCCCATGCTCATTGATGTGTGTGTGGCCTGGCTTCGGAGATCACCTGAGCAGAACCATCGTGCTAGCTGCAACAACAACTTCAACGCCTCATACATATATGTTGCCGGTACATATACTCAGGTATGCGAAGGTAAATAAATGTTCACCAACTTCTTATAATTGTGTTCATTTGATCATACAAATTCATGCCTCCTTTGCTTATGTTATAAACTCTGGTTTGGGTGTAGTGACCAAGACTCAGATGTCAGAGCATTTGGAGAAACCTTTAGCTCTTTCAAGTCAGAAAGACTTGGATTTTCCCATGAGGGCTGCTCTTGTTCAAGTGTTTGGAGCTGAGAAAGCTGTGCTAAAATATTTAGAAATTAGGATTCCACCATCTTCATACTCCACACACTGGCACATCTCAATCAAAGTATATGACTTGTATCTCCTTGTGGTTCGGTTTTTGACTTAGCAATATATGTGATGCAAGTATGCCCACCTTTATACCTGCCCAAAACTCCACTCACAAGCCTTAGTGGTAGGATATGAAAGGCAACATTACAAAGCCTTTGGTGAGGTATTCATACACTTTGAGCGATTGAGAGAATCATTTGAAGAACTTACATTTCTTTGCAAAAATTTTCAAAACCTCCGGAAAGATGGTTCATCTTGGGATGAATGATAAACAATGTCTATGAATCTGTTCGGTCTTGCAATCACCCAAGACTTGAGATGGCTAAAAGGCCCCATTTGTTTCAAGATAATAGCAGGGTGGATAGCATGCTGATTTATTCAAATTACGGTGGAAAACTTTGTTATAAACTTGGTACATTTGAAATATGATCGATATTGTAGCAACTCTTGATCAACAACCATACTTAGCTATTTGCTCGGGACGTGCAAAGGTTAAGCTTGGAGGTCTTGTTGGCGGTCCTTATAGATCATTTTTAACCGCCAACTTATGCCTAAAGGGAGAGAAACTATCATACTTTAACACATAGACATATGCTATTAACAGAGTTCCACTTGTACCCCTAGTGTTTATGTTTTTGCAGGATTTATGGTGAAACAACTGGAAGTGCACAACACCAATTGGAAAGCGTAAAGGAGAAATGTGAATTCAGAGAATGCGCAACCAAGAATAACAAAGAAGCCCACCTTTATTACAAATCTTGGCCCATTCGTAACCATAGGAGAGGTCTAGGCCCAGAGGAGAACCAACCATGCGAAGGCGGTGGCCAAACGGGCCCACCAGGGGACCGACCGGTCCCGGGGGCGGCCGTCCCCCTGGCGGGGCCTCTCGGGCCCAGTTTTCTTCTGGCGGTTGTAGGGCGGTTCCCTAAGGACGGTCCCACCTATGATCAACACAGATGGAAAGTGAAAACCGCCCTTTGGAGGTCGGTTTGGCTCCTTCCATGTGGGAATGATCCTTTTGCATAGAACCCCCTCCTCTCAAGCTATAAAAGGAGGCCTCCTCTCTACACCTATTCATGAATTGATTCACCAACAGAAGAGGTCATAATGTAGAGAGGAAGAGCAAGCTCCATTCCATTAGCTTATAGCTAATTTGGTATAGGGAGTGAGAGAGGGATAAGATCAGGAGAAAGAGCGGAGTCGAAGCAGTTCTGCCTCCGGGTGGACGAAGTGCTGGGCTTGTCGGCTGTCGATCCAACATGTACCTCTACGATCGTCTTGCTACTTGAAGTAAGAAGTTCGTGTTCAACTTTGGTTTGATTCATTAAGCATGTTACTTCCATAAAGCTACTTGTTTGTGGGATTGTCGTTCGTCCTTTGGACGGATGCTCTAGTAAGAGGACTCCTGATAGATACGGATGTTCCTGTACGCCGCTAGAGTAGTAGTCGCCTTCGTAGACGTGGTGTCTAGGTCGGAGTCTACCTTCGTATGTTGCGCGCGCCCACGGGCAGAGGGGTAGGTGGCAGGTGGTGACAGCCCTGTCCACTCATACCAACATCCCCCCACGTTCGGACGTGAAATAGCGCTGATACTGGTATCGCCTGGCAGACCAGGTGCGCCAGTGGGCCTGAAGCAAGCAAGTAGTGGGGAAGTTTCCATCTCTTATATACGTTTGACCTTAGAGAACCTCTCTACCCAAGCTATCTCTTCCGTCTCTTTTGAGTAAACTAGTTTAAGAGACTAAGTACAAATACCGTTCCTCTGGGAAATCATGATACCTTGAATACTTCCAGGTGAAGGCTACAATGGTACTTCAGTGCGCTTACGGAATTTTCTGCTGACGCTAAGAAGCGCCAACACAAGGGTCACCCGGTTTGACAAAACTCAAAGCAATAGCAAGTAGTAAATGTAGAACGTTGATTCAATCCTATATTTGGCTCTGGTAGGTGAATGCTTTTACTACAAAGGAGAAGCATAGCTATTGGTTTTAAGTTTTGCAAATAAACTTCTCCAACAACTAGATATCAAGAATCAAGCTTTCAAGGTTCTTACTATCTCGTATTCCACAATAACTTAAGCAACATGAGGTCCCTATTTTAAGTTCCCAACAGCAGCAATACTTCCAGGAAAAGTGATATGCAAGTCTATCCTTAAGTCAAGTCTACTCAGGTTAATCCTTTCATGTTTTAAAGTTGCTTATTCATAAGATTTCCAATTCAGTGCAAAACAACGAGCGGCGTACAAGAAAATAGGAGGTTCAGGGTACGTACCTGACTGTGGACGAAGCTCGCAGCGAGGCGGTACTGGGTTGGATCGGCCGACCTAGGGTAGGGATCGGCCGATCCCCCCTGGTGGCCGTTTGTGCCCAGTCTCGTCATGTGTGATCTATGCGTCGGTTGGTTCTGTTTTGGTGTACCTTCGTCTTCGGTGTTCGTCGTTCTATCACGTGCTCCTCCCCCACACTTGTTTCCTATTTTCCTTTATGCACAACAAGTGAAGACAAGCACAAATATATCAAAGCAAGATAATATTGACTCAAACTGACTTTTATTAAGAGGGCACTTTTATTACACAAGACTTCAAATTAAAATGAGCTAAGCAAACTAAAGCGAACTAATCGAGCTAAGCGAACTAAGGGGTGCCCTATGGATACACGACTCTAATACATCCTAGCATTTTTCTGGGAGAAAAGCTCAAACTTAATCTCTAGCTCTCTCTGCTTTCCGTCCTTCAGATCAATCCTAAGATTAGTATCAGCTATTGTTCTAGCAAGGAGCCTATCCTGGTTCTTCATGATCTCCATCTTATGCTTCATCTGGTCCATCTGCTTCTGAAGCTCTGCCGTGGTGACCTTGGAACGTTTCCGTGGAGGTTGCTCTCCACGTGGTGCTTCCTTAGGTGGCACGAAGTTGACTTTGGATGGCTCAGCACGGACTCCATCGAAGGTGGGACGAGTGGTGTACTTGGCACATGAGACATGGCCATCCTTGTCTAGCTTCACTCCCGTCAGCGTCTCGTTCGGCTTCAGTGGCAGGAGCTTGACATCCTTCGGCAGCTTGATGATCGGTTCCTTCCGTGGCAGAGCCTTCAGGTAGAGGGTCTCCGGCGGTGGTGGAAGGGCTGATCTAGTACAAGAATGAAAGGATTGCTCATGCTTGCGAGGCTGGTTTGGTGGAGCAATGGCGAGAGGCCAGGGAGTTCTAGCAGGGATGATGGCTTGAGAGTCGTCGACAGGAACCTTGCTTGGATCCATCCCGTAGGGGATGATCTTGTTGTCGGCCATGGGAGTCTTGGAGGAGAGCTCGTAGGCACAAGGAAGAGAATGGGTTGGATGAGATGAGATGGGAGGCTAGTAGGGGCTGGTTACATAGGCGTTCGGTGGCTGCTAGGGCTTTGAAATTTTCCCTACGAGCTTACGGCGGCGCCGGATGGCTTACCAAAAACAAAAGTTGGAAAATATGCGAGAAGAGACCCAAAGGATCACGTCACGAAAAGGAGGCGGCGAATGGGGTCAGGGGGGATCAGCCAACCTATACGTGGGTTCGGACGATCTGCCCCTTGCCCGTTTGGCTCCGGTTTTTTCGTGCAGCTTTCACGTGATATTTAGTTTCCAAAATTCGGACTTTCCCGTGCGGGAAGACAAAAGGAAGGCTTAGGCCCTAATACACTTGGTAAATTAATAAATTCGATAACATCTATTTCCTCTGGGCCTTTAATTGGTTCTAGAAAGAGTTTGAGGTGGTGACTATTTACCTTGAATAACGTACCTTTGTCGGTTTGAAGTGTGACCGCTCCATGGGACGAAGTGTTGATCACCTTGAATGGTCCTTCCCATTTGCTTCGTAGCTTTCCATGACCGAATAACTTCACCCTGGAATTAAAAAGTAATACCTGATCTCCGGGTGCGAAGTCCTTTTTCTTCAACCTTTTGTCATGCCATCTCATGGTTCTCTCTTTGTAGATCTTGGAGTTGTGATATGCTTTCTCACGCCATTCATCTAATTCAGAGAGTTGCATCTTTATTTTTATTCCTGCAACATCTAGATCCATATTCCATCTCTTGATTGCCCAGTGAGCCTTGAATTCAAGCTCTACTGGCAAGTGACAGGTCTTTCCATAAACAAGCTGGTATGGTGACATTCCAATTGGTGTCTTGTAGGCTGTTCTGTAAGCCCACAATGCGTCTGGTAGTCTGTCTTTCCATGTTGTTCCCATTTCGTTGACCGTCTTCTGTAGAATGTTCTTGATCTGCTTGTTTGATGTTTCTGCTTGCCCACTTGTCTGAGGATGGTATGGATTGGCAATGTTGTGGCGGACCCCTCTTTTTGCTAAATATAGTTGGAATCTTCTGTCGATGAAGTGGGATCCTCCGTCACTGATTACCATTCTTGGAGTACTAAATCTTGGAAATATTATTTCTTCAAACATCCTCTTTGAGCTTCTGGAATCTGTAGCTTTGCATGGCATAGCTTCTACCCATTTTGAGACATAGTCTATTGCCACCAAAATGTACTCACACTGCTTTGACTTTGGAAATGGGCCCATGTAGTCGATTCCCCAGACATCGAAGAGCTCTATTTGAAGGTTGTTGATGAGGGTCATGGCATCTCTTGAATTGATGTTTCCATGTCGTTGGCAAGCCCCACATCTCCGGATAAAGCTTTTCGTGTCATCAAACATGGTGGGCCAAAAGAATCCACTTTGCCAAATCTTAGCATGTGTGCGAAATGCGCCATAGTGTCCTCCATATGGTGATGAGTGGCATCTTTCAATGATCTTGATCCCCTCTTCCGCTGGTACACATCTTCGGAGTAGTCCATCTGAACATATCCTGAAGAGGTACGATGGGTCCCACATGTGTTGTCGACTCTCGTAGATGAGCTTTCTTTTGTCTTCCCCTGGTGTTGACGGTAATTATTGTATGATTTTACTCGTCGACTAAACATGAAACAAGGGTATAAAGGCAAACACCACCATAGAATAGGGTTTTAACTGATAGAATTCCACAGTTTTGGTGAATCAGTGTTTTGCATGGGGTTATACAGAAAAGAATCAAGGGAGACCCACATGTTGGATTAAAATAACGAAAACCACCGCGAAAGGAGATCAAGAATATTCTAGAGAACACCAGAGACTCGCTGGCAGAAGCGGGGCCCACTTGGCAGCAGGGGGAGGTCATCTGACCCACTGACCAAGTTGGCTGACCTGTCAGTGAGGCCCCTCGGCCTTCGCTTCTACGTGGACCCACATCTTGAAATTTCACGCAATCCTAGCCGCCCGTCGAAGTCGGTTTGATCCAAGGGCTACGGTTCATCCCACCGGTCTATATAAGGACCCCCAGACCCCTAGGGTTTCATATGATCACAATCAGATCAATCATTCAGTCAACCAGTCTGAGCCAGAAACCCTAGAATCAATAGAGCTTCACCATCTAGAGCATAGCTACATAGGTTAGAAGTAGAAGGAGGCGAGTTCTACTCGAGTTTTGGATCTATCTAGAGCTAAAAGGTTTCTCGAAGCCATTGTAAGCTCTCTCTTGTATCTTAAACCTCTCTTGAGTGCTTGAGATTAAGTTGTTTGACATTATTCTACTATTGATTATGTTCTCAATTATGCTATTCATTGCTTATCTAGATTGTATACTTTGCATAGCTAGGATGCATTCATATTCATACATAGGTTTGTATAGCGCTCATTATTGACGTCATGGGTGAGTGATGAACAACATGTAAGAATGGTGCTTAGATGTGGTTTGTCTAGAAATGCACCCTATATTCTGGGTTCTGTGGTAGATCACGGATGTGACACTCCCATTGGGTCCTTTGTAGTCCACACTCCGAATATAGGGAGAGTAGGAAGTTATTATTATTACTTTAGAAGGCTAGCTATGATCTTGATCTTCCTTAGTAATATTCCCTTAAGTATGAATATGAAGTGTCTTCGCCATGATTGCTAGTATAATTGCACCAATCTAATATGTCTTTGATTGTATAGTTAGAATGACTTTGGATATCCTTATGCTTCAATCTAATTCATGCTAGTGCCTAGATAGGAAGTGCTCTAAGTGATCATTATTATATTGATTGATTAGTTGGTTAATCATTATACTTATCATATATATCATTATTATTGTGACATAACCCCTGTTCTGAGTAAATAGGTCATTTATGGTTATTCTCCATATTTGCATATGCATATGACATCTATCTACCTGCATCTCATTTATTGCCAACCCTTCCCAGTGGTAAAATATAAATGACAACCCGGAATACTCTTGGGTAAAATGCTATAATGGTGTATATTTTATCTGTGCGCTTGCGGATATAATATAATATATTTCAGTCACTTGCAAGAAGGAGAGATCTTTTAGAATCATACTGGGATGAAAACCTAGTTACTTCTAAGAGATAGAGGAAGAGTTCAAGTGATCTGTAGACTAATCAGGTGGCACATTAATTTATACCTCCCATCATTTTTAGCGCCATTGCTGACGATAGAGTCTAACTCTATTTTTAGTGGTGACGTTAGAAATGCCAACAAGCATTTTTGGCGCCGTTGCCGGGGAAGGTGTTTGGCATACATAAGATGTAGATAGATCATGTGTATAACACCAAATATGTTTAGAAACCATATAAACCTTTCTCAAACAGGCTCACCCTGTCCTTGTTTACACTTTGTGTAGCTTATGCAGGGTGATGTATGAATGGATTTGACCTTCCGTAGAATTTTGTCGAAGATCTGGAAGCGTTGATCAGGAAGACCCTAGCCAAGCTCAGGAAGAACCCAGATCCTCAGCCGGAAGACATCCGTACAAGAAGAAGTTTGACACCAGAGTTTGAGGTCATGGCAAACAAGAGCCTTCGTGAGTTCTCTGCTCCAACCACCGCTAACATCCATACGGGACCACCCACCGATGTTGGAGACAATGGATTCGAGCTCAAACCTGCGCTGATCAACATGGTGCAAGCTAGTAAGTTTTGTGGAAAGGCGCATGAAGATGCGAGAGCCCATCTCCAACACTTTTTGGAGATATGCAGCACTTTCACCATCAAGGGAGTAACCAGAGATGCAATCCTGCTGCGCCTGTTTCATTCTCACTGTTGGGAAGAGCAAAACAGTGGTTCTACGCAAACAAAGATAAGAACACTACATGGGACCTTTGCTCCACTGCCTTCCTAGCAAAGTTTGTCCCTGTGGGCAAGATGAATGCTCTCAGAGGAAAGATCACCAGCTTTCAGCAACAGCATGATGAATCTGTCCCGGAATCTTGGGAACGCTTTCAAGACTACATTTCAGAATGTCCACACCATGGGATGGAGAATTGGTTGCTCATGCAAACCTTCTACCATGGGTTGACTACCAGCACCCGTGAGACAATGGATGCTGCTGCTGGAGGAGCTTTTCTGTCACTCACCATTGAGCAAGCTACCGCCCTTGTGGAGAAGATGGCATCCAACCAGAGTTGGAACAAAGAACGAGCCTCGACCCACAAGAGAGGAGGAATGCACCAGCTCAAGGAGACCAACATGATTTCTGCCAAGATAGACCTGCTAATGAAGAAGCTTGATGACCGAGTCAATGACAAGAGAGAGCTCAACCACATTCACGATGCCTACATGACATGTGAAGAGTGTGGAGGCACTGGACACTCAGGTCACAGCTATCTGGAGATTCAGGAGGATGTGAACTATGTGGGCAACAACAATAACAGCTACCGTCCCCAGAATCAGAATTGGAATCAGAACCAAGGCTGGAATCAACAACAGAGGCCCAATTACCAAGGTAATTGTGACAGAACTGACCAATTTATACGAGATTAAGCATGATTGCCCCCGTTTAACACGTTGGCACACACATACTTTCTCTCATATAAACCCAGTAGTCCACCGAGTGTCACGAAGGACCTCGGTAAATCAACTTACAACAGGATCGTACTGATTAGGGAAACATCATATTACAAGCACAGAGTTCACAGCAAAAATTTATTATAAATTGAGTAATGTAGTTATTATAGTACCATGTTCAAATAATATACATAAAAGTATTTGGTTTTGGAAACCATTTATTCAAATCCATAAAATACTGCCATAGTCACGTATATCTCCATACACAGCAAAGGAGAGTATAAAATATATGACCATGCCCTATGGTCTTTACCCCTCTGCATCCATGGCAGGGTTATTACAGGTAAGGAAATAGCCTTCATACAGCACATCACCTGCAACGTTGGGAATAAAACCCTAAGTACTCAATTGTACTCAGCAAGACTTACCCGTCAGAGAGTAAATAAAAAGACTCTCAAGGATATGTAAGGCTTTATTTGGTGGGGTTCATGGGGTAACATATTTTGCAGAAAAGCGTACTATCATATTTCCTTAGTTCAAAGTTTTAACTTCCAATTATCATGGAGCTAAATAGATCTACATTTGCAAGACTTTATAAATTGAATCACTTAATAATTGATAGGAAAAGATTCTCATTTTCACATCAACATTTTATAATGAGTTGTTGCTGCGTTTCTGGCACATGGATAAGTTTCTCCTAACCGGGAGAGACGGCGATTCGAATCAATTTACACCAGCTGGGTAAGCCCGTATCACACACCCTTACGAACCCGTTCAAAGTTCGTATTGTGTTGGGTAGCTTTTCACTCTATTCGGGATACCCTGGGCTTGATCCACAGTGCAAGGCTCAGGGGGCAGCCGGAGCTAGGACGCTCAGGCAATGCCTGCCCTTTATCATACCCTGTCCCACCGCACATCCTTTCTCTCCGCCAGCGATGCACTGCAGTTCAAATCTCAGCCCGACTAGTAGTGCTATAGCTTCATGGTTGAAACGACTTATTCGGCCGTTATGTGAAGGTACGTTCAATCTTAACCATTGACCAAAATACGGATTTAGTTCCTAGTCAAGTTTCACAGGCAGGATCCAAAGGTGCATGTCTAATTGACATCAATGACCATAATGGCACACCATATCCCGTCTGAAATTCATATCTTATGATTGTTTCCCAATATCTATTCGCCTGATTTACTAAGCATGGCTAAGCATAAGACTAACCAATACTAGTATTATCAAGAAACTCTCCTTTCTAAACAAGGTAGGTAATGCATCAACGGTTTGACTATAACTCATCAATTTAATGCATAAACTGTAATTTAATAACACTCAAGTGGAATTTTAAAACAGAAATAGAGGGGTGATAAAATGTCCGGGGCTTGCCTCGGCGAAAGGTAGAGGGTCCGTGATTAGGACACTCCGGAAGTAAGTCAGTATTCAGTTCTTCGCCTTCGGGTGACAATTCCTGTGGGTTCTCCTCGATTATCTCGTACTCGACGAGATTTTCCTCTTCCGATCCTATATGTATGAATAGGATGTATACATGAAAATAATGCACCATGATATGCTTGATGATAACAATATGATGACATGATGTGTGGTGAGATGCATTCATGTAACCTTAGTTTGCACAATAGGGTTTTAGGTTGGATTGGTTACATGAAATGATAATCTTGTTCTTATTTATTTTACTGAGTACGTGCATATTTCTTCCCCGGTAGAGAAGTTTGCAATCCAACCAAGTAACACTTGAATAGGTATGACATGTTCATTTACGATAAAGTTGCAAGCCAACAAAACCTATTTCTATTTGCTTACTAGAGCATAATATGTTGGTTTTAATTTATAAAGTAAGGTTAAACTTAGTAAAGCATTATTATTGCCATGGAACAGCAAGGGTGGGTGTTTCATGATCTTCACACAACATACCAAAATCACTTAATTTGAATATACATCATTTCCATGTATTATGTGTTTTATTTGCTAAAGAAAAACACTAATTAAACTCGGTTTAAAATAGTTATAACATTGGAAGTGTTGAAAACAGTACAAAACTTTTTGTGAAGATAAACAGTAGCACTAATAGCACTCACCCAAATTTTCAGAATTTTTGGAATAATATTTTAAGCTATAAAAATCACTAAGTATCCCATTTACTAATTAAAAGGATGATTTCTAGTTTCTGTTAAAAGTATAGAAAATGCCTAACTAATATTTTTCTATGAAAGTTCATGTTATACAGAGCATACATATAATTTTTCATGATTTCATCACTGGTAAATAAATAGTTATAGAAATAACAAAAATAGCTACTATTCATTTTAATAGGAAATGAATAAAATGAAATAAAAACGAAAATAGACACGAGCACGAATTCGGCCCAACTCGGCCCAAAGGCACAGAAGCGGCCCAGGCCGGCCTCCGGCGCGGCGCCTGGCATCTTTCCAAAAGAGACCTCAGGTTTCAAGGGAATCAACCCGCGGTCCATTTTAAAACTATTCAACTGAGTCGCTGACTGTGCAAATAACCCCCTGTGTTTCTTTCAATTTAAAACTGATGGTCCCTGGCCTCTCCCCGAGTTGACCCGAACGCCGACGACCCTTGACCGGCAGTTGTCCGTCGATGTAGGCCTCACCGGCGACACCGAGGGCGCCACCGTACTCCTGGTGACCTTCCGCGTAGTTTGAGCTAGGTTAGAGGCTCGGAGGTGGACTGTGGCTATGGTGGCAACGAACAGTGCGGCACGGCGGCGCTGGTCACCATCGTGCTCGTCGGCTCGGTTGTTAACAAGCTCAGCCGAGCATCGTTCTAGCCTTGTGATGACTTGGTGAGGCTCTAGGACTGGTTTTTGGGGCTCGGTTAAACAGTGGTGCGATCCTAATGCGTGCGTAGTGGCTCGGCAGCGAGGACACGGCAATGGCATGCCCTGTTCCGGCCGGTTGAGCACGGTAGCGTTTAGGATTTTTGTTCCTACAGCATCTAAGACTCATGTGCAGTATGAAACACAAATCAAAATGCACATAAACAATATAGAGAGGCTAGCCTTGTGCATCCATGCGGAAAACACGAAGAACAAGGGCACAGGGATGGCGAGCGAGTACTGGGAGCTTACCAGCGGCCTAATGGCGACGAGGTCGGGTTTGCTGGATAGCTCAGCTCGTGGCGAAGGTTTGTGCTCAGTTAATTTGGAAGTGGTGCAGTGAGGTGGTCCAATTTGGCAAGCGACCCGAGGCGGACGGCGGCGGACCGAGGCGAGGGATGAGGAGAAATGTGGCGTGCTCGTCGGTATTTATAGGCAAGGGACGGCAGGGTTACGTGGCCAGCGAGTTCGCGAGCTCGGTGACGCGGTTAGGGAGGTGGCAGGGCCGGGATGGCGTCGGGACGACGGACGGTGCCGGCGGCGCCACCTCTGTTGCCATGAACAGAGAGGAGCAAGCAACGGCGAGCCGCCACCATGACGGAAGAAGAGCGATGGCGCTTCACTTCGTCGTTGCCAACAAGGGTATGGCCTTAACTGTGGCATGTCGTGGCCAGGGGCGAGAAACGCCGGGCAAAGGTGCCGGCGACACGGCGAAAGCCGTTCGGCATGGGCGAGCACATGCCCTTTTACTGTAGCAGAGATATTTTATTTTTCCCTTTTCAAATTACTCCAGATTTTGTATAGTAACTTGAAAAATTCCAAAAATAATAGTTGTTCAAAATTTGAAATACTACAACTTTGTTTTTTGAACCATACCCAAATTCCTTTTAGATTTTGAAATGCAAATTTGCCCTAAAGTAAACCATTTTAAATTTGATTTGAAATTCAAATTTTTGTTTAACAACTTCAAAAACTCACAATATGAAAGTTGTTCAAAAAATGAGCTTAACAACTTTGCTTTTTACACCAAAGTCATATTCTCAATAATTTGGAAACTAGGGTTTAACTTTTGAATAGGTATTAATTTGATTATTCTTTTAATTTAATATAAATCAAACTTGGGGTCTCAAAATCACCAATTTGAAATTGGATTTAGATCTGGGTTGTTAAATCAAAGTTGTAGAAAATATTTTTCTCTATCATTTTTATTTAAGGTCCAACCTCATATAAAGCTTAGAAAATAAAATCCTACTTTAATCAACTTTAGGCTTTAAATACGGAAATGTATTTTTAATTCAACCAAAGTGAATTCAATTATTGTTTTGCTAGCCAACTTGTCAACTTGATTTGATCATGGACTTAGGTTGATCATAACTACTCTAATAAATAAATCCTAATGTTCATATATAAACATCACATAATTATAGGGAATAGTAAAAATTATAATGTGATGATGATGAATGCTTATGCAAATGCAAATAGGTGATTAACACCTAGGGTGTTACAGCTCCTCCCCCCTTACAGAAATCTCGTAACGAGATTTAGAGAAAGTTACCATTTTGAAAAGAAGGCGGGGTAAGCTGTTCGGAGAAAATCTTCTCGCTTCCAAGTAGCTTCTTCTTCAGTGGAATTGTTCCATAACACCTTATAAAATTTTACGACCTTACTACGAGTCACTCTTTTACTTTCTTCCAAAATTCTTATAGGCTTTTCTTCATAGGTCAAGTCCAATTCTAATGTAACATCATCCAGATCAATGACTTCGGTTGGTGCTCGCAGGCACTTCTTTAACTGTGAAACATGAAAGACATTGAATATGGCACTCATTCTTGGCGGAAGTTCTATAGCATAGGCAACTTCTCCCTTCTTCGCTAGAACTCGGAAAGGTCCTACATAGCGAGGGGCTAATTGGCCTTTTACTCCAAATCGACTTTCTTTCTTCATAGGTGAGACTTTTAAATACACAAAGTCACCAACTTCAAAATGTAATGGTCTCCTTTTATCAGCATAACTTTTCTAGCGAGATTGGGCAGCTTTAAGATGAGCTTGAATTGTTAGGATTCTTTCTTCAGCTTGTTTTATAAAATCAATGCCATAATACCTTCTCTCTCCGAGTTCTACCCAGTTCAAAGGAGTTCTACATTTCCGGCCATAGAGTGCTTCAAATGGGGCCATTTTAATACTTTCTTGATAACTGTTGTTATATGAAAATTCAGCTAATGGTAACCATTCTTCCCATGAATCTGATGAAGAAAGTACACAAGCTCTTAATAAGTCTTCTAAGATTTGGTTTACTCTCTCAGTCTGACCAGAAGTTTGTGGATGATAGGTAAAACTTCTGATAAGTTTTGTACCCATATATGAATGTAGCTGTTCCCAAAAACAGGCCATAAACTGTCCTCCTCTATTCGAGATGATCTTCTTTGGAATTCCATGTAAATGCAGGATTTGTGAGATATACAAATCCGCGTATTTCGGTGGTCTGTAACTATCTTTAATAGGTATGAAGTGGGCAGATTTGGTAAGACGATCTACGATCACCCATATGGAATTGTGTCCCTTTTGGGTTGTAGGCAGACCAGTTATAAAATCCATACTGATCTCCTCCCATTTCCATTCGGGAATGGATAATGGTTGGAGTAGTCCAGCTAGTTGTAAATGATCTGCTTTCACCCTTCCAAATACATCACAGCGAGCAACATAACGTGCTATCTCTTTCTTCATTTTGGTCCACCAAAATCTTGGCTTTAGATCTTGGTACATTTTGCTACTTCCTAGGTGAATTGATAGATTAGAGAAGTGAGCTTCAGATAAAATTTTCTCTCTTATCTTCTCATCCTTGGGTAGACCAAACGATCATCAAACCATAGTACTCCGTTTTCATCTACTCGGAAATGTTTAACTTCTTTTCCATGTATTTTCCGCTTAAGGTGAAAGATACCACTATCAGTCTTTTGACCATCTATGATTTCATTTTCCAGTGTACAGCTAACAATTAGGTTACGGAGTACAGCAGGATGCAAAAGGCTAAAGCTTCCTTCTGAGGATACATCTGTGTAATGGCAATGTGCTTTTCTACTAAGGGCATCTGCAACTACATTGGCTTTTTCGGGGTGATAGTGTACTTCCAAGTTATAATCTTTGATTAATTCCAACCATCTCCTTTGTCTCATGTTCAACTCTGGTTGAGTGAAAATGTATTTTAGGCTTTTGTGGTCAGTGTAGATATGGCATATATTTCCTAACAGATAATGTCTCCAGATTTTTAAGGCATGAACTACGGCTTCTAGTTCTAAATCATGGGTAGGATAATTTTCTTCATGCTTCCGTAGCTATCATGAGGCATAGGCAATGACTCGACTTTCTTGCATCAAGACACAGCCGAGACCAATGCCTGAAGCATCACAATAGACATCAAAAGGTTTGGTTATGTCTGGTTGTGCTAGAATAGGGGCAGTGGTCAAGAATTTCTTTAAAGTATGGAAAGCTTCTTCACATTTAGGTGTCCAGACAAACTTCTGATCTTTTTGCAACAATCTAGTCATTGGCTTGGCATTCTAGAGAAGTCTAGGATGAAACGTCGGTAGTAACCGGCTAAACCAAGAAAGCTTCTAACTTCAGTGACTATGGTCGGGGCTTTCCAATCTAGTACCTCTTGTACTTTGCTAGGGTCTACTGAAATTCCACTTTCGGACAACACATGGCCTAAGAACTTGACTTCACGAAGCCAAAATTCGCATTTGCTAAATTTAGCATACAACTGATGCTCTCTGAGTCTGGATAAGACTATTCTTAGATGTTCAGCATGATATTCTTCATTTTCAGAGTATATCAGGATATCATCAATAAACACTACCACGAACTTGTCCAACTCAGCCATGAACACTGAGTTCATCAAGTACATGAAATGGGCAGGTGCGTTGGTAAGACCGAGAGACATTACCAAATACTCATACAGGCCATAGCGTGTTAGAGAAAGCAGTTTTGGGAATATCTTCAGGCCTTATCTTTATTTGATGATAGCCTGACCTTAGATCAATCTTAGAGAACACTTTTGCTCTTGCTAATTGATCAAACAGGATGTCTATCCGAGGCAGAGGATATTTGTTTTTGATGGTCACTACATTAAGAGGGCGGTAGTCTATACACATTCTTAAGGTCTGGTCTTTCTTTTTCACAAACAAGACAGGACATCCCCACGGAGATGAACTAGGTCGAATCAAACCTTTATCCAATAATTCTTGCAACTGTTTCTTTAATTCGGCTAGTTCATTTGGTGGCATCCTATGTGGCCTTCTAGAAATAGGAGCAGTGCCTGGAACCAAGTCAATAGCGAATTCTATGTTCCTGTCGGGTGGTGGTCCAGGTAATTCATTAGGAAATACATCCGGAAACTCAGATACCACCGGAATATCTTCTAGTTTATTAGTTTTGGTAGCATAGGATATGTACTGAAGTTGTGGGTTTACAGAGAGTGATAATTGAAAATTACTACCATCAGGTGCTTCCAACTGGAGTGTTTTATTGGTAGTGTCGAGGATTACTTTATGTTCTTGTTGACGGTGGAATTACCCTAAATTTCCACATTCAAACACCGTCAACAGGCCTTGGATTCAAGGGAAGATAAACATATCATGAGCATATTTTATCAATAACTAGTTCCACATGTACTCTTAGCTTGTGATTGTAGGGAACACCAAATCAGTGTAAAAGTGAGCAGCTAGGGGCTAAATACATGGTTCGGCCAAACCATGATATGTTGCCCCAGGCCACCACCTTTCAACACATTGCATAAAACATCAAATAAAGGAGATGAGAGCCAAGGGTGGGCCCACCCATGGGTCGGCCGAACTGTCCAAGGGGGCCACCTGGCTCTGGTGACATGGCAGGATTCGTGTGACACTCCAACCAAGTCAATTCATCCATCGGATCAACTTGTGCTTTCATTCAATGGTGGAGATCAAAGGCACAAGGATTGAGGCATGAAACGAAGCAACCAAGATAGGACCAACACATGGGAAGAGTCTATGACAGATGGGGGCCACTGTGGTGGGACCCACCTACCAGGGGTGGGTCGGCCGAACCACAAGATGGGGAACCAAGCCACCTACACCATCACTGACTGGTGGGGACTCCTTCTAGAAGCTCCTGGCTGGGCCCACCAGTCAGAGTGGGGTCGGCCAAACCTCCCTGGTGCCCAGCCAGGTCTATTGGCCTCCACCGACTCCAAACATGCTTCCCATGTGCTCAAATTGCCACAGCCGTCCATCTTGAGGCAGTTACAAGGCGGTGGATCCAAGGGTGGAGAGTTGAGGAGCACACGGATCGCTAACGTGGCATCCCTCCACTCTCCACTATAAATAGAGGCTGCCCACTCCCTTTTAAGAAGACACCATGCACCATACAACACAAGTTACAAGAGTTCTACTCTTTAGTAGTAGTATTAGAATAGTGTGGGAGTTAAAGTCGAGTCGAGCTGCGCTCGGAGTCTCCGGAGTTGTCTACTGGAGAGTCTGGTATAGCTCTTGTACCTTTCCTTCTGTAAGACTTTATCTTCATCAATATATATTATCTTTACTTTACTTCACTAAGTTCTTACTTAGTCTTTACTATTCTTTGTAGTATTGTTGTGTCTTGTCTTATTTCATAGTTGTTTTATACTTGATAGTGATCTTGTCCCAACTCAACGTATGTTAGTTCATCGCCTGTCATAGGGTGTTCTAGTTGTTGGTACGCAACTAGAATAGTGAGACTTAGTGTAAGCATGGTGCTTAGACTAGATCTTGCCTTTGATTACCGCTCGTCGCACGGATTGTTTGTGGGTGCTAGCAGGTGGTGACAGCCCTGTCTAGTCTTAGTATCCCTCCATGTATTTTAGGCAAGTTCTTAAAAGGTAGGCTCCCATAAGAGTGTAGGCGCTTCGGGTAGAGGTTTTGTCCTCTATTGTCTCGCACTACCCCCTGCACACCGGTAGTAAGGTACTATCTTAGTATAAGTCATCTATTTGATAGGAAAAGTCATAAGAGTAAAGTAAGTGTCATAGGAGTCTTATACTCACTCGTTGTCCTCCCACCTAGCTATACTCTACTAGTTATCTTTTAGTTATCTTAATACTTGTTGTGTGTTGGTGTCATTACCCTTTCCTCTACCTATTGATTTACCCCCTACCACTAGCTGGTACTAAGTTGGTATAGACTTAAGGATCTCTCTTTCTTTTTATTAATTATTCCTAGCAACCGCTTTCCCTTGGGATAAAAATAAATAACGATACCTTGGAATACTCCCGGGTGAAGTGCTACAGCGGTATATTCTGTGCACTTGCGGAATTATCCAATAGACATAAGAAATACCCTCAGGCACTTCTGGCGCCGTTATCAGAGATAGCCTAACACCCGTCTCTGGTGGTTGCGCTAAGAAGTGTCAACAGTTCTTTCATCCAATTCATACCTAAAATGATATCCAAACCCAAGTTTGGCAACACAATAAGGTGAGCCAAAATTTCTCTTCTTCCAAAATTAAGTTTTGCACTCCAAACTATATGGTTTGTATCTGTTTCAACCCCAACTAAATTGATTACAAAACCACTTCTCAATGTGCTAATTTGGAATTGATGCTTGAGTGCAAATGCTTGATTTATGAATTAATGTGATGAACCGGAATCAAACAAAACAAGTGCAGGCGTATTGTTTACAAGAAACATACCAGTGGTCACTGGTTCTCCTTCAGGGATTTCTTCTACAGTGGTATAGTAAACACGCCCAATGCGTGCACCTGTAGCCTGCTTCTTGTTACCAGGTGACTTATAACCGGTCTTCTGTTTTGCTTGGTTTTGCTGATTTGGCTGGGTTGATTGATCTTGCTTCGGGGAACGACAATCACGAGCATAGTGTCCTATTTTTCCATAATTGTAACATGGAAAGTTTCTAGGACCTCCCTGATATCCTTTCTGTGCATTCCCCTGGTATGACTACTGTCGCTCGTTGTTCTGCTCATACTTCTGCTACTGCTGAGGGGGTCTATACCGCTTGACAGGTGGGCGGTATTGAGTCTTTGACACCAATTGGGTTTGCCTGGGCTGTGAAGCTGCACCACTGGTGTATGGCGCCTTACGCTTCTTGTCTTCCCTGCACAGGCAAATCTTGTTTTCCAGAGTGATAGCATCACTAACCAACTCATTATAAGTGGAATACTTGGAAAGAGCAAGATCTTTTTGTAGTTTTGGAGTTAATCCTCCAATGTAACACTCAATCTTTCTCTTTTCTGTATCAACATGTTCTGGGGCATACTTGGACAGATGATTGAAAGCATGAGTGTATTCAGTTACAGTCTTGGTACTTTGAACTAATTTTAGAAATTCATTCAACTTGATTTTCATCAATCCCTCAGGGATATGATGGCCTCTAAAGGCTTCCTTGAACTCATCCCAAGTCGGTTTTGTTCCTTCTGGCAAGGCTTTCAAATGGTTAGTCCACCAAGTACCAGCTGCACCGTGAAGACGGTGAGCTGGAAACTCAGCCTTCTGTTGCTCAGTGCAATTGAGAAGACGAAATGTCTGCTCAATTGTGTTTAACCACTCATCAGCTTATAAACACTAGTGGTTTAGCATCCAGGAAATCCTTATAGCTGCTGTGTGGGTTTTGTCCATCACTGTGACGATTCTGACGTCCCGGTGTGATATTCTGGGCAATTTGGTTTAGAGCAGCTTCCATGTTCTCCTGACCACCCAACAGTCGAGCCAGCACATCGACTGCAGTAGGCAGTGTTGGAAGTTCTGATGGTTCAACATCATCACCATTATGTCCATTTGTATGGGTGCGAGGCATCTGTAGTGAACACAAATATTTTTAGTTATGATGTTGTGTGCAAAAGTTTGATCTTATCTTCATCCATATTAGAGGAAAAGCTAAATTGGATTTATGAACAAGGCATAACATGAATTAACACTGCATATCTTTATTAACATAGCCTCCAAGTGCTCGTTTTATTGAGTTCAACTTCTCACTTGTTGCAATATGTTACATGATTACACAACTTATTTCGTTACACTACCTTTTTACATGATCTTGTTCAAACTAGTACTTATTACATGAAGTCTCTCTAAAACTCGTCTCCTGAGTCATTTGGATAGTCATCATCTAAGCTAGTCTCTGTTTGGTCATCAGGTACAGCTTAAAATTCTCTATCTGATTCTTCAGAATCAGATTCTTCACCAAATCCTTTTGGTTCCATTACATCTCCAAAATCTTCTTCTCCAAGTACTCCGACTGGGTTGCGCTGGCAGTTCTGCAACATTCATTGCATTGAGCTCATTTTGGAGATTCTCGATTGTTGCATTTGCTTCATCTAGCTGCGCCTGTAGGTCTTGTTCGAAGAACTCTACATTCTGAATGGCTTCAGTAGCTTCCTCTCTAGCAGCATCCCTTTTGGCTTCGACTGTGGCAGCATGTGCTACAGCTTTATTTCGCTGTTGTTCTACCAAGGCTGCTTGACCTAAATAGGTAGTCATTTGGTGGTTCACTTCTAACTCTCGTTGGCCTGCTTGGGCGATGGCTTGGTTAACCTGGTTTTTGGAGTCTTCCCATAGGTTTTCGGTGATCTTCAACTCAATGTTGTTAAGGCTGTACATGTGACGCAAAAAATCATGGGACTCTTCTCTAGCATGATGCATCTTGGTCATGGCAATCAGGGCACAGGCAGAGGTGACAAGGTAGGGACTATAGCCAGCTTGATTTTCATCGGTGAATGTAGCAATGCGTTGACACCAGGCTGCATTATGGAGGTCTTGTGGTGGAAAGAAACATATGGACGTATCTTTTATTTCTTCAGTATATTCCTGGCAGATCTTTTGTAGCATCTCAAAAGCTGCTACTTGACCTGCTTCCCACTCATTGGCACAATCTTTCTCAATTGTCCATGCTTGCCAAGATGGATTAATGGTGAGAGCTGGAACATGAAGCTTCAATGAACATCCCATGTTTCAATAAATCTTGGTTTGCTTCCTATGATATATTGGTGGATCAGTGTATCCTACTAGCTCAAGTACCCTCCAAAGCAATGCAAGAGTACTAAATGGTTCTAGCAGAGTGCCTTCCTCAGTGTATGGTGTAGGTTCCATTTTCTATAAATATAGTAGACTTTTAAAATGATTTACTTAAAGAGAAACAGAATTTTAATAGTTGAGCCATATATATGGGAAGGAGCTTATGCAATGAAGTGAATGAGCTTTATTAACATGATGCATGCTCATCTCATTCATACAATGGATGCTGCTGCTGCTGGAGGAGCTTTTCTGTCACTCACCATTGAGCAAGCTACCGCCCTTGTGGAGAAGATGGCATCCAACCAGAGTTGGAATGAAGAACAAGCCCCGACCCGCAAGAGAGGAGGAATGTACCAGCTCAAGGAGAGCAACATGATTTCTGCCAAGATAGACCTGCTAATGAAGAAGCTTGACGACCGAGTCAATGACAAGAGAGAGCTCAACCACATTCATGATGCCTACATGACATGTGAAGAGTGTGGAGGCACTGGCCACTCAGGTCACAGCTATCCGGAGATTCAGGAGGATGTGAACTACGTGGGCAACAACAATAACAGCTACCGTCTCCAGAATCAGAAACAAGGTTGGAATCAACAACAGTGGCCCAATTACCAAGGTAATTGTGACAGAACCGACCAATTTATACGAGATTAAGCATGATTGCCCCCGTTTAACACGTTGGCACACACATACTCGCTCTCATATAAACCCGATAGTCCGCCGAGTGTCACGAAGGACCTCGGTAAATCAACTTACAACAGATCGTACTGATTAAGGAAATATCACATTACAAGCACAGAGTTCACAGCGGAAATTTATTATAAACAGAGTAATGTAGTTATTACAATACCATGTTCAAATAATATACATAAAAGTATTTGGTTTTGGAAACCATTTATTCAAATCCATAAAACACTGCCATACTCACGTATATCTCCATACACAGCAAAGGAGAGTATAAGATATATGACCATGCCCTGTGGTCTTTACTCCTCTGCATCCATGGCAGGGTTATTACAGGTAAGGCAATAGCCTTCATACAGCACATCACCTGCAACATTGGAAATAAAACCCTAGTACTCAATTGTACTCAGCAAGACTTACTTGTCAGGGAGTAAATAAAAAGACTCTCAAGGATATGCAAGGCTTTATTTGGTGGGGTTCATGGGGTAGCATATTTTGCGAAAAAGCATACTATCATATTTCCTTAGTTCAAAGTTTTAACTTCCAATTATCATGGAGCTAAATAGATCTACATTAGCAAGCCTTTATAAAGTGAATCACTTAATAATTGATAGGAAAAGAATCTCATTCTCACATCAACATTTTATAATGAGTTGTTGCTATGTTTCTGGCACATGGATAAGTTTCTCCTAACCGGGAGAGACGGCGATTCGAATTGATTTACACCAGCTGGGTAAGCCCGTATCACACACCCTTACAAACCCATTCAAAGTTCGTATTGTGTTGGGTAGCTTTTCACTCTATTCGGGATACCGTGGGCTTGATCCACAGTGCAAGGCTCAGGGGGCAGCCGGAGCTAGGACGCTCAGGCAATGCCTGCCCTTGGTCATACCCTGTCCCTCCGCACATCCTTTCTCTCCGCCAGCGATGCACTGCAGTTCAAATCCTAGCCTGACTAGTAGTGCTATAGCTTCAGGGTCGAAACGACTTATTCGGCCGTTATGTGAAGGTACGTTCAATCTTAACCTTTGACCGAAATACGGATTTAGTTCCTAGTCAAGTTTCACAGGCAGGATCCAAAGGTGCATGTCTAATCGATATCAATGACCATAATGGCACACCATATCCCATCTGAAATTCATATCTTATAATTCTTTCTCAATATCTATTCACCTGATTTACTAAGCATGGCTAAGCATAAGACTAATCGATACTAGTATTATCAAGAAACTCTCCTTTCTAAACAAGGTAGGTAATGCATCAACAGTTTGACTATAACTCATCAATTTAATGCATAAACTGTAATTTAATAATACTCAAGTGGAATTTTAAAACAGAAATAGAGGGGTGATAAAATGTCCAGGGCTTGCCTCGGCGAAAGGTAGAGGGTCCGTGATTAGGACACTCCGGAAGTAAGTCAGTATTCAGTTCTTCGCCTTCGGGTGACAATTCCTGTGGGTTCTCCTCGATTATCTCGTGCTCGCTGAGATTTTCCTCTTCCGATCCTATATGTATGAATAGGATCTATACATGAAAATAATGCACCATGATATGCTAGATAATAACGATATGATGACATGATGTGTGGTGAGATGCATTCATGTGACCTCAGTTTACACAATAGGGTTTTAGGTTGGATTGGTTACATGAAATGACAATCTTGTTCTTATTTATTTTACTGAGTACGTGCATATTTCTTCTCTGGTAGAGAAGTTTGCAATCCTACCAAGTAACACTTGAATAGGTATGACATGTTCATTTACGATAAAGTTGCAAGCCAACAAAACCTATTTCTATTTGCTTATTAGAGCATAAAATGTTGGTTTTAATTTATAAAGTAAGGTTAAACTTAGTAAAGCATTATTATTGCCATGGAACAGCAAGGGTGGGTGTTTCATGGTCTTCACACAACATACCAAAATCACTTAATTTGACTATACATCATTTCCATGTATTATGTGTTTTATTTGCTAAAGAACAGTACCAAACTTTTTGTGAAGATAAACAGTAGCACTAATAGCACTCACACAAATTTTTGGAATTTTTGGAATAATATTTTAAGCTATAAAAATCACTAAGTATCCCATTTACTAATTAAAAGGATGATTTCTAGTTTCTGTTAAAAGTACAGAAAATGCCTAACTAATATTTTTCTATGAAAGTTCATGTTATACAGAGCATATATATAATTTTTCATGATTTTATCACTGGTACATAAATAGTTATAGAAATAAAAAAATTGCTACTATTCATTTTAATAGGAAATGAATAAAATGAAATAAAAAGGAAAACAGACACGGGCTCGAATTCGGCCCAGCTCGGCCCAAAGGCACAGAAGCGGCCCAGGCCGGCCTCCCGCGTGGCGCCTGGCATCTTTGGAAAAGAGTCCTCAGGTTTCAAGGGAATCAACCCGCGGTCCATTTTAAAACTATTCAACTGAGTCGCTGACTGTGCAAATAACTCCCTGGGTTTCTTTCAATTTGAAACTGATGGTCCCTGGCCTCTCCCCGAGTTGACCCGAACGCCGACGATCCTTGACCGGCAGTTGCCTGTCGATGTAGGGCCTCACCGGCGACACCGAGGGCACCAACGTGCTCCTGGTGACCTTTCGCGTAGTTTGAGCTAGGTTAAAGGCTCGGAGGTGGACTGTGGCTACGGTAGCGACAAACAGTGCAGCACGGCGGTGCTGGTCACCGTCGTGCTCGTCGGCTCGGTTGTTAGCAAGCTCAACCGAGCATCGTTTTAGCCTTGTGATGATCTAGTGAGGCTCTAGGGATGGTTTTTGGGGCTCGGTTAAATAGTGGTGGGATCCTAACGCGTGCGCAGTGGCTCGGCAGCGAGGACACGGCAATGGCATGCCCTATTCCGGCCGGCTGAGCACGGTAGCGTTTAGGATTTTTGTTCGTACAGCATCTAGGACTCATGTGCAGTATGGAACACAAATCAAAACGCATATAAACAATATAGAGAGGCTAGCCTTGTGCATCCATGCGGAAAACACGAAGAACAAGGGCATAGGGACGGCGAGCGAGTACTGGGAGCTTACCAGCGGCCTAACGGCGACGAGGTCGGGTTCGCTGGATAGCTCAGCTCGTGGCAAAGCTTTGTGCTTAGTTAATTTGGAAGTGGTGCAGTGAGGTGGTCCAATTTGGCCAGTGACCCGAGGCGGACGGCGGCGGACCGAGGCGAGGGATGAGGAGAAATGTGGCGTGCTCGTCGGTATTTATAGGCAAGGGACGGCAGGGTTACGTGGCCAGCGAGTTCACGAGCTCGGTGGCGCGGTTAGGGAGGTGGCAAGGCCGGGATGGCGTCGAGACGACGGACAGTGCCGGCGGCGCCACCTCTGTTGCCATGAACAGAGAGGAGCAAGCAACGGCGAGCCGCCACTATGACGGAAGAAGAGCCATGGCGCTTCACTTTGTCGTTGCCAGCAAGGGTACGGCCTTAACTGCGGCATGGCGTGGCCAGGGGCAAGAAACGCTGGGCAAAGGTGCCGGCGACACGGCGAAAGCTGTTTGGCATGGGCGAGCACATGCCTTTTACTGTAGCAGAGATATTTTATTTTTCCCTTTTCAAATTACTCTAGATTTTGTATAGTAACTTGAAAAATTTCAAATGTAAAAGTTGTTCTAAATTTGAAATACTACAACTTTGTTTTTTGAACCGTACCCAAATTCCTTTTAGATTTTGAAATACAAATTTGCCCTAAAGTAAACCATTTTAAATTTGATTTGAAATTCAAATTTTTGTTTAACAATTTCAAAAACTCACAATATGAAAGTTGTTCAAAAAAATGAGCTTAACAACTTTGCTTTTTACACCAAAGTCATATTCTCAATAATTTGGAAACTAGGGTTTAACTTTTGAATAGGTATTAATTTGATTATTCTTTTAATTTAAAATAAATCAAAATTGGGGTCTCAAAATCACCAAATTGAAATTGGATTTAGATCTTGGTTGTTAAATCAAAGTTGTAGAAAATATTTTTCTCTATCATTTTTATTTAAGGTCCAACCTCATATAAAGCTTAGAAAATAAAATCCTACTTTAATCAACTTTAGGCTTTAAATATGGAAATGTATTTTTAATTCAACCAAAGTGAATTCAATTATTGTTTTGCTAGCCAACTTGTCAACTTGATTTGATCATGGACTTAGGTTGATCATAACTACTCTAATAAATAAATCCTAATGTTCATATATAAGCATCACATAATTATAGGGAATAGTAAAAATTATAATGTGATGATGATGAATGCTTATGCAAATGCAAATAGGTGATTAACACCTAGGGTGTTACAGTAATTACTCTGGTAATTACTAAGGTAACAACTTCAACATACCGTTAAGAGATCTAGTCTCTGGCCAGACCAAACTGCTTGATCAGATTTCCAAGAAGCTAGTCTCCAACGACAAGTTGCTAGAAACCATCAACAATAAGATGGATGGTTTTGCCTCTGCTATCAAGAACTAGCTCAGCTTCTACAAAATGCTAGAATCTCAAATAGCTCAGCTGGCGTTGTCTATCCATCCAGCCAATGAAGGAAAGATCCCAGGCCAACCAGAAGAACTAGAAACTACAAGCCTGGTAGATATCTTCAATGCAAGATGGTACCATGCAGAGCATCGGTCCAAGAGATGGAACGATGACTCTCTACCGGAGAAGAAAGGAGACCCAGGAAGGCCAGTCATACCAATAGCCGTTGGTGAACACGCTTTCAAAGAAGCTGTGACTTTGGCGCAAGCGTCAATATCATGCCCAAGCTGATCTACGAGAAGATCCATGGAGATGCACTCCTATACACCAACATGTGCTTGTAGCTAGCAGACCAGTCACTCTGCTATCTAAAGGGGATCCTGGAAGACATATGTGTATGAGTTAGACACTCGTACGTACCTACCAACTTCATGGTAGTTGAGACAGGAAGAGATGAGAAGTCACCAATCATTTTGGGACGACCATTCCTTAGCACCGCCAAGGCTATCATCTACGCCGACAGCGCCAAGATCTGTTTCACTATCTGTGGAAGAAAGGAAAGATTTAGCTTCAAAAGCAAGATACTAGAAAGTCCAGCCCATCCATAGAAGCCGTACTTCTATGAAGACAAGCCTACACAGAAGAAGAAGACAAGCAGAAGGAAGAACAAGGCTAGGCAGACTCACACTGAAGCCATGAGGATGATCAACTCAGTTCGATCCGAGTATGATCACCTCCTGGTTTCACCACACATGCCCAAGCTAGACGATCCAGGAGTACCAACGATCGACTGCACAATCAACCAGAAGATCTTCGACAAGACCTTCTACGACACAGGCTCAATTATCAACATAATGGCTAAGGTAACTTATGACTTTCTATTTGGTAAGACACCCTTGTACTCTACCTACATGCAGCTGCAGATGGCGGACCAGACATTCAGATTTCCAGAGGGGATCGCTAAAGACGTTATGGTAAAGATTCGAGATCATTATGTCCCTACTGACTTCTTGGTCCTGGACATGGGAGAAGAAGAGTACGATCCACCGCTCGTACTTGGAAGACCGTTCCTCAACACTACAAGAGCAATCATCTATATGAGAACAGGAAAGATCCATTTCTAATTCCACAAGGAGAAGGTCCGCTGCTATTTCAACAGTTACACAACTTACGAGCAGCCGAAGAAGAACAGGTTAAGGAGGAGACACTGTTCCCCTAAAAAGACCTACCCACTCAAGGATGGTTGGGTAGATTATGAAGGAGAAGTCAGGAGAAGTGACTACGTCAAACCAGAAGAAAAGAAGGAAGAAGAGACTGTGAAGGGAGAGCTCTCAGCTTTGACCTCACCAACAATATCAACATCACCAACCAGGAAGGAATGGAGGAAGAAGGAGTCACCTCCCAGCTCATCATCTGAAGTGCAACCAGGGTCACCTGAACCCGACGATGCACCCGATAAGGAACGAACAGACAAAGAGTCCTGTCGGAGGAATATAAACCACCGAGCCTTCGCCAAAAGGTAAAACTTGTACTTATCCATATTTACTTTTAGCATTGCATTAATATCTTAGTAGTTGCATATTTACTTTCTTGCATTTAAAAGAAAATAAAAATATTATTATTGATCTAAAAGCCCCATGTGACTAATCTTGTGGCATTGTTCATAAAGACTATTCACCGTGGTGGCACAAAAATAATTTTGAGTCTAAAATAAATTTCTGCATCATATTTAAATTTCCGCAATTATAAAATTAAAAACACCAAAAATATGTGGGCACATGAAGGTCCACACTTCATGAAAAATACCAAAAATATGTGGACACATGAAGGTCCACCCAATTAAGGAGACTTCTGCTGGAATTATAAAAACAATCACTTACCATGGAGTGGTATTAATCTAACCCCTCTCCATGAGAATTGGAATTCTTGTTGGCAATTGAGCTTTATACGGTAATACAAGATCAAAGAGTTAGTCAACCCGACACCCTAACGCTGCCGGTACACTTGCTCCCAAGAGGATCACTGAACTTGCAACATCAAAGACCCTGTCAAACATCCAACTTGGGGGAGGGCACCCTCCATTCAAATCTAGCTAAGTATAAGTTTCCCACCTTAATATTGTACCATATTGCTTTTCGCGTGAGTTAGCTCGTAAGATAAAATTTAAAAACCAAATAAATAGTGTTTAGGTTAGTTTGTGTGCTTGAATAAAATAAAGAGAGAGTACTTACAATAATTTTGCTCGGACTAGATGGAAACCATGTTCAGGAATTTGATAAATGGCACCCCACTATGATTCCTCATAACACTTAGTTTTTAACCTTGAATCATCCCAAGTTTTAGATATAACCATTTTAACTTGAAGATTTACTTTAAACCTGAAACTTGTGGGTGGCAAATGCTTGATCCAAGTCTAAGTCATTGAGGGATATGATATGCAAAGTCAAGCTGCTATTTATCTTGTTCCTAGTGATACTTGAATTCTGGAGATTTAATTTGAAAATTCTAAAACTACATGATGAGTTCCTGTATGACAAGAGCTTTACATTCCTACCACAGCCATACATGCTAGACTAGGAAAACATACACATTATATGCTACTTGCTTGTTTTGAGTTTAGTCAAGCTTTACTGATACCTTAGGAACTTGTCATGCTTTTATAATCAAGATCATGTGCACTCCACCCATAATGCACTACTCAATCCCTGAGTAGGCGCATCCAAATTCCATCTATTCCACCCAAAAATATACCCCATTGGTTACCCCTGATCAATGCTCCAAAGTTCTTGTTGCTATCTCTCAAAAGAAAAAGAAAAAGGGAAGTACTGTTGTAGAGAAGAGGCATATGGCTATGCAAAAGAGTGAGATGAGAGAAAACAATAGGTACAAAGATGCCCACCAGAGAGGTAAAAATGGACAAGTGTCCGAATTTATCAAAACAATGGGTACTCTGATACCCACCTGAAAAAAAGAAAGATAGCCCATGTTGTCCTGCAGCACAATTCACTAGTATTTGAGAAAGAGAGAGATGTTTTCAAGGAGCAAAAGAATAGAATTAGGATCAACCTCCATAAATATCCACCTACCACCTCACATCCACACACATGCACATCCTGGTTTGATTGTATGACTTGTTCCTTGGGATCCATTGCTTGACTTTACAACATATTCATTGCAAGAATGTATGAGCTGTCTCCTTACCCATAAGCTCCACATAAGCCATTAGTTATAGGGTGAGAGAGAGAAGGCATGCATCACTATTGCCTTGGTAAGGATCTACAAATACCACATATGAGAGATTTGAGAGAGTCATACACAGGAAACTCTGAGTTTTATTTCCAAAACTTGCAAAAAGCTCCAGGATAAGAGTTGAACGACAGAGCGTGAGAAGTAGTGCTTAACTTAGACATTCTGTCCTTCAATTGCTCAAGACCGAAGAGAAAGCTACAAGCTCCATGGTTAAAGGTAATAAAGGTAAGTCTGAGGTTAGCTTGGTTTACTCTAATCCTTGAGTACTTCTTGGTTTAAAACTGAATACTTGTGAGGGGTAGCTATAACTTATAATATCTGCTGAAGTTTGGCTTTGCTAAGGGACTAGCAAAGGTTAAGCTTGGGGGAGCTTGTTGACGGTAATTATTGTATGATTTTACCCGTCGACTAAACATGAAATAAGGGTATAAAGGCAAATACCACCATACAATAGGGTTTTAACTGACAGAATTCCACAGTTTTGGTGAATCAGTGTTTTCCAGGGGGTTATACAGAAAAGAATCAAGGGAGACCCACATGTCGGATTAAAATAACGAAAACCACAGCGAAAGGAGATTAAGAATATTTTAGAGAACACCAGAGACTCGCTGGCAGAAGCGGGGCCCACTTGGCAGCAGGGGGAGGTCGGCCGACCCGCTGACCACGTCAGCCGACCTTTTAGTGAGGCCCCTCGGCCTCCGCTTCGACGTGGACCCACATCCCGAAATTTCACGCAATCCTAGCCACCCGTCGAAGTCGGTTTGATCCAAGGGCTACGATTCATCCCACCAGTCTATATAAGGACCCCCAGACCCCTAGGGTTTCATATGATCACAGTCAGATCAATCATTTAGTCAACCAGTCAGAGCCAGAAACCATAGAATCATTAGAGCTTCACCATCTAGAGCATAGTGTTGGCGGTCCTTAAGTCACATTTTATACCGCCAATAATAAGATAAATCCATGGAACATCATAGAAAAATATTTTTTAATTAACAAGTTCCACGAGTTTTGGTATTTTCCACTATGTTGCAGGAATATCCGAGTTTTCACAACATAAAAGTATCTCAAATAATAAAATGGACTACATCATTGCGGAGAGCTCATCGCGTTGATCAAAATGCGTACATTATTTGCATTATTTGGAGTTCCCAACAAAAAGATATATAAGTTCGAATCCAATTTAGGACTCCACGAGTAGGCTTGAGTATTTTGGCCATAACTCACTCATCCGAACTCCGATTGGGCTGAATCACCAGTCAAAACGAAGCTATCGACGAGGCCCATGTGCTCCCAAAAGGTGGTGGCCAGATGGGCCCACCAGGGGACCGACCGCCCCCGGGACCGGCCGCACCCCTGGTGGGGACTCTCACGCCTAATTTTCTTCTGACAGGTGTAGGGCGGTTCCCCAAGGACGGTCCCACCTATGATCAACACAGATGGCAAGTGGAAACCGCCCTTTGGAGGTCGGTTTGGGTCTTTCCATGTGGGGATGATCCTTTTGCATAGAACCCCCTCCTCTCAAGCTATAAAAGGAGGCCTCCTCTCTACACCTATCAATGGATTCACCAACACAAGAGGTCACAGTGTAGAGAGGAAGAGCAAGCTCCATTCCATTAGCTTATAGCTAATTTAGTATAGGGAGTGAGAGAGGGACAAGAGCTAGAGAAAGAGCGGAGTCGAAGCAGTTCTTCCTCCGGGTGGACGAAGTGCCGGGCTTGTCGGCTCTCGATCCAACTTGTACCTCTACGATTGTCTTGCTACTTGAAGTAAGAAGTTCGTGTTCAACTTTGGTTTGATTCATTAAGCATGTTACTTCCATAAAGCTACTTATTTGTGGGATCGTCGTTCGTCCTTTTGACGGATGCTCTAGTAAGAGGACTCCTGATAGAGACGGATGTTCCTGTACGCCGCTAGAGTAGTAGTCGTCTTCGTAGATGTGGTGTCTAGGTCAGAGTCTACCTTCGTATGTTGCGCGTGCCCACGGGCAGAGGGGTAGGTGGTAGGTGGTGACAGCCCTGTCCACTCGTACCAGCATCCCCCACGTTCGGACGCGGAATAGCGCTGGTACTGGTATCGCCTGGCAGACCAGGTGCGTCAGTGGGCCTGAAGCAAGCTAGTAGTGGGGAAGTTACCATCGCTTATATGGGTTTGACCTTAGAAGAACCTCTCTACCCAAGCTATTCCTTCCGTCTCTTCTGAGTAAACTAGTTTAAGAGACTAAGTACAAAGACTGTTCCTCTTGGAAATTACGATACCCTGAATACTTCCGGGTGAAGGCTACAACGGTACTTCCGAGCGCTTGCGGACTTTTCTGCTGACGCTAAAAAGCGCCAACAAGCTTTCTGGCGCCGTTGCCGGGGAACAGTTGTCGTATTTATCTCCGAACCTAGTTCACCCGTGTATTCTTGTGTTTTATCAAAAAAAATCTTTTATCTTTTCTTTTTATAAAAAACAAAATATTCCTTTTTATCCAATCCCTTCACCATGAAGCCAGCTCCAAATTCAAAATTCTTCTGCTTCAAAGGGGGAGTTCTTTGAACCACATTCTTTTTCAAAACCAAAATTTTCATCCAGTTGTGAACTCCACCCGAGATTCAAAGCTATGGTTCAGACAAAACCCTTCTTTGGTCACGACAATAAAAATTCTTTTGACCATTTGCAAAAATTTGAGGAATTGTGTTCATGCCTAAGCATTCCTGACATGACACAAGAAATTCTTAAGTGGAAGTTGTTTCTGTTCTCCCTCAACGGGAGGCAAAACAATGGTACACTGATGCCGTAGAAAGTACGAATGGAGAATGGGATGAACTTAAGATCAAGTTTTATCTTGCATTCTTACCCATGTCTCGTATCGCCGCTCTACCAAGGGCAAACCTCGATTTTGAGCAAAAAGAGAAGAAGTCCATAGGTGCAGCCTAGGCCAGGTTTACAGTGTTTATACATGCTGACCTAGACTTGTCTTTATCCGATAATGTGCTTTTGCATATCCTTTGTTCGGATCTAGATATAGATGCTGCCCTATGCTTTGACATAACCGTTGGAGGGCCGTTTTCATAAAAACCATGACGGAATAGAGGAAAATCCTTATTTGCATCCTAGAGAAGCACGCTTCTCCCGTCATCGTACCCAAACCCCTCCATACAAGGGCATGTCAAGTTCTGAAGAGCCCTCAGCAGCCGAATCCTTTCCCTTGCCACCCTTCGATTCGTCTGTTGAGCCCTCACCCAAACCATGAACACCGAAGGAAGGAATGTTTTATCCTTCGGAGTTCGCTATCAAAATTCAAGGATTATGGCAAAACTTCGAAACATTTCTTGGCACAAAATTCTGACATTTCTTAGGAAGTCTCGCCTAATGCTGAGTCATCGAAAGTACGGTTGTTGCTTGTTGAAAGTGAAACGTTATTCCGAAGAAATTCATATTCTTTCACCTCCCACAACCATGTCTTGCTCATTAAGGGGGACTTCTATGAAAGCCCTACACAACCTCACAGTTGGGACTACTTTCATTCTAGCGGAAACCCTTTTAGGGCGATATGCCACTAGTCCCGACCGACAAACTTTTCAGAAGTCCATCCGGACTCGTCTTTGAGTTTTGTGGGATTGTTAGGGTAGTGCCATTGGAAATTAACGGAACCGAAGTTTCTTATACTTCCTCACCTATGCCATCCTCGATTTTGATCTTCTCATAGGGCACCCTCTTGAAAATCTCATTTATATATAAAAAAAAGAAGGGAGCCCTGATGAGAAGTTTGAAAGTTTTGCTTCTGCCAGCCATAGCACTTGTTCGAAAACCTAAACGTGAAGCAAAGCTACTTGTTTGAGGATGCGAATCCTTCTCCTGCGCCCGTGCTCGAACAAGATGCATGTCCCTCTGGCCATCAAGAACATTGTTCTCAATAATGGTCAAGGTTAAGTGATCATCCTCCATGATATATCTTTTGAGAATGAAAACTTCTGTGCCATGGAAATGCCCGAAGCAACAACTTTGGAGCGAAGAAGGGGCCCGCTAACAAGCATGGCTTTGAGGTCCCTCACGTTTCATGCTCAAGGTCTCCAGAGTTTGTTTCGCTTCGGACCACCTGCTTCTACAAGGATCTCGCAACCATCTCTTGATTCTAGTTGTTCAACTTTTTGAGAGAATGGTTGTGAATGCTTATGTTTGTCATGAACATTGCAAATCCCGTAGTAGTACGATGGGGCGTACCTTGCAGCTTGAATATTAATGCCTATGATTGGTGGTAAAGCTGGGAACTACACCACCATTGATTGCTGCAAGAAGAAGTTCCCACGGTCAAGCTTAAGACCATAACTTAAGCACTGCCGGGAGATACCCTGGATTATCCTTAAAAATATATATATTTTATTATTATTATTACTATTATTATTTTCAAAAAAAAATATATATATATCTTCTTTAGATGGTGAGGGCATGTTGTCAAGTTAGTATGCACCTTCGGGTATGTCGCTAATCATTTCAGGAAGGATTAAGAAGAACTCTAGTCATATGATGCTTGACGACATGGAACGACATCAACTACAAAAGCTTGATGCACTCCTAGTATCATCAAGACCCATGGCCCATGCTCATTGATGTGTGTGTGGCCTGGCTTCGGAGATCACCTGAGTAGAACCATCATGCTAGCTGCAACAAAAACTTCAACGCCTCACACATATACGTTGCCGGTACATTTACTCAAGTATGCGAAGCTAAATAAATGTTCACCAACTTGTTATAATTGTATTCATTTGATCATACAAATTCATGCTTCCTTTGCTTATATTATAAACTCTGGTTTGGGTGTAGTCTTATAAGGTACATCCATAGGTCTTTTTTTAAATTAAGCATGGTGCTTAGGTTAAAATGGCCTTCTTTGATCAAAATTTGACATGATGTTGAAATTTGATCAATGAACTTTGAGTTGTTGACATAATCAATGAAAGTAATCTGATATGGAGATAAACCAAGGCATATCTTTCTCTACATCTTTATCTTGGCCTTGTTTATAAAAAGTTGAGTGAACAAGTTTTCAATAAAAAAGAAATAATAATAATATCTTTTTTGCTCTCTAGTCTTATAGCCAATAGAGTCCTTGCTTGTTGTTGTTGCTCTTGTTTTGTTTTCTTTTTATCAAAATAAAGCAGGTACAAGAATAAGTGTGGGGGAGATCTCTCAAGCATACCTAACACACCTTCAAGATCTCCCCTGCACGTTGCACAACACCGACTGACTCATCACGCAACAAGGACAGGGCACATGACTTCCATAAACCTCCTTCATCTTCAACGGTGGTTTGTGCACCTCTACCCTCACATCTCCCTAAGTTTCGAAGTTTTAAATCTGATAATCTAAAAATGCAAAACTTCGGACACGCCATCTCCATGCTATCCTTTGATAAAATTTGCATACTCCTTATTCCTCACCAACATTCCTATAACTTGTGAACAACTATCATAGGGACACCATGTTGTCGAAGTAATTGGAGTATGTGATATAGCTGGATGATTTGAACCTTGCTCTTTTTATGATGGACTTGGGATTTATTTTACAAAATCAAAATGAGACGGCATGCTCCTCAATGATAATGAATTTCCCACCAAGGCCATATGACATGTTTAACTTCTACAAACCTTTAGTCATATGCTGCTTGTCGGATCATTGAGTTTTGTCAAATTGTTGTGACCTATGTGAGATTATGGTCATGCACCCATGATTGAGATTCACACGCACCCACCAATAAAATGCCGACTCTTACACTAAAAGTTGCGCACAATATGCACCCTGTCATCCACCAAAAATGCCAACTCTTACCCTAAGAGTTGTACACTCTTCCACCAAAAAAAATGCCGACTCTTACCCTGAGAGCCGCGCATTTGTTATCCACCAAATAAAAATGCCAACTCTTACCCTAAGAGTCGCGCATTCATCCTCCACCATATAATTACTCCTCGCATTCCATCATGATATCTCTCCATTCAAAGTTTGCATTAAGAAGATATATGGGCTATATTTAAAAAAAAGTATGCCAAGGGACACAAAAAAAGAGAAAAAAATATATATATACACATGCCAAGGGGCACGAAAAGAGAGAAAAAATTTAGCAAAAAACAAACGGGAAAGTCCAAAGTCCCGTTCAAGAAAAAAATACATATATGAATATTTCCTTTTATAGCCCATACTTTTCAAAGAATCATCCATCTATCCAATAAAGAGAGACATGATGCATGGAGTACCAAAAACAGTTAGAATTAGGAATCATCTTCCATGCCACACACTTGCACATCTCAATCTAGTGTATGACTTGTATTTCCGTGTGGTTCGGTTTTTGACTTGACAATATATGTGATGCAAGTATGCCCACTTTCATACTTACCCAAAAACTCCACTCAAAATCTTTAGAGATGGGTTATGAAAGAAGGCAATTCCAAAATGCCTTGGTGAGGAACCAGACACATATATGAGCGATTTGAGAGTATCATTTGAGGAGCAAGGCTATCTTTTCTTTTTTAAAAATCTTATAAAAACCCAAGTTTCTGAGCTAATTGATGCAAGGGGATTTGAATCCATGTTGTTCCATTATTCAATTACCCAAGAAAATGTGGTAGACACTTTGAAGTTCACAAGTGCAGGTGAAGCTTGGAATATCTTGTATGCAGGTTATATATCAAGGAGATGACCCATCTTAGTCCTTTAAACCTTTACTCGAGGATGAGCAAAGGACTAAGTGTGGGGGTCTTGTTGGCGGTCCTTAAGTCACATTTTATAACGCCAATAATAATATAAATCCATGGAACATCATAGAAAAATATTCTTTAATTAACAAGTTCCACGAGTTTTGATGTTTTCCACTATATTGCAGGAATATCCGAGACTTCACAACATAAAAGTATCTCAAATAATAAAATGGACTACACCATTACGAAGAGCTCGTCGCGCTGATCAAAATGCATACATTATTTCATTATTTGGAGTTCCCAATAAAAAGATATATAAGTTCGAATCCAATTTAGGACTCCACGAGTAGGCTTGAGTATTTTGGCCATAACTCACTCATCCGAACTCCGATTGGGCTGAATCACCAGTCAAAACGAAGCTATCGATGGGGCCCACATGCTCCCAAAAGGCGGTGGCTAGATGGGCCCACTAGGAGACCGGCCGCCCCCGGGACCGGCCGCACCCCTGGTGGGGCCTCTCGGGCCCAGTTTTCTTCTGACAGGTGTAGGACGGTCCCACCTACGATCAACACAGATGGCAAGTGGAAACCGCCCTTTGGAGGTCGGTTTGGGTCTTTCCATGTGGGGATGATCCTTTTGCATAGAACCCCCTCCTCTCAAGCAATAAAAGTAGACCTCCTCTCTACACCTATCAATGGATTCACCAACACAAGAGGTCACAATGTAGAGAGGAAGAGCAATCTCCATTCCATTAGCTTATAGCTAATTTAGTATAGGGAGTGAGAGAGGGACAAGAGCTAGAGAAAGAGCGGAGTCGAAGCAGTTCTGCTTCCGGGTGGACGAAGTGCCGGGCTTGTCGGCTCTTGATCCAACTTGTACCTCTACGATTGTCTTGCTACTTGAAGTAAGAAGTTCGTGTTCAACTTTGGTTTGATTCATTAAGCATGTTACTTCCATAAAGCTACTTGTTTGTGGGATCATCGTTCGTCCTTTGGACGGATGCTCTAGTAAGAGGACTCCTGATAGAGACGGATGTTCCTGTACGCCGCTAGAGTAGTAGTTGCCTTCGTAGACGTGGTGTCTAGGTCGGAGTCTACCTTTTTATGTTGCGCACGCCCACGGGCAGAGGGGTAGGTGGCAGGTGGTGACAGCCCTGTCCACTCGTACCAGCATCCCCCCACATTCGGACACGGAATAGCGCTGATACTGGTATCGCCTGGTAGACCAGGTGCGTCAGTGGGCCTGAAGCAAGCTAGTAGTGGGGAAGTTACCATCGCTTATAAGGGTTTGACCTTAGAAGAACCTCTCTACCCAAGCTATCCCTTCCGTCTCTTCTGAGTAAACTAGTTTAAGAGACTAAGTACAAAGACCGTTCCTCTGGGAAATTACGATACCCTGAATACTTCCGGGTGAAGGCTACAACGGTACTTCCGTGCGCTTGCGGACTTTTCTGCTGACGCTAAGAAGCGCCAACAAATAGCTACATAGGTTAGAAGTAGAAGGAGGCGAGTTCTACTCGAGTTCCAGATCTGTCTAGAGCTAAAAGGTTTCTCGAAGCCATTGTAAGCTCTCTCTCGTATCTTAAACCTCTCTTGAGTGCTTGAGATAAAGTTGATTGATATTATTCTGCTATTGATTATGTTCTCAATTATGCAATTAAATGCTTATCTAGATTGTATACTTTGCATAGTTAGGATGCATTCATATTCATACATAGGTTTGTATAGCGCTCATTCATTGACGTCATGGGTGAGTGATGAACAACATGTAAGCATGGTGCTTAGATGTGGTTTGTCTGCAAATACACCCTATATTCTGGGTTCTGTGGTAGATCGCGGATGTGACACTCCCGTTGAGTCCTTTGTAGTCCACACTGTTGGCGGTCCTTAGAGCCTATTTCTTACCGCCAATATGTTACTAAAATAAATAGTAGGTAGGGCTTTAAACTAACATTTCTACAAGTTTTGGTGTGTACTTGACTTGCAGGTGTGACATGTGGAAATGCACAAAAACCATAAAGAAGGCGCACATCCATGAAACGTATTCAGAGAAGGCGCAATCCAAGAAAATAAGAAAGCCCACCTCAAACACTAAACTGGATCCATCCGTAACCGCGGGGGAGGTCCAGGCCCAGGGAGCAACCGACCACCCGAAGGCGGCAGCCACCGGCCCCAAACAGGGGACCGACCGACCCCAGGTGCGGCCGCTCCCCTGGTGGGGCCTCCCGGACCCAGTCTTCGGAGGCGGTCCTCGAGGCGGTTTCCCAAGGGCGGTTTCACCTCCTTCCAAACTTAGAGATGCCAAACCGCCCTACTCTAGCTATAAATAGATGGTGCTCCTTCATCATTCAGGACACACCATCATTTGGAGCCATTTACCTCACCTCTCACTTGTATTCTTTAGATTAGTTTTAGTATTAGAGCAAGGCAAGAGCTAGCAAGGAGAGTTTGTATCCTTGGGAGAAGAAGGAATACCTCGGTATGAATACAATGCAGTTCTCTTCCAAGTTCAAGTTCTTATCTTATTTATATAGCAATGCATATGAACTAGATTATAGTCTTGGTCATGTTATGATCATAATATATGAACTAGCATATAGTTTATGTGTTATGTTCTTGATATATTCATCGTTGTTCTTCATCGTTCATCGACTTAGTATGAATAGAGGAAGAACTAGGGATGAGGTGACGGTTCGTCGTGCCTTCTCGGTTGCTCTTAGCCTAGCCTGTCACTCCGAAGGGGTGGGGTCCTAGGGGGTTAGGAGTTGTTTCCAAGTACGTGAGCATGGTGCTCAGGTATGCGGAGATCGGCGAATATGTTGGCATCCCACGGTCAAAGGGGTAGGTGAGCAGGTGGTGACAGCCCTGTCCATCCCTACCACTGCTCCACGTTCGGATATTAGGTTGGAGTTGGTAAAGTCTCTATCGGCTGGTAGACCAGCTGCGGGGATCTCCCTGTCATCCCAGACCTAGTCCCGATACTAAACATGCTAGTTAGATGTTTACTAACAGTTCTTTGCATAGTTATATATGACCAATGCCTGCTCAATTAGATATATTCTTTTATTCTTTATTTCTCTTTTATCCTTGAGGTTGGCTCAGATGTGTGTCCACTATCTTTGAACTATGATTTACCCCTGCCTATGCTATGTCTACCTATGCATTCAATAAGTGATCATGTTTATGCCAAAGCTAGATGCATTCGTCGTGCCCTCCTATGGGAAATTATAAATACGACACCCTTGAATACTCACGGGTTGAAATGCTACAATGATAGTTCCATGCGCTTGCGGATTTATCTATACTGAGCTATCATGATTGGCATACCTAAGTACCATTACCCAAGGACTGTAATTCTTGTTGCACCCCAAGGCGTCGTGCTTCAGTTTTGCATATCATAAGTAATAATGGTTGGGAAGGCCAATCAGGCACTTCTAACTGTTATTACCAGACTGCATTATCTTGGCCGGCGCCGTTAAGGGCCGAGAGTTACCTTTCTGAAGTAGTGGTGGTTAGGGATGTCAACACATGTTTCTAGTATCGTTGCTAGGGATGGGCTTTTAGTCTATCTTTAGTAATGACGCTAAGAAACGCCAACAAACATTTCTGGTGCCGTTGCCGGGGAGGGCAAAAGGAAATAAAAACATCTAGCTTGGCATAGGCATTGATTGCACAATAAGCAAAAGGTGGCCATAGTTTAGGCAGGATAACTTCTCTTGTTTCCTTCCTTTTTTATTGGAAAGAAAACAGGATAGTGTATGAGTGGTTTCGACCTGTCGAACAACTTCATCGACAATCCAGAGGCACTCCTAAGGAAGAACAGGTCCCGTACCACTTCTTCTTCTGCTACTCCAACGACAGACGAACCATTCATTCCCGCACCATCCACTACTATCATCATGGCCAAGACATTCCACGACTACTCCACCCCTACTGTTGCCAACGTGCCCGTTGGGCCCGCTGACAATATCTGGAATGGAAACTTCGAGCTCCGTGGCCTAATCAAGATGGTGCAGCCAGTTCTATGGCTTGCCAAATGAGGACGCAAATGCTCATCTTCAACACTTCCTTGAATTGTGTGACACCATCGTCACCAAAGACGTCGTACCAACTAGCATCAAGCTCCGCCTGTTTCCTTTTTCCCTTGCGGGGATGGCGAAACAGTGGTTCTACCAAAACAAGGAAGCTGTCAACACGTGGGACAAATGTTCCATGGCGTTCCTCGCCAAGTTCATCCCCATGAGCAAAACCATTGCTCTAAGGGGGGAGATATCCAACTTCCACCAAACATGACTCGAGTCCATCCCTCAGGCATGGAAGAGGCTGGAGGACTATGTCTGAGCCTGTCCTCACCATGGAATGGAAGATTTGCTGGTGCTCCAGAACTTTTACGACGGCCTGACGGCCATGTCAAAAGGGCACCTTAACGCTGCAGCTGGAGGGGCATTCCTCTCCCTCACCATCGAGAATGCCACTGCACTCATCGAAAAGATTGTAGCAAACCAAAGCTGGGGAGAAGGAACAGAAACACAAGAAGGCATGCATACCGTGATGGAGACGGATTTGCTTGCCACAAAAATAGACCTCCTAATAAAGAGGCTGGACGACCGTGCTACCGAACCCACCACAGGCACCGTCCAAGCCACGGACTCACACATGACTTGTGAAGTCTGTGGAAATGTTGGCCATTCGGGGAACAGCTGTCCCGAAACCCAGGAAGAAGCGACCTACATCAACAACGGGTTTCGCCAACATCAACAACCAGGTAATAATGGGTGGAACAACCATAACCACCCACAAGGTAATTCTTATAATCTCAATTCAAATTTCAAATTGAATTTTAATCAACCTTCCTCGAGAGATTTTGTTTTAAGGCAAGCTAAGTTTAATGCAGATCTTGCTAGAAAGCTTTCCTTTAATGATAAAATGTTTGAATCTATAAATGCTAAACTTAAAACTCTATCTTCTTTTGTTAAACATCAGCTGAGTTTCAATAAAATGATAGAAAAATAGTTTGCTCAAATTGCTGCTGTCAACAATACAGGAAAAATCTCGGGGCAACCCGAGAATTCTCCCAAGTTTGTTCATGCAGCTACAGAGCAATGAAGAGGAGGAAGTCTTGCCAACAGACTATAAATGTTGAGCCCTTGCCGAAGGTCATCGGTAGTTATCTTTCAAAAAAAAAGAGAGAGAAAAAGAAGAGAGAGAAAAGAAAAGGACTCTACTCCTTTACACCTTTGCTACCAATAAGGCCAAGCCCATATACACTAATTGTGTGTGTGATCCGACCTGATGGTTCAGCTGAGTTGGAGCCTGTACGTCCACGCCACCGGTGCAGCATCTTCAAAGAAATCCACATATGCTGTCGATAAGAACACTCAGGTATGCAAAAGGTAACAAATGTTCACCAACCCCTTCGCTCACACTTGTCTCCTTATGATCATTCAAATTCATGCTTCCCTGTTTATGTCCTATGCTCTTGTTTGGATGTATTCTCGCGAGTAACATCCATAGGCTTTTTTCAAATTAAGCATGGTGCTTAGGTTGAAATAGTCTTCTTTAATCATGTTTTGACATGGTGTTGAAATTTGATTAATGAACCTTGAGTTGTTTTCATAAACAATGGTAGTAATCTAATATGGGGATAAGTGTTGGCTATGTTTTCGTTGCATCTTTTATATTAGCCTTGTTTGAGCTCTAATAAAAATTGGTTGAACAAGTTCCTAGTAAAATAAAAATAACTAAATAATAAAATTTTGTTTCCTTGATCTTTTAACCAATAAGACCCTTGCCTGTTGTAGTCCCTCTTGTTTTGTTTTCTTTGTTATAATAAAAGCAGGTACAAAAAAATAAGTGTGGGAGAGATCTCTCAAGCATAACTACAACAAATTCGAGATTTCCCTAACACATTGCACAAACATCGAGCAACCCATCAAACAAAAGGACGAGACAAACAACTTCCATTAGTTCCTTCATCTTCAACGATGATTTGTGCAACTCTACCCCCGCTCTTTTCAAAGTTTTGAAATTTAACTTTGAACACTTTTGAAAAGACAAAACTTTTGATGCTCCATCTCCATGGCATCCTGTGATTAAAGTTGGCATACTCTTTATTCCTTGCCAATATTCCTATTACTTGTGAACACTTATCATAGGGACCCCATTTTATCTAAGTGATTGACGAATGAGATATAGTAGGATGACATGACGCCTACTCATTTCTTGCAAAGAATTTGGGATTTATTTTTACAAAACAAAAATCAATATAGCATGTTCCTTGAATGATTGCAAATACATACCAAGGCCATACATGATCTTTCATGACAAAACCTTCCACATATGCATCTTACTTTGTGTTGAATTTGGTCAAGTTTTGTGACCCCTGTTGAGAGAAATTTCATGCTCCCAAGATCAGATTTCACGCACCCATAAATAAGGTTGCCAACTCTTACACTAAGAGTTGCGCACAACATTCATCCATCCACCAAATAATTGCACTACTCCTACCTTGGGAGTAGGCGCAAAATATACCTTCCACTTTGATCCATCCAAAATGTTCTACTCCTACACTGGGGGTGAACCAAAAATATACTTATTAGGTCCCATCCAAATAAATGCTCTGAATCTTTGTTCACATCTCCCTTAAAGTTTTTGTCGCAAATAAAAGCATGAGGCTATCTTCCAAAAGGTAAAAAAAGGGTGGAGAAGGAAAAAAAATGAAAAAAAGAAGAAAAAAAAGTGGAGAAGAAAAAAAAGAAGAAGAGAAATATATATATAAATATATATATATAAAAAGAAGAGAGAGAATAAGGATAACTCATGCCCTCATAAAAGATTTTTCTAAGTCCTGATAAGGAGGGAGATGTGTTTCAAAGAGCATAATGGAATTAGGTTAGACACCAATAATACCCACCATATTCTTTCCACGCACATGCACATTCTGATCTAAGAGTATGACGCTTCCCTCTGGTGCGGTCCAAGATTTGACTTGACAATACATGCAAGGTAAGTGTACCTTAGTATTTTCCTCCCTACCTAAAGCTCCAGATAAACTTTTTAGAGGTAGGGTGATCAAGTGAAGGCAATCCCTATATATGCCTTGGTGAGGAACCACATACAAATAAGTGACTTGAGAGAATCATTCAAGGAACAAGTGCTATCTTTCTGTTTTCAAAACTTCACAAACACCCAAGTTTCTGAGTAGGGATATGAGTAAGAAGATTTGAATCCAGGCTACTCCATTTTTCAATTACCCAAGATGACTTGGTAGACACTTGGAAGTTCACAGGTTTAGGTGAAGCTTGGAATAACTTGTACGCAGATTTCAAATCAAGGAGATAAACCCGCTTAGTCCTTCAAACCTTTACTCGAGGACGAGCAAAGGACTAAGTGTGGGGCAGTTGTTGGCGGTCCTTAGAGCCTATTTCTTACCGCCAATATGTTACTAAAATAAATAGTAGGTAGGGCTTTAAACTAACATTTCCACAAGTTTTGGTGTGTACTTGACTTGCAGGTGTGACATGTGGAAATGCACAAAAACCATAAAGAAAGCGCACATCCAGGAAACGTATTCAGAGAAGGCGCAATCCAAGAAAATGAGAAAGCCCACCTCAAACACTAAACTGGATCCATCCATAACCACGGGGGAGGTCCAGGCCCAGGGAGCAACCGACCACTAGAAGGCGGTGGCCAGCGGGCCCAGCCAGGGGACCGACCGCCCCCGAGTGCGGCCGCCCCCCTGGTGGGGCCTCTCGGGCCCAATCTTCGGAGGCGGTGCTCTAGGCGGTTTCCCAAGGGCGGTTTCACCTCCTTCCAAACTCAGAGATGCCAAACTGCCCTACTCTAGCTATAAATAGATGGTGCTCCTTCATCATTGAAGACACACCATCATTTGGAGCCATTTACCTCACCTCTCACTTGTATTCTTTAGATTAGTTTTAGTATTAGAGCAAGGCAAGAGCTAGCAAGGAGAGTTTGTATCCTTGGGAGAAGAAGGAACACCTCGGTATGAATACAATGCAGTTCTCTTCCAAGTTCAAGTTCTTATCTTATTTATATAGCAATGCATATGAACTAGAGTATAGTCTTGGTCATGTTATGATCATGATATATGAAATAGCATATAGTTTATGTGTTATGTTCTTAATATGTTCATCGTTGTTCTTCATCGTTCATCGACTTAGTATGAATAGAGGAAGAACTAGGGATGAGGTGACGGTTCCTCATGCCTTCTCGGTTGCTCTTAGCCTAGCCTGTCACTCCGAAGGGGTGGGGTCCTAGGGGGTTAGGAGTTGTTTCCAAGTACGCGAGCATGGTGCTCGGGTATGCGGAGATCGGCGAATATGTTGGTATCCCAAGGGCAGAGGGGTAGGTGGGCAGGTGGTGACAGCCCTGTCCATCCCTAGCACTCCTCCACGTTCGGATATTGGCTAGGAGTTCGTAAAGTCTCTATCGGCTGGCAGACCAGCTGCGGGGATCTCCCTGTCAACCCAGACCTAGTCCTGATACTAGACATGCTAGTTAGATGTTTACTAACAGTTCTTTGCATAGTTATATATGTCCAATGGCTGCTCAATTAGATATATTCTTTTATTCTTTATTTCTCTTTTATCCTTGAGGTCGGCTCAGATGTGTGTCCACTATCTTTGAACTATGATTTACCCCTGCCTATGCTTTGTCTACCTATGCATTCAATAAGTGATCATGTTTGTGCCAAAGCTAGATGCATTCGTCTTGCCCTCCTACAGGAAATTATAAATACGACACCCCTGAATACTCACGGGTTGAAATGCTACAATGATAGTTCCGTGCGCTTGCGGATTTATGTATACTGAGCTATCATGATTGGCATACCTAAGTACCATTACCCAAGGACTGTAATTCTTGTTGCACCCCAAGGCGTCGTGCTTCAGTTTTGCATGTCGTAAGTAATAATGGTGGGGAAGGCCAATCAGGCACTTCTAACTGTTATTACCAGACTGCATTATCTTGGCCGGCGCCGTTAAGGGCCGAGAGTTATCTTTCTGAAGTAATGGTGGTTAGGGATGTCAACACACGTTTCTAGTATCATTGCTCGGGATGGGCTTTTAGTCTATCTTTAGTAATGACGCTAAGAAACGCCAACACACACTCCAAATATAGGGAGAGTAGTAAGTTATTATTATTACTTTAGAAGGCTGGCTATGATCTTGATTTTCCGTAGTAATATTCCCTTAAGTATGAATATGAAGTGTCTTCGCCATGATTGCTAGTATAATTGCAACAATCTAATATGTCTTTGATAGTATAGTTAGAATGACTTATATCCTTATGCTTCAATCTAATTCATGCTAGTGCCTAGATAGGAAGTGCTCTAAGTGATCATTATATTGATTGATTAGTTGGTTGATCATTATGCTTATCATATATATATCATTATTATTGTGACATAACCCCTGTTCTGAGTAAATAGGTCATTTATGGTTATTCTCCATATTTGCATATGCATATGACATCTATCTACCTGCATCCCATTTATTGCCAACCCTTCCCAGTGGTAAAATATAAATGACAACCTGGAATACTCTTGGGTAAAATGCTACAATGGTATATATTTTATCTGTGCGCTTGCGGATATAATATAATATATTTCAGTCACTTGCAAGAAGGAGAGATCTTTTAGAATCATACTGGGGATGACAACCTAGTTACTTCTAAAAGATAGAGGAAGAGTTCAAGTGATCTGTAGACTAATCAGGTGGCACATTAATTTATACCTCCCATCATTTTTAGCGCCATTGCTAAGGATAGAGTCTAACTCTATTTTTAGTGGTGACGTTAGAAATGCCAACAAGCATTTTTAGCGCCGTTGCCGGGGAAGGTGTTTGGCATACATAAGATGTAGATAGATCATGTGCATAACACCAAATATATTGAGAAACCAAATAAATCTTTCTCAAACAGGCTCACCCTGTCCTTGTTTACTCTTTGTGTAGCTTATGCAGGGTGATGTATGAATGGATTTGACCTTCCGCAGAATTTTGTCGAAGATCTAGAAGTGTTGATCAGGAAGACCCGAGCCAAGCTCAGGAAGAACCCAGATCCTCAGCCAGAAGGCATCCGTACATGAAGAAGTTTGACACCAGAGTTTGAGGCCATGGCAAACAAGAGCCTTCGTGAGTTCTCTGCTCCAACCACCGCTAACATCCGCATAGGACCACCCACCATGTTGGAGATAATGGATTCGAGCTCAAGCCTGCGCTCATCAACATGGTGCAAACTAGTCAGTTTTGTGGAAAGGCGCATGAAGATGCGAGGGCCCATCTCCAACACTTTTTGGAGATATGCAGCACTTTCACCATCAAGGGAGTAACCAGAGATGCAATCCTGCTGCGCCTGTTTCCATTCTCACTGTTGGGAAGAGCAAAACAGTGGTTCTACGCAAACAAAGATAAGAACACTACATGAGACCTTTGCTCCACTGCCTTCCTAGCAAGGTTCTTCCCTGTGGGAAAGACGAATGCTCTCAGAGGAAAGATCACCAGCTTTCAGCAACAGCACGATGAATCTGTCCCCGAATCTTGGGAACGCTTTCAAGACTACATTTCAGAATGTCCACACCATGGGATGGAGAATTATTTGCTCATGCAAACCTTCTACCATGGGTTGACTATCAACACCCGTGAGAAAATGGATGCTGCTGCTGGAGGAGCTTTTCTGTCACTCACCATTGAGCAAGCTACCGCCCTTGTGGAGTAGATGGCATCCAACAAGAGTTAGAATGAAGAACGAGCCCCGACCCGCAAGAGAGGAGGAATGCACCAGCTCAAAGAGACCAACATGATTTCCACCAAGATAGACCTGCTAATGAAGAAGCTTGACGACCAAGTCAATGACAAGAGAGAGGTCAACCACATTCACGATGCCTACATGACATGTGAAGAGTGTGGAGGCACTGGCCACTCAGGTCATAGCTATCTGGAGATTCAGGAGGATGTGAACTACGTGGGCAACAACAATAACAGCTATCGTCCCCAGAGTCAGAATTGGAATCAGAACCAAGGTTGGAATCAACAACAGAGGCCCAATTACCAAGGTAATTACTCCGATAATTACCAAGGTAACAACTTCAACACACCGTTAAGAGATCTAGTCTCTGGCCAGAGCAAACTGCTAGATCAGATTTCCAAGAAGCTAGTCTCCAATGACAAATTGCTAGAAACCATCAACAACAGGATGGATGGTATTGCCTCTGCTATCAAGAACCAGCTCAGCTTCAACAAAATGCTAGAATCTCAAATAACTCAGCTGGCGTCGTCTATCCATCCAGCCAATGAAGGAAAGATCTCAGGCCAACCAGAAGAACTAGAAACTACAAACCTGGTAGCTATCTTCAATGCAAGATGGTACCATGCAGAGCATCAGTCCAAGGGATGGAACGATGACTCTCTACCGGAGAAGAAAGGAGACCAGGAAGGCCAGTCATACCAATAGCCATTGGTGAACACGCTTTCGAAGAAGCAATCTGTGACTTTGGCGCAAGCGTCAATATCATGCCCAAGGTGATCTATGAGAAGATCCATGGAGATGCACTCCTATACACCAACATGTGCTTGCAGCTAGCAGACCAGTCACTTTGCTATCCAAAGGGGATCCTGGAAGACATATGTGTACGAGTTGGACATTCGAACGTACCTGCCGACCTCGTGGTAGTTGAAACAGGAGGAGATGAGAAGTCACCAATCATTTTGGGACGACCATTCCTTAGCACCGCCAAGGCTATCATCTACGCCGACAGCGCCAAGATCTGTTTCACTATCTGTGGAAGAAAGGAAAGATTTAGCTTCAAAAGCAAGATACCAGAAAGTCCAGCCCATCCACAGAAGCCGTACTTCTATGAAGACAAGCCTGCACAGAAGAAGAAGACAAGCAGAAGGAAGAACAAGGCTAGGAAGACTCACACAGAAGCTATGAGGATGATCAACTCAATTCAATTTGAGTACGATCACCTCCTGGTTTCACCACACATGCCCAAGCTAGATGATCCAGGAGTATCGACGATCGACTGCACAATCAACCAAAAGATCTTCTACTAGACCTTCTACGACACGGGCACAATTGTCAACATAATGGCCAAGGTAACTTATGACTTTCTATTTGGTAAAACACCCTTGTACTCTACCTACACATAGCTGCAGATGGCGGACCAGACATTCAGATTTCCAGACGGGATCGCTAAAGACGTTATGGTAAAGATTCGAGATCATTATGTCCCTACCGACTTCTTTATCATGGACATGGGAGAAGAAGGGTACGATCCACCGCTCGTACTTGTAATACCGTTCCTCAACACTACAAGAGCAATCATCTATATGAGAACAGGAGTGGTCCATTTCCTATTCCACAAGGAGAAGGTCCGCTGCTATTTCAACAGTTACACAACTTACGAGCAGCCAAAGAAGAACAGGTCAAGCAGGAGACACCGTTCCTCTAAAAAGACCTACCCACTCAAGGATGGTTGGGTAGATTATGAAGGAGAAGTCAAGATAAGTGACTACGTCAAACCAGAAGAAAAGAAGGTAGAAGAGACTGTGAAGGGAGAGCTCTCAGCTTCGACCTCACCAACAACATCAACATCGCCAATCAGGAAGGAACGGAGGAAGAAGGAGTCACCTCCCGGCTCATCATCTGAAGTGCAACTAGGGTCACCTTAACCCGACGATGCACCCGATAAGGAATGAACAGACAAGGTGTCCCCTCAGAGGACTATAAACCACCGAGCCTTTGCCAAAAGGTAAAACTGGTACTTATCCATATTTACTTTTAGCATTACATTAATATCTTAGTAGTTGCATATTTACTTTCCTGCATTCAAAATAAAATAAAAATATTATTATTTATCTAAAAGCCCCATGTGACTAATCTTGTGGTATTGTTCATAAAGACTATTCACCGTGGTGGCACAAAAATAATTTGGCGTCTAAAATTAATTTCTGCATCATATTTAAATTTCCGCAATTATAAAATTAAAAAACCAAAAATATGTGGGCACATGAAGGTCCACACTTCATGAAAAATACCAAAAATATGTGGGCACATGAAGGTCCACCCAATTAAGGAGACTTCTGCTGGAATTATAAAAACAATCACTTACCATGGAGTGGTATTAATCTAATCCCTCTCCATGAGAATTGGTATTCTTGTTGGCAATTGAGTTTTACAGGATAATACAAGATCAAAGAGTTAGTCAACCCAACACCCTAACGCTGCCGGTACACCTGCTCCCAAGAGGATCACTCAACTTGCAACATCAAAGACCCTGTCAAACATCCAACTTAGGGGAGGGCACCCTCCATTCAAATCCAACTAAGTATAAGTTTCCCACCTTAATATTGTACCATATTGCTTTTCACGAGAGTTAGCTCGTAAGATAAAATTTGAAAACCAAATAAATAGTGTCTTGGTTAGTTTGTGTGCTTGAATAAAATAAAGAGAGAGTAGTTACAATAATTTTGCTCGGACTAGATGGAAACCATGTTCAGGAATTTGATAAATGGCACCCCACTATGATTCCTCATAACACTTAGTTTTCAACCTTGAATCATCCCAAGTTTTAGATATAATCATTTTAACTTGAAGATTTACTTTGAACCTGAAACTTGTGGGTGGCAAATGCTTGATCCAAGTCTAAGTCATTGAGGGATATGATATACAATGTCAAGCTGCTATTTATCTTGTTCCTAGTGATACTTGAATTCGGGAGATTTATTTTGAAAATTCTAAAACCACATGATGAGTTCCTGTATGACAAGAGCTTTACATTCCTACCACAGCCATACATGCTAGACTAGGAAAACATACACATTATATGCTACTTGCTTGTTTTGAGTTTAGTCAAGCTTTGCTGATACCTTAGGAATTTGTCATGCTTTTACAATCAAGATCATGTGCACTCCGCCCATAATGCACTACTCAATCCCTGAGTAGGCGCATCCACATTCCATCTATTTCACCCAAAAATATACCCCATTGGTTACCCCTGATCAATACTCCAAAGTTCTTGTTGCTATCTCTCAAAAGAAAAAGAAAAAGAAAAAGGAAAGTACTGTTGCAGAGAAGAGGTATGTGGCTATGCAAAAGAGTGAGATGAGAGAAAACAATGGGTACAAAGATGCCCGCCTGAGAGGTAAAAATGGACAAGTGTCCGAATTTATCAAAACAATGGGTACTCTGATGCCCGCCTGAAAAAAAGAAAAGAAACATAGCCCATGTTGTCCTGCAGCACAATTCCCTAGTATTTGAAAAAGAGAGAGAGATGTTTTCAAGGAGCAAAAGAGTAGAATTAGGATCAGCCTCCATAAATATCCACCTACCACCTCACATCCACACACATACTTCCTGGTTTGATTGTATGACTTGTTCCTTTGGATCCATTGCTTGACTTTACAACATATTCATTGCAAGTATGTATGAGCTGTCTCCTTACCCATAAGCTTCACATAAGCCATTAGTTATAGGGTGAGAGAGAGAAGGCATGCATCACTATTGCCTTGGTAAGGATCCACAAATACCACATATGAGAGATTTGAGAGAGTCATACACAGGAAACTCTGAGTTTTATTTCCAAAACTTGCAAAAAGCTCCAGGATAAGAGTTGAATGACAGAGCGTGAGAAGTACTGCTTAACTTAGACATTCTGTCCTTCAATTGCTCAAGACCAAAGAGAAAGCTACAAGCTCCATGGTTAAAGGTAATAAAGGTAAGTCTAAGGTTAGCTTGGTTTACTCTAATCCTTGGGTACTTCTTGGTTTAAAACTGAATACTTGTGAGGGGTAGCTATAACTTATAATATCTGCTAAAGTTTGGCTTTGCTAAGGGACTAGCAAAGGTTAAGCTTGGGAGAGCTTGTTGACGGTAATTATTGTATGATTTTACCCGTCAACTAAACATGAAATAAGGGTATAAAGGCAAACACCACCATAGAATAGGGTTTTAACTAACAGAAGTCCACAGTTTTGGTGAACCAGTGTTTTGCAGGGGGTTATATAGAAAAGAATCAAGGGAGACCCACATGTTGGATTAAAATAACGAAAACCACCGCGAAAGGGAGATTAAGAATATTCTAGAGAACACCAGAGACTCGCTGGCAGAAGCGGGGCCCACTTGGCAGCAGGGGGAGATCGGCCGACCCACTGACCAGGTCGGCCGACCTGTCAGTGAGGCCCCTCGGCCTCTGCTTCGACGTGGACCCACATCCTGAAATTTCACGCAATCCTAGCCGCCCGTCGAAGTCGGTTTGATCCAAGGGCTACGGTTCATCCCACCGGTCTATATAAGGACCCCCAGACCCCCAGGGTTTCTTATGATCACAATCAGATCGATCATTCAGTGAACCAGTTAGAGCCAGAAACCCTAGAATCATTAGAGCTTCACCATCTAGAGCATAGCTACATAGGTTAGAAGTAGAAGGAGGCGAGTTCTACTCGAGTTCCAGATCTGTCTAGAGCTAAAAGGTTTCTCGAAGCCATTGTAAGCTCTCTCTTGTATCTGAAACCTCTATTGAGTGCTTGAGATAAAGTTGATTGACATTATTCTACTATTGATTATGTTCTCAAATATGCTATTCATTGCTTATCTAGATTGTATACTTTGCATCATTTGGATGCATTCATATTCATACATATGTTTGTATAGCGCTCATTCATTGACGTCATGGGTGAGTGATGAACAACATGTAAGCATGGTGCTCTGCAAATGCACCCTATATTCTGGGTTCTGTGGTAGATCGCGGATGTGACACTCCCGTTGAGTCCTTTGTAGTCACACACTCCGAATATAGGGAGAGTAGTAAGTTATCATTATTACTTTAGAAGGCTGGCTATGATCTTGATTTTCCTTAGTAATATTCCCTTAAGTATGAATATGAAGTGTCTTCGCCATGATTGCTAGTATAATTGCAACAATCTAATATGTCTTTGATAGTATAGTTAGAATGACTTAGGATATCCTTATGCTTCAATCTAATTCATGCTAGTGCCTAGATAGGAAGTGCTCTAAGTGATCATTATTATATTGATTGATTAGTTGGTTGATCATTATGCTTATCATATATATATCATTATTATTGTGACATAACCCTTGTTCTGAGTAAATAGTCATTTATGGTTATTCTCCATATTTGCATATGCATATGACATCTATTTACCTGCATCCCATTTATTGCCAACCCTTCCCAGTGGTAAAATATAAATGACAACCCGGAATACTCTTGGGTAAAATGCTACAATGGTGTATATTTTATCTGTGCGCTTGCGGATATAATATAATATATTTCAGTCACTTGCAAGAAGGAGAGATATTTTAGAATCATACTGGGGATGACAACCTAGTTACTTCTAAAAGATAGAGGAAGAGTTCAAGTGATCTGTAGACTAATCAGGTGGCACATTAATTTATACCTCCCATCATTTTTAGCGCCATTGCTGAGGATAGAGTCTAACTCTATTTTTAGTGGTGACATTAGAAATGCCAACACCTAGTGGTACATATCCTGTAACCATAAAATTCACAATATTTGCGTACCAGGGGTCGGATCGGGTGATCCGATAGAGCATGTCATCCCTCATCGAGTCGTTGATGGGCATTTCCAGCATATTCCCAAAATGCATTCTAGACAAGTAATCTACTACAGAGTTTTCTACTCGTTTTTTGTCTTTTATTTCTAAGTCAAATTCTTGGAGCAGTAAAATCCATCTTATCAATCTAGGTTTAGCATCTTTCTTAGTGAGCAAGTATTTCAAAGCAGCATGATCAGTGTAAATAATTACTTTAGCTCCAACTAAGTAAGATCTAAACTTGTCTATAGCAAAAGCAACAGCCAGGAGTTCTTTTTCAGTTGTGGCATAATTAAGTTGTGCTCCTGTCAGAGTTTTACTAGCATAAGCAATTGCATGATGCTTTCTATCTTTAGTTTGTCCCAAAACTGCCCTCACTGCATAATCACTAGCATCACACATAATTTCAAAAGGTGAAGACCAATCAGGGGGTTGAATGATTGGTGCAGAGATAAGTGCTTGCTTAAGGGTGTTAAAAGATTTCATACAAGCATCATCAAAATCAAAGGGAGCACGCTTGACTAGCAAGTTTGTAAGAGGTCTAGCAATATGTGAAAAGTTTTGAATAAAGCGTCTATAAAAGCCAGCATGACCAAGGAAACTTCTAATCCCTTTAACATTAATAGGAGGAGGTTTAGCTCTGTCTACCTCTATCCCTCTTTCAGACACTAGGTGTCCTAGCACTATTCCTTCCCTAACCATAAAATGACATTTTTCCCAATTAAGGACTGTGTTTTTCCTCACATCTTTGCAAAACCTTGTCTAAATTTTTAAGACAATCATCAAAAGTTTTTCCATAAACAGAAAAGTCATCCATGAAAACTTTCATGATTTCTTCAATCATATCAGAAAAGATAGACATCATGCATCTTTGAAAAGAAGCTGGTGCATTACACAATCCAAAGGACATCCTACGATAAGCATAGGTTCCATAAGGAGAGGTAAAGGTGGTTTTGCTCTGATCATCAGGGTGGATAGGAATTTGATGATATCCAGAATATCCATCAAGGAAGCAAAAGAAAGAGTGCTTTGCCAATCGCTCTAACATCTCATCGATGAAGGGCAAAGGGAAATAATCTTTCCTTGTTGCCTTGTTGAGTTTTCTATAATCTATGCACATCCGCCATCCAGTGACAGTTCTCTAGGGGATTAACTCATTCTTGTCATTCTTGACAACCGTCATGCCTCTCTTTTTAGGCATAACTTGGACTGGGCTTACCCACTCACTATGCGGCATAGGATATATAATCCCGGCGTGCAATAGCTTTAAGACCTCCTTCTTTACAACCTCTCTCATCGCATTATTGAGCCTACGCTGGGGCTCTCTAGATGGTATGATATTAGGATCAGTTGGAATGCGATGGGTGCAAAGAACAAGACTAATTCCTTTCAGATCTTGGAGTGAATAGCCAAAAGCTGATCGATGCATTTCCAAGACGGTGATCAAGCGAATGGTCTCTACTTGTGAGAGTTTATCACTAATGATCGCTGAAGATTGCATGTCTCCATCTAGGAAAGCATATCTAAGACCGGCTGGCAATGGCTTGAGCTCAATAGGAGGTTTAGGTGGCACTAGGAATTCATCAAGGGGTAAAGGTTCTGGATTTTTGGCTTCTTCCTCGATGAAGAACTCCTCATCTTCTTCAAGATGGGACTCTCTCAGAAAATCTAGGGATGCCACGGTGATCTCACTAATGAGATCAGGCTCAGGACATGGCTCAGTCTTAGCATTTAATGATCGGGTGATAGACAAAGGGAATCTAAAGTTTGGTCCTAATTGAATATTGATTATCCCAGTTTGTCCTTCTTGAATAAGTCTTCCAATGGGTTGGCCTACCAACAGGTCGAACTCCATGACATCAAAGATGTAAAAACTAAGATGGAGCATGGTGTCGTTCACCTAGATAGGGAGCACATATAAAATGCCCAAACTTGGAATAATGTGCCTGGAAGAATTTTTCAAGAGCTTTGTTGTTGGAGTTAGTGGCATGTCTATAGATAACTCTTGAGCAAATGATGCAGACATGATAGTAACACCCACAACTGGATTGTAGAAAGCTTCAAAAGGGCCTTTATGGATTTGGCATTTTATTAAGACAGAAGGTGAATCCAATTGGATTACATCAGAGGAGACCTCTGATTCTTCTAGCCAATCATTGCAGGTTATGGCTATAAGCTCTCTTGTGGTCTTTCTACAGAAGGCTACTTCAGGAGGCTCTAAAGGTTCTGACGATAATTTCTTGACCTCCTGAGGCTTCTTGATCATATGGAAGTGAGAGGTGTTTCCAAAATCGGAGAAAAAATCATCTTCTATATCTAATATGAAGTCCGAAAGCGTTGAGTATCCTTCTTTTCCATAGGATTGGAAATCGAGATAGCTGAGGATTGGGATGTTGATGGTAAAAGTTCAGGTTCAGCTATCCTCCTTCTAACTTCTCCTTGGGTTGCTTATCTAAGATGTTGTCCAGGATCTTGCGTGCTTCAGAGTCTAAAACATGCGCAAAAGATCGTCCCGCAGAGTAGTTGAGATGCTTCTTGGATTTTCTTCTCAGACCCACAAAAAAGTGTTGAATGAGAATCAGGTCCGGAATGGATAGGTTTGGTCTAGATTTTATGAGTTCGTTAAAATGCTCGCAGGATGTGGCCAAAGATTCATTATCTTTCTGTTTGAAAGATAGGATCTTGGTTCTGAGGTTGATAATTTTGGAAAGGGGGTAGAATTTGAGACAAAAGTCTAAACGAAGCTTTCCCCAATCTCCTCCTTCTTTCTCTACGGTTCAGTCATACCAGGTTTTAGCTCTTCCTCTCAAAGAGAAAGGAAAAAGCTTCCACCTTAGGGTTTCATCAGACATGCCCTCTATATGGAGGCAGTCACAGGTTTGATCGAACTCTCGTAGGTGAAGATGAGGATTATCATCTTCCTCTCCTGAAAAGGATTGGCTTTGGACCATCTCTATTTGTTGGCGCAAAAAGTGGTTCCCTAAGCTCAACACACCAGCGAAGCCGGAAATGACCCTTGAAAGGAGTAGAGCTCTCGCAGATCCAGCTAGCTTCGAACCCGGTCTGAGAGTGCCAGTAACACCCAAGCGTGCCAGTCAATTTGACCTGCAATTGACAAGGAAACAGATATAATCAGTAACCCAAGGCGGAACAAACTGGTGAGTTCAGATAGTTCCAACTGTACGGCTCAAAGAGCCAGTATAATCGGAGATCGACTAGAAAGCCGATTCCGTCATGTTATGAACCGATAGTATAATAATGAAGTAAAACGGCTATCAGGATACTCATACGAAGATAACAACGTGCTAGCCGATCTAATTCAGTTAATGTGTATAAAAGAAAATAGATCATGTGTACAGATCTGATCTATACATCAAACAAGCAGAGATCGGCTAAACCTGGTCTAGAAGGCCGGCGGCTTTAGTAAACCCTCTTCGCTAAGTTCATCAAGTCTGCGTTCACCTGGTCTAACGGCCAGCGGGCTTCGATAAACCCAGCAAACAAAGCTAGATCGTTTGATATCCAAATAAGTCTATATACACAATCTATTCGTGAAAGCATAACTGAATCGGCTTTTTAGCCGATGCAGGGTCCATGAAGAACGAACGAATGCTAGCGTAGTCATAAACAGACTTCAAATTAAAGCAAGTCTAATCTAGCGAAACCTTGTTTAGGTTAAACCTGTTCCACCGGATGACACTCAGTTTAACTTAAACAAGGACACGAAAATAAGACTTACGATGACCTCAGAACCACTTATGTCTCAACTAGAACCGAACGCACAACATGTAACGAACAAGATTGATAGGGAATTAGCCGATGTAAGCATGGAACCGATCATCATGGTAAAATAAGCATAAGAAAGCATAAACGACGATCAAATTCAAGTGAATCTAAGGCCAAATCTATCAATATTGATCGGGCAGAGAGATGTTATATTGATAAATAAACAATAAACAACAAATAACATCTTGATAACTTAATGAATCTAACTAAATTGCCATATTTAGCTAGAGCCGATAACTAATCCATGTGTGCAAACTATCTCAATCTATAGCCTGTCTACCGGATGACCTTAACTAATAGATTAATCAAGCAAACAAACACGAATCGATAACTAATCCGCGCGTGAAAACCGTCCTAATCTGCATCTCGTCCACCGGATGACGGTTAACACAGATTGATCGGGTAAACCAGCGTGAATCATCCTTGACTCACTGTGCTTCCCGCGTCCACCGGATGATGCCGAAGAAACAGAGCTTAGCAAGGACCCTAGTCCTCCATGCTTCCACGTCCACCGGATGACGCTAAAAAGACATAGTTTAACAGGGGGTTGACGATACTTACAAGCAAGCCTGCGTCCACCGGATGACACCCAGCCTAGATGAAGTAACTCGCCGGACTCGACTGACTCTAGGGTTTGTTGGCCGGAGCCAAAAGTTGTGTTGTATTGATGTTGTTGATAATCTGTTCAATGGCTGAGGGCTTATATTTATACCCTGAGCATAGATAGAGTCCTAGTCGAATTACAACTCATCAATAGATAAGGAAACTAACAAACTATCCCATATCTAAGGTAACTTGGAGTCCCACCTTCCCTTTCCATAACGGACTCCGATCGTGATCGCATCTTGGCAGCGCAGACTCTGGATGACATCATTAATACCGACGCTGCACGTCTCCTGTCGCCTTGGCCCGATAACCGATTCACCGTGCAATCGGCTATTTTTCTTCCTTGCGCTGGACGGAATCTGCTTCCGAGATCGGCTATCTTCCTCTGGCATCGGCTATCTTCCTCTGGTATCGGCTATCGGCTCCCAGCCCAAAATTTGGTGTTAACACTATTAAACACAGGCGTAGCTCATAGGTATGAGTTTGGATAGGCTTTGAGGATTGCCTAAGCCTATGGCTTGTGCTCGTGGATGCAACATATTTATAGATGGGGGTGGTTTCAATGGCATCCATAAGGATGAAAACAAAAATAAGGAGATAATAAAGGTAAAAGTATGAATACAAGGTTAAGATAGACTCTAGATGTTTCAACCTTTTTCCCCGAAAACGGCGCTAGAAATGCTTGTTGGTATTAGATAACTCAAACAAATAAACACTAGGATTATCTGCAAGCAGACAAATACCGATGTAGCACTTCACCCGGGAGTATTCTAGGTATCGTTATTTATATTTTACCATAGAGAAAACGGGATGACTAGAATCTAGACTTAACCCCTGAGCTGCTATCAAGGACGAAGAAAATAGGTGATATAGGAGATTGCTAAGGCTTCTAGTTCTAATCCTCACAAGATATGATATGATTGTTCTGAAAGGGGAATTACTATAGGAATACACCAACAAAAGGTAAATTCCTTAGTAATGGAATCCTACTGTCTTACTGACGGGAGGTGGACTGTGTAAGACACAACAAGGCTAGGTCACCCTCGCGATCTACCACCGATCCAGACAGTATAGGGCATTTACGAGTAAATATAATCTAAGCACCACGCTTAAATTGTAAATAACTACTTCAATCAAGGAGCTACAAAGATTAAGGCACTCAAAAGAATCGTAAACCTCAAGAACAATAATAGCAACGTTACTCACTTGGATTAGAAGTTGAACTCCAAAGAAATCTTCAGAAACAAGCCCCAAAGAAGGGCTTGAATCCGCGGGTACAATTCGTAGAGCAGTCACCGACAAGTCGGCAACTCCCCCAACTATCTCCAGCTCTACTACCACACTACTTCTAGAACAAGAATAGCCTTAATCTAGAGAGACTACAAGGCTAATCTTCTACTTGATGCTTGGCTCTACATCCTATCTTGGGTTTCTACTCTATTTGAGATATGTCGGTGGAATTCTAAAATCCTGGATTGATTTCTCTCTGGATCGATATGAAACCCTGGGGGTCTGGGGGTCCTTATATAGACCGGTGGGATGAACCGTGGCCCTTGGATCAAACCGACTTCAACGGGCGGCTAGGATTGCGTGAAATTTCGGGATGTGGGTCCACGTCGAAGCGGAGGCCGAGGAGGCTCAATGACAGGTCGGCCGACCTAGTCAGTGGGTCGGCCGACCCACCCTCTCTATGCGGGCCCTGTTTTGACAGGCTTGTCTCTAGTGTCTTCTAGAATATTCTTGATCTCCTGCCGCGGTGTAATTTGGTATTTTTCTCTGCGGAGTGGGTCCTCTTTGGTTCTTTTCCTGTATAGTCCCTGGAAAACACAGATTCACCAAAACTAGTGGAATTCTGTCAGTTTAAACCCTATTCTAGGTGTTGGCTCTGATTTATATCCTTTTTCATGATTAGTTGACGGGTAAAATCATACAATAATTACCGTCAACAGCCAAGTGCACAACCACCGAACTAGAACATTACCAATTCCCTTTTCCATGAATTAATCATCAATATATCACAATAGCTCAAAAATAGCATTTTTTCAAAGCTAAATTATTCAGGCTGGGCTAAGCATTTTTCAAATATTTTATTTTAAATCAGGTTTCAAGGGTGATATTCAAGTGGTCAAGGATGGTAATGCATCAATAGGTTATCACGCAACTCCTATAAACTTAATGCAGTAGATTGACTCAAATTATAAACATTTTGTAAATCACAAGGAAGGGCTGAATGCACCGGGGTTTGCCTGTTGCTTGGAGTAGATATAGCCCTGAAGTCAATCACCGAGAAAGATCCACGTCCACCGAATGAAGACCTTACTCGGGGCTTGCTTCCAATAATAATTACCGCGCGTTCACTACACGAAATAATAATAATGTAGTGCTCAACATGATGATATGTATGCCATGATGCATGAAATACACTAAATTGTGAATTAATTAGAATGTAAACTTCATTTAGAAAGTTTGAGTATCAATTTAATTCATGATAAAGTTGCAAGCCACCAAATCTAACTACTGATTATCACTTAGGATTTCTTTTTAATAGTCATAGAAAGCCGCTGCACAGCTCTACAATTACTACCAAGTGCCCACCTCTATTTTTCCAAGGATCACCATAGTGAAGGATCCAAGGCCAACAAACAATCTAAAACTCACACAAAGCTGCATGGATTAGGGTTTCTATCTATTTTATTATTTAATTACTCAAACATTTAATTCATAGATAATTAAACTACTCCCATTTGAGCTCAAACTTTTCCAACAGATAGATCATACCCTAAAATAGTACCAAATTAATTTTTATAATTTTTTGATTACCATAGAATTTATTAAAATTCCTCAAAGTTGCATTTTTCAATTAAAAGGCATAATTTTTGTCCCTGCAGAAATTGTTCAAACCCATTTCCTAATATTTTTCTTAAATACTACACACTGCATAGAGCACACATAAATATTTTCATTACTTTTGTCATAGAATATTAATCCATACAAAAAGAACAAACTTTATTACTATTCATTTATTCAGAAAGTGGAAAAATAGATTTAAATAGCCGAGAAAATGGGAAAGCCATTTCAACCAGTGTCGGCCCACGCGAAACAGGCGCGTGCGCCTGGCCACTTTGCCAAAAGACCCCCGAAAGACCCAACTCTTGCCCGCAGTCCAATGGTACTATTCATGTAAGTCCTCTAATTCGCACTTAACCCCCTACCTCTTTTCATCTTGTCACCCGAAGCCCCTCACCGCAGCAGAGTAGAACGCCGGCGGCAACTGGCCGCCCAGCTCGGCACCGGTGACCGCTCCGGCAAGAGAAAAGGCACCACCATGACGCCCGTGACCCCGCGAATCACACTAGCTACTTGATCGAACGACTTGGAGACCTAAGCAGTCCCAGCCGTGACCATGGCGGCTCCTCCGACAAGCTGCTCGGCGGCGCACGGCGGGGACGGCAGTCTGGGACTCCGTTGGTGACGGCGAGGGCATCAACATGACCAGCACACACAAGCGGACGCGTTTGTCTATCTAATCGAACCGTAAGCGCTTTCTAGCCTCCTGGCAATGCGCATGGCGGCGCTGGCAACACAGAGCTCTGACGAGCTCGTGGTCCGATCGCTATGGAACGGCGCAGACCAAACCGATGGCACAGAGAGGTACAGAGGCTCACCACGGCTATGTTGATCATGCTGGCGAAGCCGGAGAAGGACTGGAACGAGGTGCGCGACGTGCGGGCGGTGACGGCGGTAGAGCTCCGGTGGCAAGAACCCCGTTCCGGCGACTCTATGACTCCAAACACGAAATCGGATGTCGCATAAGAATCAAGGGAACACACAGAACCTAGGATGCGAAAACATGAGGGGAAGAACTCACCATAGGAAACCGGACATGGTGCGACCCGAGCTCGCGGTGGTGTGCTGGTGGGACCCGAGAAAAGCGACGACCGCTCTGGCACTTACAGGGCACGAAAGCTTGCGCAACTGGAAGCAACTGGTGCGCAAGAATGATACGAATTTGGTGGCTTGAGGAATTGGAGTAAGATAGAAGAACGGCGGCCAATTTCACTTGGCACCAAGGACCAGCCGGCAGTGACCGAGAGGAGGAAGGAGAGAAAACCGCCGTCGGCAGAGGCTTATATAGGGCAGTGGATGGCTCAGGACGCGGCCAGGGCCCCCACGAGCTCGACCCCAACGGCGACTGGACCTGGCCGGCCCCGGGTGGTGCCGGCACGCAGCACGGCGCACGCGCCTGAGCACACGGAGGAGAAAGGGGGGTACGGTACTGTACTACTGTAGCAATCATTCCCCCCTCTCACTGTTTTATTACAATTACTTTTTATTTTGTGTAGCAACTTGAAAAATATCCTTAATAAGAGTTGTAGCACATTTCAATCTGAACAACTTTGGTTTTTCTACCTCATTCAAATTTTGAATGGATTTTGAAATATGAAAAAGGGGGTAAATAGGGATTTTGAAATTCAATTCTAATCCAGTCAAATTCTCAAGATTTCTCTCAATAAGTTGAAACTATCCAAATATAAAAGTTGTTCTACTTGACAAGCCCTACAACTTTTATTAAAGGAATTTTGTAAGATTCTTGATAATTTTTGAAATGATCTTTTAAATTTTAATCTCTAAACACCAATTTGAGTTTTTTTTAAACTTTAACTCAGTAACATGAAAATCCCCAAATACAAAAGTTTTTCAATTTGAAAAGATTTACATCTTTCATTAAAGGTGTTTGGTCAAATTCTTGATAGTGTTTGAATTTGTATTTCAAATCTGCATTTTTAAACATAGGGTAGAGTTTTATTTGAAATTTTATTTAATAACTTCAAAATTACCCAAAATAGAAGTTGCTCAACTTTTAAAGATGTACAACTTTTATTTAAGGCCCAACTTCTAATTCCTTTTAGTTTTTGAATTAGGGTTTTGAGTCCGATTTAGGGTTCATAAATGAATTTCTTTTTAATTTCTGATTGGATTCAGATAGATACACACAATCAAACATTTATATATTAAAATCATGCTAAGGCACCTATGCACAATCACATGTAGTAATAAAATTTATTATAGTAAATACACAGTAAAATGAGTTTATGCGGGACGATTTGCATGCAATCATGATGACATGGCAGGTTTTAGTTTCAGTAACACCAGGGGTGTTACAGAAGCCAATCACCGGGATAAATACAATCACTCACTCGAAGGTGAGAAAATCAGTATGAACACCAAGATTTATCCCCGGGGTTCACGTGCTTGCCGGCACGCTACGTCCCCGTTGTGTCGACTTATCCGGTGGTCCGGTGGGTAATCGGTATCACACAGCGAGCCTACCCAAGGCGCCACAAGGACCTACCACGGAGGAAGTAACTCAATGACATGAGCAATTCACTAAGTTACCTTTGAGCTCTCCGCTCGAGGTAGGCACGAACCCCTCACAATGCACCGGTGTGAGCAAGCACAATCACCAAGCTTCTCCACACCTTCTCCACCTCCAAACCGGCTAGGTGACGGCAATCACCAAGAGTAACAAGAATTACTCTACCACCAAGCCACCAAGTGCACTAGGATGCAAGATGATGATCACTACACTTGAATCACTCTATCTCAATCAAAATGTTGAGTTGAATCAAAGGGAGAGAGTTGGAGGGAGTGTGCTAGGCTCACAAGAGGCTTAGGAAGATCAAAATGCGCAAGAGAAATGCTCCAAGCCAGCCACACTCCTATTTATAAGTGTTCTCAAAGCTCTAGCCGTTTTCCACTGAAATCGTGCACACCAGACGCTCCTTAAGTTTGCACCGGACGCGTCCAGTGGTTGTCCGATGTATCGCTCGCTAACACGTGTACTAGCCGTTTGAATTTCTTCACTACGCGCGCTCACACCGGACGCTCCGACGTCGGCGTCCGGTGTCTACGCAGAGAGCATCTAGAGAGCTCAAAACAACACTGGATGCGTCCGCTACTGGGTCACCGGACGCAGCCGGCATCCGGTGCACTGACCGAGTCGGATTCTCAAAGATTCCACCGGACGCTCGAAAAATATCACCGGACGCGCTGGAGTTACTATTGTTCTAGCATCCAGTGATCACTCAGAGAGGTTCCAGAAAAGGCAAATACACACCGGACGCGTCCGGTGCACATCCACCGGACGCGCCCAGCGTCCGGTGCACCTCTGAGTGCACTTCCAAGACTTTCTCACCGCCCTTGCTCTCATAGGCTAACATCTAAGTGTTTCACACTCTTAGGCACGTATGTTAGCAGGTTTTAAATGCATTTGCAAGGCAGAGTTAGTCACTCTAGGTTAGTTTCAAGTGTATGCTACTAATATGCACCTAGAGCACTTGCCGACCGGGTCCACAAAATAATTCTCCTCTTAATAGTCCGGCTATCTATCTTAAATGTGATCACACTCACTAAGTGCCTTGATCATCAAACCAAAGAGCCCTATACTTATACCTTTGCCTCTATGTTGACAGTGGATATACCATGAAATTTCACATTCAAACACCGTCAACAGGCCTCGAATTCAAGGGAAGATAAACATATCATGAGCATATTTTATCAATAACTAGTTCCACATGTACTCTTAAGCTTGTGAACGCAGGGAAGATGAAACAGAGCAGAAATGAACACTTGGAGCCCAATAATGTGGTTCAGCCGAACCATGTATTTGGGAACCAAGTCATCACACAACAAGACATGGTACAAAACATCACTTGGAAGAGAGGAGAGCCATGGGTGGCCCCACCCATGGGTCGGTTGAACTTCCCATGGGGCCCACCTGGCTCTAGTGATGTGGCAGGATCCGTGTAACCTTTCACTCAGTTCATTTCATCCCTCAGATCAACATGTGTTTCCATTCAACGGTTGAGAAGCAAAGCATAAGGACACAATGTGACAACATGCAAACGAAGTGGAACCAACACAAGGGGACAGTCTGTGACAGATGGGGACCACGGTGGTGGGCCCAACACACTAGGGGTGGGTCGGCCGAACCACTATTGGTGGGCTCAAGCCACCTACACACTCCCTGACTGGTGGGGACACCTTCTAGAAGACCCTGGCTGGGCCCACCAGTCATAGGGGGGTCGGCCGAACCCCCCTGGTGCCCAGCCAGGTCGGTTGACCTCTACCACCTCCCAGCATGATGTCCACGTGATGAATTCACCTCTGCCATCCATCTTGAGGCGGTAATGAGGCGGTTCATCCAAGGGTGGAGAGGCATGGAGCACACGAATCTCTGACATGGCACCCCCTCACTCTCCCCTATAAATAGAAGCTGCCAACTCCTCTCCAAGAGACACAAGATACACAAGAGTCACAAGTCACAAGAGTTCTACTCTTTAGTAGTAGTATTGGTCTAGTGTGGGAGTTAGGGTCGAGTCGAGCTACGCTCGGAGTCTCCGGAGTCATCTGCTGGAGAGTCTGGTATAGCCCTTGTACCTTTCCTTCTGTAAGACTTTACCTTTATCAATATATATTATCTTTACTTTACTTTACTAAGTCTTTACTTAATGCATTACTATTCTTTATAGTATTGTTGTGTTTTATCTTAACTTATAGTTGAGTTATATTGGATAGTGATCCTATAACCAGCTCACGTGTGTAGTTCATCGCCTGTCATAGGGTGCTTTAGTTGTTGGTACGCAACTAGAGTAGTAAGGTTTAGTGTAAGCGTGGTGCTTAGACTAGATCTTGCCTTTGAATGCCGCTTGTCGCACGGATTGTTTGTGGGTGCTAGCAGGTAGTGGCAGCCCTGTCTAGTCTTAGTATCCCTCCACGTGTTTTAGGCAAGTTCTTAAAAGGTAGGCTCCCATAAGAGAATAACCGCTTCGGGTAGAGGTTATATCCCCTACTGTTTCGCCTATCCCCTACACACCGGAAGTAAGGTAGCTGTCTTGTTATACTTCATCTATTTGATAAGATAGTTCACAAGAATAAAGTAAGTGTCATAGGAGAGTCTTATACTCACTCGTTGTCCTCTCACCTAGCTATACTCTAATAGTTATCTTTAGTTATCCCAAAACCTTGTCGTGTCTTGGTATCATTATACTTTCCTCTATATATCGATTTACCCCCCTATCACTAGTTGATACTAAGTTGCTATGGACTTAAGGGTCTCTCTCTTTTTATTAATTATTCCTAGCAACCGCTTTCCCTTGGGATAAAAATAAATAACGATACCTTGAAACACTCCCGGGTGAAGTGCTACAGCGGTATATTCTGTGCGCTTGCGGAATTATCCAATAGACATAAGAAATACCCTAGGCACTTCTGGCGCTATTATCAGAGATAGCCTAACACCCTGTCTCTAGTGGTTGTGCTAAGAAGTGTCATCACTCTAGCGCTTTGATCCTTTGCTTTTTCACCAATTCTTGACTTGATCTCCACTTGATCATCACATCATCTCCCACTAACCTTTCTTTAGCTACACACACTTAGCAACTAGGTTAGTAGCTAGGTTTCATCAATTGCCGAAACCAAACTAGGGACTTTCAACCACTTCATTCGGGATCATCAACAAAAGGGTGACATTGACATTCAAAGCATTGAAACCGATGATCAATTGGCCGACATACTCACCAAGCCATTAGATGAGAAGAGATTTTGCAAGTTGAGGAATGAATTGAATATTCTTGATTTCTCCAATATGAGTTGAGATTACCCCCACACACATATATGACATGCCTCTACTCTGACAAAGCAAGATAAAATTGTTTGACATATCATTCATACTTGCTAGGACATATTTATAGCATATAGACATACTCACAACTTAGGATCATTCATAGGAAATAAATGATTTTGATGTATATATGCTACCACTATTGCTTTTCTTGCTTGTATGTACTAGTGGTAAGATATGACATGTGCATGTGCTTGATCCCTAGTGTTCAATCTAGTTCATGAGCTCAAAGTGTATAACTTAACATGGGCAAGATAACCCCTAGTGGCGTGAAGAAGCTTGTTCTTGGATCAAACTTAGTTATATATCCTAGACAAGTGCACTAGATTGAGCCAAAGTAACTAATTAACTCTCTTTCTAAATCAAATGAACTTGACTAACTCTTCCTACTACATTTAACTTTTTGTAAAATTGTTGACAAAGGGGAGAGAAAGTTACAAAAGAAATAGAAAGTGTGATGAACCATCATTAGGACAATGATGGGAGAGCTATAGACCAAAGGAGAGGGATAACGAAAATTTTGAAGCACACAAGTAGGGAGAGCAATCACATATGCATGTTGTTGTATTTGGATATGCATTAATCATATGATTGCTCATTGCATTTGTATTTACTTTTATTTACATGCTTGTGTGGTGTATTGCTAGTAGTAGGACTTAAATGATGATTTGAAAAACTAGCATGTTGTTGGTATTAATTAAGTGTCACTTGGTGAATTATTTAGCCACATCTTTTAAACCTATATCTCTTACAATAACTAAGTTGTCATCCCTAACATGAATATAAGAGATATATGTGGAAACTACCCAGAATAATACTAAGCAGTTATTATGAATGCAAGTGACTAAAGAGGATATAAAATATTAAGTATCTGCAAACGCACAGATTAATTATACCATTGTAGTATTTTACCCTGGAGTACTCTGGTTGTCATTTATATTTTACCACTGGGAAGGGTTGGCAATAGATGGGATGTAATTAGATAGATAGATGTCATATGCATATGCAAATATGGAGATAACCATGCATGATCTACTTACTCAGAACAGGGGTTATGTCACAGTAATAATAATGATATGTATGATAAGTAAAATGATCAATCTAATCAATTAGCCAATATAATAATGATCACTGTTGACGCAAAATCCGGTTCTGCAGCCAACACACTAGCAAAGCTGGAACGATCCACAGGAGCAAGGGTCCGGCAGATCCAGCTAGCTTCAATAATTCGGATCCAAGTGTGCCAGTCAATTTGACCTGCAATTGACAAAGAGAGAAAGATAATCAGTAGTTTAGGGCGGAACATGCCGGCATAGCCAGACAGTTCCGAATGTATGGCTCTAAGAGCCGATACGAGTGGAGATCGACTAAAGAGTCGATTCCAGCATGCATGAATCGATAAATATAGTAAGATATCCGATTTCAATTAACCGATCTAGGGGTATATAAATGATAACAAATCATATTTGATTGAATCTCAACCGTACGTCATTTTATACATTAATGCATATTTCAATTTCTTACGTTCGTTAATTAGGATCGACCGGATCGTTACAGCTAACAACGCTCGTAAATAAACCTTAATATGATTAACACATAAAACAACATATGAGAGAGATCGAATAAATATAACATGCAAAAGCTAAGCACAAACAGATTCGGCTAAGCAGCCGATTTGATTATAATACAGGCAACATACAAGCCTATAAAATAAACAATGCCTTGACCTTCAAACCAGTATATTCAATTCATCATTTACAACAGTGGGGATCAAGCGAATCAAGATAGCCGTGATGTAAACCATGACTTAAATCTATTAGTTATCGAATCTAAACAATATTTATCTTATTACTTGAGTGCAAACAGTATACAATAAAGATCTACACCAATTGGCTAATGATAAATAAGTCTACTCGCTTTAACATATTATTCAATAATTACTTAATCATGAAGTAAGATAGAAACATGAGATTTAAGCCGATAGGAAATAGATCAAGATTGGGCAGAATGATAATTGCTTAAAATAAATAAATAATAAATAAAAATCAATCATCGCTGGTAACTTAATGAATCTAACTAAGATGCCAATTTAGTTAGAGCCGATAACTAATTCATGCTAATCAACTTCGTCCACCGGATGACGTTAAACATAGATTAATCGAAAAAATAAACATGAATCGATAAATAATCCTTTTTCGATCTGAGCCCACATCCACCGGATGACGCTAAACCCATGCCAAAAAAGAATCAACCCCGATCTACTATGCTCTCATGTCCACCGGATGACATTAAAGAAACAAACCTTAGCGAGGCATGACAGGAATTAAAAGTAAGTCTGCATCCACCGAATGACACTCAACCTGTTGGAAGAAAACTCGTCGAGAAACTACACTACTCCTACTCCTAGAGCTTTTGGCCAGAGCTAAAAGGGTTGTTGTATTAATTGATTGATTGGGGTTTTTACAATGACCGATGATTTATATTTATACCTTAGATTGACAAGAGTCCTAAAAGAACTTGCCTAACAAAACGTGCCTAAATAAAAAAAATATTAAAATACATGGACTCTCCTATCTTCACCTAGAGTCTGTTCCGATCCTTTGCCGCTCATTCTTCTTTTTCTTAATCGTGAAGCTGGTTCTGACTCGGTCACGGCAAATCAGCTGGTCCTCCACCGTATGTGTCCCAAATAAGGAAGCGTTCCTTTCTTTCTCTTCCTAATCTGCATGTATTCCATCTTCCTATATATATATATATATATATATATATATATATATATATATATATAGATATATATATATATATATATATAGATATATATATATATATATATATATATATATATATATATATATATATATATATATATATATATATATATATATATATATATATATATATATATCTCACACATACGCACACCATCAGGTAATTAACGTGTACATGAGTCCGCCTGGTTTCTTTATTTTCTCGTAAATCAGAAATAAACACGACCAAATATATATATTAATTGGCCTTCATGCATAAACACTTCCCGTAGCCAGCTTGGTGTAACATGCACATGCACGTCTCTCCTTTCTTTGTTTGCTTGCCTTTGGTAGGACACGTAGCAATTGGCTTGTGCGGCACTTGGACATATATCTTTTCTTATTTGCTACCTGCTTGTCGGCCGATCAAACCTCTTGGACTTCGCACGTCTCAATATTTCAAAGAATATTTCTTGGCTAATGAGCATGTCGGCCATTTCCTCTCTTTCAAGGATTTTAACTAAATTTTGGTGTAAACACATGCCCTCCTAATTCACGAGTATGATTTCTTCATGCTTCGAACTATGATCCAATGGTCTTCCTTCTTGTGCCGAGAAACCCACTAGCAGCCATAGTGCGCCTAGGCCTTCTCCCTTTAATCCTTGAAATATAAGCTATGTTCTCAGCATATTTCCACACCTCTGCATACAAGTCCTGTAAAACAATAATGCTCCAATACATGTGGAAATAGATTAGTAGCAAATGCATATGTGTATAAATATTACAGTTTTATCTATTCTTAGATAATAATTGGTGGTGCAAAATAATCGTTACTGACCACCAACAAAATCCTCCAAGCTTATCTCTTGCACGTCAAGCAAGTGAATAAACTTCGGTTGTTGATCAGAAGATGCTACAATGCCGATTACATCTCAAGAGTATCATATTTATAACCAATATTTCTTTTAAATTTGAATAAAATGGCACTTTACTCATCCATCTATCTCTTCAACCATGGGGCTTTTACTTCTCACTAAGTCCTCAAGCAACTGCACAATAGAACAGCTACGGAACTGCTTATCTTTTATCCCTTGATCAATTTTCTTCTGGAGTTTTATTATTATTATCTTTTTATAAATTGTATCACATAATATTGCAAAGTCAAAATCCGAACCATAAGGAGATACAAGTCATATACTTAGATCAAGAAGTGCAGGTGAATGTTTTTGTATTTTTACTTTCCCTGTACACAATGCCATTCTCTCACTGATCATTTTAAAACTATAAGGCTATTGGGCCGTTTAGCCATCTTTTATTTTTATTTGGCGATCACGCGATCGTCATTTTTTTTGTCTTTCTCAGTTCTGGCGGATACGTGCCCGTCGTTTTTATTTCTGAGTTGATAGAATAGCCTCATATCTTATCTTAATCAAAGAGAGAATGTCCATGCCTTTATCAAGGAAATTTTATTAATTTATAACGTGTATGTGAATCTTGATCTTGGGAACACGACTATAATCTCACTAGTGGTCACAATAAATTGACAAAGCTCAATATGACATCAAGTAAATTTTATTAATCACTTTATAGAAACTCTCCGAATTTCAAGTATCTCTTAGAATAATGTCATAGCAAATTCTATCTCTATTCACATTCTACAACCACTTTTAGACAAAGTTTAAACTTTATGCAACCCACTAAGTCTTAAAGATTTCAAGACAAATATTAAACCACTAAACCCAAATCTTAAAGAAATCGAAATTATAAACCAGACACGGATAAAACATAAAACAGAGCATCTATTTATCATTTCAATAATGGATAAACTAAAACACTTATATCACATATTTGTAGAGTGGAATTATCCTCGAGATTTTAAAGTTTTGCCTTTTAAATATTTTCAACTTAAACTTTGAAATTATGAGGGATAGAGTTCCACATACCATCATTGAAGATGTAGGAGCCAATGAAAGTCATTCGTCTCATCCTTCTTCATGATGGATCGCTCGACGTCATGCAAGGCGTGTGCATGGCGAATCCAGGCCCTCCGAGGTACAGTTGATGCAGGATCTTGAAACGTTGAGTGTGTCCTGCTCAAAGGTCTTCTTCGCCATTAGTTCTTTGCATCTGTATGCATGCTCCTTCATTCCAGGCCAATAAAGATACCGATGACTCCTTTTCATTATCTTAAAATCGGCCGGTTGCAATCTGTGGATGTAGCTTGATGTCAGTGATGTCTTCCATATGAGCTGAGCTGGTGTTGGATCGATCCATAGTATTCCTCCATGACTTCCAAACCAGGTATCATTATTTTTTCGATACACACACGTCATATTGGCTATTCTGGTCATATTGGCTATTCTTCTGTTGGACCAACTGTTCAATCTTCTAGTTGCTCTGTCTTTGTTGTGAAACGACCCAGGCCTGGGAATTAGAATTTACCCACTGCACATGAGCCCACAGCTGACTGAAGTTTCCCTGACACGCGTCACCTTGTGTCAACAGATGCGTCTGGGTAACCGAGTATATGCCGTAGCAGTATATTGGCTAATAGCCGATTGGTCTTCTATCGGCTGTCAGGTTGCCTAATTTTTTCGTGCTTCCGATGTAACCTCCCATAATGAATTTTTCCTTATTGAAAAACATATTGCTGCGTCTTTCTTCTGCCTTGGCTGATCAGGAACTGGCCCTCCAAGTCTGTAATCATAATCGGCTGTCTAGAAGCCATAAGCATGATCATAAGCTTCTTCCTGTGTCTGATAGAATGTGACCCAATTGGCTTTTAAGCAATTGCGAGCAGCCTGATAGTAAGAAGGATCCGGCTCGATAGGTGAAGCAATTTCCTTTTGCACGATATAAATAAATCTTATAGAACTCTTGTATCCCCCGTGCCAGGAATAATATCTGGAGACTTGCCATATCCTTTGATCCCTTCCAGTCGATTGGCTCTGTTTTTCCTTCCTGTCGGTGACGTCTGAACCTGAGCCTTTTTTAATTCTAATGCGCGCAATAATCAGCCGACTATAGCTCGTGCATTAGCATGGATTTATGCACATGCTTGTCGGCCATGCCAAAGCGTTGCACTGCCCTTCTGCAAAGCTCGATTACTTTACATATATATCACGGGCGAGCTTGGCATATGCTGCCATCACAGGGACCTGATACGCCACCTCTGCGAAACCTTCTAGCAATATATTAGTGCCAAAAGCAGAGTCGCTCCCGATTGTTCACTAATTGGTTCTTCAATAGCTGATAGTATACGCCAATACCCCAATCGCTGAAAACAACCTCTTGGGCGTATAGGTTGCTTATAACTCTGACATGTAAAGTACCCCCATCGGCTATTATTTCCTTGCCTGGCCGATGGTTGCTCACCTACCTGATCGGACTATTGCTTCTTTGCTGACTCTGATTTTTTAGTCGTGATTTAGATCAGCTCCATTTTCTATTTGACTTGCTGATCATCAGTCAAGATTAACAATCCATGGTAGGTAGAAAACAGCCGATGAAAGTGGGTGTACGTGCGCCTCTTTTTCTTGCTTGAATATCTCGAGCTACTCAGGCTTTGCTGATGGTTTCGGCAATTTGTGTCCTTCTGCGCATGGCCTTTATTATATTTAGCAGGACGAGGAACATACTTCAGCTGATAGTCATCTTTGATCTAAAATAAAATGTTTAGCCGATGTGATCCTGAATTCCAATTACCCAATGATGTTCATCAGGATTCTGTCATTGGCTCGAAGAGCAAGGTCTTAAATTAGCAGCCGATTATCTCCTTCTCTGAATATCGGCTATTCGGCGATAAAACACTGTCATATGCACGTACGCATTTTTATCCATGCTCATCCCATCTTCATTGATCCACGCCACACACACATCCGTGAGAACATTCATGGTTCCCTCCTCGATGGTCAGAAAGTCAATGGAAATAGCCGACCTCCGTTCGTGGAATTCTTTGCATGTTGCTGCAGGAAAGCTCCTTTCGCCAGCTTCCACCTTGTCACCATTGGAGCGGCGGTCAATCATGTCAGCGCGGGGCTTCATGTTGAGTCGTCTGATGAGCACGGTGACAGACGCCAAAAACAATATCTTTCTCAAATAATAGCAAACTGTTCCGCAGCTGGACAAACGACGTTACAATGTTCCTTAAAAATGTCATCTTCTCAATTATATAGGCCGATCAGTTAATCAATTACTAATTGCATTTTCTCAAAAACCTTAATAGTATCGGCCTTCACTTCCTGACGAAGATGTTGAAATCCATAGCTTCATACTCCAACTTAACTATTAATCTTCCATCTGGATCATAACAGCCGTTCCAGCAACAAAGCTGCTTTCTAACGCCGCCTTCTAGCCGAACCCGAATCAAGTTCAACTATTATGAACTACTATGTTTGGAGGTATCAACAGGAGATCTCGGTCATCTTTCCCTTACTTATTCAGTAAACCTTGGCTTTGTGCCTTCGTTGATTTGTTCTTCCTTAATTTGGGTGTGAGAGGCAATGGCATGAACTGAATCCAAACAGCACAGGTGATATTGTGTATTGTTTTGGTCCATGCATCTGGCCGACGTCCATCCAACAACAGAAGAATAATCATTGCCGGTGCCAAGAGGATATGACCACCAGAGAGTTCTTGGTCTGACGAATGTAAAAGGCCCATCGGCTTGTAGCAGGATTTTGAACTCCATCCGATCCTATTTTTAGGAGAGCCGATTTTACCTTTAGGTCAGCGGATCCCATCGGCAAGCATTCCATAAATATTATTTTTATTATATTCATATTTTTATTATATTCACCGCTTGTCTGAAGGACTCCATGTTTCCATCTAGGAGTTTACCCAACACGTGTTGGACTCCCCTCACTTTCTGGCGAGCATCACCGTCAACACGAAGATTCAATTTATTTTCTCCGCAATAATCTTCTATTTTTAGCCAACAGGTAATCCTTCTTTTTAGCCGATAGTATCTCATCACTACATATGTCTTCATCAGCTATTTACTCTTCAACTTATCTCATGCAAGCCAACAAGCAATCTTATGGCTACTTACAACTTCATACAAGCCGATGAGTCGATAGCATCCATTCATGATCCTCCAAGTGATCCTCCAAGTCGATATCATCATCAGCTGTTCAACCCTGTAACCTTCAGAACTTGGGATGTGCTCACATCCAATAATTTATTAATCATGTGCTTATGTCCGAGGCTGGCTCCAAATGTATATGACCATGTTGATGGAACCTTTCCTATAGGAGGCTTGCTAATTGTTGGCATAATCCTCGAGATGAGCTTATTGGCAACGATGATGAGGCCAACATGGGTGTCTCGTGAAAGACGAAGATGAGCTCGACGGAGTGTAGGCGCATGCATGGTGGATCCAGGATGCATAGTCGATGTGAGAGATCGAGACGCTGAGCATGTCCACCTCTCTAGGATCCGTTTAGTACTGGCTCTTGCACAACCGGGATCTTTAAGGACTAGACAAATCTGACTTTGTCCGAGGGATTTCAGAATTTGCCTCTCATCTCGGCTTGTGTTTACGACTAGATTTCAGCCAATAGAACATGCCTGTACTGTGCATGAGCCGCATAGTTTATTTCTTTTACCTGATCGGCTAATTGTGTAGACTACCCAGGCCCCATCAGTCTTTTTCTTGTATGTGACTGGCCCATCAGTTGATGCTGCTATCTCTTCCATCTGGACGTGATTAAATAATGAAAGCACAAATATATTTAATTAGGCCTTCGGTAATTCTTTTTCAATTAATAAAGTAGCCATGGTCAATATTGAAATTAAACGGCTTTCCCCAAACTGGAATCACAGCTCTGATATTCTTCTTTAATGAAAACATCTTCTTATATATATTTTTAGCTCCATCCCGTGAAAACCTGGCTTTGGGAACAACCGATAGTCAGGTTAGCCGATGCAATGCCAACAACCGATAGTCAATAGTTAAAGCAATAGCCATGGAAGAACTCTGACCAACTTTTTTGGCTTCCATGAAATTGCCTTCCATGACCGATATGAAGATCTCTATTTTCACTGATTATCCAGCACTAACTAAGGCAGATACCCCTTTGATTTTCAAGCAGTCCAGAACAAGGTGCTTCTAGCCGAATAATTATTTGGCACAAAAAATTGTTCCCAAGAAATACGGACACACATAGTCCAAAATTTATACGGCTGCTGCTTCTTTGTTTGATTGGCTCAGAGGTGTGTGTGCCATCAGTAGATATTCCATTGGTCCATCAGCCAATCCTGCCTGCAGTACTCCGGGACAATCGATTGTTTCTATCTATCAGCCGATTTTTCATCCCTTTTCAGAGCTGATCGGCTAATATTAAATTTGAAGGCTTCACATCGTCCAGCCGACGTCCTGCTATATTGAACCAAGAATCGGCAGATATGTTTGACAGACGATATATCTGACTTCCGATCAAAGGATGGTGGTCTCACTGGACGTGCCAAAAAGTGTCTTGACGCAAAATTCGGTTCTACAGCCAACATACTAGCGAACCTGGAACGATCCACAGGAGCAAGGGTCCGGCAGATCCAGTTAACTTCAATAATTCAGGATCCGAGCGCGCCTAGTCAATTTGACCTGCAATTGACAAGAAGAGAAAGATAATCAGTAGTTTAGGGCGAAACATGCCGACGTAGCCAGACAGTTCCGAATATATGGCTCTAAAAGCCGATACGAGTGGAGATCGACTAAAGAGTCGATTCTATCATGCATGAATCGATAAATATAGCAAGATATCCGATTTCCAATTAACCGATCCAGAGGTATATAAATGATAGCAAATCATATTTGATCGAATCTTCAACCGTACGTCATTTTATACACTAATGCATATTTCAATTTCTTAGGTTCGTTAATTAGGATCGACCGGATTGTTACAGCTAACAACGCTCGTAAATAAACCATAATATGATTAAAACATAAAACAACATACGAGATATCGAATAAATATAACATGCAAAAGCCAAACACAAACAGATTTAGCCTAAGCAGCCGATCTGATTATAATACAGGCAACATACAAGCCTATAAAATAAACAATGTCTTGACCTTCAAACCAGTATATTCAATTCATCGTTTACAACAGTGGGGATCGAGCGGATCGAGACAGCCGTGATGTAAACCATGACTTAAATCTATTAGTTATCGAATCTAAACAATATTTATCTTATTACATGAGTGCAACCTGTATACAATAAAGATCTACACCAATCGGCTAATGACAAATAAGTCTACTCGCTTTAACATATTATTTAATAATTACTTAATCATGAAGTAAGATAGAAACATAAGATTTAAGCCGATAGGAAATAGATCAAGATTGGGCAGAATGATGATTGCATTAAAATAAATAAATAATAAATAAAAATCAATCATCGTTGGTAACTTAATGAATCTAACTAAGATGCTAATTGAGTTAGAGCCGATAACTAATTCATGCTTATCAACTAGCTTAATCTAAGCCTTCGTCCACCGGATGTCGTTAAATATAGATTAATCGAGAAAATAAACCTGAATCGATAAATAATCCTTATTCGATCTGAGCCCACGTCCACCGGATGATGCTAAACCCATGCCAAACAAGAATCAACCTCGATCTACTATACTCTCATGTCCACCGGATGACATTAAAGAAACAAAACTTAGCGAGGGATGATGGTACTTACAAGCAAAGCCTTCGTCCACCGGATGACACTCAGCCCGTTCAAAGAAAGCTCATCGAGAAACTACAATACTCCTACTAGTAAGATTTTTGGCCGAAGCCGAAAGAGTTATTGTATTAATTGATTGACTGGGGTTTTTACAATGGTCGAGGATTTATATTTATACTTTGGGTTGCCAAGAGTCTAAAAGGACTTGTCTAACAAAACATGCCTAAATAAAGGAAAATATTAAGGTACATGGACTCTCCTATCTTCACCTAGAGTCCGTTCTGATCCTTTGCCGCTGATTCTTCTTTTTCTTAATCGTGAAGCTGGTTTTGACTCGGTCACGGCAAATCAGCTGGTCCTCCACCGTACGTGTCCCAAATAAGGAAGCCTTCCTTTCTTTCTCTTCCTAATCTGCATGTATTCCATCTTCCTCTCTCTCTCTCTCTATATATATATATATATATATATATATGCACACCATCAGATAATTAACGTGTACATGAGTCCGCCTGGCTTCCTTTATTTTCTCGTAAATCAGAAATAAACACGACCAAATATATATATTAATTGGCCTTCATGCATAAGCACTTCCCGTAGCCAGCTTGGTGTAACATGCACATGCACGCCTCTCCTTTCTTTGTTTGCTTGCCTTTGGTAGGACACGTAGCAATTGGCTTATGCAGGCACTTGGACATATATCTTTTCTTATTTGCTACTTGCTTTCCGACCGATCAAAGCTCTTGGACGTCGCTCGTCTCAAATATTTCAAAGAATATTTCTTGGCTAATGAGCATGTCGGCCATTTCTTCTCTTTTAAGGATTTTACCAAATTTTGATATAAACAATCACTTAGAGCACTTTCTATCTAGGCACTAGCATGGATTAGGTTGAGGCATAAGGATATTCTAAGTCATTCTAACTATACTATCAAAGACATATTAGATTGGTGCAATTATACTAGCAATCATGACGAAGACACTTTATATTCATACTTAAGGGAATATAATAATACTAAGGAAGATCAAGATCATAGCCAGCCTTCTAAAGTAATAATAACTTCCTACTCTCCCTACATTCGGAGTGTGGACTACAAAGGACTCAACGGTAGTGTCACATCCGCGATCTACCACAGAACCCAGAATATAAGGTGCATTTGCAGACAAACCACATCTAAGCACCATGCTTACATGCTGTTCATCACTCACCCATGATATCAATGAATGAGCGCTATACAAACCTATGTATGAATATGAATGCATCATAACTATGCAAAGTATACAATCTAGATAAGTTATGAATAGCATAATTGAGAACATAATCAATAGTAGAACAATATCAATCAACTTTATCTCAAGCACTCAAAAGAGGTTTAAGATACAAGAGAGAGCTTACAATGGCTTCGGGAATCATTCCAGCTCCAGACAGATCCGGAACTCGAGTAGAACTTGCCTCCTTCTACTTCTAACGTATATAGTTACACTCTAAATGGTGAAGCTCTAATGATTCTAAGGTTTCTGGCTGATGACTGAATTGATTGATCTGTGATTGATATCAAACCTTGGGGTTCTGGGGGTCCTTATATAGGCTGGTGGGATGAACCGTAGCCCTTAGATAAAACCGACTTCGAAGGACGGTGGAGATTGTATGAAATTTCGGGATGTGGGTCCACGTCGAAGCGCATGTGGAAAGGACTCTCTTGGGGATCGGCCGACCTGTCAGAGGGATCGGCCGATCGCCCCCCACTGCCAAGTGGGCCCCGCTTCCTCTGGTGAGTTTCTGGTGTTCTCTAAAATATTCTTGATCTTCTTTCGCGGGGGAATTCGTTATTTTAATCCGACATGTGGGCCTCCCATGGTTCTTTTCTGGATAACCCCCTGCAAAACACTGATTCACCAAAACTGTGGAATTCTGTTAGTTAAAGCCCTATTCTATGGTGATGTTTGCTTTTATACCCTTATTTCATATTTAGTTGACGGGTAAAATCATACAATAATTACCGTCAACACATGTGTAGGTGTAACTAATTGGTCTTGTGCTTACAAGTGGTAACTAAAGCTTGTTTATAATGTGATCTCACGGTATGCTCTAGTATTTGCGATCTTCTAGTTACTAAGGTGCTAAGAATGGTGTACATGGCAACTCCGATGGTATCATGCTTCAAAGGTCCATTCTATACAGCTTAACATAATTTTGGTAGAATTACTCACCATGAAAATGCATATGTGCTAGGTTTCAATCCAAACTCTATGCACATATGTAGGGGGAGCTAATGCTACCAAAATAGAACTTGTGATGGTTGTCCAATTCCTTTCATGATCTACTCATGGACAAGCATGATAAGTTCAAAATCTTAATGCATATTTCTTTTGAAAAAGGGTTGTCATCAATTACCAAAAATAGAGAGATTGAAAGTCCCTAGCTTGGTTTTGGCAATTGACTGAAACCTAGTTGCTAACCTAAGTGCTAAGTGTGTGTAGCAAGAAAGAGGTTAGTAGGAGATGATGTGATGCCCCAGTGAAGATCAAGTGATGGAAGAAGGAAAATGACTTAAAAAGGAAAGCAAGAGGCTAAGGTATAACCAATTAGGGCTTTTCTTTTGGTGATCAAGACTCCAAGTGGGAGTGATCGTATTTATGATAGATAGCCGACTATAAAGGGGAAAATTGAGTTATGGATTACCTTCAAGTGCTC